>OX637402.1:1882500-2560000 GCA_951799425.1 Ilex aquifolium | reverse complement strand
GGTTGGTATTTGCGGCTCTACAGATTTTATATATTTAAGAGTTTTGGTGTGACCTTGATTTTCAAGTAGGTCTTTTGTTCTTTAAATTGAAAATTGATTATAGTGCTCTACTGGGACATCGAGAGGCTTGAACCATGCTTCAAACATGATTCGTTCGTGTCGTCTTATGGCTGCTCCTCTAGATGCAGAATTTGCGACGTTCTTTAAATTGGTTCCAATAAAATCCAGGTATGCACTTAAATATGGTAGCCCTAAGTGTAGAGCTTCATATCAACAATCATTGTTTACTTCATAATCTCAATATTTTTCGCTCTTTCTAATGGCAATTTGTGAATTTGAAAGTGTCCTAGGTTTAAGAATTTATGTTAACACCCCATGAGAAGAGATTTTAAGAATCATTTTAGCTTGGCACTAACTTTACTTGCTCATTTCAAGTTTCCAACCTCTGTTTTATTCTTCTATTCAAGTACAGTAGATGTGTTGAATTTGGAAATAGGTTGTGCAGATTTCAAGTAAGTGCTTGTGTCACTATAATGCACAATATAAGTCTTAAATTGGGTCTTTAACGATTTCTTCTACATTTGCTGCTCTTGGTTCAATATTCTTATATTTTCTCAATTTAATATGGCCATGATTTTAAGGGCTTGATGCATTAATATGTGTAATTATTCTACTTTAACATGTTATCTGATGGTCCTACTTTAGGAGTTTAGATTATGACATATCAATGTTATTCCTATTATACATTCCTTTTAGTGATTAATAGAAAATTTGCTTAGGCCTCACATAGGAAATGCTTTGCAAATGCCCTGATGCTGATCAAAATAACACGTCATTCGAGGATAAAACATTTGGGGGAAACATGGGAGCTAAGGATTCTGGGTGATGGATATAATTACTTTCTTCATTTTAGATAGATCAAGAATGCCGATTGTGCTTTATCATATTATAATAAGAGTAAGGCAAATCCAACTAGCTTCCCCATAATGATACGGTATTATCTTATTCTTCTGAATTTTGATCTCCAGGGCATTCCATTCAGCATTGTCCTATAATTGATGATCCTAATTATGACATTAAAAGAATGAAACCTCCAACTAGCATTCCAAAATCCATATAAATGGCAACACCAGACCTCTCATATTCATTATCAAGTGGTGGTGTTCTTGTTTTAAAGCTGAGTGAGTAAACTTTTCCTTTTCTTTTGCTACCGAGTAAAAGAAGTATATACTTATGTCTCAATATGGACTTTATTACGATGCAATTTGAACTACAAGGCAGTTCTAGGAAAAGAGGCTTTCAAAAAGTGTCATTTTGAGGTGTTTTTTACATTTGAGACAAAATCATATGTAGAGTTACTGCTAAATCCTTGACTTAGAAGTCCAGGCCTGGATATAAATCATTTGATGGATTAGAGGGAGCTAAAGTAGTTTGGAATCAAGTTATTGTTGTGGATCTGTTAAGGACTTCAGCGTCTATATTCTGAAGTACATGTGCTAAAAAATCTTAAACACAAGAACATTATCAACATTTACATTTTGTAAGGGTTGACACCAAAAATGGGAATATCAACTTCATTACAGAGATATTCACTTCTGGGACTTTGTGATAATATGTGTTTCCCAGTTCTATATTTTTTTTCTTTCCATTTTATTGTTAGTGAATGGTAACCATTGGCCACATCAATTTGTGATAGTTATATATATTGATAAAACTTCGAGGCAAAATCCACTTCCCCCCTCCCCCCCCCCCAAAAGAAGAACCTATCAAAGGGAAAATTTGGGTCAGGTTTACATATGAGAAAGAATATGAAACATCCATTGCTGAAGAGAGCCTGAAAATCGTTTATTAGTGTGAACATGCTGTAATTATCAAAAGAGGAGAATATGTAGATTTTCCTCGCATACAGGCTGAATAGAAATGGATGACATACATCTGAGCGTATGCTCTCTTTTTTGTTACATATCTATTCTCAATACCTTGCTGGCAAGTTGAAAGTACAAGTTATCAATAAAATTCTTAGGTCGACAAATGTTGCTTTCAAGGGTGTTACTCTAAGCATTGAGATATTTAAGCAATTAGTATAGTTGAGAGCAAAATTCGACCAATGTCTTTACTTCTGACTGTAATGTACAAGGTCTATTCAAAGACAATACATGCATTACAGCTCCAGAACGTTGCCACTAAGAACTCATAAGGGTAGAGATTTGGAAAGTGCAAGGTCATTCACTAAGAGCTCTTGAAAACTGGTACTCCTTGGATGTTTTTATTGTATTCACTTAAAGGTAAAGGAAATATTCTACAACAAACCTCTATTTTTCATCTGTGCATGAGTTGTTCAGGCATGCCTTTCTGTTCATTTTCTTTAATCTTATATGTTTGGGTTGTGAGAAAATCTAAAAAAGCAAATGATTTTTTTTATATTCAATATCAGCATACCCTGATTATAATCGTGATTAAATATTATCGTACTATTAGGATAAGTCATTCTAATGTTGTTATAATTTGATTTATGTATCTATTGAATTTAGCAGAGAGGTCACAAAACCAACACGCTTCATGCTACAAGAATATTATGACATTTTCATAGTCATCTTCTTATACAATATTTGGTATGTGTGCCATGGAAACTTTTGACATGTTTGCCACAACAATTTAGACTGAATTGTTATAATCTTGTATTTTTTTTGGTTTCTTCAAATTTTTTACTTGCTTAACATATTTTTCTTACAAGAAAATGGTGAACATATTTCTATGAAACTTGCATTGCTGTACAAAAAAGGGAAGTAAGATGGTCAATGACTTTATATCGCGGATACAAATTTTGGGAGAATTTGAGTTGCAGATATGATATCTTACAAAGTATGTTCTTTCGATTAGTATTAGCTCGGAGCTCTAGACTAATTCAAGTATGAACACAACACATCCATCCAACTTGGCAGCTTTTAGATCAAGGTCCATTTGATAATTGGTCGAAGTATGGATACACAGTAGGATGCTTTCTTAGGTATGCGGTGTGATGGGAGTAGACTTAGCCGATACATTGTTTTAAATGAAGAAATGCCCCATTGATGTGTAAACTATGTTATTTAAAAAATATTTTATACAATAGACGTCTTAACTGTAGCATCATTTTTCCCATTTTATCCTCGCAAAAGACAAATAATACCTAAAAAATATTAGGAATTTTTTTGTTAATCTATTATATTCATTGAAACTTCATTATTTCACTTATGTTGCTTTAAGTTTCTAGATTTGGAGCACCTGATGTCATAGTTGTTAGTATCGTACGATACGCGATACGTATCGTACAATACGTCACGATACAGCCCTAAACCGATACGGATCGTAGTTATGTATCATTTTTGCATTGTATCGTCCGATACACGATACGTTTTTACGATACGATACGTATCGGTACGATACGTATCGGTACGATACGCACGAAATGCGAAGTCGCTGTTTAATTATTTTTTTTTTTGACAACCTGATTCGCCCCAGAGATAAAGACACCGAAGCAAAAGCAAGAGAGATGAAGACACCGAAGCCAACAGAGATGAATACACCGAAGCCCCGAAGCCCACAAATCAGAGAATAGAGAAAAGGTCAAAAAAAAGGCGACAGAGATGAAGAAGACAAGAATTACCAGACAACAAATCAGCAAAAACACCCAAGTAAAAGTAAATCAAACAAATTTTTGAAATTAAAATAAATAGCAACACTAACCTGTAAATTTCGGATGAAACCCTAGGTCTCACGATCTCTCTCTCTCCGTGTCTCACGATCTCTATCTCTTTGTCTCACGAACTCTCTCTTCATCGCTGTGAGTTGCGACCACGAGGTACCATTGTTTTTCTTCTTCCTCCTCTCTCTCTCTCCGGCACCGGCATCGGCATCGCGATCGCCTCTCGCCTCTCGCCTCTTGCCTCTTCTCGCTCTCTATGTTCGTTCGTGTGAGTCGTGGGTAGACTCACGACTATTTGTTTTTTGTTATAAGAATGAAGAATTACATTTAATACCCCTTACATTATAACTTTTTACTTTTAAGTATACATAAGTATCATTAATTTAATTTGATACCCTTTATTATTTTTTTAATATTAGTAAATTATATTGGTGACTTGAATAGTAAATGGAATATTAATGAAATGTTATGTTTTTATGAGTTTATGATTTTTTTTCAAAAGCATATATATTTTATTATTAATTATTTAAAATTACGCCGTATCTTACGATACACGATACGATACACTATTTTTAAAAAACGATACACCTTCCGATACGCGATTTGATAACTATGCCTGATGTATACATATAGATTTATTGGTGATGAAAAATGAAAAACCATTGTTGATTCCTATTTTTCTTAGCATAATTTTCTTTCTAGGACAAATTGGTCTGTGCCAATTTTTGTACATTTTATCTTTCTTTGTATCATGTTAATGAATTAATCTTGCCACATTTACTTGGTTTAACGTATAGCTGACCATTCTATGGTATGTTCTTTTGCCCCCCATGTTTCAACTTCAGTGATAACCCAATAAATGACGATTATAATGACGAACTAAAAATGAATTTAGTTCATGTGGAGACGACAAAGCTTTTCTGCATCATCTGGTCACATTGCCCCACAACACTTTTGCAATGATATAATTTTGTAAATTATTTTTCTATTTAGATAATTTCACCATACAAGTCTGCATCATTTGGTCACATCTTTGTATTTAGACAATTTCATAATATTGTATAAGAAGATTGAACCATTGTACAAATTCATTTTGAATATGGTGCTTCTCATGCTTCAGTATGGAATTGAGTGGTAATATTTTTATTTCGTTTTCTGGTTTCGTATCCATTATGTACACATACATATTTATAGAATCTTCATTCTTATTGTGATTTTGTTTGTATTTTTTTACTATGCACAATTTAAGCAAAAACTTACAAACTCTTATTGAATAAAATAAATAACAAAAAATATAATTTAAAATAGTCTACGTGCAACATACGTGTGCATCAACTAGTAATAGAAAATACTAGAATAATTACGTTTTTTACCAATTAAATCAAATCAAGCCCAATGAGATAAAAACATGAAAACTCGTTTAAAATGCAAAAATATGCTTAAAATAAGTGCAATAATGATCTAAACCAATAGAATAGTGCAATTTCTAATTATTGTCGCAAATCCCTATGACTGGGGAATATAATTATGATTTATATCCATCCTAATGATTGTGGGATGTGATTGTTATCTTCACCCTATATATGGGTGTATCTTAGTTGTATTGATAATCAAGAATATTAAAGATGTAGTCATTTGTGAGTTTTGTGTGTACGTCTTAGTACCAACCCATATTAATTCCTTGTGTTCTTGCTCTTGCGATTCCCACTTTATTTTTCATATTCAAATTTTTTGTTTCTCTTTTGAAATTGGTTGAATCATGCTTCATTTCTTGAAATCATATGTTACTTTTACACATTTTTGTTCAACAGATGGATGCATTTTGATGATAAGCTACGGAATTTGAGCTTTTTTAAAACTATTTAATCAATTTCTAAAAACATTACATTTTGAAAAAAATGATGTTTTTGATGCAATATGTTGATTTTTGCACATGTAGGAGGGTGGTCCTTGTGGTTACTTTGAATGGGTTGATCCACTTATGTGTTTCTGGTTACGACAAGTAATACCTAGGCTATTGCGCCATGCAACAAGCTTAGAGACACAACTATAGAGAAATAGAGCTCTAGGGAGAATGCTTTGGGCTTGTACGATTTGTTCTTGGTGCCAGTTGTTGATACTAATGTGTTTGTACAAGAATGAGACAGTTGTTGATGGTCTTGATGGAGAAATTCTAAATGACAACAACATGAAGCTGGAGCTAATTTAGTTTAGTTTTTAGTTGTTGTAGTTGTATTAATGAAGATGGAGAGAATGTTGTATGAACTATTCATGACTTTATGAATGAATTTTTGGGTTGACTTTTACGTGTTGTAGTTGTCACTTTGGACTTTATGAATGAATATTATATGAGCAGCGTAAGTTTTGGTTGATTTCATGAATGAATTTTTGGTTTCATCTTTAACTTGAAATTAGTTACCTAAATGACATAGTTTCAGTTTAAAGAAAATTTGTCCAAAAGCATAAAAATTACAATAAACATAAAGATCATTCCATTTGAAACTTCCACAAAAGCATCCCAAAAACATACAACCAAGCCACATTGTTCTGGTATCGTCCATAATCAGTTTTATCATACAAATCATCCACAAAAATAGCTAATTTCAAATGAAAAACATAACATTTGTACAAGTGTCGATATTCCAATTCATTGTGTTGGAGGAATTCATGTTGTTGAAGATGAAACTGGTACTGCATATGAAGATGGTGCTGGTGGCCTCAATTTCGAGTATGATCCAGAAGGTGGCCTCTATCATGTGTGTTGTACAAATGCTACTAGTGTCTCACTGCCATTATGTGGTGCATTTAGTGATGGTGTCCTAAATTGTGTATGTGCTGCAAATGATCCTTGTTTGATTCCTGAAGGTACCCCCAAGTGCAGGTAATCAAGAAATAGTAAATAAACTTGGTGAACTCTAAGGTCGAACCGCAAGGATTAGGAAGGGTTTAAAAAATCAGGTAAAGGAAGAACAAGTTTTGTTTTTGTGAAAGTTGAATTCGTTGGAAAACAATTGTAAATAAATTTGAAGGAAATAACTATTGGAAGAATGACCATCTAGCTTCAAGATAGTCAGAAAATAAAAAACTCTGAACACGCAATTAGTTTGATTGATCTGAAAAGAAGAATTGAAGATTTAGTTTTATAAAACTCGCAGGGAATTATAATCATTGAATATATCAAGAACTCAATCTTGTTTACAGACAATTAAATAATTGTACGTAATATAAAACTTTGCTATGACATTCAATCAATCTTGAAAAAATAAAGATTTAAAATAAATTCAAGAAAAGAGTTGCATAAAAATAATATCTAATAAACAATCACAAATCCATAAACCCTAGGCTAAAGAGTACAAATAAAACTACTCACTGGCCATTGGTAGATCTCAGGAAAATAATGAAAAGGCTAAGAGAAGGAATCCTCTATATGATAAAAGAGCTAGTATTTATAGTGGGAATCCTAAGGTTGACTTGAGAATAAATCCTTGTCAAAAAAGAGTTTTTTAGGTCAAATTCCATGCATCAGGTCATTGGAGGCATGTCCCGATGATAATCAAGTGCCCTGACAGTTCAAACTCTCTGGACTAACTGCAAAGGTGTGTCCGGATGGTGCCAATGCGTCCAAAAAAATCTAACTTTCTTCTAGAATTGCATAGTTGCATCCGGACATTTCTCCGTATTGTCAAATGTGTGTCTGGATGGCCTAGGTGCATCCAGACAACCATATTTCTCTAGGAACATGCGTCGGTCTTCCAATTTTAAAAATCTCTTCTTAGAAAGGCTTAGGACATCTTGTGAGTTCAAAATTCTTGTATAATCAATACCCCCATCATCCTTTATCCACTCTTCCTCTAGTGTTTGCTTCAATTGTCATGTCTATTTTTATTCTAATTCAACCATTTTAAATGCAAAACAAATTAAACAACTAGAACAAGAGTTAAATTAAAAAAAAAATCAAGGAATTCAATATATTAAATCACAATTAATGTGCAATTAGCCATTAATTAAGCATAATAAAATAACACTATTAATAATTAATTAGTCCTGCTGTTCTGAAATGTGTTATAAATAATGTTGGTGAATGATTTTTTTTTCCCTAGCTCGAACATCATTAAAATTAGCTTAGTTCAGGTATACGTTAACATTTCATACAAAAGAGATAGAAAAAAAAGGTTTTATGTTTTTGTCATGCTCTTCATACCACACCCACATCAATAAATTCAAACACTCATCAACATACACACATAAACACGTGAGCATGAAACAAGCAGGAAACACCATAGCCCCACATACAATATAAAAATAAGCTCACACAAACCTCCACATCACTTTCAGATTAAGAAAAAAATTTGACAACTCATATACTCATGCAGTCAACAATACCTAATATTAATACACAATCTACATTTTTCACACTAAACAAATGACAACAATTATTTAAACAAGGGGGGAATCCTACTTTGCACCCCCAAAAGATTTAAGCTTTTCCATTTTACACCCTAAAAGATGAGATTTCTCACATTGTACCCTTAATGTATTAAAAGTATCGTATATAGCTCTTCTATTGCTTATTCCATCAAAATTCACCTCATTGACATTGACGGAATGGGTAAAAAAAAAGACAATACAATTCTTGCTTTGCCTTACTTTATTGCAAAAACAAAGTAAGAATTTTTAAATCTTTCAGGATGCAAACTATAATTCGCTCTTTAAATAATGGCCCACAATCAATGTCACACAGCACATTAAAGCAAAAATAATAATAAAAAATTATACACAATCAGAATGACAAAAAATAAAATAAAAATTGAACCACTTACCATAAAATGGTGGATCATCTTCAGCGTGTCAATTGTAGTTGTATTCCCTAACAACCTAAGCCATCTTGCAGATCTTCAGTGATTAGTAGTGATGGACATACCTCATCCTCGTATGCGATCAATTTGACATCGTTTTGTGTATCGAAAATAGAGTTTCAATTAGATAAAGGCTAACCCTATTATGTGCCAATAGTCTTTGAATTACACGTAACCCCATATTCGAAGCACTTGAAACTTACATGCTTCAATTTATAACGAAAAATTAAAAGATAATTTGGATTAGGTCCACATTACAACTAATTCATAATATTCAGGGTACAAATTAACATTTTTAATGTTTAATTGTACAAATTAAAAATTAAAATATTTTTCGAGATACAAAGTGTGATTGAGCCTATAGTATTCGAATTGATGTAATTTGATCATCAATTCTACCTCGTTGCAGTTGCTGAGTATTAACAGAAAGAAAACACGACAAATAGTAGACATACGGGACCCGAGTCCAGCTTATCTGCAGTTCTTGGAGAACAACACACGGTGCTGTTTAGACAAAAATGCTGACATTCTAATCATTTTTGACAGCAAATAAAATAAAGGCCACTTTACTTTGCTAGTGGATAATTATTTGCAGCAATTGATTTTACCAACAGTGAAACATAGAAAATAACCATTGTCATTCCAAAAACAACCTCATTTTGCAAAATAGAATGTGACCATTTTCATTCAAGTTCACTAACAATTACAGGGAATTGGGTTAATTTTCAATATTTTCATCCACCAATAGGAGCTTGAGGCATCCATGACAAAATGATATGAAAACACAAAATAGGACTCAAGCATCCATGAAAACACATTTAGTCTCAAATGTCCAAAGTTCTTCAAGCATCCTTGAAAAATCGTAAAAGTTTTCATTCATGAAGAATGGTCCAGCATCAAAAGAATGAATTTGTGTTGCATCAAATGACATGTCCTACATAAATGAGAAAGGATCAATAAGAAGAGAAGTGAAAAGATGAAAAGTAGCTCAAAAATTTTAGCATTGATGCCACATACCGGAGCATTTTGAGAATCATTTGATAATTGAGGAGACAATGGACTTGAACACACCAGTTGAGTTACCTTAAAGACAAGTATTTCATAAACACAATATTAGCATAATTACATCAAATACTAAATAAAAAATACAATGTAGGATGTGAAATACCTTAGACATATGAGAACGTTGTGGAGCAAGTTTCTTCCTCTTTGCTTGCTTCTCATACCAAGGCTTTAGTCGACCCCAACCTTTATAACCACCTTCTTTCCTTTTTAATCCTTTACCTCGTAAAATGTTTGGGTCAACATTCTTTACTCCTTCTTTAGCCATGCAAGTGGTAGGGGACCTAAGTCACCAAGTGATGCAAACATAAAGTCCACTTGTTTGAATAAATCATCAATACATTGGGACACCAACTGGTATGCAGGAGTAAGATCAAAGCAACGAGATGCTAACTGTACCATTCTTGGGCATAGTTGCCTATAATGGGATGTTGCCGCTTGATGATGCACAAAATTGTCTTTGGCAAGATCAACAATCAAGTATGAATAGTGATACAATTAACAAGTAATTAACGAGCAATCAATGGCAATCAATGAATCAAAACTATAAACAGAGAATCAACACAGAGATTTATAGTGGTTCGGTCTCGGATGACCTACGTCCACTCTCTGGAATGGCAGCGATAGCCGGTGTTCTTTATTAATGAATAATTGTCACCGGACGGTGTATACCGGAGTTACAGTGCTTCTGTGAGACAGAGAGAGAGAGAGCAGTGTGTATGAGGGTGAGTGTAGGGGTTTTGGAGGTGTGACGCCCCAAAACCCGGGGGTCCTTTATTAACCGTTGACCATCCGTCAACCCGCGGAAATACTCGTGATAGTCGTATAACCCAACACCACGTCATTCACATGCTTTTAACCGGATTCACCATCCACAAGGTCAATTATACCTCTATTTATGTCCATTTATGTCATAGGAACCAAAGAAAACAAAGCCCAAAAACATGGCTAAGCATTTTGAAATTTTCAAATTTTTGGAAAAACCTTCCGGAAGGTCGACATACACCTACCGGAAGGTCGCTGAAAGAACAGTTAAATGAAAAGGATCAATTGCAAGAACTTCCGGAAGGTCGACATCAGTAGCAAAAACCTTCCGGAAGGTTCATTCCAGTAGCCAAAACCTTCCGGAAGGTTCATTCCAGAAAACAAAACCTTCCGGAAGAATTTGGCAGTCAAAAAGAAACCCATGGCAAAACCTTCCGGAAGGTCCATTCCAGTAGACAAGTTCTTCCGGTAGATTTTACTCCAGTAGCTAAAATCTTCCGGAAGGTTCATT
Organism: Ilex aquifolium; assembly: GCA_951799425.1. Classification (NCBI taxonomy): domain Eukaryota; kingdom Viridiplantae; phylum Streptophyta; class Magnoliopsida; order Aquifoliales; family Aquifoliaceae; genus Ilex; species Ilex aquifolium. Next base: position 2,549,121 of record OX637402.1, on the reverse strand, counting down.
CCAGTGGGCAAAACCTTCCGGAAGGTATTAGCCGTGAACAAGGCATCCAGGGTTTTTAGCAAAACCTTCCGGAAGGCCGACATACACCTTCCGGTAGGTTTTCAGACTGTGAGCAAAAAAATGTATTTCTTTCCCCTCCAAACCATCCTTGAAGCTACCCCATACACTCCAAACTCATCCAACACATGTTTAATGAGCTTTTCCATATAATACACAACTCCTACAAGCTCTATCACAATTCATTCCATATATTTACATCTCAAAATGGAATTCTTACAAAAACTTTACTAAATAACTATAAAAGCCACAAGTCGGCTTTCTTCAACTTTGGGACTCGAATTGGGAGCCGTCCGCCGGCGTGAACCCCGCACCTGAAATGTTGTCCCACGAAGGGTGAGCCACGCTCAATAGGATATCCTCCTACAGAGGCTACTCCCCAACCTAAGTGCATATGAAATGCGCACATGCAACAATCAACAAGCATCAACCAATCCAATAAGAGTATATACTTCAATGTTAGAAAGCTACCATGCTATGCTTGGCGTTGTCACTTACGATGGCGTGTGGTATCCCAAAGCGACAGACTAGACTCCTCCATATGAAGTCTTTTATTTTTTGGTCTGTGATTCTGGCTAAGGCTTCAGCCTCTGCCCACTTAGTGAAGTAGTCGATGGCCACGACTACAAACTTGCACTGGCCTCTACTCACAGGGAGGGGACCTAGGATGTCGATCCCCCAGATAGAGAAAGGCCATGGGCTCTGGATGGTGGTGAGCTCTTCGGGTGGCTGTCTGGACATTGTCGCGAATCGTTGGCACTTGTCGCATCTCCTGACAAAATCTCGGGTGTCTTGGATCATGGTGGGCCAATAGTATCCCTGCCTAACTGCTTTTTGGGCCAAGGCTCATCCTCCTGAATGATTTCCGCATATTCCCTCATGTATCTCCCTCATGGCGTAGTCAGCTTCCTCGGGGGTGAGACATCGAAGCAGTGGGAGAGAATGGCTTTTCTTGTAGAGGGTGTCCTGTAGGATGACATATCTGGATGCTCTCATCCTGAGCTTTCTGCCCTCCACCGGGCCGTCTGGGAGAGCACCCTCCTGTAGGTAAGCTCTGTAACGCCCCAAATACCACCCTGGACGGCATTACATTCTAAAACATTCACATCATGAGAGCACTAATTTCATCCATAAATAAATTAAACTTCATTCATCATCCATAAAATATTTACATCATTATCCAAAAGAATATGCCCAACCATGGCATTTACATCCCAAAAATCTAATAATGTAGCGCAGCGGAATTACAAAAGGAAACTAGACTTTACAATGTTTGTACATATTTGTTCCTAGTCTAGTACAAAATAAAAGGGGCATCTCTAAGTGTCCCACTCGGGATCCAGGTACCCCTCCAAAGAAGCTTCCCCAAGGCCCGGCTCATTCACACCGAGCTCCTCCTCTAAAGTCAAATCTGAAAAATATTAAGTGTAGGGGATGAGCACGAAGCTCTGTAGCAAAATCTTCCCAAACTCAAACAAGGTTTAGAAAAGCACATAAAACGGTTGGTCTCATTTTCACAAGTAGCATATATAACATTTTGAAGGAAAAGCAGGATATTTTTAAATAGATCTCAAGTTTAAATATTTCGCAATAATTTAAATGAACCGTAAAACTCAGTCACAATTATCACCATAACCATTTCCAACAGGTTCTTGTGGAGTCCCATACCTCCACAAGCACTTGTTGGAAACCATTCCGTAACAATAATAATAATCTCATGTTCTCATGTATATTGGTTCATCCCCGTACCATGTATGTTGATTGCTTCTCATGAATCTACCCAACGATTGTACCTAGTCCACCAATCACAATCACAGTCACAAGCATTTTAGGAAAGGGCGTCTACCATCCCAATGGCAGTGACGAGTCCCTCCCCAGGAAAAGTATACTATCCCTTGTTCGAACTCCAGTGAACGATAGTGGTTTCATTACCAAATGACAACCCACTACAAGTGCTAGGAAACCATCTCACCCCCCACTGGGGTAGACTAACCTCTAACACTCTACGGCATCTCTCGAAGGCAATCCAAGTCCCTCACAACAACCATACAATTGAGGAAACCAAAATATTCTCAATTCATCAACATTTCAAGGAATTACCAAATTCCACAATTTCTCATTTATAATTCAAGTATCACAATTGTACCACTCTCAATATACTACAAGAATAAGGGATTAAAATATGCAAGAGATCATATCAATAAAACCTTCACAATCTTGATATCAAAATTCTAGGGTTTTCCAAACAAAACATAATTTCTTGGAACTAGAACAAGGATTTGATGAAAACATGATTTAATCAACTATAGGCATTTAGAAATCAATAATCCATGTATTTTGCATAACCCAAATAGGAAATTTCTAAAACTACTATTTTGGAAATTCAAGAACAAGGTCTCATGAACCCAAACATACATTTTGTTAAAAATCATGTTTCAATAAACAAGGAACCAAGAATTCTTAACTATTTATCATATAACTATCAAGAATATGGAAAACATACATATATAATAACCCTAGCCTCAATGTAAGAGAAAGAGAAGAAATCCCCTACCTTATGCTCTTGAAGAAACCTAGGGTTTGAGTCTTGAATCACTTGTGAACCCTTCGTCTTTCCTTTTGATCTTGAGTTTTATCTTTCTCTCTTTCTCTCTAAGGGTTTCTAGGAGGGTTAGGGTAAGAGGGAGATGAAGAAATGGGGCAAATGGGATGTGGGATAGGTTCTTATAACACAAAATCCCGACTTTTAACTGTTTAGAGGCGTCAGAAGGATGGTACCGGTACCCAGTACTACCCGTTGTCTGCTGCAACTTCCAGGGCAGTTTTGACCCATTTAGAGGTCGAATTAGAAAATTTCCAAGAGATACACTTTTGTAGCCCTAGATGTCTACTATCTACTGTCAAAATTTCAGATCAATTGGATGTAAGGATAAAAAGTTATGGCTAAAATACTAGAAGGTGTCCAAGATACTTTTTACCCAATTTCACTCTAAAGTGGGTTTTAACTTCAAAATACTTCCTAACTTCCAATACACCTCATATTACCTCTCCCAAGGTTGTTCGACCTTCCGGATTCAATGGAAGCATTATTTTGACCTAAAAACCTTTAGAAACTTGTCTATTCACCCTTTCCAAGTTTAAACATCTTTGAAACTCAAACCTCCCAATCCATATGCATCTCTAGCATTTCTCCTATTATTACAACCCATATAGCTCATTCTTACATCATTACACATGTCCACATTTTTACATTAATTATTTACTATATATATCTATATACATATCTATAAAAGAAAAATACGGGGTGTTACAAGCTCGGATAGGGGTCATCCAGTTGGGCTCTGAAGATACGCAGTGGACCTTGTTCTCTTCTGTCTTTGTGGTACTAGGCTCAAACTGATGGCCTTTCAATGCTGGGCCCATGAGAATATTAGCAGAGACAAACTTGGCGAGGGCGTCCGCCATAGCGTTCTCTTCTCGAGGCAGGTGGTGGATGTCGAAGTAAGCAAATTTTGTGAGAAGGGCCTGGACCATTGAGAGGTACTCTTGCATTCTTTCCTCATTTGCTTCAAAGTGCCCCCTCACCTGGTTGACTACGAGTTGAGAGTCACTGTAGGCTGTCAAGTAAAGGACCTCCATTTTCAATGCCAACTTCAAGCCTGATACGAGGGCCTCGTACTCAGCCTGATTATTTGAGGTGACAAAGTGGAGGGAGACAACGTACTTCAATGGAGTGCCTTGTGGACTGATCAATACTAGTCCGGCTCCGCCACCCTCGTTGGTGGAGGACCCATCAACATAGAGCTTCCAGCATGTGGTGGGCAATGAAGGCGTCGTCTTAGGCAGGCTGGGCGGCGCCCTGGGCCAGGTGGGCGGCGCCTTAGGCAAGGTGGGCGACGCCCAAGGTGAGGGAGGCAAGGTGGGCGGCGCCCATGGCAAGGTGGGCGGCGCCCCAAGCTGCTCAGTCTGTGGGGTCACATCCAGCTTCGCCTCTGGTGCATGGATTTTTTCGTGAAGTACATTTGGACTAGTCTCCTGGAGAATGGAGTCGGTGTGCACCATGCAGGTGGGCGCTGAGGCGTCCGATGCCCCCTCTTCAGGCTCATGTGATGGAGTGGACTCGGCAATGAAGTCTGCAAGTGCCTTTGCTTTGATGGCAGCCCTCGGCTGGTACTGCACATCGAATTCACTCAACTCAACGGCCCACTTGAGTAGCCGACCGGATACATCAGGCTTTCCTAATATCCTTTTGAGAGGTTGGTTCGTGACCACCCTGATGGTGTGACTCTGAAAGTAATGGCGCAGGCGTCTTGCGGCAGTGATAAGGGCAAGAGCCAACTTCTCCAATTCCGAGTACCTCACCTCTGCCCCTCGATACGCCCTACTTACATAGTATATGGGCTTCTGGATGCCTCCATCCTCTCTGATAAGGACAGAGCTGACAGCAGAGGACGAGGAGGAGAGGTAAAGGTAGAGGACCTCTCCTGGAACAACATGGGAGAGTAGTGGTGGTGTGGCCAGGTAGGCTTTGAGCTTCTGGAAGGCTTCCTCAGATTCTAGGCCCCATTGGAAGGACCTGCAGAGTATCTTAAAGAAGGGAAGACATTTATCAGCGGACTTAGAAACGAACCTGTTAAGGGCTGCTATTCTCCCATTAAGGCATTGGACCTCATTGGTGGATGCAGGAGACTTCATCTCCAATACAACTCTGATTTTGTCCGGGTTTGCCTCTATTCCCCTCTTGTGGACCATGAAGCCCAAGAACTTTCCTGAGCTGACGCCGAATGCACACTTTTCAGGGTTCAGCTTCATTCTGTAGGCTCTCAACACTTTGAAGGTCTCCTGGAGATGTGCTACATGGTCTACTGCAGCTATGCTCTTCACTAGCATGTCGTCAACATAAACCTCCATGGTCTTCCCAATCTGGTCCTCGAATATCCTATTAATGAGGCGTTGGTATGTGGCTCCGGCGTTCTTGAGCCCGAAAGACATCACCCTGTAACAGTAAGTGCCTCTTGGGGTGATGAATGAGGTCTTCTCCTGATCAGGGGGGAACATGCTGATCTGGTTGTACCCGGAGTAGGCATCCAGAAAACTTAGTGGCTCGTGCCCCGCAGTGGCATCGATGAGGAGGTCGATGCAGGGGAGAGGGTAGTTGTCTTTGGGACAGGCCTTGTTGAGTTCTGTGAAGTCCACGCACAGTCGCCACTTCCCATTGGTCTTTGTGACCATGACCACATTGGATAGCCAGTCTGGGTAGGCTACCTCCCTCACTGATCCATTCACCAGCAACTTGTCTACCTCTTTTTCCATAGCTTGCCCCCTTTCAGTGCTCATACTTCTCAATTTTTGGCGGATAGGCTTGTATCTGGGGTCAACGTTGAGTCGGTGGGAGGCCACCTCGGGGTCAATGTCCTCCAAGTCTTCGTGGGACCAGACGAAGACGTCTATGTTATGCTTGAGGAAGTCTACTAAGGCAGATGCCAGCTCCTAGGAGAGTGAGGAGCCTATGTAGACCTTCCTCCCTGGGAGGCTGTCGTCGAGTACTACTGGCTGGAGTTCTTCTGCAGGTTCACCTCTTTCCAAGGTGTTGTCATCCCTGGGGTCGAGCACTTCGACTTGGAGAGTCTCGTGCGGTCTCTTAGCCCTCATAGAGGCCACATAGCACTCTCTGGCTGAGACCTGATCTCCCCTTATCTCCCCAATCCCACTAGAGGTTGGGAAACGGAGGAGAATGTGGTAGGTAGATGGAACTACCCTTAGAGCATTGAGGGCAGGGCGTCCAAGAATTATATTATATGCAGAAGGGCAATCAAGTACAAGAAAATTTACCATGATAGTAGAACTCCTTGGAGCAGTCCCTGCTGTGACAGGTAGGGTGATAGACCCCAAGGGTTGGACTCTCTCTCCTGAGAAGCCAACCAAGGGAGTCCTGACTGGTTGTAGTCTTTCTCTGCCAAGGTGAAGGCTGTCGTAGGTTGTGGCAAACAGGATGTCGACGGAGCTACCACTATCAACAAGGACCCTCCTTACCTGGTAGTTAGCCATCATCAAGGTTAGGACTAGAGGGTCATCATGTGGAGCTTGGACCCCCTCAAGGTCTCTATCTGAGAAAGTGATGACCTCCTCTTCCCCATGTCGGGGTGTCTTCATTGGGCGGGAGTCATGTGACTCTGCCTGCCTGGCTTTCCTGGCGTGCGCCTTCCTGGCGGAGTTGGAGTCACCTCCTCCTCCTAACCCCCCTGCGATGGTCTGAATCTCACCGAGGGGCTGCTGGCGCTCGTGTCCCTCGTGTGGTGGAGTTGGTCCTCGACCAACAACATATTGCCTTAGTTGGCCTCGCTGAATAAGTTCCTCAATCTGTTTCTTCAACTGGAAGCAGTCATTTGTGTCATGGCCATGGTCGCGGTGGAAGCGACAGTACTTGCTGGGATTCCGACGCTTGGGGTCGGACTTCATTTTTTCGGGCCAACGGACGGCGGGGTCATCCTGTATTTGGAACAAGATGTGCTCCACTGAGGCATTGAGCGGTGTGAAAGGCTGTCGGTCTCTCGGAGGTAGTGGACCAAGACGGTCCTTCACAGGCACTCTGTTGGTCTTCTTCCTCTTGTTTTCAGTCTCCCTCCTGTCTTCGTGAGTTTCCTTCCTCTTCTCCCCCCCTCGGGAGGACTCACCTCGACAGGCCTTGGTGACGTCCTCCGCATTCATGTACTTCTGTGCCCTGGACAGCAGCTCGGGCATGCTAGAGGGTGGTTTCTTGAGGACTGAGAACATTAAGCTGGAAGTGCGGAGGCCGGCGATAAAGGCGGCTAGAGCTACCTTGTCATCTGGCTCCTCAACCTGGAGAATTTCTTCATTGAAACGGGCAAGGTAGTCTCTGAGGCTTTCATCCCTATCCTGCTTGATGGTGAGCAGGTGGGTCACTGGTTTCTGATGCCGTCGTCCCCCAATAAAGTGGGAGACGAAGGCTCTGCTAAGCTCTGCGAAGGAGCGGACAGAGGAGGGCCTGAGTTTGGAGAATCACTGGCGAGCAGATCCCTTCAGGGTGGTCGGGAAAGCTCTGCACATAATCTCCTCAGGCACGTTGTGGAGTTGCATGAGGGACTTGTACATGTCGAGGTGGTCAAGGGGGTCTTTGGTACCATCAAAAATCTCGATGTTGGGCATCTTGAATTTTGAAGGCAGAGGATAATTCACTATATCAGCAGTAAAAAGAGTGTCGGTACGTCTTACCAGGTAGTCCAAGGTCTCAGGCGCCTGTGCCTTGTTAGCATTGAGGGCATCACCCAGTTGGTTTTGTACCTCTCTAATCTTCTCGTCCCACTGATTAGGGACATCCTTGGTCGGATATTGGCTTTCGTGGTCTCCATATTGACTCTCTCCTGCGTCCTCCTGGGCAGGCACATGCGAAGGGGGAACGCGTGAACTCCCTGCGTGTTGAGGAGGGACTGCTGGATGAGGGACTCCCTGGCGTGGCCCTGGAGCATTATGGTAAGGGACCCCATGGTGGGGGCCAGTCTGGCGTCCAGAAGGGACAGGTTGTTCCTCTCCTGGTGGAGGGAGTGGGATTCCTCCTTGGGAGAGCATGAGTTGGATGATCTGCTGGTTCTGGCTCACCAGCAGCTGCATGGTCTGGAGGAGTTGTTGCTGTCCAGTGGCGGGAGCAGCAGTAGTAGAAGGTTCCCCAGGTACGATGGGAGGCGGAGCCTCCTCCCGGTGAGCCTGGTTGTTGTCTCCCGGTTGCTGGCTCATAGATCGGGTAGTGATTGCCATGGATTGAACGAGAGTAGGAAGACTAGTCATTCCCACAGACGGCGCCAAACTGATGATGCAAAAAATTGTCTTTGGAAAGATCAACAGTCAAGTATGAATAGTGATACAATTAACAAGTAATTAACGAGCAATCAATGAATCAAAACTATAAACAGAGAATCAACACAGGGATTTATAGTGGTTCGGTCTCGGATGACCTACGTCCACTCTCTGGAATGGCAGCGATAGCCGGTGTTCTTTATTAATGAATAATTGTCACCGGATGGTGTATACCGGAGTTACAGTTCTTCTGTGAGAGAGAAAGAGAGAGAGCAATGTGTATGAGGGTGAGTGTAGGGGTTTTGGAGGCGTAGTATGTAGAACATGAGATGCCTCTCCAAGTGGAGAGAGCTTACATTATATAGGTTCACCAAGGCGGTGATTTGAGGCGGTCACCACTATTTTGGTAAGCACAGTTATGGTAGGATTCTACCACTTTGGTAGGTACAGTTATGGTAGAATTAGATCTCCGGTGCGTATCCCGATATTTTCTCCCTCGTGTCTCTATTCCGTCGGAAGAGGTCCTGAGCTGGACTAGGCTTGAGTTGGAGTGGGCTAGGCTTGAGTTGGAGTGGGCTTCATTGGAATCAGGAGATAAAGGAGGAGGAGACCAAGGCAGGCGCCTACATGGGCGGCGCCCCCTTGGGCGGCGCCAAGGGTGGCCTCTCTCATAGGCGGCGCCCCATGGTCCATGGCCTTGGGTCCTTTGGACTTTGTATTGATTTGGGGCCGTAATTTGGGCTTCTCCTTATGCCCTTCGTAATCTGGACTATTCAACTCCGCACGGGATTTTCTTTGGGCTTCCTTGGTCCGTATAAGTTGGGCTTGGCCCAGTCAATTTCGGGCTCGTCACCGCCAACTTGGGATCCTCCACATTCGGCGTCACACTAGAATGATGTTGTGTATGATTATTCATTGCATCTCGTCTCTATCTTTTTATTATGTATTGGTTATGAATTTTCTTAATGTTCATCGTGGCCAACTCTTCCACCTGCTTGAGTACTCATAAGCTCATATGATGCTTTAATTGATAACCCGCAATTCTCCGTGATATCAACATTAAAACCTTGGACAACAGAAACTTTTCTTTGGGATGACATCATATGCATACATTTAGTAAGGTCGAAAGGATGATTATGGTTGTCCTCCAATTTGACCACAACATATTTCTCAATTTCTTGATTAAGGGAAATGCACATGTGAGCTGGACAATTTGTTCACGTCTTAACTCGTGGTTTCATTATTTTCCAATACCTCTTATCCACAACTCTTTGCCCTTCTTTACAACATACATACTTCCTATAAATCAACACCCCATCTTTTTTACTTCTGTTGTGATAGTCTTTTCTCACACTAAATCCGACATACCCACCAAAATTATTATAAAATTGATATGCATCATCCTCCTAGTTAAACTGCATACCAACATGTGGAGTGTTGTTTATTACATTGACTTCGACGCCTTCCATCATAGGTGACAAAAAATAACAAGGCCTGATAAATTACAATTAGGTTAGATCAAAAAAATATTGCATGTTAAATTAAAAACCAAAATCCTAAAGAAGCATTTATGAGCCATTATATTTAATCTAAAATTGTTATGTGCGTCATTGTAAATTTATAAGCCACTATAAAATAGATATATGAAAACATTTTCATAGTAGGTATGCTTATTTTAGAGGGGCATGTTCACAAGTACATATATATAGATATATCTGTATTATTACTAATAAAAGGCAGCTAAGTAAAAAACTTTTAATTGACTAAAAAATAACCTTAATAAAACAACTAATGTCACTTATATCCTATGTTCTTTTGTATCTCTATTCCATTAACTATTAAATTGATTTATGTCTTGGACCCGCTGGATTCTAAAACTAAATATACAACTTAATTTCAATACACAACCGTTATTGATTGAACATAGGCCACTTCATATTCTTCCTTCTTGTAAATTCTTTATATCGCAATTATTGAGGATCTTAGCGTAGTCATCACCCAACGTGATGTCAAAATACCATATAACACCTCTCTACTTTTCATATTCCTTTTTTCAAAAATAAAAAATAAAAATCTTTTGATATTCCCACTAAACTACTCTTTAATAACTGAAGAGACATGAGGATGAGTAACTGAAAAAACTTTATCTACATTGAGATGCATTTGTTTCAGGATGGATTGAATTTGGCAAAAACACAGATCCCCTCTTCCTTCCCCTTCCCCTTCCCCTCCCCCACCCTCTCTCTCTTTCTCTCTGCAGACACGCACACACACAAAAGAGAAAAGTGATAGAGTTATATACTAAAAGATTACTTTTTGTAGTGAAACTCCTTTTATTAATAGGAGTTTGTTTTTTTTTTTTTTCCATTTTATTGATAATCTATATGGGCAAAATGTTTGCATTATATTTGATATATGGTATGCATGTGTGTCTTATATTTTATATTGTAGATAATCTGATGTATAGAGTTCAGCTTATGCATAGAAGATCAGATTATTGGATCCTTATATAATATGAATATAGGTTCACAATCCTAAATGAAATTGGACACGTCATCGGTATGATTGTTGATGGGTCAGGTCCAAACAATCCAATCCAGGTATAAAGCCCAAAGGAGCCCAAGCTCGTAGAAGACCAAGCAGGCCCTAAGTGGTCCAGACCGGTCAAGCTCATTAGGGAGCTACTCCACTAAGAGAGCATCCGGGCCGCTTGGGGGAAGTCAACATTCACTCATCATTTGGCCAAGACCTTTGGAGAGCACTCCCTTGCCTGTTGAGGAGAGGAGAGGTCGCCAAGGAGAGGAGAGGTCGTCAAGCTGTTTAATGCTATTAAGTTGCTACAATCCGTTATGACCGTCAAACTACCCATTCAATTACTACGCAGACGACTATAAATTGTAAGCTTCCCCATCACTTGGGGGGCATCTCACAAAGATCAAGCTCATCTCTCTTCCCTCTTGTAATTCTCTACTCTCCCAACACACCGGAGTTAATAAAATTCCCGGCGAACTTAGCCATTGAAAGTGGACGTAGGTCATGTTGACCGAACCACTATAAACCTTGTCTTCTCTTTCTCTACTTATTTTATTGCATTTTATACTATTACTTGACTGTGGTGTGCAAACCAATTTGTGCATCATCAATTGTAGTGTAATATTCTGGCATAGTCTATCTTGTCTATAAGAGACTATTTGATGTCTCGGATTATTGCATTAGTACACTTTGTGTATTGAACAAATCCATGTTGATGTTATTATCTTTTACTGATTGAATAAGATAATAAATACTTCATGGTTATTATGATTGCTTATACTCTTAATCCCGAGATATTTAATTACCACGTGTATATAATAATTGTCACTTTAATTCATCAAAGAGTGAGATTCATATTGAGTCAATAAGTTCGGTGAATTGAGAGACGATATTATTTGTATGGTGAAAATTAATTATTAAAGGAAACCACGTCTAGTATTTAAATTGGTTGATGATGTCTTCTTGAGGAAGCTCATAAGTTTTGTTCATGTCAAACCCTACAGGTGGATTTAATTATCCAACATGACAAATAAGTTGAGTGGTAAGGTCTCAAGGAATAAAAGAAGTCAATTAAATATAATTATCAGTAATTTATTTAATTGATGGACATTTGTAATCTTAAATGTGGGGAGATTATTAAGCATATAATAATAAGAAGTTCGAAATATAATTTTTGAGATAAGGCTAAGGAGATTAATAATAAGTTTTTAGTGGACTAACTTATTATTAATGGACTACAAGATATTTGTTCTGGGTTGAACATAGGAATCCTAGGCCCATTGGAAGCTCGACCCTTATTTCTCCTTGGGATTTCTGTTGTAACCTATATATAGATCTCTAGACCCTCTAAATCAACATCACCTTTATTATTCACATTTTAAGAGAGGATGAGAGAGAGAGCAAAAATTTGAAAGTTTTTGCAGCCCAAACTACATCCGGATTTTGGTGTTGGGAGATATACGACAGAAGATCGTGGGGTTCATTAAGCTGTTTTCTGTGCCTGTCTTTATATTTTGCATTCGTTCTGAGATGAGATCAATCGAGAGCGATCTCGAAGGTAAACCCTAGTTCTTTTTGTAGGGTTTTAATGATTTTTTTTTGTATTTGATACATACGAGCTGTCAATAATTCTTGGGACTTCCGTTCCAACAAAAAGGTCTCGAAGACTAATATTTATTATTGGAAGGATCACCATGTAACTAACATCTTCCCTTCCTATGTTCTTTCCTCGACTTGTTCTATTAGTATAGGAAAGATCATTCAACATCTATAGAGAGTTATATATGCTTTATACTGTTTTTTTCAAGTTATTTTGTCCTACAGGTAGGTTTCGGTTTTAATATTAGTCCACTAATTTATCTTTCTCCATTCTCTTGCCACATTTTTTCCTTCCTTTTTCAGTTATTCCGGACATGCGTTACTTATACTAGGCAATGAAGTGCAGCAACATATGTAAATTGAACATAAATTTGCTATTCAAATAAAAGAAGGATGATAGAGTCAATGAAATTGAACATAGATCTCTTAGTTTACCTTTTCCAAAAAAGCAAACATTCAATTTTCGGCCCAAATGGTTTTCGGGATCAGTGGATGGGACCTAGCAGAGAGATGAAGGTAAAATTTGATGAGCCCAAAATCAACTGGGCCGGGTCCAACAAGTCAATGAGGCCCAAGTCAAGCGAACCAGGTTCTAAAGGGAGACCAAGACACCAACCCCCAAGGGGTGCCACCCAAGGAGGCCACCCCAAGGGGCACCACCCAAGGAGGCTACCCCAAGGGGACCCTTGCTCTCCTTCGTTCCATGCTCTCCCTCTTCCTCAATACCGCCTCGGTGGTATCTCTCCTCACCTTGTCACTCCAACTCAAGTCCAGCCCAACTCAGGATCCTCCTCCGACAGAATAGGAGCACGAGGGAGAGAATATCGGGATATGCACGAAGATCTAATCCTACCATAATTATACTTACCAAAGTGGTAGAGTCCTATCTTAATTGTACTTACCAAAATAGTGGTGATCGCCTAACCTCACTGCCTCACCATACCTATATAATGTAAGCCCTCTCCACATAGAGGGCATGTCCAAGGACCTTGAGACCTCTATAATTTGAGATCCCTACACACACTACACCTCCTTACACACATTGTTTCTCTCTCCTAAAGCATTGTAATTCTCCCGAAGTGTACTCTTCCGATTACATTATTCATCAATAAAGATCTCCGGCCACCGCTGTCGTTCTTGAGAGTGGAGTAGGTCACCCGGACCGAACCACTATAAATCTTTGTGTTGACTCCATATTTACTGTTTTGCCATTGATCGCCTACTTATTGCTCATTGATTGCACCCTCAAATATACTCGACTGTTGATTTTGCGCAATATCAATTTGTGCATCATCAAAATTCATTTTTCGAGATTTCATATTGGATAGTTTTCTTTTTGGCAAGTTCTTCTTGAGATGAAAATCATGAAATTCAACCCCCATGAAGTAATTTTTACATTCACTGTCTCCTACCTCTATTGAGTTAACTCCATATAAAAGTTAAGGTTAGGATACTGACAAGATATTAGCCACTTGATCGAGAGAACTGCTCTATAGTTAAATAGACCGGAAAACTTGTACTGTAACTTTCTTTCAATCGTTCCTTTATTAGCCTGCATACTTGCACTTCTATTTGTGTATCTCATTTCAATTTCTTATACAATATGTTATTACTACGACTCAAAAAAGGAAAATGAAACCATATATAAGTCTTCCATAATATTTTGTGTAAGAGAAAACCCACTACCTCATTATTTGATTGCAAGAGTTCTGATGTGGAATCTTAACGATAGATTGTCCGATTAGGCTATATGTTCACTCAAAACAAACTAAATTGGAACCGATAAACCAAAAACTTGTTCATCTGTAATTGAATAAGCAACTAGAAAGGCAACCGAGACACAAAGCATGCTAGACTCTACAAATTCTTGAGATAAATATTAATTTAAAGAGAATGCTTCAATTATCATTTTGAAAGATGAATCATTTCGTGAGTTTCATTTTCCATGGACTATAGCTATTGCTTATTTCAATAGCTACTGATAGTTAGGCTACAACTGCTGCTTTTTCCATCAATGTTGGTAGTTGCAATGAACATGGGACCGGAGTTGAATAGCGGAGATTAATCATGATAGTGATGAACATTGTTTTTTTTAATCAATCGTACTCAAGATAAGAGTAGGATTAATCATATACATGAGTTTTTCATGGCTCCTAACATCATTCGACTACAACTAATAATCGAGGTCCCTACAATATTTTTAATCCCTTTTTCAATTCGATAGAATTCATACATGCATATTCTAACATATGCTCAGTGGATTTTGTGTTAGTCTTGTGGTTTATGTTTTGTATCATATTTTTTGTTTCTTTTTATGAAATGTATTGGATACCATATATACTTCGATCTTGATTTATGACCAAAAAGGTTTGAGTGAATTGAATTTCTGTGGTTTTGATCTAGGTTGCGGGTGATTAGCTGGAAGTTTTTTTTATGGTACATTAACCAAAAGGATGTGTACAAAGGTATACCTCATTTACAAATATATCTAGCCAAAGAAAAGGAGAGCAAGGGATGGTAGTTCTTCTTCCTAAGGAAAGAAAGCAAGAGCATCTAAGACAAAAGATCATCAAATAGACAAAAATTACAAGATTAATAAGCAAAAGAAATGTATCAACAAAAGGAAAGCAGCGGCAAGCACCCAAATCAAAACCCAAGTAGAGATAAAGCAAAAAACCACATAGAGGAGGATCCCAAGCAAACACAAGCAGAACATAAATCTCATAGAAGTGAAAACCAACATCAATCCAAACCAAAACAAGTTGCCACAAGAGTCTATCAAATGAAAAAACTTATGTATATTGTGCTACTCCAAAATCTTATGTATAGTTTCTTGGAGGTTTTATGCTTAATTCATATTTCCATATTACTTGGGTTGGATGACATCATTTTTTTCCTTGATGTTTGTTTTGTATGAGAATGTTTGTGCACCAAGCGTTCGTTGCTTAATTGAGCCGACACAAATGGAATTAAGGAACTGCATCCACTCTTTCTCTCTATCTCTGTCCTACTTATTGTTAAAGTAAGTTTGATTTGTTGATTTTTGTTCAAGCTTTTTACTATGTTGTGGGGGGTTTTTGTTATACAAATTATTTTAATCATGGGTTTATTTTAGAGTGTGCTATTAGAACCTCACTTGCAGGCAAAGGAGGTGCTTTAATCAAATTGGCCGCATGGAAGATTCTCACCCTTGTTGAATACTGATGATGCACAAATTGGTATTGCGCAAGATCAACAGTCGAGTATATGTAAGGGTGAAATTAATGAGCAATAAGTAGGCAATCAATGGCAAAACAGTAAATACGGAGTCAACACAAAGATTTATAGTGGTTCGGTCCGAGCAACCTACTCCACTCTCGGGAACATCAGCGGTGACCGGAGATCTTTATTGATGAATAATGTAACCGGGAGAGTACACTCTGGGAGAATTACAATGATTTAGGAGAGAGAAGCAATGTGTGTAAGGAGGTGTAGTGTATGTAGGGATCCCAAATTATAGAGGTCTTAAGGTCATGCCCTTTATGTGAAGAGGGTTTACATTATATAGGTATGGTGAGGCGGTAACGTGGGGGAGAGAGCTTCTACTATTTTGGTAAGTACAATTAAGGTAGGATTAGATCTCCGTGCATATCCTGATATTCTCTCCCTCGCGCTCTTATTCCTTCGGAGGAGGATCCTGAGCTGGGTTGGTGTTCCTATTCCTTCGGAAGGAGGATCCTGGATTGGGCTGGACTGAGTCGAAGTGGCAGAGTGAGGAGGGCGAAGGAGAGACAGGAGGCCAGCCCATGGGTGGTGCCAGGGGCTTGGGTGACCCCCTTGGGCGGCGCCCCCTTGGGAGGCTCCTTTGGGCACTGACGTGTTGGACTCCTTTTTGGGTTCTGATGACTCGGGTTCCTCTTGGTGCAGGTGACTTGGGCCTTATTAATCCATTGGGCCTAACCCAGTTGATTTCGAGCTCATTATTTGCCCCCCATGCCCTAAGCCTCTGACTTTTTGCGAGAGGAAGGGGTTGAGGGCATGTGCTTCTTCTTCACTTGAGCAGGAGTTTTCTTACTCCCACGACGCTTTTTCATCTTCACGGACTCTGTTGAGCTTACAGATATATGATATTTTTTGCATTTTTCGGCATTCTCTTCGCTTATAAATAAAGGTCTTTAGTCTTTCCTCCTCCTTTCTTCCTTAGTCTTCTTTTTCTCAAATCACAACAAATCCATGGATACTAGGAGCTCGAATAAGGTGGGTACCGTTGGCGAGACGACGAAGAGCTCAAGAGGGCTGGCCCAGGGCTGGGCAGCGCCCGTGGCCTGTTGGCGCCGGGAGTGTAGTGGGCTCTTTTGATGGCGATGGTGAGAGGCATTTGGGAACTTTTGTCGTGACTTTTGGTGTGGGGAACATTGGAGGAGCAATGGGCAATGCTTGGACAGTTGAGGGGGCCATGGGCAGCACCCAATGTGAGAGAGGAGGCGGCGCCTTTAGGCGAGATGGAAGACTAAGAGAGAGCCTTGGCTATCCTGGGCGCGGGGCGCCAGGTAGGTGGGTGCCAGGCAGATGGGCGCCAGACAGGTGGATGTCAGGCAGGCGGGCGCTGGGCGCTGGCTCCATAGGCGGCCTGGGCGACTCTCCTAGCGCAGAAGGCGTCGCCAGTGTGGGTGCTTCTGAGTTGGCTGATCAGGTATTAAGACCTTGGATGACGTGAGCAGGAGATGAGGAGGTAGAGGTGGCACCGACGTGCTCCAGATGGGCGACAACTTTGGGCTTGTAAGAGGCGGCGTGGGAGTACTGGGCAGTGCCCAAGGGGCTGGAGGCGCCCAAGGGGCTACTGGGTTGGAGCATTAGAAAATTATAAAAAGCCGGTAAAACTTCGAATGGTCATAACTTTGTGCTCAATTGTTCGTTTGAGGCTAATTTTTTTTTTTTGAATTCGGGTATTTTTTTCTAGATCTACGACATACAAACTACCGTAGGCGGTTTGGTCAACAATTTTTCCCAAAAAATGCTTCTATCTCTCAGAATTTGAGTTTTAAGCACAAATTCGTGAAACCGACGGTGGTGGGAAGCTGCTTTCTGGCAGGCAGCTGTCAGGCACTCATGGGTGACGAATTGGCATTCTGGGTTTTTGCCAGAGAGGGAGACTATGATGGCTTTCGATTGGGTAAGAGGCGAACCCGCTTTCTCCAATCCTGTTTTCACCTTAATGTATTTTCGATGATGGTTCTTTATACTGACCATGTCTCTAATTACAGGCGCTCCCGTTGATAGAGCGATGATGGATGTTGAGGTTCTCTATGCATCTAGGGTGGTTGATTAACCCTAATTAATGCAAAATGTAATTAAATTAAAAGGTCAATTATGTAATTAAATAAAGTTAAAATAGTCAAAATAAATCTAATTAGGGTTAATGTGTGAATTAAGGATAATGCATTGAATGTTGTTCTTTTCAGGTTTTTATGCGTCAAAACGACGGGAGCCAATTATCAAAGCATGGAGAGCAACTTATCAAAGCATAGGGTGTAAATTATTAAAGCTCAAAACAAAGGGAGATCAAAGTGTAAATCAAGATCTTCTTGATATTTGTAAATAAATATCTTTTAGGATATTTGTATTTAAATATCTTTTAGGATATTTAAATATATTTTAGGATATTTGTAATTAAATATCTTTTAGGATAAATATCTTTTAAGATATTTGTAATTAAGATATTTGTAATTCGTGCGGTCTCTTAGCCCTCATAGAGGCCACATAGCACTCTCTGGCTGAGACCTGATCTCCCCTTATCTCCCCAATCCCACTAGAGGTTGGGAAACGGAGGAGAATGTGGTAGGTAGATGGAACTACCCTTAGAGCATTGAGGGCAGGGCGTCCAAGAATTATATTATATGCAGAAGGGCAATCAAGTACAAGAAAATTTACCATGATAGTAGAACTCCTTGGAGCAGTCCCTGCTGTGACAGGTAGGGTGATAGACCCCAAGGGTTGGACTCTCTCTCCTGAGAAGCCAACCAAGGGAGTCCTGACTGGTTGTAGTCTTTCTCTGCCAAGGTGAAGGCTGTCGTAGGTTGTGGCAAACAGGATGTCGACGGAGCTACCACTATCAACAAGGACCCTCCTTACCTGGTAGTTAGCCATCATCAAGGTTAGGACTAGAGGGTCATCATGTGGAGCTTGGACCCCCTCAAGGTCTCTATCTGAGAAAGTGATGACCTCCTCTTCCCCATGTCGGGGTGTCTTCATTGGGCGGGAGTCATGTGACTCTGCCTGCCTGGCTTTCCTGGCGTGCGCCTTCCTGGCGGAGTTGGAGTCACCTCCTCCTCCTAACCCCCCTGCGATGGTCTGAATCTCACCGAGGGGCTGCTGGCGCTCGTGTCCCTCGTGTGGTGGAGTTGGTCCTCGACCAACAACATATTGCCTTAGTTGGCCTCGCTGAATAAGTTCCTCAATCTGTTTCTTCAACTGGAAGCAGTCATTTGTGTCATGGCCATGGTCGCGGTGGAAGCGACAGTACTTGCTGGGATTCCGACGCTTGGGGTCGGACTTCATTTTTTCGGGCCAACGGACGGCGGGGTCATCCTGTATTTGGAACAAGATGTGCTCCACTGAGGCATTGAGCGGTGTGAAAGGTTGTCGGTCTCTCGGTTATTAGTGGACCAAGACGGTCCTTCACAGGCACTCTGTTGGTCTTCTTCCTCTTGTTTTCAGTCTCCCTCCTGTCTTCGTGAGTTTCCTTCCTCTTCTCCCCCCCTCGGGAGGACTCACCTCGACAGGCCTTGGTGACGTCCTCCGCATTCATGTACTTCTGTGCCCTGGACAGCAGCTCGGGCATGCTAGAGGGTGGTTTCTTGAGGACTGAGAACATTAAGCTGGAAGTGCGGAGGCCGGCGATAAAGGCGGCTAGAGCTACCTTGTCATCTGGCTCCTCAACCTGGAGAATTTCTTCATTGAAACGGGCAAGGTAGTCTCTGAGGCTTTCATCCCTATCCTGCTTGATGGTGAGCAGGTGGGTCACTGGTTTCTGATGCCGTCGTCCCCCAATAAAGTGGGAGACGAAGGCTCTGCTAAGCTCTGCGAAGGAGCGGACAGAGGAGGGCCTGAGTTTGGAGAATCACTGGCGAGCAGATCCCTTCAGGGTGGTCGGGAAAGCTCTGCACATAATCTCCTCAGGCACGTTGTGGAGTTGCATGAGGGACTTGTACATGTCGAGGTGGTCAAGGGGGTCTTTGGTACCATCAAAAATCTCGATGTTGGGCATCTTGAATTTTGAAGGCAGAGGATAATTCACTATATCAGCAGTAAAAAGAGTGTCGGTACGTCTTACCAGGTAGTCCAAGGTCTCAGGCGCCTGTGCCTTGTTAGCATTGAGGGCATCACCCAGTTGGTTTTGTACCTCTCTAATCTTCTCGTCCCACTGATTAGGGACATCCTTGGTCGGATATTGGCTTTCGTGGTCTCCATATTGACTCTCTCCTGCGTCCTCCTGGGCAGGCACATGCGAAGGGGGAACGCGTGAACTCCCTGCGTGTTGAGGAGGGACTGCTGGATGAGGGACTCCCTGGCGTGGCCCTGGAGCATTATGGTAAGGGACCCCATGGTGGGGGCCAGTCTGGCGTCCAGAAGGGACAGGTTGTTCCTCTCCTGGTGGAGGGAGTGGGATTCCTCCTTGGGAGAGCATGAGTTGGATGATCTGCTGGTTCTGGCTCACCAGCAGCTGCATGGTCTGGAGGAGTTGTTGCTGTCCAGTGGCGGGAGCAGCAGTAGTAGAAGGTTCCCCAGGTACGATGGGAGGCGGAGCCTCCTCCCGGTGAGCCTGGTTGTTGTCTCCCGGTTGCTGGCTCATAGATCGGGTAGTGATTGCCATGGATTGAACGAGAGTAGGAAGACTAGTCATTCCCACAGACGGCGCCAAACTGATGATGCAAAAAATTGTCTTTGGAAAGATCAACAGTCAAGTATGAATAGTGATACAATTAACAAGTAATTAACGAGCAATCAATGAATCAAAACTATAAACAGAGAATCAACACAGGGATTTATAGTGGTTCGGTCTCGGATGACCTACGTCCACTCTCTGGAATGGCAGCGATAGCCGGTGTTCTTTATTAATGAATAATTGTCACCGGATGGTGTATACCGGAGTTACAGTTCTTCTGTGAGAGAGAAAGAGAGAGAGCAATGTGTATGAGGGTGAGTGTAGGGGTTTTGGAGGCGTAGTATGTAGAACATGAGATGCCTCTCCAAGTGGAGAGAGCTTACATTATATAGGTTCACCAAGGCGGTGATTTGAGGCGGTCACCACTATTTTGGTAAGCACAGTTATGGTAGGATTCTACCACTTTGGTAGGTACAGTTATGGTAGAATTAGATCTCCGGTGCGTATCCCGATATTTTCTCCCTCGTGTCTCTATTCCGTCGGAAGAGGTCCTGAGCTGGACTAGGCTTGAGTTGGAGTGGGCTAGGCTTGAGTTGGAGTGGGCTTCATTGGAATCAGGAGATAAAGGAGGAGGAGACCAAGGCAGGCGCCTACATGGGCGGCGCCCCCTTGGGCGGCGCCAAGGGTGGCCTCTCTCATAGGCGGCGCCCCATGGTCCATGGCCTTGGGTCCTTTGGACTTTGTATTGATTTGGGGCCGTAATTTGGGCTTCTCCTTATGCCCTTCGTAATCTGGACTATTCAACTCCGCACGGGATTTTCTTTGGGCTTCCTTGGTCCGTATAAGTTGGGCTTGGCCCAGTCAATTTCGGGCTCGTCACCGCCAACTTGGGATCCTCCACATTCGGCGTCACACTAGAATGATGTTGTGTATGATTATTCATTGCATCTCGTCTCTATCTTTTTATTATGTATTGGTTATGAATTTTCTTAATGTTCATCGTGGCCAACTCTTCCACCTGCTTGAGTACTCATAAGCTCATATGATGCTTTAATTGATAACCCGCAATTCTCCGTGATATCAACATTAAAACCTTGGACAACAGAAACTTTTCTTTGGGATGACATCATATGCATACATTTAGTAAGGTCGAAAGGATGATTATGGTTGTCCTCCAATTTGACCACAACATATTTCTCAATTTCTTGATTAAGGGAAATGCACATGTGAGCTGGACAATTTGTTCACGTCTTAACTCGTGGTTTCATTATTTTCCAATACCTCTTATCCACAACTCTTTGCCCTTCTTTACAACATACATACTTCCTATAAATCAACACCCCATCTTTTTTACTTCTGTTGTGATAGTCTTTTCTCACACTAAATCCGACATACCCACCAAAATTATTATAAAATTGATATGCATCATCCTCCTAGTTAAACTGCATACCAACATGTGGAGTGTTGTTTATTACATTGACTTCGACGCCTTCCATCATAGGTGACAAAAAATAACAAGGCCTGATAAATTACAATTAGGTTAGATCAAAAAAATATTGCATGTTAAATTAAAAACCAAAATCCTAAAGAAGCATTTATGAGCCATTATATTTAATCTAAAATTGTTATGTGCGTCATTGTAAATTTATAAGCCACTATAAAATAGATATATGAAAACATTTTCATAGTAGGTATGCTTATTTTAGAGGGGCATGTTCACAAGTACATATATATAGATATATCTGTATTATTACTAATAAAAGGCAGCTAAGTAAAAAACTTTTAATTGACTAAAAAATAACCTTAATAAAACAACTAATGTCACTTATATCCTATGTTCTTTTGTATCTCTATTCCATTAACTATTAAATTGATTTATGTCTTGGACCCGCTGGATTCTAAAACTAAATATACAACTTAATTTCAATACACAACCGTTATTGATTGAACATAGGCCACTTCATATTCTTCCTTCTTGTAAATTCTTTATATCGCAATTATTGAGGATCTTAGCGTAGTCATCACCCAACGTGATGTCAAAATACCATATAACACCTCTCTACTTTTCATATTCCTTTTTTCAAAAATAAAAAATAAAAATCTTTTGATATTCCCACTAAACTACTCTTTAATAACTGAAGAGACATGAGGATGAGTAACTGAAAAAACTTTATCTACATTGAGATGCATTTGTTTCAGGATGGATTGAATTTGGCAAAAACACAGATCCCCTCTTCCTTCCCCTTCCCCTTCCCCTCCCCCACCCTCTCTCTCTTTCTCTCTGCAGACACGCACACACACAAAAGAGAAAAGTGATAGAGTTATATACTAAAAGATTACTTTTTGTAGTGAAACTCCTTTTATTAATAGGAGTTTGTTTTTTTTTTTTTTCCATTTTATTGATAATCTATATGGGCAAAATGTTTGCATTATATTTGATATATGGTATGCATGTGTGTCTTATATTTTATATTGTAGATAATCTGATGTATAGAGTTCAGCTTATGCATAGAAGATCAGATTATTGGATCCTTATATAATATGAATATAGGTTCACAATCCTAAATGAAATTGGACACGTCATCGGTATGATTGTTGATGGGTCAGGTCCAAACAATCCAATCCAGGTATAAAGCCCAAAGGAGCCCAAGCTCGTAGAAGACCAAGCAGGCCCTAAGTGGTCCAGACCGGTCAAGCTCATTAGGGAGCTACTCCACTAAGAGAGCATCCGGGCCGCTTGGGGGAAGTCAACATTCACTCATCATTTGGCCAAGACCTTTGGAGAGCACTCCCTTGCCTGTTGAGGAGAGGAGAGGTCGCCAAGGAGAGGAGAGGTCGTCAAGCTGTTTAATGCTATTAAGTTGCTACAATCCGTTATGACCGTCAAACTACCCATTCAATTACTACGCAGACGACTATAAATTGTAAGCTTCCCCATCACTTGGGGGGCATCTCACAAAGATCAAGCTCATCTCTCTTCCCTCTTGTAATTCTCTACTCTCCCAACACACCGGAGTTAATAAAATTCCCGGCGAACTTAGCCATTGAAAGTGGACGTAGGTCATGTTGACCGAACCACTATAAACCTTGTCTTCTCTTTCTCTACTTATTTTATTGCATTTTATACTATTACTTGACTGTGGTGTGCAAACCAATTTGTGCATCATCAATTGTAGTGTAATATTCTGGCATAGTCTATCTTGTCTATAAGAGACTATTTGATGTCTCGGATTATTGCATTAGTACACTTTGTGTATTGAACAAATCCATGTTGATGTTATTATCTTTTACTGATTGAATAAGATAATAAATACTTCATGGTTATTATGATTGCTTATACTCTTAATCCCGAGATATTTAATTACCACGTGTATATAATAATTGTCACTTTAATTCATCAAAGAGTGAGATTCATATTGAGTCAATAAGTTCGGTGAATTGAGAGACGATATTATTTGTATGGTGAAAATTAATTATTAAAGGAAACCACGTCTAGTATTTAAATTGGTTGATGATGTCTTCTTGAGGAAGCTCATAAGTTTTGTTCATGTCAAACCCTACAGGTGGATTTAATTATCCAACATGACAAATAAGTTGAGTGGTAAGGTCTCAAGGAATAAAAGAAGTCAATTAAATATAATTATCAGTAATTTATTTAATTGATGGACATTTGTAATCTTAAATGTGGGGAGATTATTAAGCATATAATAATAAGAAGTTCGAAATATAATTTTTGAGATAAGGCTAAGGAGATTAATAATAAGTTTTTAGTGGACTAACTTATTATTAATGGACTACAAGATATTTGTTCTGGGTTGAACATAGGAATCCTAGGCCCATTGGAAGCTCGACCCTTATTTCTCCTTGGGATTTCTGTTGTAACCTATATATAGATCTCTAGACCCTCTAAATCAACATCACCTTTATTATTCACATTTTAAGAGAGGATGAGAGAGAGAGCAAAAATTTGAAAGTTTTTGCAGCCCAAACTACATCCGGATTTTGGTGTTGGGAGATATACGACAGAAGATCGTGGGGTTCATTAAGCTGTTTTCTGTGCCTGTCTTTATATTTTGCATTCGTTCTGAGATGAGATCAATCGAGAGCGATCTCGAAGGTAAACCCTAGTTCTTTTTGTAGGGTTTTAATGATTTTTTTTTGTATTTGATACATACGAGCTGTCAATAATTCTTGGGACTTCCGTTCCAACAAAAAGGTCTCGAAGACTAATATTTATTATTGGAAGGATCACCATGTAACTAACATCTTCCCTTCCTATGTTCTTTCCTCGACTTGTTCTATTAGTATAGGAAAGATCATTCAACATCTATAGAGAGTTATATATGCTTTATACTGTTTTTTTCAAGTTATTTTGTCCTACAGGTAGGTTTCGGTTTTAATATTAGTCCACTAATTTATCTTTCTCCATTCTCTTGCCACATTTTTTCCTTCCTTTTTCAGTTATTCCGGACATGCGTTACTTATACTAGGCAATGAAGTGCAGCAACATATGTAAATTGAACATAAATTTGCTATTCAAATAAAAGAAGGATGATAGAGTCAATGAAATTGAACATAGATCTCTTAGTTTACCTTTTCCAAAAAAGCAAACATTCAATTTTCGGCCCAAATGGTTTTCGGGATCAGTGGATGGGACCTAGCAGAGAGATGAAGGTAAAATTTGATGAGCCCAAAATCAACTGGGCCGGGTCCAACAAGTCAATGAGGCCCAAGTCAAGCGAACCAGGTTCTAAAGGGAGAGACACCAACCCCCAAGGGGTGCCACCCAAGGAGGCCACCCCAAGGGGCACCACCCAAGGAGGCTACCCCAAGGGGACCCTTGCTCTCCTTCGTTCCATGCTCTCCCTCTTCCTCAATACCGCCTCGGTGGTATCTCTCCTCACCTTGTCACTCCAACTCAAGTCCAGCCCAACTCAGGATCCTCCTCCGACAGAATAGGAGCACGAGGGAGAGAATATCGGGATATGCACGAAGATCTAATCCTACCATAATTATACTTACCAAAGTGGTAGAGTCCTATCTTAATTGTACTTACCAAAATAGTGGTGATCGCCTAACCTCACTGCCTCACCATACCTATATAATGTAAGCCCTCTCCACATAGAGGGCATGTCCAAGGACCTTGAGACCTCTATAATTTGAGATCCCTACACACACTACACCTCCTTACACACATTGTTTCTCTCTCCTAAAGCATTGTAATTCTCCCGAAGTGTACTCTTCCGATTACATTATTCATCAATAAAGATCTCCGGCCACCGCTGTCGTTCTTGAGAGTGGAGTAGGTCACCCGGACCGAACCACTATAAATCTTTGTGTTGACTCCATATTTACTGTTTTGCCATTGATCGCCTACTTATTGCTCATTGATTGCACCCTCAAATATACTCGACTGTTGATTTTGCGCAATATCAATTTGTGCATCATCAAAATTCATTTTTCGAGATTTCATATTGGATAGTTTTCTTTTTGGCAAGTTCTTCTTGAGATGAAAATCATGAAATTCAACCCCCATGAAGTAATTTTTACATTCACTGTCTCCTACCTCTATTGAGTTAACTCCATATAAAAGTTAAGGTTAGGATACTGACAAGATATTAGCCACTTGATCGAGAGAACTGCTCTATAGTTAAATAGACCGGAAAACTTGTACTGTAACTTTCTTTCAATCGTTCCTTTATTAGCCTGCATACTTGCACTTCTATTTGTGTATCTCATTTCAATTTCTTATACAATATGTTATTACTACGACTCAAAAAAGGAAAATGAAACCATATATAAGTCTTCCATAATATTTTGTGTAAGAGAAAACCCACTACCTCATTATTTGATTGCAAGAGTTCTGATGTGGAATCTTAACGATAGATTGTCCGATTAGGCTATATGTTCACTCAAAACAAACTAAATTGGAACCGATAAACCAAAAACTTGTTCATCTGTAATTGAATAAGCAACTAGAAAGGCAACCGAGACACAAAGCATGCTAGACTCTACAAATTCTTGAGATAAATATTAATTTAAAGAGAATGCTTCAATTATCATTTTGAAAGATGAATCATTTCGTGAGTTTCATTTTCCATGGACTATAGCTATTGCTTATTTCAATAGCTACTGATAGTTAGGCTACAACTGCTGCTTTTTCCATCAATGTTGGTAGTTGCAATGAACATGGGACCGGAGTTGAATAGCGGAGATTAATCATGATAGTGATGAACATTGTTTTTTTTAATCAATCGTACTCAAGATAAGAGTAGGATTAATCATATACATGAGTTTTTCATGGCTCCTAACATCATTCGACTACAACTAATAATCGAGGTCCCTACAATATTTTTAATCCCTTTTTCAATTCGATAGAATTCATACATGCATATTCTAACATATGCTCAGTGGATTTTGTGTTAGTCTTGTGGTTTATGTTTTGTATCATATTTTTTGTTTCTTTTTATGAAATGTATTGGATACCATATATACTTCGATCTTGATTTATGACCAAAAAGGTTTGAGTGAATTGAATTTCTGTGGTTTTGATCTAGGTTGCGGGTGATTAGCTGGAAGTTTTTTTTATGGTACATTAACCAAAAGGATGTGTACAAAGGTATACCTCATTTACAAATATATCTAGCCAAAGAAAAGGAGAGCAAGGGATGGTAGTTCTTCTTCCTAAGGAAAGAAAGCAAGAGCATCTAAGACAAAAGATCATCAAATAGACAAAAATTACAAGATTAATAAGCAAAAGAAATGTATCAACAAAAGGAAAGCAGCGGCAAGCACCCAAATCAAAACCCAAGTAGAGATAAAGCAAAAAACCACATAGAGGAGGATCCCAAGCAAACACAAGCAGAACATAAATCTCACAGAAGTGAAAACCAACATCAATCCAAACCAAAACAAGTTGCCACAAGAGTCTATCAAATGAAAAAACTTATGTATATTGTGCTACTCCAAAATCTTATGTATAGTTTCTTGGAGGTTTTATGCTTAATTCATATTTCCATATTACTTGGGTTGGATGACATCATTTTTTTCCTTGATGTTTGTTTTGTATGAGAATGTTTGTGCACCAAGCGTTCGTTGCTTAATTGAGCCGACACAAATGGAATTAAGGAACTGCATCCACTCTTTCTCTCTATCTCTGTCCTACTTATTGTTAAAGTAAGTTTGATTTGTTGATTTTTGTTCAAGCTTTTTACTATGTTGTGGGGGGTTTTTGTTATACAAATTATTTTAATCATGGGTTTATTTTAGAGTGTGCTATTAGAACCTCACTTGCAGGCAAAGGAGGTGCTTTAATCAAATTGGCCGCATGGAAGATTCTCACCCTTGTTGAATACTGATGATGCACAAATTGGTATTGCGCAAGATCAACAGTCGAGTATATGTAAGGGTGAAATTAATGAGCAATAAGTAGGCAATCAATGGCAAAACAGTAAATACGGAGTCAACACAAAGATTTATAGTGGTTCGGTCCGAGCAACCTACTCCACTCTCGGGAACATCAGCGGTGACCGGAGATCTTTATTGATGAATAATGTAACCGGGAGAGTACACTCTGGGAGAATTACAATGATTTAGGAGAGAGAAGCAATGTGTGTAAGGAGGTGTAGTGTATGTAGGGATCCCAAATTATAGAGGTCTTAAGGTCATGCCCTTTATGTGAAGAGGGTTTACATTATATAGGTATGGTGAGGCGGTAACGTGGGGGAGAGAGCTTCTACTATTTTGGTAAGTACAATTAAGGTAGGATTAGATCTCCGTGCATATCCTGATATTCTCTCCCTCGCGCTCTTATTCCTTCGGAGGAGGATCCTGAGCTGGGTTGGTGTTCCTATTCCTTCGGAAGGAGGATCCTGGATTGGGCTGGACTGAGTCGAAGTGGCAGAGTGAGGAGGGCGAAGGAGAGACAGGAGGCCAGCCCATGGGTGGTGCCAGGGGCTTGGGTGACCCCCTTGGGCGGCGCCCCCTTGGGAGGCTCCTTTGGGCACTGACGTGTTGGACTCCTTTTTGGGTTCTGATGACTCGGGTTCCTCTTGGTGCAGGTGAATTGGGCCTTATTAATCCATTGGGCCTAACCCAGTTGATTTCGAGCTCATTATTTGCCCCCCATGCCCTAAGCCTCTGACTTTTTGCGAGAGGAAGGGGTTGAGGGCATGTGCTTCTTCTTCACTTGAGCAGGAGTTTTCTTACTCCCACGACGCTTTTTCATCTTCACGGACTCTGTTGAGCTTACAGATATATGATATTTTTTGCATTTTTCGGCATTCTCTTCGCTTATAAATAAAGGTCTTTAGTCTTTCCTCCTCCTTTCTTCCTTAGTCTTCTTTTTCTCAAATCACAACAAATCCATGGATACTAGGAGCTCGAATAAGGTGGGTACCGTTGGCGAGACGACGAAGAGCTCAAGAGGGCTGGCCCAGGGCTGGGCAGCGCCCGTGGCCTGTTGGCGCCGGGAGTGTAGTGGGCTCTTTTGATGGCGATGGTGAGAGGCATTTGGGAACTTTTGTCGTGACTTTTGGTGTGGGGAACATTGGAGGAGCAATGGGCAATGCTTGGACAGTTGAGGGGGCCATGGGCAGCACCCAATGTGAGAGAGGAGGCGGCGCCTTTAGGCGAGATGGAAGACTAAGAGAGAGCCTTGGCTATCCTGGGCGCGGGGCGCCAGGTAGGTGGGTGCCAGGCAGATGGGCGCCAGACAGGTGGATGTCAGGCAGGCGGGCGCTGGGCGCTGGCTCCATAGGCGGCCTGGGCGACTCTCCTAGCGCAGAAGGCGTCGCCAGTGTGGGTGCTTCTGAGTTGGCTGATCAGGTATTAAGACCTTGGATGACGTGAGCAGGAGATGAGGAGGTAGAGGTGGCACCGACGTGCTCCAGATGGGCGACAACTTTGGGCTTGTAAGAGGCGGCGTGGGAGTACTGGGCAGTGCCCAAGGGGCTGGAGGCGCCCAAGGGGCTACTGGGTTGGAGCATTAGAAAATTATAAAAAGCCGGTAAAACTTCGAATGGTCATAACTTTGTGCTCAATTGTTCGTTTGAGGCTAATTTTTTTTTTTTGAATTCGGGTATTTTTTTCTAGATCTACGACATACAAACTACCGTAGGCGGTTTGGTCAACAATTTTTCCCAAAAAATGCTTCTATCTCTCAGAATTTGAGTTTTAAGCACAAATTCGTGAAACCGACGGTGGTGGGAAGCTGCTTTCTGGCAGGCAGCTGTCAGGCACTCATGGGTGACGAATTGGCATTCTGGGTTTTTGCCAGAGAGGGAGACTATGATGGCTTTCGATTGGGTAAGAGGCGAACCCGCTTTCTCCAATCCTGTTTTCACCTTAATGTATTTTCGATGATGGTTCTTTATACTGACCATGTCTCTAATTACAGGCGCTCCCGTTGATAGAGCGATGATGGATGTTGAGGTTCTCTATGCATCTAGGGTGGTTGATTAACCCTAATTAATGCAAAATGTAATTAAATTAAAAGGTCAATTATGTAATTAAATAAAGTTAAAATAGTCAAAATAAATCTAATTAGGGTTAATGTGTGAATTAAGGATAATGCATTGAATGTTGTTCTTTTCAGGTTTTTATGCGTCAAAACGACGGGAGCCAATTATCAAAGCATGGAGAGCAACTTATCAAAGCATAGGGTGTAAATTATTAAAGCTCAAAACAAAGGGAGATCAAAGTGTAAATCAAGATCTTCTTGATATTTGTAAATAAATATCTTTTAGGATATTTGTATTTAAATATCTTTTAGGATATTTAAATATATTTTAGGATATTTGTAATTAAATATCTTTTAGGATAAATATCTTTTAAGATATTTGTAATTAAATATCTTTTAGGATAAATATCTTTTAGGATATTTGTAATTAAATATATTTTAGGATAAATATATTTTAGGATATTTGTAATTTGGATGTCTATAAATACCCCCCTTGGGGGCTTGTAATGGGCATCCTTATCTTGTTTCATTTTTCTTGTAAAAAACATTTCTTCCTAGTGGAAAACACTCCAAAGGTCTTGAATCTTTTTCTTGAATCATCTTTCAAGTATTATTGCTTTATTTATTTTCTTGAGTTATTGTTTTCTTTTTATTAGATCTTGGTTGTGAATTAAACACCAAGAAGTTGTTGTTTTCTTTTTATTAGATCTTGGTTGTGAATTAAACACCAAGAAGTTATTGTTTTCTTTTATGTTTTTATTATATCTTGGTTGTGGATTAAACACCAAGAAGTTGTTGTTTTCTTTTATGTATTATCATCTCTTGGTTGTGGATTAAACACCAAGTATTTATTGCTTTCTTTTAATTTAAGTATTGTTTTCTTTTACTTCCATTGTTGGAGCTTCCTTCTTCCCCTTAGAGGAGTGAAACTCTTCCACTTTTCTAGAGCTTTACCAAAGCCGTGAAGGGTGGAACGTGATTCACTCATTCTTTGTCGAAGATCGGCTCCTTGTTTAGCTATTTTACTTTAAAGCATTTCACTTCTAGTGCTTGAGCATTTTACTTTGTAACACCTTTTGGGGATGAGTATCATTCATCATTCTAGCTTTACCATAGCTATGAAGGGTGAGTAGTCCTCATTCACTCTTTGGGAAGGGATGATAGATATGTAAAAGATTAATCCGGACATTATGTTTGTGTATCACCTTTATGCTTAAATGTTCTATACTCCACTTGATTTTTGGGTGATTGAATGCACCTAGCAAAGTAAAGGTACTTTGTATAATCAACGGATCTTTCTATGATAAATGGATGACTCCTACATGGAAAGATCCATTGATTCAAGGCAAGTACCCTAACTAACTCTTCATGACAAACTTTCAATGTCCACCATTATTGCACTTCATTCCTATCTTCCGATTAATTTGCCGTTGACACGGGAGTTAATTGAGTTATAAAGCACAAACATAATGCACCGGACAATCAACTACATATTCTGATTCCCGAACCAAAGAGTGTTTGTTACATTTAATCATCTTATATTTTGTCTAGCAAAATACCCATTGGAAAGAATCTTACATTCTATCCAAAACTTCCAACAACTTCAAAATCATAATATTTCCAATTACAAGTCTTTCTCACTATTTACTTCAAAGAACACCAACCATAGTTCCCTGAGGATTCGACTCTGGACTCAAACCAGATTATTACTACAACTTGACCGCCTGCACTTGGGTGTACACATTTCGGATCAAGCCAGTGGTGTCTTCCCCTCCTCCCAAGAAGGCGAGGTTTTGATGCCCCCAGTGCCTTTCGACGGAGGTTCGATGGCCAGGTTGCTTCCCGGGAATGGGATCCGGTGGTGCCCCCACTCCTTCCCATACTAGGACTTCTGTGTGTACCAGAGATAGCCCTTGTACCGCTGTAAGAGTTGAGACTCCAGTGCGGTCTTCTTCGGGGAGTGTAGCTCTATATAACTGTCCTGTTTCTAGTAGCGGCTCGGTGTCCATGCTTTGACTTGACTTTGGTCAAGGAGCGGCTTTGGAGGTCCGTGACTCCCGGGGATATGACAGAGGTTGGATCTCGAAGTCCAGAGGGCATTATCAACTTTGATTTTGTACCCGCCTCCTTTCCTTCACATTCTACTTTTTGAATGCTTGCTGGTGGCTTGAGTTTCAAGAGCCTGCCTAGAGATGACAAAAACAATGTTATTCTAAACATTAAAATATCTAACATGATTACTTGGAAAGAGTAAGGCAGGCTATCTGCGCGAGAGTAGAGACAGAGTTTGAGGATTGCTCGTGGGAGAGCTACCCCTATTTAGATCGTGCTTTTGGCGACCCATGAGAGAGACCCTAAGTTGGAGTTATATGCTGTCTGCTTGAGAGCAGAGCAGAGGTAGGCCAAGCTTTTGGCGACCCATGAGAGAGCCGCTAAGCTGGAGATAGGCTGCCTGCTTGAGAGTAGAGCAGAAATAGGCCAAGCTTTTGGTGACCCGTAAGAGAGTCGTTAAGCTGGAGATAGACTGCCTGCTTGAGAGTAGAGCAGAGGTAGGCCGAGCTTCTTGGCTACTCGTGAGAGAGTGCGAAGCTGGATAACAGGCTACTTAGGAGCAGAGATAGATTCAGGTCGAGCTTCTTGGCGACTCGCGAGAGAGTGCGAAGCTGGATAATGGGCTGCTTAAGAGCAAAAATATATTCAGGTCAAGCTTCTTGGCGACTCACGAGAGAGTGCGAAGCTGGATAATAGGCTGTTTAGGAGCAGGGATAGATTCAGGCCGATTTTCTTGGCGACTCGCGAGAGAGTGTGAAGCTTGATACTAATAAGATGACTGTCTGTGCGAGAACAAAGTCAGAGCTGCAAGTGCCCCAAGGGCCGTCGGATCTGAGGCCAAGCTACATATAGCTCGGGAGAGGGCTGCCATGGTAGAGGCTCATTCCATTGAGATGGGGATGAGAAGGGCGCTGAGGAGTTGGGAGCCAGAGGTGCTGGGTGCTGGGCGCGGATGCCGAGGGGCGCTGGTCACCGCTGGGCACGGACGCTGAGGGGTGCTGGGCACGAACGCCGAAGAGTGCTGGGCGCCAGACATCGAGGAGCGCTGGGCACAGACGCCGAGGGGCGCTGGGCGTGGACGCCGAGGTGTTTTGGGCATCACTGGGCACAGATGCTGAAGGGAGCTGGGTGCGAACAGCGAGGAGCATTGGGCGCCAGACGGCGAGGAGCGCTGGGCACCGAGGGGCTCTGGGTGCCGCTGGGCACGGACGTTAAGGGGTGCTGGTGCCAGGAGCAGAGAGGTCCTTCTTGGGTGACGTGCAGAAGGTGAGCGACAGTTATCCTGGTGGGTGACAACTAGCCTGGGCGCTGGCCTGGGTGATGTCAATCTGGGCGCTGGCCTAGGAGGCGCCTGCCTGGGCGACGCCAGTCTGGGCGCTGCTAGTTTGGGCGTTGGCCTGGAGTGTGCCTGCCTGGGCGCTGGCCTGGGCGAGGTCTCGGGATGCTCGGGCGATGCCTCGGGTAACACAGGGAAGCAGTTAGGCAGTCACTGGCTTTGTCCCATATGAGGCACCAGAGGTAGACGATGACGGAGAGAGCCTTGATGACGACTTTTGTCTTTTTGTCTACCTTGTTGGTAGCTCATGTTCTGACTTTTGTAAGCTATTTATAAATTTTAGGAAAATAAAACAATTCTGGACACAATAATCTTCGCATAATTTTATTTCATAAAATAATAAATAACAGAATAAATAAACTGAAACAATAAAGGATAGATAAAATCTTCAAGTGTTTGGCATCCATAGGTGGGCCGAGGCTTTCTTGACGGAATTCGAGTCACCTTCTCCTCCTAGCCATCAGGAGATCGTCTGGATTTCTCCGAGGGGTTGCTGACGTTTTCTGTCATCCTGGTCCCGACCAGGTGGCGGGGCTTGTCCTCTGCCAGCAACGTACTGCCTCAACTGGTCACGCTGTATGAGCTCCTCGATCTACCTCTTGAGCTCATAGCAATCATCAGTGTCGTGGCCATGGTCGCTATGGAAGCGACAGTACCTACTGGGATTTTTGTGATTTGGGTCGGACTTCATTTTTTCGAGCCAGCGGAGCGTGGGGTCATCTTGTATCTGGAGCAGGATGTGCTCCACTGAGGCGTTGAGTAGTGTGAAGGGTTGCCATTCTCTATAGGGTACTGGACCGAGACGATCTCTGATAGAGACTCTCTCTGTCCTATTCATCTTGTTCTCTACTTCTCTCCTGTCTTCACGGGTATCCTTTCTTTTCTCACTCCCGTGGGAGGACTCACATCGTCTGACCTTGGTGACATCCTCAGCGTTTATGTACTTATGTGCCCTTGACAGCAGCTCGGGCATGCTGGAGGGCGGCTTCTTGAGGAAGGAGAACATGAAGCTAGAGGAGCATAGACCAGCAATAAAGGTGGCCAGGGCTACCTTATCGTCTGGCTCCTCGATCTGGAGAGCCTCCTCGTTGAAATGAGTGAGGTAGCTCCTAAGGCTTTCATCCCGGTCCTGCTTGATGGTGAGCAGGTGAGTCACATGCTTCTAATGGCGGCATCCCCCATTGTAGTGGGAGACGAAGGACTTACTCAGTTCTGCGAAGTAGTGGATAGAGGAAGGTTTGATCTTTGCGAACCATTGGTGTGCGGATCCCTTGAGGGTGGTAAGGAAGGCTCTACACATAATCTCAGCAGGCACGTTGTGGAGTTGCATGAGAGATTTGTATGTGTCGAGGTGATCTAGGGGGTCTTTGGTACCGTCGAAGATCTCGATGGCAGTCATCTTGAACTTCGAGGGTAAGGGGTAATTCACAATATCGACAACAAAAAGGGGTATTAGTGCGCCTTACCAAATAATCCACCGTCTAGGGCACCTGCGTCTTTATGGCGTTGAGGGCATCACCAAGCTGTTTTTGCACCTCTCTGATCTTCTCGTCCAATTGGTTGGGGACATCCTCCATTGGGTGGTTATAGTGGCTTCCATGACCGGCATACTGGCTTTCTCCCTCGTCCTCCTGCGCAGGTACATGAGGAGGGGGAACATGTGAGTTCCATGTGCGCTGAGGAGGGACTGCTGGGCGAGGGGCGCCCGGGTGTTACCCGGGGACATTTTGGCGAGGGGCCCCATAGTGGGGGGCTGCATGGCACCCAGAGTGGAGAGGTTGCTGCACCTCTCCTCTTGGAGGGAGAGGGGCTCCTCATGCGGGTTGAGTGGCGACGCCACCCTGGGCGAGCATCAACTGAATGATTTGTTGATTCTGCTTTACCAGCAGCTGCATGGTTTGTAAGAGTTGTTACTTGACGACGAGAGTCGCAGCAGTGGATGGTTCCAAGGGTGCGAGGGGAGGCAGAGCCTCCTCCCGGGGGTCGGGTTGTTGTCTCTCGGTTGTTGACTCATCGACCT
The DNA here is from genome assembly GCA_951799425.1 of Ilex aquifolium. Taxonomy (NCBI): domain Eukaryota; kingdom Viridiplantae; phylum Streptophyta; class Magnoliopsida; order Aquifoliales; family Aquifoliaceae; genus Ilex; species Ilex aquifolium. The sequence continues at coordinate 2,514,389 of OX637402.1, read as the reverse complement.
GGTCGTGATTGCCATGGAATAGCAAGGTAGTAGAACACTTAGTCGTTCCCACAGACGATGCCAAACTTATGATGCACAAATTGGTATTGCGCAAGATCAACAGTCGAGTATATGTAAGGGTGCAATTAATGAGCAATAAGTAGGCGATCAATGACAAAACAGTAAATACGGAGTCAACACAAAGATTTATAGTGGTTCGGTCCGGGTGACCTACTCCACTCTCTGGAACGGCAGCGGTGGTTGGAGATCTTTATTGGTGAATAATGTAACCGGGAGAGTACACTCCGGGAGAATTACAATGCTTTAGGAGAGAGAAGCAATGTGTGTAGGGAGGTGTAGTGTGTGTAGGGATCTCAAATTATAAAGGTCTCAAGGTCATGACCTCTATGTAAAGAGGGCTTATATTATATAGGTATGGTGAGGTGGTGAGGAGGTGAGGAGATGAGGCGGTGACGTGAGGGAGAGAGCTTCTACTATTTTGGTAAGTACAATTAAGGTAGGATTAGATCTCCGTGCGTATCCCGATATTCTCCCCCTTGTGCTCCTATTCCTTCGGAGGAGGATCCTGAGCTGGGTTGGTGTTCCTATTCCTTCAGAAGGAGGATCCTGGACTGAGCTAGATTGAGTCGAAGTGGCAGAGTGAGGAGGGCGAAGGAGAGACAGGAGGCCAGGCCATGGGCGGCGCCCCCTTGGGAGGCTCTTTTGGGCGCTGGCGTGTTGGACTCCTTTTTGGACTCTGATGACTCGGGATCCTCTTGGTGCAGGTGACTTGGGCCTTATTAATCCATTAGGTCTGGCCCAATTGATTTCGGGCTCATCAAATGCAAATGTGTTTCAAAAGTGATGGAGTCATAGCAATTGGTGGCTTAAAATAATCAATTATTATATGATCAAATCATTATAGATGACCTGATACTTTGACATTGAGTTTACATGTTATACAATGCTGAAGCAAATAAAAAGTGTAATGTTTCTATGATTAAGGCAACACTATGCCACTTTCAATTGGATATAGATTTGAAAGCCAATATCATAGATAGTGATGATATTCAATGTTCATTCTCTTTCTCCTGCAAAATTAATGTTTGCCTAGGATTGTTTTAAAGTAATAATTGAATTCTAATATAAGAAGTTTTGCCACTTGGGACATAAATGGAGCCATTTGGTTTGGTCCTAACCCTTGGATTAAAATTTTTAATCTTATTTTAAATTGCAGTTAGAGTTATAGGTATTGTATTAATATCATAATTGTCATTTTGTTAACTACTTCACTATTTGTATCTATGGTGGGATCTCTTATCCTTCGTTGTTGTAGTTTTTTTCTATCTTTCAATGATATCATATTTTTTTGTTTTGGCCAAGGCTTTGGCAAGTGAAAATTATGCAAGAACATTATTTGCAAAAAAATTGCTGGCTTAGATAGATTTACATATTGAGAGAAACTGTAGTTACCTATGAAGTAATCTAAGTAACTATCAATGTTATAGGAAATTTTTTTGAACTGACAATTCTTATATAGACCAAACATTACTAAGTTTTTCTTATCGAAAATTTTAGCAAAATGAACAGTATGAAAAAAAAATGAAGTATATATTTACAACTTAATTAATGCTGAGCAAAGACGAAATCAACTCATAATAGGTAGTCCAACATCAAGTTTTACACTTTTTTGGATGTCCCTCTAATATTTTTCAACAATTAGGAGGTGGAGTTGAGACCCTAGATGTTAACATGGCTTAGGAGGTTGTCAATGGAGCCACGACGTTTGTTAGAGTATTTCCAACCATGACTCAAATTTGTACTTAAATTTGAGTAAAAAGCTTGATTTGATATAAAAGGCTCCAATGGACAACTCAAATTTAAAGAAGGAGAAACTTAAATTTAAATGAGGACAAACTCAAATTTAAAAGAGCATAAAGATGATCATTAGATCTTTAAAAGAGGTTGAAATCTCATCATTAAAGATTTGGATAAAGATTTAAGTCTCCCTTGATTTGGTATAAGTTTGAGTTAAAGGTTGGAGCAAGTTTTTTAGGCTTTTTTACTCAAATTTAAATTTGAGTAAGGGTTGAAGATGCTCTTATATTGACTATGCCCATACTACTTTTAGAATTCAAAAGAAGAACTGAACCAATTCATGGTCATTGATGATCAGTTTAATATTGGACATGTTATTATAATTTGAAATCAAAGCCTTTACATAGTACTCTCTCTCTCTCTTTGTGTGTGTGTGTATTTGTATAAGTTCTGAGTTGAGATCTCCACTTCTATTGTTAGACCATAAGTTATTCTAAAAACTTAACTTATTAGAGAGTGGTGTAATATAAGTATTTATGTAATACTCCCTCTCACCTGTGACCCTTCTTGGTGGTGTTCCAGGAGACTCTTTGTGATTTGAACATAGGATCTCTAAACTTGAATACCATATTCATTGTAAAAGCTAAAGCTATTAGAGGTGATATGACATAAGTTTTTGTCTTATACCTATATTATCAGACCAAGGAGTAATTTTTTTCCAAGACATTAGAAGATATAGAGGTTCATTTGAAGAAAAGACACTCTGCCATACCTAAGCTTATGTTCATCCTTGTATTTGATATTTTCGTTTTTGCTCAATGTGGAGTGTTGGTTTACTTTTGTAGTGCTCCTCAATGACCATTACGTCATACAGTAAGTATTCCCATTCTATTCATTCAGCTAAAAAATCATAATTTTAGTTTGTTGGGACAAGATACATAACTTGAACCTGGAGATTTTATCTAAATAGTGTCAGTGAATCACTATTATTTATGAAGCCATTGGCCAAGGTAAACATTCGACAACACTCCTCTATCTTCAACTTGTTTACTTGAGCTCCTTTTTACATTCTACTGTTTGTATGCGCTCGTGGATGTGAATTTGTTGTGTAAAGTGTACATAAAGGGACAACGAAAAAAAGACTATTGAGACTTTGTGGTCATTGACTGAAAAAAAGAAAAAAAGAAAGAAGACTCTGTGGTCCATAAAATCTAATTCTAAAAAAACAAACATAAGTAGGAAAAAAAATTAATAATATGATATCACATAGATATAAAAGCTTATTACCGTAAAAACCCATTTCATTTGGATATGCCTACGCCACATTTACACCATCTTCAACATTTTTTCAATGCAAAAATCTAATGCTAAAAGTTTTGAAAATCCAAATGCTGAATTTTTTGAAAATCTAATGCTAAATGTTGTTATAATTTACTAACATCTTTACAACATATCTTGTGAGGGATTATCCATTATCAATTAGAAGCCATGGAGGATTGATCAAGTAATACAGTAAGAAATTTTCTCCTATTAGCTTTATTTAGTCTTCCACGAGTCTTTTTATAAAACAATAGGGACAAGGAAGAAGGAAGGTAAGAGTGAGATGGATTATTCCTATTAATCCAGTAATATTTCAACTTCATTATTCTTGGTATGTTCCAAACTTTTGATTAAAAATATATTTCCTAATTATTAAATCAATTATAAATAATAACATATACTCACAATGGCTTACGTGCAACGCACGTTTGTATAAACTAGTACTATATATTTGTGTGTATATATATGTATAGTATTTTCATGGTGTGTATTATTTTATAGGAGATTTACAATAGGAATAATGTATATATAAACCATTATAAAAATACATAACTTTCTCCACAACTTATAGTTCACAATGTACTGGCAGGTTTATTAGTTTCTTTCCTCGCTCTTCGTCTATGTGAAAGGGTGGGAAAAGTTTAAATAATAGTGGGCTCAGAATTTGGGAAGGGTTTTTGTGTTTCGGACTGACCTAGGAGATCCCAAATGTGGCACTGTTTTGGTATTTGTTTGATTTGCTGTAAAATTTTTTAGAATGTCACCATTTTGTTCGGGTGTTGTTCTCCAAGAACTGCAGACGAGCCGGTGCCCACGAGACCTATAAGCATCTCCAACCACACTCAACAAAATAGTTACTCAAAATATATTTAACTATTGAATTCTCTACTTTAGCTAGCTACTTTTTAAAATTCACTCCAACCACGCTCTCTATTTTACCTAACTACTTCAACTAACTTTAACTAACTTTCAATAATATAATTAAAAAATGCCACGTGGCATAACACGTAAGCGCCATAATGATGACGGAGCATGATGACGTGTTGTGCCATGTCATCAAATTTTCAAATTTTAAATTTTACAACAGTCATATTTTCAACGGCCATATTTACAATGGTCATGTTTTTAAAAATCTATAAATAAGACCTCCCCCTTCTCATTGTCATATAGCTCAAATTTATTTTACTAGTATTGAACTTATATTTCTTTGTTACGACTTATGATGGTAAATTGAAGATGATTCTTGATGATTCTGACTCCGATGATGAGTTGGAGATGTTAGCGGTTGCTGTTATGGCAATGGAGAAACTCAATACTGAGAACAGCTCTGCAATACATCCTGGTTCTATTAAAGGCAATTCTTTTATTTTTCGTAATCGAGTTGAAGGGCATGAGAGAATTTATCGCTATTATTTTGCTGAATCGCCTACTTATCCCCCAAATTTATTTCGAAGGAGGTTTCGAATGAATCGATCTCGTTTCGTTTGTATTCTATCCATGGTGGAAGCTTATGATCCATACTTTGTCCAAAAAAGGGATGTTGCTGGGAATATTGGCTTGTCTCCTCTTTAAAGAGATAACTGTCGCTATAAGAATGCTTGCCTATGGAGTTGCAACAGATGCTGTTGATAATTATGTTAGGATAGGCAAAAGCACCGCAATAGAAAGTCTACAAAATTTGTATCGGCCATAGTATCAATTTATTCTGATGAGTACCTCAGGTCACCAAAGAGTGCAGACATTGCTAGATTATTAGCAATGGGTGAGAGACGTGGGTTTCCGGGGATGCTAGGTAGCATTGACTGCATGCATTGGAGATAGAATAATTGTCCAACAGCATGGAAATGTATGTACTCTGGTCATGTTCATGAACCAACAATTATTTTAGAGGCGGTGGCTTCATATGATCTATGGATTTGACATGACTTTTTTGGGTTACCTGGATCCCACAATGATATAAATGTGCTAGAACGCTCTTATGTTTTTACTCTTCTTTCGGAAGGTAGGGTTCATTCGATCAATTACTCCGTCAATGGAAACGATTATACTATGGGATATTATCTTGCTGATGGTATATATCAAAAGTGGGCCACGTTTGTCAAAACAATTTCATGTCCAAGAGGCAATAATCAAATACATTTTGCACAAGCTCAAGAGTCAGCCAGAAAGGATGTTGAGAGAGTTTTTGGAGTACTCCAAGCACGATTTGCTATAGTTCGTGGACCTGCACGTTTCTAGAAACTTGAAGTGCTTAAGGATATTATGAAGGCATGCATAATATTGCATAACATGATTGTCGAGGATGAGAGGGACAGTAATGAAATTGACTTTAGTTATGATGCATCGGATGAAATTCCTACTCCGACATTGATATCCGAACGGAGTTCAGAACTGCCTCAATTTATTCATACTCAACATCGCATTCAAGACAGAGACACTCATTCGATACTCCAAACTAATCTAGTCGAGCACCTGTGGAATATGCATGGAATATTTTAGGCAGTAATATGCTACGAATATTTAAACATTCATTGTCTACGAATATTTAATCATGCATAATATTACAATACTTGTTTGTTGTACTACTACTCAAAAGTTGTTAGTCTATGAATAAGATAGAACTACATTTTCTTTGCCATGATTTCCATCTGGAGGCGCTTAAAATATTCAGCTTGAAGCGGAGGCATGACACTCGTATCCATCAACATTATTTTCTGTTCCTCCTTCATTTGCTTGAGTTGTACCTTCTCTTGTTCAATAACCAAATTTTTTTCCATGAATTCGACTTTCTTCTCCGCCAACATCTTTTTCTCCCCCTTCATTTCTTCAAACAGTTTCACGAAATAGGTTGAACTTGAATTATCGCCTTCAGAGAGTTTGCTCTTTGACTTTCTTGCTTGCTCTTTCGCAGCCTTCCTTCCAGTTGACCTCTCCAAGCCCCCACTGTCGTCTCCTATGTTTACCGATTCTGGTGTTGAAGGATTAGAGCTATTAGGAGTTGCACCACCTTTTGTTTTTTGTTTCTTAGACTGAGAATCCTCCATCCATTTTAGTTGATACCGTAACTCATTCCAACAATGTTCAAATGGAAAAGAGCATTTATGAAGTTCCTTGTACATCTTCTTTGCATCACGGACCTGAAAATTGTACAATAATACTATGTATCATAAAAGAAAAATGCCCTATTTTCACACTTGTAATTAAAATACACTCATACATTGTCTTTCTCAGTCAGACCACTTTGATTCAACCTTTCAATTTGGTCAAAGCAGCCACAAAATTTATTGGTGGCTAGTTGAATTGTCGACCAATGATTCATCAAAAAAACCTGATTGCAATTACAATTTGAATGGGGTTTGTATTCGTTGAAATACTCTCAAACCCTTTGTCAATACCTTTTAGATTTTTGTTCATTCCCATGCACGGCATCCACGCTAATATTAAGTCAACCCGAGATTAAAACTAAGTCCTCCTCAACTGTAAAGTTGCCGCCTCGAACCTTTTTGGTGGTGGATTCTATTGATGAAGAATGACTTATTTGGTCTACTGATTGAGTGTTAAACTCATCTACGTTTGTTCTGTCGTTCAAGAGATTGGTGAAGTAATATCCATGTTCATCCATCAGAAAACCTACATTGTTGATGAAAAAAGTTCAAAAGAAAGGTGCATAAAGGTTCAATGTTGAAAATCATGCTGCAAGAGCAATTGTGAACCTGAACAAACACTAAGAAAATAAACCAGTAGTGGAAGATTGTGCAAAAATCAGAATTCAGATTTTAAACACATCCACTAGAACTTCAGAATTCAGATTGTGAACTCATATCCTATTAACATGCTGCCAGTAGCTAAAATTGAGGGCTTTACTATAAATGATCATAGTCCCTAAGAAAATTATTGCTCAACTAGTTAGATGCAGCACATATCAGGATTGAATGGCAGGTTTGAGTAGGTCTAGATTCAACATTATATAAATGAAAACCAATAATGAAGCATACCACATTATAGGGAAATAAAGATGTTCCATTTATAAAATTCTATGTACAAGTCATTATGTGGGTTTGTTGTTGCACATCGGCAGATATTATTAGTCATTAAAATGTAACATGAGACTGAAATTTGGAACAACAACATGCTGGAAGCCCAAACATTTTCCCTGATTAGATCATTCCTTCAACAACCAATTAGAGCATTCCCTGATACATTTTCCATAAAAGAAATCAACACTACCAAATCAACTTCATGTTTGGAAAATAATTTCATAACACAACCATATAATTTACTTCCATAGAACCAAAATTCCTATAAGAAAGCAGATAGATTAATAGGCAAAACAATGATCAAGTAGTCTATAGATAATATAAGAAAAAAAGAACTACAAAAAAGTTGGACTAAAAGGTGCACCAAAAATTCACAGTAGTGGGGTGACTAAAATATTCAACAAGAACCAACTCAGTAAGATCATATTTGGTTAAGGTATAAATAGAGTACGACCTCTATTATGCAATGAAGGAGAATCTTAATATACTCTATTATACTCCTCAAGTCTCCCAATTCATCCAAGTTTTATCTATCAGTGAATTTGTACCCCTAATTTGTTTCCCTAATCCATACAACCAAATGAAAAGCAAATTGAAATCTGAAGCATGCTGCCAGTAGACAGTGTTGAGTGAAGCCAACTCAAATAATAAACTAGAAGAGCAATGCATTTAAACAATTCTAGTTTGGCGGCAACAAGTCCAATTCGGCGGCAACAAAAGCAGAAAAAATACAGTTCGGCGGCAATTCCAGTGGTCTTCTGAGTCCAGTTCGGCGGCAACAAAAGTAGAAAAAAATACAGGTTGCAAACCAGTGGTCTTCTGAGTTCTTGATTTCATCATTTGAGGTATCAAAATCATCTCAGGTTTCTATTTGGGCATTAGGGTTTCTGTCGAATCAAGCACACACAGAGAGAGAAAGAGATAGAGAGAGATCCATACTGGGTGAAGACAAGCTCTGATGAAACCACAGTGAAGACGAGCTTTGATGAAGAACAACCCCAAAATTGGCGAAAAGCTCTGATGGAGAACAACCCAAAATTTGGCGCAAAGGGCAAGCAAAGAGCAAATAGAGAGGGAGCCTTGCTAGCTAGAAGTGATGAGTGAGAATGGGGGGAGGCAAAATAGCCAGTGGAATAGAGAGCCGGTTGGAGAGAAATTTTTTGGATTGGCTCAGCAAAATAGCTAAAAGATGGCCTTTGTTGAGTCGGTTGGATTTGCTCTAAAAACCTCGGTGATGCTCTGTTCACTAGACCCTACAAAACCCTTAGTCAAAGTTACTTTTTTTTTTTTTTTTTTTATGGTAAATTTCGTTGTAACTGCCTGATTTCTGAAATATTATTGTACATCCCAGTAGTTTATATACACGTTTCACAAATTATTCCTGTTGTTACTGTTAAGCAAAAAATGTGTGATATGATGACTTATTCTTTTATGAGTTGCCAAATTTACCCTTGATCATATAAAACAAGCTTAAAATAGTAGGAAACATCATTTTAATATTAATTAAATTAAATTAAATGTTAATTGGATTAAACAGAATGTTTCCTATAAAAAATGGATTAAACAAAATGTTAATTTGGTATTAATTTTAAAAAATAATATTGATTTGATAAAACTAAATATTAAATTCAAAAAATTGATTGTTAATTTTATAAAATTGAATGACCATTTAGTATTGATTTGATAAAATTGAATGTTAATTTGAAATTCAATGAAAAAAATAATGTTAATTTGATAAATGGATGTTAAATTGATGAAATTAAATATTAATTTGAGGTTAATTTAATGAAATTAAATTTTCAATTTGATGAAATTAATTTTGTGTTAATTTTATTGTGATATCCTGTATTTCATATAAATATAAATGATATTAATTTGATAGTATTTTTAAAATGATTAAAATGATGAAAGAAATTTCGAATCGTTGTTAAATAAATAGTCGCATAAGTTTGAGCTACATGCGTATTGACTTTTGGGTCAAATTTAATTTTTGAGTTGTTTAATGTGGATAAGGGTAATTAAGTACATTTATTAAGTTTTTTTATGTTAAAATAACATTACCATTGAATACAGGAAATCCGAAAACCATGGAATAGTCGTTTAGCACATATAGCGGTTCGGAGGGATAAAATAGTGATTTTAGTGTTTCGGGTGTAAATTAACATTTAGTTTTGAGATAAATCATAAAACTAAATGTTTTTAGGTTAAAATAACATTAAAATGAATCTGGAACGTCGAAAAACCTTAGGATAGTCTTATGGATCAAATTTGGAATGTTTAGTGGTAAAACCGTAATTTTGGAGAAAACCCAAATTTCAGCCCATGAATAGTAAAAATTCAGGACTGCTAGGTTTAAAACCCTGATTTCAGCCACTTTTCTTCCATTTTTTCTCACATCTCTCACCAAAAACTCCTTCACCTATCTTAGAATTAGAAAGAGAAAGAGAGGGGAAGAGAGAAGAAGGTCATTACAGCTTGGGCTTTTGATTGAAAACTTAAGAACATTATTTGAGATTCTTGAATTCACTTGAAGATTTGAAGGTGGAGCTTGGGTTCTTGCGTTTTAAGGTAGGTTTTCCTTTCTCTTGCATATACATTGATGCATCTCATGTATGTTCTATATCTATTTGTTGAGTATGAGCTAAATACATGCTATGAGTCTTAATTAAATGATGAGTTTACTATGAATTTCTAAACCTACATGCATTAAATGAATTTGGGTATTGTGGGTTTGAAACTCTAACTTAATTTTTGTTATGGGTGTTTGATTGAACTTAAGATTTTGGATTCTTTAGAATAAATGTGATTTTGTATATAATGAATTTGATTTGTCTCTTAAGAATGAGTATGTTACTTTATAAATGTGTATTTGAAAATGTTATGTCTATCATGTGTTTGATAAAATGTCAAAACGACTATAAGTATTGAAATAATAAATTGTGAAAAACGGTATTATTTTTATGATATGATTGAGTATGTTTTACCATGATATTGTGTATCGTTAAGTTATTTTAAAGTATGGAAAGGGTGGTGTTGATGTATATAACTTCTCAATCATTTAATTTGCAAAATTTGCCATAAAAATGGTACGGATTGTATTTTTGGTGTGTGTGTGAGTTATTTTGAAAATGTTTTATGTTGGAAATAGAAATGTGAGATTTTGTAAAACTATGTATTTTTTTTAAAAGTGGCGAAGTTATGGTTGGTGTTGGGAATGGAAGGTGATCATGAAATTATGGTTTGAAACTTGTATGCTCGGTACTGACAGACAGATGGTTAATAGACGGTTGGGGCCTTTGAGGAGGGTTACCAAGGTGGCTACTAGTCCTAGGGGGGATTGGTGATGGTAGTGATTTTCGGTGACAACCTGTGTGGCATCACAAGTTATGCCCTACACATCCCCCCTAAAAAGCAAGAAGGACGATGAGACCCTAGGGTGCAAGACCCCAAAAGGTTCCCGAGGATATTTCATTTGTGAACCGGTGTTGGTTTGATGATATCTGTCTGTATGGGTAGCACACATGAATTTTGGGTGCCAATATTCCAACAAATCTCTTGAGTGGGGTGAGGTAAGGTGAAGTTGAGACGAAAGTACGTGGAGTTAATATTTTTGAAAAATACCCTAGAAAGAACAAGTTTATGGAATTTTGTTCAAAATAAGAAATGATTACTTTACTAGATTTATTATACATATATTTGTATAAAGATTTCTCACTTCGTACTTTATAAAATCAACGGTGTTGCATTATGTTTTAAGAAAAAATGTTTTATAGGGTACCTTGAGATTTGATTTTGATGTGGTAAATTCTTTGATGTTTCACTTATGTATTTCAAATGATAGTACATAGTGTACCTTCAAAAATGCTTACTACTTTTCGTGTACCTAGACTTATTGATAAATTATTTCATTACCTATCATTATGATTATGAATTGTTGGTATTTAAAACCTTGTATATGTCTGAGAAAAGGATTATTCTACTGAGCGTGTGGTTGCTCACTCCTATCATTTAACATTTTCAGTTATGGGCATATGTTGGTGGACTGCATAGTGGGAGTATCGAGATAGAAAATAGTTGTTATGATTTAGTTAGAGTATGTAAAGAACAATGTACGATGATGTATATTATTGAGGATTTGTAAATGATTTATATGTTGGTTAATTTGAGGAAATATGTATATATTAAGACTTTTTAAATGGTTTACTTATAAAGATTTTAGATATTTTGTATATTATGTTCATGATGAAGAATTTTGAATAATTAGAGTGTAACTTGGGTTTGGGAGGACTTCGTGGGCCTCCATTTGCCACCTCGGTATTGAACGGTAATGATTTATTTGTGGATATCATGAGAATGGATGTATATGATTGATATGACGTGAATGACTAGTTAGGTATAATTATTATGTTTAATGCTCTCACAGGTAGCTCTTACCAATTATCTGGATGCCCGATTTTCAAAGGAAACTCTGTCGAAATTTTCTGAAAAAAAAATGATTTATTTAAATTAAAAAAATAATTTTCTAGATGTTTTACAATAAATCGACATGTGTTTTTGAATAAACAAAGTAATTTTTTTTAATCACGCTTTTGTGAAATTTGGGGTGTGACATTTATAAAATTGAATATCGACTTAATCAGATTGAATGTCAGTTTGCTAAAATAAAATGATAATTTTATAAAATTTATGATCAATTTCACGTTAATTTGGTAAAATCTTGTATTAATTTGATGAAATTTAATGTTAATTTGATAAAATTAGAACAAATTGAGGTAGTTAATTTGATAAAATTAAATATTAATTGAATAAAATTTAATATTAATCAAGCAAAATTAAAGGCCAATTTGATGTTAATTTGATAAAATTATAGATTAAATTTATATTAATATGATGCAATTATGTTAATAATGGTAATATGTGAAATAAACATTTAAATTACTCCAGTAAAAAAAATTTGTGACCATGGTCAGGTTAGGTCATAACATAAGATAAATCAAAAAAATAAAATAAAAATATAAGGGTAAAATTAATAAAGCTCCTGTAAAATTAGAGTTCTAGAAAGGGTAATTAAGTAAAATCACGTTCTATGTAAGGGACAAAAATTGATAGGGGTATTCAGTGATACTTTAAGAACTGGGGGGGATGTATGTGAAATATAACTTAAATCCGAGGGGTATTAATTTCTTTTTTCCACTGGGCCCCACACAGTTGGGATCGTCTCAATCTGAAACGTTTCTAGTTTTTCCCAATTCCAGTGAGTGATTAGACGCACATGTGGGGCCCAAATGATGATTAGGAAGGGACTCAAAATGTGAAAAAATTGGAGAAAGTTGAAATGTAGAGGATCTGAATCCATCGCCACAAAATCTCAGTTTTTTTTTTTTGATCAACACAAAATCTCAGTTAACGTTATGCAACTTATGCCCTGAATATGGCTCGATCCCAAGGTGTAGTTGTAAATGAGATTGAAACCCACCTCTGGGCAAGAACGTCGAGTGCCATTCCACCGGAGGAAACTACCGTCGACGACGTTACCAGATTCCTCCACCTCTGCCACCGCTACGACTATCCTCCTCCGCCGCGCTCTCATTTGCTTGGTCTTCGTCGCTACTGTGTCTCTGTCTTGCTTTATTCTCATCAGAGGCTCCGAATCGATTGGGCTTCGTATTCCCAACTCATTCGGCACCTCGTCTCGCCTCCATCACGTCGTCCCCTCTGTGGTTGATGATTTTCCACAGGTGAGTTTGAGTTCAAGTTTTTCTGTCTTTTTAGCGTTTCTGTGGTATCGATAGCCTGGTTCAGTGAGTATGTTTTTCAATAAATTTCAATTACATTTCCTTTCGGTTCAGTACAAGGTTTTTATACCTATCTCTTAATGCATACAAAAGTGACTGCAACAAGCTTTAATTTTTTCCTCCTAATCCACAGAAATAATCGATTAAAGTTAGAGGCACGAATAAAAGTTAAATATCTGGATATTTTTGTCAAAATCTAGATATCAGTTTAATTTAAATATCCAGATATTTAAATTTTATCAAGCACGACAAAAGCCAGAAACCAAAAACCAATATAACTATAAAACAGAAAATAACAAAAAGGGAATTAACTACAGCCATTTGCAAAAATGAGAGGCAAATTAATCATTTAAAATTGAATTTCTATGAGTATCCATATTTTGAAAGTGTTTAATATTTAATTCTTTATCAATAGAAATTAAATTGTCTTTGGCTAGATATACAATTAAGTTGCAGAATTACAATCTGTAATTTAATAATTTATTTGATGCACTATATTCCAAACATTATCCTTAAGATCTAGAAATAGGAAAGGCATTAACGAAAAATTCAAGAAGATAGCATTGCAATATCATTAATATATCTAACTGAAATACAGTAATCAACATTCATAGAAAATAGAGTCAGCCAGTCGCAGAAAAATTAGGCCGATTATAAGACAGGTCATGTTCAAATTAAGACATAAACCGTAAATGTGCAAATCAAGGTCAATAGCAGAAAGTCCTTACGCAATAAAAAATATTAAATATGTAGTTACAATGTATCTCATATATATTTTTGTGGGTGTTTGTGTAATTTTCTGAAAGAATTTCGGGGTGGGCTAGGAATCCCTTAGTCCCTTTGGTGTCTGCCTAAAAATTATAAGGCAACTCTTGCTAACAATTTTTTATTTTTAAGCAGGTTTTGTTTTTTGGAGTTTTCTATTTTGTTTTTTTTTTTGTCTGAGATTGCTATATTTCTTCAAGCTTTATCACATGTAAATTAATATACATTTTTTTTGTTCAACGGTCAAGAGTGTTCGGGCCAACTTACGTGCACCTCGACTAATCTCTTCCCCGGTCACGTCAAAGACAAACCATCCACGCCGGGATTAGGGTATTCATGAGGGATAATTAATATACATGTGAACATGTATAAATGCATCATTTACATATTAAAGATGCATAGAGATTACTTTTGCAAATGGTAATCCAATATGCACTAAATTTTTGATAAAATTGCTTTTGTGCTTAGGAATAGTTATTTAAAAGAAGTATATCATATTATGCCTTTATGATGAAGGTTGCCAAATTATTCAAACTATAATTAAAGTTTAGATATCTATCCGGTCCTTCTCCCTTAACACTCTAGCATGGCCAAACCTGTAAGAATAATATGACCCGTTTAGTGCACCCATGCGTGTGTTGTTGCGATTTTTTTTTTCAATATTTTCCATAAAGCTGTCTCTCTCTCGCTTTTCTAATTTTCTATACACAATTTTTTTTTTTTTGAGAGGGAGATTTGAACCCCTGACCTCAGGAAGACAAAACCTTCACAAGCTTATTATTGAGGCATATTATGCTTTTGCAAACATTAGGTTATAGTATTCATTGTTTTTTGTATCGTGTGCAGTCGCATAGGTCATTGTTTATGATATCATCTATGGCCCTAGAAATTGTTTGGTGATGACTAATTGGCCTTCCATAAGGAGTCCATTGCATTGGTCAAAATTTTGTATTAATGATATTTCGGCTCAAAATATTTCGGGCCTAAAATTGTGAGGTTGCGAGCTTGAATTGGAAGACAATTACTAGTTACTTTATGTAAATAATTTCAAAGGTTATGTCTCTACCCAACTCTTCTCTTTCGATGTTGTTAATTAACAGGGTAATGACTAGGGGTGTCAAACGTGTCGGGTTAAACGGTTACGTGTCGGGTTAAACGGGTGACGGGTGAAAAACGTATAAACCCGTACACGACACGTTTAATAAACGGGTAAAAAATCGAAACACGAACACGAACCGTTTAATAAACGGGTAACACGACACGAATCGTTTAACACGCCTAATTTTAAACGAGTCGGGTTAGTTGGGTCGGGTTAACACAGTAAATCACTCGTTTAACCCATTTACCTGTTTATCACCCATTTGACCCATTTAACACGGTAAACCACCCGCTTAACCCATTTACCTGTTTATTTAAAAATGCTATATAATTTTATAAAACTAACAAACTAACACAAATAAATGTGATATTTAAAGATACCACATCATATTAAAAAGTACAAACTACAATCCAAAATAATCAAATTCCACCAACAACCATATTACAAATCATAAATACAATCCGAAATAATACAATTGCATCAAATAAAAATCCCAAATAACCACAAGTTCCAAAATTACACCAAATAACAATCTCAAACAACCACAAATTCCATAATTCACAAAATCTCCACCTCCACGACAACGAGCAACGAGCAGATTCAGCAACTAAATTCCCATGTCCTACACAAAATTAAAATGAAATATTATATAACATTAATAATTAAATAGACTCATAACTAGATAACTAACAAAAACTTGGCATTACCTCTCTTTAGTCATGATCAATGATAGATATAGAATTAGAACATTGAGCGGATATAGCTTTATTAAATTTCATATTTTGATTGAAAACATCATCATCTATTTCCCCTTCCGAATCATCACTAGAATCATCTACAACTAAACACAACAAAACATAAATGAATCAATGATCACATGAATTAGGATAAGGAGAAAAATAATACTAGTAAAATGGAATCAAACTTACTGCTCTTCCCATGAATCCAATCTCTAGTACAAATCAAAGCTTGAACAGTTTCTGGTAAAAGTGAACTTCGATACTTATTCAAAACTCTACCACCAGTACTAAATGCAGATTCAGATGCAACTGTAGAAATAGGAATTGTCATAACATCACAAGCCAACCGAGACAATATAGGATGCCGAAACTGCTCTCCTTTCCAAAAGGTTAGAATATCCAAGTCCTTCTTTCGATCAAGCCTTTTTTCATTAAAATACAACTGCAACTCAGTCACTCGAGAAACAGGAGCATCTTCTTTTTCACGTTTTTTAAAATCCTACATTGTGTACAAAATCATTACGAATATACAATAAACTACCTTGATTGTAAAGGAGAAAGGCTTTAAGAATCACACCATAAAAAGGTTTTACCTGAAAAAGGCTTTCGGAATCATCAAGACCATGAGTCTCGCTAACTTGTTTCTCACTACTTGAAGAACTTGGAACAACATGTGACAAGTTGACAGAGTACAATTCAAAGAGGTCAAATAAAGTATCCTGAACACACTTGAACTCATAGGAATCACCACCATAAAGTTTTGAATAAGCCCAATCTACAAACTGAATTTTGTACCGAGGATCTAAGATGATAGCAATTGAAAGAATCACACTATACTTTGACCAATACTTGTCAAACTTGGCATACATATGACTTCCCATTATCCTCATAAAACTATCATTTTCTGTCAATGCCTCCTTCAAAGTATGTTGAATTAGGAACACTTGGGGGAAGTACAAATTAGCTGTGGGATATGTTGTACCAGAGAATAAACAAGTAACTTTATGAAACACTCTCAATAAATTAGAAATCTTCTCTACTTTGCTCCATTCTTCTTGGGAAGGACAATGTCTATAATTAGAATCACTCAACTGTAAATGAATGAATGCACGACGATAAAAAAGTGCACTATCAAGCATAATATAAGTTGAGTTCCACCTTGTTGGAACATCTCCTCGCAAACCTTTTTTACTCTCTAATGAAACTTGAGCAACACAATCCATGAACTTCTTTTTCCTTCCCGATGAACCTTTAACATATTTGATGCTTTCTCGAATTTTTATCACTGATTCATCAATTTCTTTAAGTCCATCTTGGACTATCAAATTAAGAATATGTGCACAACACCGAACATGGAAGAACTCACCATCCCTCAAGAGAGCATTTTTAAGGTTAAGTTGACTCTTCAACAACTCAACAAAACAATCATTACTAGACGCATTATCCAAAGTCAATGAAAATAATTTCCTTTCAATTCCCCAATCAGTCAAAAATGTATAAATTTTCTCAGACAAGGCAATACCAGTGTGGGGAGGAGGCATGAGACAAAAGTTTAAAATTTTTTTCTGCAACTTCCAATCTAGATCAACATAATGGGCTGTGAGAGAAACATATCCATCAGTCGATATAGAAGTCCACAAATCAGATGTCAAACAAATTCTTCCAGGAAGGGAACCCAACACAATTTTAAGTTTATCCTTCTCTCTCTTATACATTTTTAACACATCTGATTTTGCAGTATTCCTAGAAGGCATCTTGATATTTTCATAAGCATACTTGAACATTGCTCTAATACCCTCATATTTGACAAATCGAAATGGTAAATCATGCTTAAGTATTGCCTCAACCGCTAACTCACGAAATTTTTCAGGATCAAATTTTGTGGATCGCATTAGCATAGATCCTTGACCTTGACTTAGAAGCAATTGTCCAATATCCCCATGATCTTTTTTCACACATTTTTCCATGTGAGTATGCATGTTACCAGTTCCATGACTAGACTCACATATATATTTGATACCACAAATATTACATGCAGCACGCTTTTTGCCGTCTGGATATTTTTCATTTAATTCTGTAAAGTATTTCCACACTACTGAAGTCTTTTGTCGCTTACGATTAGATTTACCTTTTTCTGTAGTTGTACCAGTTGATGTCTGTGTTGTTGGAGTTGCAGCTACATTAGATTCATGCCCGACCTGATCTTCTTCATCAGAAATTAAAATATTGTGATCGGAAGAATCCATCTGTTTAAGACAAAAAAATAAACAGTAAATAGGATGTTAATATATCCTAATAAACAATGTAAGCTTGATTAAATAAATAACTAAAAAACCCAGAATGTTATCAATAATATAGTAAAGTAGTATGATAAAGAGAAGATTCTTAAGTCCTCAAACATAAAGCAATTACAGAATAAGCTAACTGTGTCTTCCTTGTGATAGTAATGTATATTTATTACCCCACTTTTAAAGAGCCAAAGATTTCAAAACCACCTTAAAAGAGTGTTGAATGGCCAACATTGCACAGTGAGTGACCAAAAAATCTACCCATTCACCCCCTTCAAGTTCACTGTGGCTTCTTATACAACTATGCTGGAAATTTTGTATAAAGGCAACATCCTCCACAATGATACCATAATTACCAAATTCAAATCTTAGCGGTTGCACAGTAGACGCAGATCAGTTTCCTTTGCTACTCTAACTGGCACCTACATAAACACATCAAGAATTGCCGGCAAATAAGAGTCTCTCTACTTCAAACAGCAGTTCAAAATTCCAATTTATATCCAACTCACAACACAGGACCATATTTCCTAGGACAGTAGTCCCACTTATTTGCAGTTAACCCCACCAAAATGTAGAACTCGTATGTCCAAAAACCTCTTCGTAATTATTGAGCCTCCAAAATACTTCCCCACCCCCAGCACCCCCAAAAGGAAAAAACAAAGAGAAAACCAAACAAAAATCAAACCAAAAATAAAAATAAAAAGTGAAATAGATGCAAGCTATTAGGCAAATTATCGTTTCCTGGTTAATCATGGAACAAGGTATTGTTACCAGCTTTATCCTAAATATTAAACAACCACAAGAAGACTTCAGTAATGGAGTATACCTCTAACACAGCATTTACAATTTGTTTTCTAATCCGAAATAATCAAATCAGGACTAAGCCTAAGTTGTCGAAGATTTACCTACTCGCAGTCTTGACTCGAAGTCTTGGCTCGAAGATTTGCTCGAAGATCAACTCAGATCTAACACAGATCTGCTCGAAGATTCATAGATCTAACTCAGATCGCAACTCGCAGCTCGCAGAGAGAGGGAGAGAGAGAGAAAGACAGAAAGAGAGAGGAGCAAAAGAGTGGACTGGACTGGAGGGCTTGGAGGCGCAATAGCTGAACAGAGCTTCAGCCGTTCAACTGTTCAAGAATATGCAAAATTAGGTTAGGGTTAAGAAAAAATAGCTTTATATATTTTCTATGTGGCTGTTATTAAAAAAAAAAAAAAAATTGGTTATTTATTTTTTAAAAATTATTAATTTATTAATTTTATTTAAACGGGTTAAACGGGTTAAACATGACTCACCCGAACACGACACGTTTATTAAACGTGTTAAACGGGTTGACCCGTTTAACACGCGAACCCGTTAAGGTCTCACCCAAACCCGTTTAATCCGCGGTTAATCGTGTCGGTTAATCGTGTCGTGTTATATTTTGACAGGCCTAGTAATGACATTGGTTGTAACGATTGTTGTTGAAAGGGTAAATCTCATAAATGCTCTTTGAACTATGACCTTTGTTTTAATTTGCCCCCTAAACCTTCAATTGTCTCAATTTGTCCCTTGAACTATGTAATTTGGGTTTAATCGACCACTTTCGTTAATAATAACCATTAAATTAGGCAGATTAAGGATTAATTTTAACATAGTCTACCTCATTTACCGTTAATCTTTATGGAATCTGTCTCATTTATCGATTAATCTTAACGTAAAGGATCTATTGAAACAAAATTACATAGTTCAGAGGACAAATTGAGATAATTTAAAGTTGATCTGGCAATTTAAAGAAAGGTCATAGTTTATGGGGCATTTATGAGATTTACCCTTGTTGAAATATATAAATGCTTCTGTTATCCTATTTCTAGCGACATAAGCTTAGATGGGTTAGTACTTTAATATGGTATAAGGGAATGAGGTTTTGTGCTCGAGTCTTGCTGCAATCTCGATGATTATAATACCCACATGTGCTTGATGCAAATTATGGCTTGCACGTGAGGGGATGTGCTGAAGTATACAAATACTTATGCTATACATTATCCAATAGTTTAAGCTTTTTGATAATTGGTGGCTTAATATTTTCCAACTCTAAATTTTAACATTGCTATGAGACAACCGATCCGATTTTAGAAGACTTTCTAGACACCTCCAATTTCTGACTATGATTTGCATATGGTGGGGTCAAATTTTAGGTTTTTCAACTACGCTTCTCCATTACCAGTATCACAACAATGTTTAGTATAATCTGTCCTGGAGTTGAAAAAAAAAAGGTCAAAGTCGAAACGTGAGCCTAGTCTATATAGTGTAATGAGGCAAATTCAATTAAGTAGCAACTGATATCATATAGAGACAACATATCCTCGCTAGCTGCTGGGCTGTTAAGTAATCAGATGTAAGTTGTTAATAATTGATTCTCTTTTATTCATGATTTCAGTTCAAACATGTATCTTTAGTTCATTGTACAATAGTATGTTTGCACATTTTTGCCCTTTTTCATGGAACTCTCAAAATTGTTGTAGGCCAGTGGAGAATACAGGCTTGAAAGGGTTTTGAAGGTTGCTTCTATGCCAGACAAAACAGTTATTTTAACAACTTTAAATGAAGCCTGGGCTGCTCGAAGTTCGATCATTGATCTTTTCCTTGAGAGCTTTAGAATTGGAGATCAAACCCGTAGACTTTTGAATCACCTGGTGATTATTGCTTTAGATCAAAAGGCTTTTTCTCGTTGTCTTCTTGTACACCCCCATTGCTTTGCCCTTGTTACGGAAGGGGTTGATTTCTCTCAGGAGGCGTATTTTATGACTCCTGATTACTTGAAGATGATGTGGAGAAGGATTGATTTCCTACGGTCTATTCTTGAGATGAGTTATAGCTTTGTTTTTACGGTACTCCCTCTTTCTCTCTTTCTCACACACAGACACACACAAGCAAATATGCACATGTGAACAAATATTTCCTTGTATCTTGTTAAGAGTATTAGAGCATTATTATGTGTAAATACTAGGTTGTAATAAGTATACCATATAGATGGTATACTCGTCATTTGAAGATAACTATAAATACAAGATGTTTGTGAGAGGTAGGTTAATGTTTTTTGACCAATCTCTGTTTCTCTAATATTGTGTTATGTTTATTCTCTAAACCTAACATGGTATCAGAGCAAGCTTATTGATCCAAAAATCTGCAATTAGCCTTTCTTTTAAATTGAGAATTTGAACCCGTAAATTCTTCTCTTCCCTTCCCCTTCTCTGCTGGGTAGGTTATCTGCCTGATTTGGGTGCAACCCATGACCATGTTGGGTAGTCTGTGAAGTCCATGGTTGTGCATGTGATTGAAGTTATTGCCTGTGCTTTGCGTTAGGTGTTGGTATGTTAATGAGAATCATCTCGTCGGAGTTGTAGTGGTCGTCGGAGGTGGTGTGAGGTAGTTCACCGTCAAACTATTCTCGTCGAGTGGCTTGGCTTCGTGTGGTGTTCTCTGAGTGGTTCGTTGGATCACACGCATTGTTGTGATCGTGTGTGCTATGGAGGTCGGCGCGGTGTTGGTGGGGTTCGTCTGGTTGTTCACCCCAGTTGAGAGCCATCGCAGTCGCTAGGGTTTTGTGAACCCTCCATTGTGTGAAGAAGGAGTTTCGGGTGGGTCAAGTCGATTTTTTGGACTTCGGGTGGGTTATTTTAATTGACCTGGTCCAATTTATTTTGACCCATCAGCTTATCTCATGTTTCTATGGATCCGAATCCGAAATTGTTAATGGATGATGGCGCACTGTTTGAGAATTTGGGTCGGTATCGCAGGTTGGTGGGGAAGCTCAATTATCTCACTATTACTCGACCGAAAATTTCCTATGCAGTTAGTGTAGTAAGTCAGTTTATGAAATGCCCTAGAGTACCTTATTAGGAGGCAGTCACTTGCATTCTTTGATACCTCAAACGTGCTCCTGGTCTTGGGTTGTTGTATCGAGCTAATGGATATTTTAAAGTGAAAAATTTTGTAGATGCTGATTGGGCTGGCTCTCCTTCCGATCAGAGATCAGCCATTGGTTACTGTACTTTATTGGGAGGTAACGTTGTCTCATGAAAAAGTAATAAACAAACAGTGGTTGCAATATCCAGTGCTGAGGCTGAGTATAGAGCAATGACACATATAATTAGTGAGTTGATATGGTTACTACACTTTCTTTGGGAAATTGGTTTTCCAGTTCAGTCTTCTTTACAATTATTTTGTGATAATCATTCAGCTATCCACATCGTTGGCAATTTAGTATTTCACGAGAGAATCAAACATATTGAGGTTGATTGTCACTTTATTTGAGACAAGATAATAGTTGGGATATTACAACTCCATTTGTGGGGTCGGAGGATCAACTTGCAAATATGTTCACTAAAGCATTGACTTGTACTCGTCTTACAACCATTTGTCTAAGTTTGAATTATATGATATATATAGTCCAACTTGAGGGAGAGTGTTAAGAGTATTATTATGTGTAAATACTAGGTTGTAATAAGCATAGTTGTCAAATTGCGTATTGGAAGGCGTATCATTTTTCAAAAATATTGTATCGCGTCGTATCGTGTATCGTAAGATACGCGCAATTTAATTTTTAAATAATTAATAATAATATATATATACCTTTGTAAAAAAATATAGACTCATAATAATATAGCATTTCATTAATATTACACAAACTATTCAAGTTACCAACATAGTTTAGTAATATCAAAATACAAAGACCTCTAATTCAAACTTCTAACACCAACTGCTTGACTAACTTTAATATTAATTAGGAATTTTGAACTCAAGTGAATAACATTAACAACATATTTTATTTTATTTTTTTAAATCACGACCACTAAAACGATGTTGTTTCACTGGCTAGTGATTTAAAAATAAATCTTAGGGTGAAACGATGTCATTTCAGCCCCAAAAAATAAAAAAAAAATAAAAAAAACAGAATCGGACGTATCGTGTATCGTACGTATCGTATCGTGTATCGTACGATACGGTGCAAAACGATACAGAGACACGATACATATCGTTTTTCAGGTGTATTGTGACGTATCGTACAATACGTATCGCGTATCGTACAATACTAATAACTATGGTAATAAGTATACCATATAGAGAGTATATTCGTCCTTTGTATGAGTACAAGATAACTATAAATACAAGATGTTTGTGAGAGGTAGGTTAATGTTTTTTGACCACTCTCTATTTCTCTAATATTGTGTTATGTTAACTCTCTAAACCTAACATGTCTAAAAAGCCAGATTGAGAATGTTATTTTATACTTCATCTGGTTGTCAATTTTTTTAATATGGGTGATCATCCCAACTTAATTTGTTCTTTTACTCGAAAGATTCTAGTTGTCGAAAATTAATCCACATGCTGGGCTTTATTTTTGTTGATTGACATCAAGTAGGTATGCACCTTAGATTTTCTAATTAGGAGCATCCTTGGAACTTAACCTTCTTGTCTGTGATACCAATCTTAATTTTGATATCTTTTTGGGGTGCCATATCACAATTCACAAGTGATATTGATGGCCATTTGTCCTTTGGTTCTTAGACATAGCATTTTGCTTTGTCCAAGTAACATTACATGAAGGTTGATTGTGTTAAATGTGTGTGGGATGGTTATTAAGATCAAATTCATTATTCATTATGTATTGTGATTCTTGTGAAAGATTTCTTTGTATGTCATATTCTGGATTTTTATGGGAATGGATTGCTCCTACTTTTCATGGATTGAAATTTGCATGAATGTTGGCTTTGGGACACTGTTTATGCATTACGTGCCGGCTGTCATCATTTAAGAGTGGGCATAGCCTGCATGGAAGATATTGTATGGCTCGAGATAAGGGTTTCAAAGGGTCAATTTTGTCAGATTCGCTTAGAGTGATATTACAAGTTACTGAGAACCGAGTTCACGATGTTAAAGGTAGCTAACAAAGTTAGGGATATTACGGCTTTAGCCTTAGTATTTTGGTAGTTGTTTTTCTAAGATGGTTTAAGAGGTGGTTAAGGAAGCCTGTAACTGCTAATTTAGCTGTGGATTGGCTCATAAGGCC
Organism: Ilex aquifolium; assembly: GCA_951799425.1. Taxonomy (NCBI): domain Eukaryota; kingdom Viridiplantae; phylum Streptophyta; class Magnoliopsida; order Aquifoliales; family Aquifoliaceae; genus Ilex; species Ilex aquifolium. The sequence goes on along the minus strand of OX637402.1, from coordinate 2,490,495 downwards.
CTATTGGGCTGTGTTTAACTTGCTTGTTTCTAACTAATGCAAGTTTCTTATAATTTCTTAAACAGAAAAGAAAGGAAGAACAGTATATGGTTAGGAGTTCAACAGTGAGAATAGTAAGGAATTTTGGAGATTTTATAGGAAAAATAATTCTATAAATGGAGGAGGCAAATTAAACACTTGAGGACGATATAAACTCAGTTTCACTGCTTACTAGTATGCTGATCTATTTGTATGCTATGGCAATATGCAACCATAATGAAAAAGTATTGTATACCATTATAAATAAGCTTGATTATGTTATAAAAATAACAGAAGTTCAGACTGGGAACTGAAATCCTAACCAAGTTGCGCTGGAGCACATTTCACCCATATCCCTCTGCTCAAACTCATCTTGCTCAGTTTTCAAGACTCGGACTGGGTTTTGACAAGTGCAATTTAGCGTTAAACACAGCATTTCTTTCTTTGCCTTCCACAAATATCATTAAACTCACTAAATCTATTGGTTTTGGACGAATGCAATGCAAACCTTGGCTAACAACAAATGATGTGGTAACCCAAAGCTAGAGCCGAGACTCCTTAAGTTTGGGGCCAAGATGGATGAGGTGAGATGCAGGTAAAAGTGTGTGTACTTTGTCTCACATTGTTTTGGTGAAACGTGTGTGAAGTGCTTCATATATGGGAGTTTTGCACCTTCATGGAAAAACACATTTTCAAACGCTTAAACCAAGCAAGGCAATGCTACATCATACGGGCCTGGACCGTGACAAGTGGTATTAGAGCCGTTGGCCCATGTGGTGTGGAGAGCACGTAATCTGTGCACTCTGGTCAGGGGATGGCGGCGTGGGATGCTAGCAGCTAGCGTGGTGGAGTCGTCCCACTCACCTAGGTCCGAAAATGTGGAACAGATCCCATATGAGGATGTATGACCCTTAGGGGGTGGATTGTGATAACATAGACAAAAAGCCAAGTCCCTTGAGACTTGGGACTAAAATGAGTGAGTGAAGTGAAAATACATGGCGTTTGAAGTGATTTATAAGGGCAAGTTTTGAACTGTCATTGATCGTGCGGACCTAGCCCAGGGGACAGTATTGTATAGTTGGACTGGTGTGTTACATGATACTAGTGAAGAAAATGATAGCACGAAAAAAGGAAGAAAAAACAGTTGAGCCTTTGTTTTTTCTTTTTTTCCCGATATATTTTAAATTTACTGCAGGTGAATGCTTAAACAGGGTTTTGGGATGCTTTGTTTTTTGCTGATTTATCGCATATTGCTTCTTTTTTTTTTCCCGAGTTATTGTGCTGTACCTATTCTTGTCCTGTTGAAGACGGTGCTTGGAAAATGCACACACCATAAGGGCGTTGTTAAGTGAAGTTGTGTGGGATGCTTGCTTTCTCGTTGCATTTCTCAACCGCTGGGTGTGTAATCATTGATATATTACAAGCTGGGATGCATGGTGGAGCAATTTCAGGCAATCTTACTGTGATGAAGAAACATCAAATCTCAAAGGCAGTTTTTTTTTTGTTTGGTCATTTGTAACTATTTGTGAAGATGTCTTTGAAGAGTATGTTTGTTCAATTATAGCATGAATTTTCTTCCTGCATTTTTCTCCTTTAGGTTTTGATATTACCCTGCAGTTTGACATGAAATTCTTCATATACTTTCAAGAAGTTTTCTTCATTGTCTATTGATCTGTTACGCCTAATTTTCCCCGTTTGATCATTTAGTCATTGTCATAAAGTAGTCCTACAACTGTGGCAACTGACAATAACTTGGAATCACTTCAACAATATTGGTCAGCCCACATCATCTTGGGATCATTTTGAGATATACTTCCTCAGATGGAAGTCGCTCCAAAACGAGGGTCAATTGTCAGTGGAACTGACAAGTGAAGAGCATGAAACAATTTGAGTCCAATCAGAGAAGAAATAAAACTTTTTACTCCTGTCATACCTTTTCCGTTTGGAGGAAGTATGTGGATTAATGATATTTTTGATGCTGTTTTGTGTTCCCTCAACAATTTGACTCAATTAATGGGTCATGTTATGATTTAGTGGAGGATCTAGGTTTTATTGATGAGTATGTCAACAGGCATTATCTTTCAAAAAAGCCAAGTATTTGCTTGCTACTTTAATGTAGTACTATGTCTGGTTAGTCTTGTGGAAATATATTGTTTCCAATGCTTTTTCGCTGGTTTTTATTTTCAGGATGCTGATATCATGTGGTTCAGGGACCCATTCCCACACTTTACTTCGGATGCAGATTTTCAGATTGCATGTGACCATTTCTCAGGTGACCCTAATGATGTGGAGAACAGACCCAATGGAGGCTTTACGTTTGTAAGGTCCAATAACCGGTCAATAGAGTTTTACAAGTTCTGGTACTCCTCACAAGAAACGTATCCAGGATTACATGATCAGGATGTCCTTAATAATATCAAATTTGATTCTTATCTGATAGATATTGGATTGAAGATGAGATTCTTGGATACTTCTTACTTTGGTGGGTTTTGTGAACCTAGCAAAGATTTGAATCAAGTTTGCACAATGCATGCAAACTGCTGTTTTGGGCTTGACAGCAAACTTCATGATCTTAAAATCATGCTTCAAGATTGGAAACTGTTTATGTCTTTGCCACCAAGCTTGAAGAGATCATCAATGCAATCTTGGAGGGTTCCTCAAAACTGCAGGTAAAATGGTGATTTGTATCGTACTTATCTAGATTTCAGAAGTGGTTGTCTTTTTATGCACCATTTACTGCTGTTTTGAAATGTCTACTCCTCACATGGGTTCTTTTCTCGTGGTTTTCCAGTCTTGATTCTCTTCGCCCATATGGTCCTCCAGGGAAGGCTGTTGACCAATGATAGGAAGATGGACTTAAATATTGCATATATTATTAGTTCTTGTCCTCTGTAGACAAGATTGTTAAGGTAAAGTTTCTTATTTATACTGCAATTCTTTTTCAGCAAGTATTTCAATGCTTTTCAATGAAATGCCGATCGTACAGAGGTGAGCTGATTTTAGTGCCAAGCATGTTTCCCCCAAAATATGACACTTTTAAGTAATATATGTCAAACAGAGAAAGGTACTATGTTGGAGATCCGCGGTTTTGTCGGAGTTGATATGTTACTTGGATCTTGGGTTGTTTTGGTGTGTGGTACAGATACGGGTATATGGTACGACACTTTCTTAGGTACGCAGTATGATGAGGGTATACTTTATTGGTACGGTATTTTGGATCACAATTTATTTTGGAATTCTTATTTAGATCGTTTTCACTACTCTACAACATTATATATCATAGAACATTCATAAAAATATTAAGTGAGTTACTATTTATCTTATATTTTTGCTCGATTTTTTATTATAAAAAATAATATATAATTATAAATCTATAAACACGTCAATTAATATGCATTTTATATTTGTGCTGCATATTTCAAAGCGAATTTATTAAGGGTTAATATTACAATTTGGGGTCATATATTTTGGTGATCTGGATTGGGAATTCACCCAATTTAGAATCAATGTACACAAATTGTGGGTTGCCAAGAGTTTAGCGTATTTTGGTAATTGTGGGTTGATGTTTCATTGTGAATAACATTCCATCCTTGTAACTGTTTTTGGTAGATATTCTCTCATCATATAGATGCTGCATTGTGGGCAAAATTTGTATATTTATTTTCTCATCATTTGACCATTTTAAATAGTATATATGAAAGCAGGCTAGAAGGATTATTTTGCTGCTAGCCACAAATATGCTTAATTAGCACTCTTGTAATTTTTCGGAAAGAGTTTATTGTGGGATGAAATCACGCTCAACTTGTGGAATGATGTCGAATTAACATGGATATGATGACCTTTGATTACACTCGTATCGTATGATAGAAAAGGGGCAGCATTCAGCATGGCCCTTTTGATTGGGAGTGCCAGATATAAACTTAGACTTTGACATTATTTGTACGACGGAGCCAAACCAACAGCCTGAGGGTTGTTTTCGCTACATTTTTACTCATTAACGGAATTTTCTTTTAGATTTGTCAATAAATATTTTGCATTTGCAACGTGTATGCACCCTCATGCAGTTGTTTTAGGAAGTTTGTTTCAGTCATTTTATATCAGTTGACATGTTTCTCATTATTGACGTTTTAACAAAATCAGTGGTACCTAAGAAGCACAGACACTTTTTTAAAGATGACGCGTGTCTATGTTGGACATGTGTCGAATATCGACATTTTTCAGATACTCTTGAAAGCCTCATTGTTTTTACCTGGCCACGACTGTCACCTGGATTCTCATTTGGTAACCCTTCCTTATTTTCTTATTGCAAAGGTGCATGATAAGACGTTTACGTATAGAGGATGAACAGGCTAAGCCTGTCTGGACAAAAGTGTAGATCCTAATTGTAGAAATATACTTTTGTTCACCACTACATCTAAATTTCATTTAAAGGGAAGGCAAAAACAGCATCAGGGAGCTCTTCCAAGAACAATAAGTGGAGGCTGGAGTGCATGTCTTAGGTGCGGGCAGATAGGGCACTACGTGATAGAGTGCACAACACAAATGCTTCTTTGGAAGATAATGAGGAGAGGTAGACAGGGCGTGCGACACGAGCATACTAAGTTTTTGGAAGTGAAGAGAGCATGTGATGTGGTGTTTGACTTCGGTACACACGATTACGCATTTTTCACTGAGGTTGGGTCTTTAGTTTCTTCACAGGGATAGCAGGGTAGCTGTTCAGTATTTGATGTGGTTGATCGAAGGAGTGCAGATTTACGCAATGGTTTTTTCCTGGTTGGACAGATAGTGGTGCCACTTGGTTCATTGCAGGACAGCTCGGTTTAGCTCCAGGGGGTGCGACTCATAGTAAATGTCCACTACTTTCAACAGATGTTGAGGATGGTTCTAATTTACTCTTAGTTTAGTAGTCATAGAATTTGAGGTTGTCAGTTTCTGATGAGGTCAGAGTTGCTTGTAACAGAAGCGTGCTCTCGGGCCGCCTTTCTCCTTCCTCGATCTTCATTTTTTAGAAGATTTGGCTACCCCTCTATTCTCCCTAAAGGAACTTCTTAACTGGGTTGACTCGAAAGCAATTCCAGATCAACACCCGGTTCCATCATATAATTGATGGCTTCGATGATGCCCTCCAAAAGCGAGAGGTGTAAGTTTACTTGCCAACAATTTATCTTTAGGTTGTATTTACTTCTTAAGTATAAACATTTGTTAACACGGAATTACCTAAATAATTGATAAATGTCCATCTCAAGAAAGTGACAAATGACTATTTTATATTATGAAAGAATATAAAATTGTTGAGACTAGTCATGTTGAAATTGTACATAAATTTTACTAATAAAAACAGAAAGTGCATAGAAGTTTTTTCTAAAAAAAATGAACTTGAGAAGATGAGAACAATCATTTAAAGTTTGTCTTGACATGTTTGTGTTTGATTTTTTCAAAAATAATGTGTCTGTATATCTATGTCCTGTGTTTATATCCATGCTTCTTGGAGTGGGACTGTACCTGTTTTCTGGGTATAGATTAGGTATTGAACTTGAAGGAGCTTTAGAGATGTATTTGTATGCCAAGTCCACTTGAGAAATAGGGTGGTTTGCAAGCCACGACTAGAAATCAAAATAAGGCCTGTTTTTTTTTTTTTGGTTTTTTGTCACATTGTGTCCTATTAACTTTTGAGTTAACACAACTAACTCTTACTTTTTTAGTATAATTTCAAATAAATCTTAATTCTATAATCATGTCTCTTTTGCCCATTAGGTTTTAACTACATAAATGCCATCTTATGAAAAATCAGTAAAGTTTCAATATAAATAAATAAAATAAATCGCTCCATACACATCACTAACACGATTAGCTGTCAAAAAAAAAAAAAAAATACATTTAAGAATTATTCAAAATATAGTCTATCTCATTAGTAGGATGATTAATAAATTTATTTTTTTCAAAAAGTTTAACTAAAAGTAAAGTAAATTTATATAAACTTTAAAATACCGTAAAAAATCATAGGCAATCATTATATTTACGTCCTAATTTTTATATAAATTGAAATTTGTCAAAAAATTATGAGCAATAGTATAGTTATTGTTTGATGAAAGAATGATGAACAAAATTTTAGTTGATGGTTTAACGAGAAAGGGTAAAATTGGAATAAATGTATGATTGATAGAGTATTGAAGTAAGTTGGAATAAATTATTAAAAAAAAGACTTGATTGCCCTAAAAGAAAGTTGCTAGTTTTTTTGTTGGGATGGGAAAAGTAAGACTTGTCCGATATTTTCCTATCAAAATTTCCTTCACTTATGTTTGGGTGGTTAGTATTTGGTTGTCTGGCTTTTGACCCACTTTGTCTTCGGCTAAAGGGTTCCAATTAATCGTGGCTTTAACCTCCTGTTGTGGTGGGCCATTCCCACTCTTCAAGCAACAAGGACGTTAACTCAAATAAAAGTAAAGTTGGTCGATCAAGTCTGCAGTGGATGAGAGCAGGTTAAAAAGTGGCCAAGTATATGAGTTAAGTCCAATTTTGTAGTACGTACTTATCTTTTTTGTGCTATTTGAGTTGATCTGTAGCTTTTTAACTCTTCTCTTCTCTTCTCTACGAGTTGAATCTAGTCTGAAACCAGTAGCTTAAAAGATGGTGTGATTGAATGTAAAATTGTATATATGATTCTGAATAGTACAAAGCTTTATACAAGTAAATTACCGAAACAGAAAAGGAAACTAATGAGGGGAGCTAATCCTTGAGATTGACTGAATATACATATACTCGAGTGGTGTATATTACACAGTAATTACAGAATAAATCAAGGATGGTTTCCATATATTTGTGGCCAAGAATCAATGAGAGAATTATGGCTTGACATGAGGAGTGATGGACGATGTTGACTTATCATGCCCCTGCAAGATTGACTGGCTGTGTAGGACACCAATCTTGGTCCGATGAGTAAGAAAGTGAAGACGAGGCAGCGGCTTAGTAAGAGAATCAGCAAGCTGGTCAGAAGTATGAACGTGAGAAACATGTAGGCGACCGAAAGCAACTTGATCCCGAACAAAATGGAAGTCAATAGCGATATGCTTCATACGAGAATGAAAAACTGGGTTGGCACAAACATATGTAGCACTCACGTTGTCACAGTAGATGACCGGAGCAGGGGAGATAGGTACACACAACTCTTGAAGGAGATTCATGACCCAATTGACTTCAGCTGTAGTAGAAGCAATGGCTCAGTATTCTGCCTCGGTAGAAGAACGAGCAATAGTCTTTTGCTTTTTAGAACTCCAAGAAATGGGATTTGCGCCAAGAAAAACGATGTAGGCAGAGGTTGAAGTTTGATCATTAGGATCACCTGCCCAATCGGCATCTGCAAATGCATGAAGTGTCTGAGCAGAATTCTTGCGAAGCATTATGCCATAATCAATAGTCCCAACGAGATAACGAAGCAATCGTTTAATTGCGGACCAATGAAGTGTGGAGGGACAGTGCATGAACTGAGACAGCTAGTTGATGGCAAAGGAAACATCAGGACGAGTCAATGAGAGATATTGTAAGGACCCAAGAATTTGGCGATACAAGGTAGCATCAGCCGGTGGAGAGCGATCAAACAAGTTAAGAACTTCAGTAGTAGCAAGAGGTTTAGAAACAGGCTTGGCATCAGCCATGTTAACCCGATGCAAGAGATCTCTTATATATTTTTCTTTGAGATAAAAACAAATAAGTAGCAGTGACGTGAGCTTCAACCCCAAGAAAGTATGACAGATTACCAAGATCCTTTAGAGAGAATCGTCTGGCGAGAGTAGTGATAAAAACAGTCACATGAGCAGCGGAGGAGCCAATTATGATGATGTCATCAACATAAACCAATAGATAAAGAACCGTAGTGGGAGAGTGGAGTATAAACAAGGAGGTATCCGGGTGAGAGTTGGCGAAGCCTTCAGAGATAAGAAAATTACGAAGTTCGTGGTACCAAGCACAAGGGGCTTGCTGAAGCCCATATATAGCCTTGCGTAATCAACAAACATGATTGGGAAGGTCGGAGTGGGCAAAGCTAGGGGGTTGGTTCATGAATACTTCATCAGATAGAGAGCCCTGCAAGAACGCATTATTCACATCAAGTTGGCGAAGAGGCCAACTGTTAGTCACAGCAAGAACAAGTAATAACCGAACAGTTGCAGGCTTGACAACAGGGCTGTAGGTTTCAGAAAAATCAACCCTAGGTCGTTGATGAAAACCTTTAGCCACTAAGCGAGCTTTATAATGAGCTATTGACCCATTAGAATTCCTTTTAATCCTATAGACCCACTTGCACCCAAGAACGAGAGACCAGGTTTGATTGGAAAGTAAAGCATTGTATTCATCACTCATGGCTTGACGCCATGCGTGATGTTGTTGGGCCTGTTTGAGGGTTGAGGGTTCGGTGTTTGGAGAGACAATGGTGGTGTGAAGATCAAGTATGCGTTTTGGCTTTGTAATGTTATTGCATAGCCTGGTGTTATAAGGGTGAGGTTCAGCTATGATGGGAGAAGGAGAGGATATAGGAGATGGGACACTTACCTATGAAGGATTGGATGCATCCCGAGATGGAGACGTGGAGGAGGAGCCTGAGAATGAGGTATCATGGTTTAGAGAGTCAGACTTGCGAGAAGACGACTCACCATAAGAATTGGAATGATGGCTATGAAGGGGGGAAGACACGTTCTCGGCTTGAAGAGGAGGAGAGACAGACAAGTTGGAGAAATTTTGAGTACCTGAGATTAAGGGTGAAGAATTATGAGGAATGGCGAAAGAAGGTACATGGGTGGAAACTTTGGAAGGTTCATGAGTTAGTTTGGATAACCAAGTGTCTGAGGAAGTCAAGATGAATGGTGACTCAGTGTGGGAAGTTTTATTATGGAAAGGAAAGGTATTTTCCACAAAAACCACATGTCTATATGTGAAGAGTTTATTTGTGGAAGGATTAAGGCAAAGATAGGCATGATATGGAGTTGAATAGCCAACAAATAAACAAGGACGAGATCGTGGTTCTAGTTTGTGAGAGGAGTAGGGTCTTAACCATGGGTAACAGAGACAACCAAACATTTTTAAGGATAAATAATTGGGTGATCGCTTGAAGATATGAAAGAAAGGAGATTTGTTACGTGTGACCAGAGATGACATTCGGTTGATGAGGTAAACAGCAGCTTGAAATGCTAAGGACCAATATTTGAGCGGAAGAGAAGCATGATGAAGTAAAGTAAGAGCAGTTTCAACAACATGACGATGTTTACGCTCAGCTGTGCCAACATGTTCAGGGGTATGAGGAGGAGATTTGAGATGTTGAATTCCGACCCGAGAAAGAAAATGACCAATACTAGTGGCTTCGCCATTGCCATCTGTATAAACAGTTTGAATTGTTGTAGAAAAATAATTTTCAACAAGAGATTTAAACCGTTCAAACACTGAAGTAACATCAGATTTATTTTTGATTGGATAAAGTCATGTGTATTTTGTAAAGTAATCCACAAAAATGACATAATAGCGAAAATTGTCAAAAGAAATGAGAGGCAGCAGGTCCCCAAACATCCATAAAAAGAATCTCCAGAGGTCTAGAACAAGTTAACGAAGAAATGCCAAATGGAAGTTTGTGGCTTTTATTACATAAACATGCATTACAAGAATTGGAAAAATAACTAGACGTAGATAAAGGTAGTTTATGAGAAGCAATAATTTGATGGAGGATTTTGGAGGACAAGTGACCAGGGCGACTGTGCCAGAAGCTGATGGTTGGAGAGGGAGGACCTTATCTGGTTGTCATGAGTGCCGAGTATTGTGGTGAAAAAGATGGTCTGGTCACTAAAGTCGGCCACTCATACACGTTTCCTTTACTCCGGCCTCGCACCAAGGATGCCCCCGTGGTTAGATCCTTCACAAGAAAGAAATCAGGGAAAAATTCAATGGAGGTGTTATTGTGAGAACAAAACTAAGAAACAGAGAGGTTCTTCTTGATGTTAGGTGCACACAGAACATTATTCAGTTTAAAAGTGGAATCACAAGATTTAAGAGCAGTAAATCTTATATGAGTAATAGGGACGTTATTACCATCTCCAACCATGATATCTTCATTACCACCATATTCAGAGTGAATAGAGAGGTTCTGCAAGTCCAAGGTGATGTGATGAGAGGCCCCGTAGTCAACTATCCAACTCGACTGATTACCCGGAGTCTCATGAGTTGTGAAGTTAGCTTGCGGCCAGCCAGAAGGTGAGGGACGTGATCGGCATACTTTGGCAACATGACCAGGCTTATCACATAATTGACAAACAACTCGAGGTTGATTCCCGTTGAAGGTAGACCGCCAATTCTGATTTGACTGGTTGGACGAGACTCCTTGAGTGTATGAGTTGTTGGAATAATATTGGTTTTCACGATTTCCATGATAATTCTGTTGGAATTGATTACCGTTGTTCCCGTGGTAGCCATTGTTGTTTCTTCCGTAGTTTGACTATTTTTGAGAAATATTGGAGTTGTCGTTTGTGCCCTTCTTGTTGTGTTGCTTATATGAGTATTGAGCAGTGATGGTGGAGACTTGGTTTGTCGAGTCAGAGTGCTTGAGACTAGTTTCATAGTCTAGAAGTTTTTCGACCAATTCTTCAAAGGAGATGGGTGACTCTCTTGCACGTAAGGCAGCTTTAAGCTCTTTGTAGTCATTGGTGAGACCATTGAGCATATGAACTACAATTTCTCCATCACTCAAATCATGGCCAATCATAGCAAGGTCATCAATAATAGTTTTAACAGACTGCATAAACTCAGAAATGCTTTTTCCTTCTTGACTAACCTTGGTGAAAGAGTCGATGAGACCAACCATCCGAGTATTGGATTTGTTGGCATAGGTAGTTTTGAGTTTGCGCCAGGCCTCCTCAGCGTTTTTACACCGAAACACAACCAGCGCTGCCTGTCCAGTGACAGCCGTTTGGATGGCAGGGAGCAGTAGTCGATCTTGACGAATCCAAGCTTTGTGCTCTGGATCATTGGCTGGTGGGCATGGATGAGTTCCATCTACGAATCCCATGAGATCATACCCAAGAAGAAGGTTTTTCATTTGCGAGCTCCACATTGAATAGTTTCCTCCATTGGACATTATTTGAGGAATAAGTGTGGTTGTGTTGATCGAGATAACCTGAGAAGAGGAAGGTGATGGAGAAAGATTTGCACTGTTGAACATAACCGTGACTGCACTTGGTTCAGTCATGGTCGAAGAATGAAAAGAGATGAAGAAAGTGCCTACGGCTCTGATACCATAAAAGATGGTGTGATTGAATGTAAAATTGTATATATGATTCTGAATAGTACAAGGCTTTATACAAGTAAATTACCGAAACAGAAAAGGAAACTAATGAGGGGAGCTAACCTTGAGATTGACTGAATATACATATACTCGAGTGGTGTATATATTTCACAGTAATTGCAGAATAAATTAAGGATGGTTTCCATATATTTGTGGCCAAGAATCAATGAGAGAATTATGGCTTGACACGAGGAGTGATGGACGATGTTGACTTATCATAGCTTTTGTTTAAATTATTTTTTTTTAATTTTTAATTACATTTTTAAAGAAGGGTTGTGTTGTTTTTGTTTTTGTGTAAACTACAATTTCACCCTTAAATATATGTACCCAATTTTTATTTGATCCTTGAAGTTCTAACTAAAACAGTCAAATCTTTAAGAGTTTTTATTGAGCTTTTGTTTAGTCATTGCATCAAAATTTACTAATTTATTATTATGGAATGACTTTCCGTGACCAAATCATAATTTGGGTAAAAGGGTATATTTGTTTGTTGATTTTTTTTTTATGTGTAAGCTAGGATATTTTATTTTATTTTATCTGATTCAAAAAAAGAAGATAACAAAGCTAAAAATAAAGTTACAGAGTAAGAATTTGAGAGACACCGTGAGACAGAGAGAGAAAGAAATACACGTATTTGAGATATTTTTTGTTGGACATTAATCTTTATGGACAAATCATGTGACATTCTTATGTCAAAATAAATTAAAAGATCTGCACGAAAATAATGAATTGAAATTGAGTTAAAACTTTAAAGATGTAATTGTTTTAGTTAAAACTTTAAGGAAATAGAAATTAGTGTAAAATACATTTTTTGCTCCCAAACTATATGTTTTGTGTCAATTTGACCCTCAATCTTTTAATTGTGTCAATTTAGTCCTTCAACTTTTCAATTTGTGTTACTTTGGTCCAATCAAAAATGGCTGGTGGAATTTACTAACAAATATTATCATGGGCATCTCACGTGAATGACACATACTATAAACTTGAAGAACTAAAATGAAACAAGTAACAAATTTGAGGGACCAAAGTGACCCTTTAAGTGTGGTCGCGTAAACATCTCCGTTAGTCAAGTCAAACTGTCATTTATGATTTGACCAAAGTGAGACAAATTGAGAAGTCGAAGGATCAAATTGACACAATTCAAAAATTGGGGACTAAACTGACACAAAGCGTATAATTTTTAGACCAAATATGTATTAACCCTAAAATTATGTGCATACTTTAATGATACAAATTGTAAATCACCCTTTGTTTTTTGTATTCTTTTTCTTGTCAGTGTTTGCTCTGAACACTTTTATTAGATGGTGATGATGCACAAATTAATTTTTATGCACCATTTGTCAAGTAATAAATGTAATAAATAAATAAAGAGAGATAACATAAGCAAAATATAATTTAAGTGGTTCTGTCAAAGTAACTTATTCCACTACGAAGGGCTAGGATGACCTGAGTGTTTTATTGCTTCAAGGAGTGTTGGATGCTCATGTGTGAGTGATATGTGAGATACAAGATGTGAGAGATGTCTCTCATGTGTAGGCGAGACTTACAATTTATAAGTGTCTCCTGATAGATTGAGGCGTCTTATCAGTAACAAAAATGCTGATTTGGTGGAGTGGACGCCATCCTCGCAACAGATGGGGCAATTGCAGAGAGGCCATGGAGATCTCCTCAAGACCTGGTCCCAGGATGGCGTGGCAGACCTCCTCACTCCAGAATGACATGGATGAGGCTCTCTGATGGCGTTGCTGACCCCTTTAGTTTAGGATGACATGGCTCTCGGGGCTTTGGTGAGTCTGAATGGATCTAGGTCTCTTCTGGGCCGGACCCACTGGGGCTTGTCTGGGCCGAGCCTACTATCTGAGTTGGGCCTTGGGGCCGTGCCCATGCCCATCAGATGGTAATTAACAATATTTTTGCTTAATTTTGACAGTTATTTTTGGCTTAATTTTTTTTTTTCAATGGAGCTTTATCAAATTGTACACTAGTTTTTGTTTTTTCCGAGTTAGATGAGTCGAATTTAGCATTGCTAAAAATCAACTTCGCTTTCATAACTAGGTAATTGTTCTAAATTATGTTGTTTGTTTTCTGCATTTTGTCCTTTAAGTTGGTAAGGTGTTTCCTATATTTTAAGGTTGCCAATTTTATTCTTTACCATGAACACGAAATGAAACGTGACATGACACAAATTCGTAAATAATATGACTTATCAACAAATATAATGAATGAATCGTGTTAGTTTTAGATGCGTGTAACTCATTTAGTTGGTATTATAAGAAGAAGATCTGAATTTATTATTTTAGAATTACATAGTATTTCACTAACACAAATATTAAGTGGAACATGACATGAATTGAAATGACATGAACCAGGGATGAGATTAGTTGAGATATGCGTAAATTGATCCGGACACTCCTGATCGTTGAATAAAAAAAAAAAATGACACGAACAAAATATAACACGCCATGACTCATTGACACTATTATATTTATTTTTGGATGCTTTGATAAGTAATTACGGGTAGCCGCACTCAATAATTTTATTTGCAAACTTTTGTCATTCCTTTTATTCCACATCATATCTGGGCATCAATTGTGAAAATTTCAATTATTTTTCACCCCGAGTGTTTTGTTTTTTGCTTTGATTTCCAACAAAACAAGAAGGTTAAGTTAATTAAGAACTTCTGTTTTGGGCATTAGAGCATATATATCAGTGTTTTAAAACCATGCCCGGACCGGCGGGTTGACCCGGAAACCCGGTGAACCGGACCTTAAACCGGGCCGGTTTGCCATTTAGATCGTTCAAGTATTTAACCCGCCTGAAACCCACTGAACCGAGCGGTTTTTAGCTGGACTGTGCAAATCGTCCGGTCTGATGATAGCCGTCCGGGTCCTTTAAAAGGATATAAAAGTAGATCTATTTGGGTCTTTTTGCCCTAATCAACTCAACAACGAACAACCTACTTGATCTCCATTCTCAGAGGCTCAGCACCTCACTTCTCTCTCTCTCTCTCTCTCTCATCTCAGATCATCTCAGCATTAGTCACCACTTCCATTGCCATTTGCCAATCTGTTCGTGTTTTGCGGTCGCCTCCCCATCCTTCCCTCTGGTTTCGTTGGCTTGAATCGAAGTGGTCGCCTCCCCATCCTTCCCTCTGGTTTCGTTGGCTTGAATCGAAGTGGTCGCCTCCACCTCTAGATCATCTCAGCGGCATTAGCGCATCATTTATTTCTCCTCGTCTCATGCTCTCACTGTCTCACTATCATAATCTCAGCCCTCAAGTTTGATATTGCCTTTCTCTCTTTCCCTATCTCTCTGTATTCTCTTTTTAGATCTAATTTTTTATTCCACTATTTTTTGTTATTTTTCATTTCTGGTTGTTGCAGCATGTAGTGATTATTTGCATAACTAGTTTTATAAGGTTTATTCGATCATAAAAAAAAAAAAAAAAGATTTATGAGGTGTGTTAGGTTTGAATCTAGAATTTTGGTATTGAATCATCCAAATTGAATATTGATAATATGAAATGTGATTCTAGTTTTTAATTTGAAATTTAACAAAAATCTTTGGTCTGAATTTTGGGTTTTTGTTTGATCTAACATACATTAAAATGATTATTTTTATACTTACTATATATTTTTAGCATATTTATTATAGTTAATAATTATTTTTATTTTTTTATTATATGACCGGTATGACCGATCAACCCAATCCCTTAACCGGGTTGATGACCTGGCCGAGTTTTAAAACTATGATATATATGCCCTATGAACCTACTTAACAATGCTCTTATTATACATTAGTTAGTACGAATTGCATCAACACTCTTCTTGTTTATCAATATTTTTGAGTATCTTTGTCGTCTTGTAAATAACATTGTATCCACGTACAAAGAATTCTCAGAGTGAATTCTATAATTTAAAAAAAAAATTAAGACTTGATGGGTCAAGCCCAAATAGCCTAATTTATGTGAAAAGGCCCAACCTCGATTGAAGAGCCCAACCGTGCAAAGACTCACTAAGTCCAAGTTCAAGTCCAATCCAGCTGGGGCCCTCCTCCGAAGGAATTGGAGTACGAGAGAGAGAAATGCGGCGCACGAGGAAACCCTACCAAATGGGTAATTACCAAAACAAGTAGGAAACTCCTCCCTCACGTCACCGCCTCACCTCCAAACCCTAACTCTATAAATGTAAGCCCTCTCATCATCTAGGGCACGCCTCCCAAAAACCTCATCTCCTACCTTGCACAACATTGTTGTTCCTCTCTCCCTCAAAGCACTGTAGCTCTCCGGTGTAAACCCTCTGGTGACGATTATTCATTAATAAAGAACACCAAGGCTATTGTTGTCATTCAAAGTGGACGTAGGCCACGGCCGAACCACTATAAACCTCTGTGTTGATATTTTATTTGCTATTTTGGTCATTGATTGTTTGTTTACTGCATATTCATTAATACCTATTCACCTTCTTGACTGTTGAACTTGCACGAAACCGATTTGTGCATCATCAGTTCGGCGCCGTCTGTGGGAATCGACAAAATTCTCATCTTTTTAGTACTTTCTCTGTTGGATCGATGACAATTACTACTAGATCGATGAACCAACATGAGGACAATCCACCACAAGAGGAGGATGTTGCACCTCCACCGGCCAATCCCGTCCCGAGTACACAGCAGATGCTAGAGATCATGCAGGAGCTTGTGGCCCAGAACCAGCAAATCCTTCAATTAATGCTCGCTACGCAAGGAGGAGCATTACCTGGACCTCAACGGAGAGGAGCTCCACGCCTTGGGCAACAAGAAGTTCCCCACATGGGTGCCCCCTATCAGGGCGCCACTTTTGGAGTCCACTTGGGCGCCCAGCCTATGGGAGCCCCCTTGGGCGCCCAGCATAGGGGAGCTCCCCATGAGGGGCTTCCACCACCTCCTCCTCCAGCTCCTGCTTCCCACGGTAGAGACCCTCTTTTCCAAGAAGACGAGTGGGAGAACCAGAGCATGGAGCATGAAAATCATTTCTATGATCATTCCAGAAGAGCTCCCAATCTTTGGGACGAGAAAATCAAGGAAGTACAGAATCAATTGGGTGATGCCTTCAACGCCATGAAGGCACAGGAACCAGGGACAGTGGACTACCTAGTAAGGCGTACAGACACGCCTTTCAAACCTGACGTGGTGAACTACCCCCTCCCTCAAAAATTTAAAATGCCATCCGTGGAGACCTTTGATGGTACGAAGGATCCACTGGACCATCTGGAAACTTACAAGACCTTGATGCAGCTGCACAACGTCCCTGACGAAATCATGTGCAGGACGTTCTCAACCACCTTGAAGGGATCAGCGCGACAATGGTTCGCCAAACTCACCCCGGCCTCCATAGGCTCCTTCGCCGAATTGAGCAGATTGTTTGTGACACAGTTCATTGGTGGACGCCGCCAGCAGAAGCTTGTCACCCATCTGCTCAGCATAAAACAGGACCAAGATGAGAGCCTGAGAAGCTACCTCACTCGTTTTAACGAGGGGGTCCTTCAGGTCGAAGAGCCCGATGAAAAAGTCAGCATAACTGCCTTCTTGGGAGGCCTCCGATCATCAAACTTCCTTTTCTCCGTGATGAAACGCCCACCAAAGAGCATGCCAAAACTATTGGCAAAAACCCAAAAATATATGAATGCTGAGGAAATCAACAGGTCTAGGCGAGGTGAATCATCTCGCGGATCGCCAAAAGCTTGACCTGCCTCTGCACTGTTCTCAAACAGACAGCCTATCTCCAGCTTAGCGGCTCTCTCGCGGGTCGCCAAAAAGCTTGGCCTCTGCACTGTTCTCAAACAAGCAGCCTATCTCCAGCTTAGCGGCTCTCTTACGGGTCGCCAAAAAAGCCTGGCATATCTCTGCTCTACTCTTAAGTAGGCAGTCTATCTCTGCACTGCTCTCAAGCAGGCAGCCCACCTACCTTTGCATTGTTCTCAAACAGGCAGCCTATCTCCAGCTTAGCGGCTCTCTTACGGGTCGCCAAAAAAGCCTGGCATATCTCTGCTCTACTCTTAAGCAGGCAACCTATCTCTGCACTGCTCTCAAGCAGGCAGCCCACCTACCTCTGTACTGTTCTCAAACAGGCAGCCTATCTCCAGCTTAGCGGCTCTCTTACGGGTCACCAAAAAAGCCTGGCATATCTCTGCTCTGCTCTTAAGCAGGCAGCCTATCTCTGCACTACTCTCAAGCAGGCAGCCCACCTACCTCTGCACTGCTCTCAAGCAGGCATCCCATACCTCCAGCTTAAAGACTCTCTCATGGGTCGCCAAAAGCTAGGTCTCAAAAGGTGTAGCTCTCTCACGAGCAGTCCTCAAACTCTGCATTTGCTCTCGCGCAAGCAGCCTGCCTCTCTCTCCAGGTAATCATGTTAAATATTTTAATGTTTGGAATAACATTATTCTTGTCATGTCTAGGCAAGATCTTCAAACTTAGGTTATCTGCAACCCGAGGGACTTCATTAGATCAGCGTACCCAGCTGCCTGGCCGCCCTGGTCACCCAGATCAGCCTTTGCACGCCCCTCTACGCAGACTTCCTCGCCAAAATGCCACCTACTTCAGTGGAGCTTGCCCAAGGAAGCTCGCCAGGTCCCAGGCTCGCCCAAGCTCCCCAAAAGGCCTCAAGCTTGCCAAAGCTCCCAAGGCAGCCCCAAACAGGCACCCAGACCCCTTCCGGAGATGAAGCTGGCGCCCAGACCCCCTCTGGAGCTGAAGCTGGCGTCCAGAACCCCTCCGGAGATGAAGCTGGCGCCCAGACCCCCTCCGGAGATGAAGCAGGCGCCCAGACCCCCTCCGGAGATGAAGTTGGCGCCCAGACCCCCTCCAGAGATGAAGCAGGCGCCCAGACCCCCCAGGCTCACCCAAAGCAGCTCCGGCTCGCCCCAGGCAGCCCAGGCTCGCCCAAGGTGCTCGAAACAGGGCTTATAATATATCATATCGAAGCTCTTGAAGTTCAAAAAAGGCTCAGAAACAGCTGTTTTGGCCTCCCGAAGTTCTTCCAGTTATGCTGGTCATCCGAAAATTCAAATTCAACCGAATGCCCTCCTCTCCAAGTTCCATTGGACACAGGGCATTGGGGGGCAAATGATGGGTCAAGCCCAAATAGCCTAATTTATGTGAAAAAGGCCCAACCTCGATTGAAGAGCCCAACCATGCAAAGACCCACCAAGTCCAAGTTCAAGTCCAATCCAGCTGGGGCCCTCCTATGAAAGAATTGGAGTACGAGGGAGAGAAATGCGGCGCACGAGGAAACCCTACCAAATGGATAATTACCAAAACAAGTAGGAAACTCCTCCCTCACGTCACCGCCTCACCTCCAAACCCTAACTCTATAAATGTAAGCCCTCTCATCATCTAGGGCACGCCTCCCAAAAACCTCCTCTCCTACCTTGCACAACATTGTTGTTCCTCTCTCCCTCAAAGCACTGTAGCTCTCCGGTGTAAACCCCCTCTGGTGACGATTATTCATTAATAAAGAACACCAAGGCCATCGCTGCCATTCAAAGTGGACGTAAGCCACGGCCGAACCACTATAAACCTCTGTGTTGATCTTTTATTTGCTATTTTGGTCATTGATTGTTTGTTTACTGCATATTCATCAATACCTATTCACCTTCTTGACTGTTGAACTTGCACGAAACCGATTTGTGCATCATCAAGACTCATTAAAGAGCTGTACCTAAGCCCAAGGAACATTTTATTTTAAACTATACCAACTTACTATGCCCTAATGTTAAGGTCCAATTGCCAACCTACATAGCACATTTTATACTTATATAACTGTCCGCCCATTGAATGTTCTCCAACGCTATCGATGTGGGATTCCTCCCAGTTAGTTATGCTCTGTTGCCCTTCAACAGATTGTTAAAGCTACTGATGTGGGATAAATCCTTTCCTTATTTGTTGAATCATTTCCTTATTTATTTATTATTAGAGGTAACCCGTGCATGAAGACACAACGCAATGTGAATGGTTTTGAGGAATGTTAGTGTCCGTTGGATGAATTTATTTGAGACCGTCGGATAAACTTATTGAAGTCTGTCCTGTTTTATATTATGAATTTCTCATTTTTTGACGCTCTCAATAATGCACCCATTCTCAATTTTCTTTGAAAATTTTCACTTTTTTGCTTCCGCTCTCGTTTTATGTGATCTAGCTTGCACGTTCCATATGACATATTGCACATCATATAATGAAATGTTGTACACAAATTGTGTGGTGATTTTTTATTGGTTGTAAATACCACTTGACACTGCAATGGGTACCCCTGATAAGCACTCAAATTTTTTTCATTCCTAACTTGACGAGTCATCAGGACTCAGGAGGCAACATAATAAGTTTGAAATGAATATTTTACCCGTATGAAATGTCTAAAATACCCAGATCCGCTAAAAGATATAGGCCCAACACTGAGGCCCAGGGCCTATTGTCGATCTTCTTGCTCATCCTCCCCTCCTTGCCACCACCTCCGAATTCGTCACCTCCAAAAGCACCACTTTCACTAAGATCAGACCTTTATAACCTTTTTAGATAAGAAAAAAACTTACCCTAAGAGGTAACGAAAATAAAAGCCTTGCAGAAGAAAAAAATCTTGGAGCTTGAAAAACACCTTGTAGCTAAGCCTGTCAATCTTGGAGCTTGAAAAACACGTTGCTACACCGAGTCCTCCGTCTAAAATTTAATGTGACCCACATGATATTTTATATATGATTTACTTAATTATTATTTATCTAATAATTAGTTTGGGTCAAATAATAATAATAATGTTACCAATCCTAATTTAACCAGTATAACTAATAGCTTATTATTGATCAATTAAAAAGAATAGTAGTTCCTGGATCAACGATCAAATAATTTAAGGTTTGTGATAATGGTCACAGGTATGTCGATTATTATATTATAATTTCACTTAATTAATATGTAAAAATTATAATTTTTTTAGATCTTAAAAATTAGAGTTTGATTGATCTTTTGATCAAATAAAATTTACATGCCATATCAAAGACGGAGTAAGAATTCTCATGATTTTTCATTAAATAATTATTTTACAGTATGTAGTCACATCTCTTTTGCTTTGCAACGTAAATTGAGAACACTTGTGATGGTGCTTCCTTCTTTGTTGCAATTCTCGGTGCACTGTTGATCTATTTGAAATTAAAAATTAAATTGGTTTTTCATAATTATGATTGGCTTGACTTGGTGATCAAGAATAATGGCAACTAGGGGTGCAACTCAGATGGGTTGGACAGTTAACCCTATCCCAATCTTAGGTATACAATCTTCAACTCTAAACCTAACTCTAACCCTACCTCGGGTTGAGGGACTCAACCCAAGCACTGCCCGAGTTTAATTCGAGCGGGCTCGGGTTCAATTCGGGTTAATTATTTCGGGCTGATTTCGGGCTACTTTACGGGTTCAATTCGGATTAAGTTAGGGTTGAGCCCAAAATAGACTTGTTGTTCTAAACCTGATGCACTATCCCACAATCCAGCTGCAGGATACATGATTGCTAGAACCACATAGTTTACTGACTTCTCAGGTTCTATATTAAATAGGTGTCTGGCTATAATTTCTTAAATAGACATATTGTCATAGTTACTACATGTCCCAAGAATGGAATCCTAAAGTGAGGCATTAATTTGGGTTGAACCCGATGGCTCAATCCGAGACCCGCCCAAATTGAATTCGGGTTGAGGTTTTTTGGCCCAAGCCCAACCCAAATATTAAAAACCCTAGCTCAAGCTCTAATTTTTTCGGGTTGGGCTCGGGTTGAAATCGGGTTAGCCTGCCTAAGTTACACCTCTAATGACAACACAATGGGTTTATAAATGCAATTTGCATTATTACGTGGATGACAATGGGTCAGATGGCAGATGGAATAGTATCCTTATTTAATGGTTTTTTTTTTGAAAAGTTAATAATATTTACTCGCTCTCTGCCCCATAAATACATCTTATCACCAAAATGAAATACACGCAAAAAATAGAAAGAAAGAGAGTTTTGAAGCATTTTCTAAAATTTATCTTACTCAATTTTTTTATTTATTTTATTTTCAATTAATTTAGTTATTTCACAATTTGTTATCATCACGAAAGCTAGCTAATTGAGTCATTGTTGAGTAATTTTTTATACCCAAAAGATAAACTCATATATATGAATTGATCAATTTTAATTAACACCATACATGTTATGAGAAGAACATGAAGTGGGTGTTTATTGTCCTATTTTTAAATTGTCATTATATTTGAATTACTGTCTAGAACACATATCTAAAGCACATAAATTGTGTATCTGAAGTACATAATGTGACGCCCCTAAAATCGGGGGTCCTTTATCAACCATTGATCACCCATTAACCCGCGGAAGTACTCGTGATTGTCGCACAAACTGACATCATGTCAAGAACATCCCCTTAACGGGAATCACAACCCACATGGATATCATTTATCAATCTGTGGTCCTTTATACATCAATTTATAGTCATTAATATCTCATATAACCTCTTTGAGCACAAGGAATCAATGCCCGAAGGCTTAGTAAAACATTTGAAAATTTTGAAGTTTAAAGAAAACCTACCGGTAGAAGTGTTCAAAGTTCTACCGGTAGAAGTTGTACAATGGATTTCAGTTTTCAGGAAATTTTGGGAAAACCTACCGGTAGAAGAAGTCCCTGTTCTACCAGTAGAAGAGATCTTCTGGAATTCTTCTACCGGTAGGAAACTTGACGTTCTACCGGTAGGAGAACCCTACTGGAAATGTTCTACCGGCTAGAAATGACGATTTACCGGTAGAACCTGCCTACTTGACTACATCTACCGATAGAAGAGCTAAAAATTCTATCGGTAGGTGTACCCAATTTTTCCTTTCAACCGTTTTCAATCCCAATCCATTCCAACATTGTGCTACACCAACCCAAACTCACATAACAAGAAGTTTTTACACAAAACATGGTTTATATGAGTTCAATTACAATCAACTTCATACAATTACTTGCCAAAACTATATTTTTACAATAGTTTTAGAAAAACATGGGATAAAGCCACATCTCTGCTTTTCTTCATCATTGAGGGCCCAAATAAGAGCCGTCTCCTGGCGTATATCCCGCACCTGAAATATTGTCTCCATAAAGGGTGAGTCACGCTCAATAGGGTATCTCCTAAAGAGGTTACTCTCCAACCTAAGTGCATATGAAATGTTTACATGCAACATTCAACAAGTAACAACTATTCCAATTAAGAATATGCAATTCAATGTTGAAAATTACTATGTCATGCCATGAAATGAGATGAGACTCACTCATGCACTTCAATCCGAGCCTTCACCGGCCCTCTCAACACATGCAAATGACATGCGTATGATCTCCGGGCATTCCAAGCCCCCGCCATTAATGTTACACATCCAATGACTATTTAAAATTTCTGGGTCTTTCTTGGGGTGGATATTTATGGACTTCCACCAACGGTCACCCAACCGACACGACATCTATGGACTTCCACCAACGGCTCCGCGTACGCTGACACACTTTATGGACTCGATACCAACGGAGTGCGTATCCGAAGTAACCGGGTCTTGCACCAGAGGGATTGTCTAGCCTTTCTTGCTAACCCCGACCCTATTTTCAATGCAATCCGTGCGACTCAGTCGGACCTTGGTCCAACCTTCCCGAGCCCACACATCATCCACTAAGAGTGGTGTTTGATGACAACCATGCATACATTCCCCCACTCATGCGATGTCTCCGTGCATATGTAATGTAATGTACAATTGCGATACTAATTTCATGTTCAATATGTTATGAGCGCCATATGAATCATTCCAACCACATTTAAACATATTCCCATGACCAATTATATCATATGCATATGATTACCATAAATTATCTTAATGTCAATACATCACCAAGCATATATGAACATTATACCCAACAATAATTTCCAAGAATGTTATCACATAATCTCATGCAAATAACACACTTAATTCTCCAAGGCATAATATAAACACATAGCATGCCCACATATCACAATTTTTCAAGAAATTATAAGCTAGCAATTTCTAAATACCAATTCAAGTTAGAATTGATTTTACCCATTTCCAATATCCATTTCATCAAATTAACAATAATAGACAAATGTTATATACCTCTAATACCCTACCAATTCCATATAATCCTCTTAAGTTGGAAATAAACCTAATTAGAGAGAAAACCCTACCTCTTAAAGCGTAAAAACAATGGTAGGACCTTTAAGAATACAGCCCAAGATCAAACCCTTTCCAAAATCTCATCTCAAAAATTTTGGTGAAATCCATCATTTTTGGTATGTAGGCGTAGCCCTCGTCGTGTAGATCAACTTTAATACTTTGCCCGAAGGATTCCGACCAAAGGAACTCCGTAGATCGTAGAGAGAAGTTGAAGTTTTTCTCTTTTTCCCTCTCTTCCTCTCTCCAACGAAACCCAGCAGAAATTTGGGGAGAAAATCTGATTTTCTCCCCTATTTATACCCTTTGGAATGCTTGGCCCTCGTTGTGTCACGTGTCCTTCATTCCCGGGTCCAGTTTTGTCTTGAAACGATTAAATTTCGTCCCGGTTTAAGTTCAAAATATTTTTATATGAACTTCCAATAAATTATTTTTCAACTTTCGAAATTTTATTCCATATCTCGTTTTTTTAGGTCACGCGACATTTGATCACCGCGTAAAACGCCAAAAATCTGATTGTCTCAGAATTCGACGAAAATTGACTGAGTAACTAGATTTCGCGAGACGAATCCAACAGTGAGGTCCGTTTCGTCATCCGAGTTCTAGAAAAATTCGGGGTTTCAACCCGTACTGTAGTGACAAATTACCGTTTTGCCATTTTACCCATGGGGTGTTTGAAAATTATACCCAAAAGAGAGTTATTTTCAAACTATTTTTCAAATCCAGACACTTTTAAAAAGTTAGTTGGAATGACGTTTTTAGTGTAAAAATGTCAGTAGGAATAACGTCTTTAATGTATAAAACGACAATTGACCTGACGTTTTGTTTACCATGTAGAACGTTAGTTGAACCAATGTCTACATTGAAAACATCAGTTGTATTGACGTTTTTAACATGATCTAGATTCCCTTTTCTCTTCTTTCCTTCTCTCTTATTTTTTTCTCCCCCCCCCCCCCCCCCAAATTTATGTCTGAGCCCTAACCCGAATTCCCACCACCTTCAGGCGACAAATCTCCACCACCACCACTATCAGAAATTAGACCACCACCGAGAAAAACCACCAGCATCTGAAGCCATTCTCCAGAATTTGAAACCCACCTCCACCAGAATCTTCATTCTGAAACCCAAGTCCACCACCCCCTGGCGAAATCTCCACCACCAACACCATCAGAAATCCCCTCCACCACCTTTCATCTGAAACCCATCTCCACCTGCGCCATTCAGCCAAATCTCCACCATCATTACCATCCGAAATTAGCTCCACCACCTACGAAAACCACCACCATTTGAAACACACCTCTACCACCCTTCATATGAAAGCCTCAATCGGCAGAACCCCCACCATCAGAGCTGCTGCTCTTCCACCACTGCCTCCAGCATAACAACATTGAGGACCACCATCTGAGTGTATGTCTCTCACTCTCTGTCTATTTCTGTGGCAATTTGTGTTTTTAATTGTTGTTTTTTTTGTAAATTAATTGTTGTATTAAGTATAATTGTAATGTTATTTCAAGTTTGATGATAAATTAAATTTGAATTTAATTCTAATTGTTTTATTAGTTCTAATTCTATGTTAATTCTGAATTTAAATTTAATTTAATGTAATAATCACTTAGATTTGTGTATTTAATTGTTGTTTTTGTTTTAAATTAATTGTTGTATTAGTTCTAATTCTAATGTTATTTCAAGTTTGATGGTATACTAAATTTAAATTTAATTCTAATTGTTGTATTAGTTCTAATTCTATGTTAATTCTAAATTTAAATTTAATTTTAATCTAATAATCACTTAGATTTGTGTATTTAATTGTTGTTTTACTTGTAAATTAATTGTTGTATTAGTTCTAATTCTAATGTTATTTCAAGTTTGATGATATTCTACATTTAAATTTAATTCTAATTGTTGTATTAGTTCTAATTTTATGGCAATTCTAAATTTAAATGTAATTTAATCTGATAGTCACTTAGATTATGTATTTACTTATACATAATTATCTAGCGATAACCCTTGCATGAGTTCTGGGATTATAATTGAATAAAATATTAATATGTTTATATTTTTTTTTGTGAAAAATGATATAATAAATTTATAGTTAGATAATCAATCAAAAAATAATTTTATTCTCAACTCATCTAATTCTAATACTGTGTTTGTTGCTTGAAAAATTTATTAGTAGGTAATTAATCAAAACATTTTTTGTGTTTTTGAACTTCTGTTAAGAATTCATTCATTCATTTGTAATTCAACTTTTGTACGAAGTTGAATTTTTAATTTAAAAGAATATAATAATAATTAAGATTATCTTTAAATAAAAATTGCGTAACCTAAAATTTCTATAAATTGTTTAAGAACTTGTGCATTGTTTTTGTGTTAACTTTATTTGCGTCAATCTTACTTCTCTTAAGTACTTATTCATTTCTTCCTCATTAAGTCCTTTATAATTCAACATTTGTACAAAATTGAAATTTTAATTTAAAAAAATTTAATAATTCATATTAAGCATATTCCACGTCTCTCTCAATCTCAATCGGAGCAGTGTAATTATGTCTCTTAGTCATCAAGCAACAAATTTTTCCTCAAAATAAGCATGTTGATTAATGTGATAGAGTTGCTCAAGTATTGTCATCCTTGAGTTGGAAAGTCTTGATAATTGCGATAGAGTTGTAAATATAAGTCAATTATTGCCTTGTTAGCCAAAAAATCGGCTTCATTGTTTGCCTTTGTGATAACATGTTTGACTTGAGATTGAATTCCTGATAACATGTTAAGAGATACTCTCTTTTGGGGATTATTTTTTCTAACTTCCATATAATGGTTGGATCTCCATTTTTCTTAGTTTCTTACTTGTATACTTCAACCTTGTAGGTTTCTTATTTTATCAATTCGTCTAGGTCACATGCGGTAAATTCAAATGAGACTTTGATTAACGATGAATATGTTTTTCCTCAAGTATTAACATTTTCTATCCATCCCTAGGTTCTTGTGAATTCAGTACTTATTCAACGATGAAAACTGTTTGAAATGGCGGGAAAACAAGTTATTGTTTTATTGTATTGGGGTGGACACATGGAATATGCATCGGACGACTTATCATATAATTGTCCTCCCAAAGGTAGAATTGTTATTAATAGTGGTACAAAACTGTCAGAGTTGTTGAGTAAAATTTACACTGTAATGGGGCTAGACAGGTCGTATAACAAGTTGAAGTTGACATGTAGATATCCATTTACATTTGGAGCAAGACCAATCATGAATACATATGTTAGTTTAGAAATTGTGAACGATGAACTTGTGACTTCTTTGGTTAATATGGTACTTGACAATCCCAACATTGCTAGTGTTGCTTTTTACATGGAGACGGAGGACATCAATGCTCGCATAAGCGGTAGTCAGATCGGAGGGTGCCTAACTACCACTACTATGTCTTACACTGAGTTGCTTAGGCGAGAGATAGGTACCTCGACATTTCCAACTTCTGGGTTGGCGGGTGAATGTTCCATTCCCGTGGGGATGTAGGTAATGGGTGAGACTAGGCAATACTCATACACCCACCAATATTCTGGCTCTGCTACATATTGTGGGTACTCAGCCAATAATGCACTGAGTCAGAATTTTCAAATGGATGAGGAGGGAATTAAGTTGGGTCAACATGATGATGTCCATCAACCAATAATGCAACAAAGCCCAATCTGGGAATATGAAGAAATGTGTGCAAATGATTGTACAGATGTCTCCGATGATGATGAATAAGAAGAAGAAAAAGAAGAAGAGTTTGAGGAATTAATGATTACTGAGCCAGATGACAAAGATGGAAATGGTGAAAGACAATGAGGCTGGCGAGGAGGTTTGGATGCATAAGCCTTACTCCATCTCCTTCACAACTACTGAATTTGGTCGGCACTCTGAAGCAGATAGCTTAGTACCGTCTTCTGAATTGAATTTACGGGATCCAATAAAGATGTAGTTGGCGAAGGACATGGTATTTTAAGGATAAAGCTTCATTGATTATGACAGTTAAATGGTATTCCATCAAGCTGAATCAGAATTATGTCGTGGTCGAGACGAACACAACGGTGTGGGTTGTGCAGTGCAACATGTACATGCAGCCTAACTGCAGTGGAGACTCCATGCTTGTTTTAGGAAAAAATAGAAAATGTTTCAGATCACAAAATATTATGGACCTCGTGCCTGCTTCTACCCTCGAATGAGTCGTGTCCACAGACAGTTAGACTCTGACTTCATATGTCCTAATATACTGGGACTTGTTGGTGATACCCCACAAACAAAAATGTCAACAATTCAAAAGAATATAAATGAGAAGTTTAAGCATGGTATTTCCTACAAGAAAGCATGGATTACGAAGAACAAGGCTATTGCTAATATTTTCGGTAATTGAGACTCGTCGTATGACATGTTGCCTAAGTTTTTTGGGTGCCATCAATAAGTATAACCCTGTCTCGATTGTGAAGTGGTGGTACAACTATGAATCTGCTGAATACAATATTTTTTATGAGTATTCTGAGCATTCAAGGCTAGTATTAAATGGTTTAAATAATGTCGATTTGTTGTTAGTATTGATGGGACATTTCTACATGACAAGTACAAGGGAAAGCTGTTAATGGCAACTAGTTTTGATTCTAATAAACAATTGTTTTCCATTGCATTTCCTATAGCGGAAGAGGAGAATCAATCAAGTTGGTCTTTTTTCCTATATTACCTACGGTAGATAGTTCTTAGACATCGGCAAGGGATATGTTTAATTTCTAATTGGCATGTGGGGATCCTTTCTGCTGTGAACATGGAAAATTCTAGGTGACATCCACCAAATGCTTATCATCGCTTTTGCCTTTGGCATGTTCGTAGTAATTTTAATACATAGTTTAAGGATGACCATTTGTACGATCTTATGTGAAGGACTGGCAAGGCAAGATAGGTTCGCAAGTTCGATGAGTTGATGACCTAGATACGCAACGTCAAAGCGGAAGCGCCTGATTACTTGAACGACATACTAGTGAAGAAGTGGACATTAGCCTATGATGGTGGATGACGATATGACATAATGACAACCAACATTTCTGAGATTTTTAATAGTGTTCTCCAAGATGCTAAGTATTTGTCTATAACTGCTTGTGTGCAATCAATATTTTATCGGGCCACTAAGTATCATTTTGAACATCGAGATAATATGGCAAAATGGAAAGAAAATGGGTTGGAGTTCTCTAAGAATGTTGTGGAACGAGTACAACATGCAAAACAAATGAGTCGTGTCCACAAAGTGACGCCATTTCATAGGGAGCATAGTCTTGTTGAAGTGGTGACTGGCAGTGGTTAGAAGCAAGTTGTGTATCTTGAAGATCCATTATGCACATTCAAAAAATGAACAATTTACAGAATTCCTTACTCTCATGTATTGGTTGTATGCTCTTATTTTCAATTGCATTTCCAGTTGTACATAGATCTCATATACAACATCGACAATTTAGAGAAAATTTGGGAGCCCCAAATGTATCTTCTGGAGCATGAACATTATTGGGATGATCCTGTACGTCCCAAATTAGTCCCTAATCTCAACCAATGTCAAGACTTGGTCGGTCATCCACGGACTTTGTACATACGGAATAAGATGGATTTCTTGCCAGAGGGTTGTGATAAGATACATTGTGGGTTGTGCAGCGAAGTGGGTCACAATCGTCAGAAGTGTTCATCCAGAAACACGCGAGCTTCATCACCCCTTCACTAAGCAGTCCCAAGTTATTTTTTGTACTTGTTAAGTTGTCCTATATTGTACTAAAGTGTGTATTGGACCTTACGATGTGGTTATGTTGAAATATTTGATAGGTACACGGGCTGATAATTACATGTTTGTTGAATTGATATCATTATGCAATCTTGTATGTTAGAAATGTTAACTTTATCACTATATGATTGCAGATATTTTGTTATATAATTGATGATTGTATTTGATTTTTACAGATTTTTTGTTTTAGCCATGGACACTGATGGAAGACATTTACTACATCCTAGTCTACATGACCACTTTGTTCTTTCATTACAAGCAGAGCATCGATCAGACTATATATGGCAGGGCGTAGATCCCCCTCATTTATATTGCAAGCACAGTGAGCACACCGCACGATAGTTACATGTCACGGATGAACGCGTTCTTCATCATTTGCTGACTGCTGGTTTTTATAGGGTGCACAAGGTTGCGTCCAAGCGGTTAGATTGGGGTCTCATCACAACACTAGTTGATGGGTGGTGTGTTGAGACACACACATCCATCTTCTTGTAGGTGAGGCCACTATCACCCTTCAAGATGTCGTAGTGCATATAGGCCTACCGATCGATGGTATGACAGTGTCTGGGAGAGATAGTTGTCTGGATGGCACGACTTGGCCAGTACTATGCCAATAGTTGCTAGGGTTTACACCTGCTGAGGATGCTATGGAAGGGTCTTTCCTCAAGCTTAGTGCATTGTGCGGTCATTTGGATAGAGGTGCCCCTGTTGATGCTAATGATGATTTCATAGCATATTATGCCAAAGCATACATCATGCTATTGATCGGTTTATATCTGTTCATAGACAAGTCATCTAGTAAGGTGAAATTGATGTATCTTCCATTGATTGTCAATCTTACCACTGTCGGTCAGTACAGTTGGGGCAACGCGACATTGTTCAGGCTATACCGCGAGATATGTGTCGCTACTAGACATGATGCTAAGGACATTGGCGGCTTGCTTGTTCAACTTCAAGTATACTTCAACCTTATCTTTCATGTACGTACAATTGTTGTTTTAAGTTTAATGTAATGTCATACATACGTGTTCCATTACAACTATTTCGTGTATGTATACAGTTGTGGGCATGTGAGCGTTTGACACACATTTGTCCACAAAGATTACTCCCACGCGGCCCATTACCTCATGTAGCGGATGGAGTAGATGTACATGAGGAGGGCGGGCGGCCCAGCAGATGGTGTTGCACCTACACCTGCACTTGCACCACATGTTGCGCCACATGATGAGCTGCATGCAAGCCCTCGTGGGTGTAGGTAAGACAATATTTGTTTTGTACGATTCATTTTTCATTACTCGTACTTACTGGCAACTAATGTCATATGTAGCTCTTTTTTTTTGCTATCCAGTTGGGATGTTGCATTTTTCGAGCAATACATGCCTACCTATGTTCTGAGACATTACAGAGATTAGCTTGACCAGATGCGGAATGAGCAGATATACCAATAATTGCACGTACATTTGTTAGTTATTTGTGTTGTTGGTGACTGCTGTTGTTGGTGGGTTATTGTTCAGTAATTGGATATTTGTATGGTTGGTGGATGTTTGTGGCATGTTTTTGTATTGTTGTTAGTATATGCATGAAATATAATATGCAACAGGTGATTTTGAAAATTTTTTGAGGTCATACTTATAGGGAAAAATCTACCGAAAATTTAATTTTTTTCCCAAGTCTAACAACAATCGATATTCTTATCCTGCAGATGATATGACAGCCTTTCACTATGGATGTGCTGGGTAGCCTACCAGATTGTTGCTTGCGGGGTCGGAAATTATGGACTACATGGGCACTGCTCATTTGTTTTGGTGTGGTGGAGTGGCATTTTCCCGACCGTATTCTCCGACAATTTGGGTGCAGACTGCCGATACCAGCGACATGGGATTTGAGTAGGGAGCTACATGCCACAAATAGGTGCGGCAGACCTGGTTATGACTGGATCACCGCACATCAGCACTTCATCAGCATGTGGGAGCAACGGCAGGATACTATTGTTCATGGCAAGCCTACCCTCGACATGATGGATGCCATTGATCCATACATGAAGTGGTATCGACGAATTACTTGTCTACTTATCAGACTACCCATTCCGCGACCTGATGTCAGTTTTCAGCCAATCGGCAATATCATCGAACTGTTGGTATGTTTTGTTTAATTTGTAGTTAAATTAAACGTGTTACACAAATTACGTAAAATTGTTGTTAATCATTAATTTATGGGGATGTAGGAACAGACACTGACTCATATATATCATACACCATGTGATATTGTTAGGGGCCAGCCTGATTTGACGACTTGTTTGGCGGCCATCAGTCGGATCGGAGATGTCAGCTACAACTATTTGTCATCTATTTCTGAGCATCGTAGACTTGTGCGAGCACCGACAGACATGTAGCAGCCATCAGTTGCAACACTAGTGCCTGCATGCCAGCGTGGTGTACGTATTCCATGATGAACAGCTGTACGTGCACATGGACAGACATCCTCATCGGTCGTGGATACTGCTTCGACATCATCACATACAGGCCCATTGGCTTCATATGTTCCCCAGACCGCCGGAGCATGTCCACCTACACCATATGTCCCTGTTGCTGATTATTGCAGTCCACCACCCGTCGTTGACAATGCCGCTACACCACTGATTGACCCTCCTACACAGACACCTACACTGACATCATGTGGTCCACCACTGATTTCACTACATGTGGATACATTGCCATCACCATGCACACCTTCACAGCAACTGGTGGTTACAGGAGATGTGCCACATGTACTGGACCAGACAACTACATCACTTCCTGATGTGGCTTGTATTCTATAGACTGTCCCACAGCTGCCCCCACGTCCTACTTCTCCTATTCCATATGAGGACTCTTCCGATGATGTTGGGGTTCCTGTAGAGGGAGTGACACATGAGCCATCACTTTCACACAGAGGGAAAGACAGAGGTGGGCATGGAGTCAGCCGTCCTTGCCACCATGCACATGATCTTGTAGACAATAGAGTGACTCAAGAGATTTCGGCTCCTCCTAATGGATAGCGGCCCAAGCGACAGATGAGACCACCACCTTGTGGGACGTAGTCCATTTTTTTTCGTCTATGTTGTATATAAATTGTGTTAATTAGTTTTGTATATAAAAACTCTTTGGGTTCATAGTTTGATATAGTGTAATTCCATTACTACATTTCAAATTAGTTATCAAATACTCTATGGAACGTTTTTTTAACCAACTTTAACACAATTTATCGAATACACATGGACAACTCTAACTGGAGTAATACACCATATTTCATGAAAACATAATAAACAAACATCCTGGAAACACAAATTCGACGACCTAAGTCTAAATGTTACAACACAAGAGTTGCATAACACTTCTTCATGTGTCTTCATCTTCGTCAGACATCTCCACATCAGAAATACATCCAGTTTATCCACTCAATTGGAAGCTTAAAATTGCTTCTTGTATCCTCTCTTCTGCAGCAAGGTCTCTTGCAATACGATGAAGGTTGTATCGATTGCAACGGATTTCCATTCGATTGTTCTCAGCTCGAATACGAAACAATGCTCGCTCTAATTCTTAAGGAGTGGTAATAGGCATACCAATGACAACTTGTTCAGGCCTTCTTATGTTGCAAGAACGTAAATTTAAGCTTAGATTTTATCTTTCTGTCAAACGATATTGCCATTCTGCCATCATTGTGTTTCTAACTGTTTGTGAATAGCATAAGCGATGATTCATTGGATAGAAGAACTCATCCTCTAATGCCCACTGATAACCCAGAGTTCCAAACACTGTTCTTGGACTATAATTCATGGTTAGAGATGAAGTGTGTATATTGAACATTGCACATGAGTTCAAACTTATAGGCATTATAGATGTGATTACGCCAGTCTACAGCCTCAATGAATGACATTAAACCATTATGTAGTCACCATGACTGACATTGAACTAATGTGTAGTCACACTAACTGACACTGAAACAGTGTCTAGTCACAATGAATGACATTGATACAGTTGTCATGTTTTACCTATTTCTTGTTCAGCAGTCCACGTAAATGAAGAGCCTCAACACTATTTGAAATAAAGACAAACCAATAAATTGACAACACATTGCATTACACTTCAATGCACTGGTGTGTAGTCACAATCAAAATCCTGTGACTACACACTAGTTCAATGTCAAAAACCCTGATACTATTGAATGTATCATGGACGTTAATCAGTGTGAATTAGGGTTTAGTAACTTTAATGAATTAGACGTCTTAGTGTGTAGTCACACTGACATGTACCAGTGTGTAGTTACACTGACAGGTAACAGTGTGCAGTCACACTAACTGCACTCTTATTTCAATGTTTGACCATCAACTCAAATAAAAAAGTGACTACACACTGCAATGATGACAACTGTGCTTATCCAACAAAATAAGTGACTACACACTGTTGTATTTAACACAATGAAACCACTATAAAAACACAATAAGGGGTGGTACATATCACATGTATTGCACATTATGTCTATATCAAGACCATCTACCATTGATAACAACCGTAGACAACAACGAGTTTGGTTGTTACAAGAGCGAGATGATGATTACAAGAGTGAGAGATTTTCTAATCCAAAAGAGTATTATGCCGGACTCCAACGAGAGTGGACTTTTCTTGCTAATGAATCACACCCATTATGCACAAATCTAAGAGAACTTCATATATTGGTGCCACATAGACTTTCACTTACCATGCCACGAAGGAATAAAGTGAACTACGAAGCAGCAATTAAACGTGCATGAAAGGAGAATAATAGGATGATGGTGTGTAAGTGTCGATATTATATGCTCCAATTAGTAATTGACATGGTAGCCACTACATTTGGGAGGGAGTTGACAACTACTGAGCGATCTACTGTATTGTCTAATGAAAAATACCTATCAGATGAGTAAATGTCTAATGAAAATTAACAAATGTAATCAGTGTCCAACTGATTGTGCGTATAACGTTTATGTGTACGTCATATTTAATGTTAAGCAATATCATAGCTTTATTAGTCTATTCAGTGTTTTGTCATATCACAACTTTTTCATTGTCACATCCTGTCATTGTCAAATCAGTTTTGAACTATGCAGTGTGATGTCATTTCACTGTTATTTTAAATTGCCAAACCGAGCCTATATATACTAGCATTCACAATTGTGTAAATGAACCACCAAACAAAATGTATAGGCACACATCACATACATAATACAACCAAACCAATGAAGGTTTTTCTTCAAGCAATGAACAAAATAGTTCATCTTTGGCTAAGAAACGTGAACACTCAACTGACAGATCAACATTGCTGAATAAATTTTATTCTGTTGGATCATTTACAGATTCTAGTGGTGTAACTTTGTATGGATGAAAGCGTGAGTTCCGCAATGAACCCATCGACCCTTATCACCCATTCGGTCAAGTTGGACATGTAATTGTTGGGCCTACAACTGACTATCCACCTCCAGGTGCTCATATCGAACCTACACTAAGATGACGACAGTTATATGACAAAAGTTATAACCTTGAAATATTTTGTCGTTGGCATAGACTTGCGGTACCGAAGGCACGTTCGGTTAATATTTACGATCCACATAATTTAAACAATCATGACGAGATCATATCAAGACTTGAATGTGAAAATAATCAAATGCAGTGTCGACTTGATCGTTTCCATGCAATTGATTATGCAAAAACAGAGCATTTAGATCCTGAATATGCCGAAATTGAAAATTTTGAGGATCCGTTACTTGTTTTCAATCCTGAACTTTCTAATTTCTTTGATTTGGACGATGATGCGTTAGACACTTTTATCCCATCATGTTTATGTGTACTCGATAATCCTTTATGTTGTTTTGAACATCAATCACGTTATTGACATATTTTTATCCCATCAAATGCACTGAAAAGTGTTACGAAATAAATGCTCAGTTTTTTTGTTATGAATAACTTAAATTTTTACATTGCTTAATAAACATTATTGTCGACATGATCAAAATTAAAAATAAAATTTTAGGTTTGAATGTTAAATTAAAATTAATTATGTGTATACATTTTCAATGTTTTAATTTTGATATGATATATTTATTTTGAATATAATTAAATTTTTCAATAAATAAAATTATACATTAAAAAAAATTATACAAAAAAAACGGAGGGTTAATAGATGGAAATGACGTTTTACTGAAAAACGTCAGTGCAAATGACATTTTTTAGAAACATTATTTGAATCAATGTTTTCAGAAAAATGTCATTTGCACTGACGTTTTATATGAAAATGTCACTTGGACTAACATTTTTATCTGTTTTGTATGCCCACTGTTGCAACTAAACAACGTCACTTGGTTTGACTTTTTTTCATAAAAACGTTACTCTAACTGACGTTTTTACGCTAAAATTGTCATTCCAACTGATGTTTTTAAAAGTGCCTAGGTTTGAGAAATAGTTTGAAAAGAACTCTCTTTTGGGTATAACTTTAAAAAACCCCATGGGTTAGGGTAAAAACTCATAAATTATGTTCCTGAAAAACATGTAGAAAAATCTAGTACCTGAAGTACAGGGAAATATTATTATTTTAGAAAAAAAATATAAATTACAGACCTGAAATTTGTAAATTAAATATAAATTAAAGACCAGAAATTTGCAAATTATTATTATATCAGATGATCACAATTTTAATTTATAGAATCTGAAGCTCATGCAAAAAATTGTGTCAGCAATACGTGAGATGTGAATTAATGACTGCAGCATTTTATTCATGCATATTTATTAATTTTTTCCATCAAATTTGTTTAGACCTTTAGGTCTATATGAGATGATTAACTCACCTTGAGAGAGTGGAGGTTACTCCTTGACATCAAAAGTGGGTAGATAATAAAATAGTTGTCAAGCGCAGAGATGTATATTGTTTAGTAACTCGGTCGATTATCGAAGTCATCTCTTCAGGGAAAATGGAGAACAAATTTGAATGGTGATGAAATAAAAATAAAAATAAAGAGTTTTTTTGAAAGTTGAGAATTTTGATAATTAACTAAGTTAAGGATAAATTCAATAAAAAAAAGAATTAGATAATCTTTGGATTTCATTCCACCTATGAACATAAATTTACATTCTAAATCTATAACTCATCCAAGTTCGTAATCAAACTCCCTTAGACATATGATATTCAATGAAAGCCTCAATTAGTAAAAATAGTGATTTTGATGCAAATAAATTGATGGAAGAATTTGTATCCAATCGATTGTAGAGACTCCAATAATTATCTGTACCAAAATCAATTGTCTACAGATAATAAAGGAAATGGCTAATCAATTAGGTTTCCGAAAAATAAATATTCAATCATTAAATTACATATATCGTAAAAACCCTAGTTTAGAATATAAACCCTAGGTCATGAGTTGGGAATCCCTCCTCCAATTATCGAGAAAAGAGACTGCTCGAACATGATGAAAGTAAAATTGAAGGCAGTTAAATGAGACATGTAAATAAAAGCAAATAAATAAAGCTTCTATTGAAATTAGAATTTAAAAGAAATTACAATAAATAAAATACCGTAATTTGGAATTGAAAATAATGAAGATTTGTGCTTGTAACTAAATAAAGAACAAAGAGAAGGAGGAGAGGCAGCCTCCTCTTGGAGAATGTCTAAGGAGGAAGAAGTTTCCCCTAAAAGCCCCTATTGGTTGATATTTATAAGAAAAACTATAGAGATATGATTGGTTTTTAAAGATCATCTTTCTTTTTGTGTCTAACTCTTATTCTTAGAAAATCTCCAAAAATATCTCCAAAGATATGACCAACATGGAGAATTATAATATATCCAAAATAGTCTTCTAATTTTCCTCCAATAAGCTTTAAGAAAGATAGCCTGAAGATTGGATGGTCAACGCCTAGGAGGAGGAGTCATCGCTGAATTTTAGTATTGACTTACCGGTAGAACTTATTCTACCATTCCAATAGCCTATTATATTGGGTAAACATGACTACCTACCGGTAGAACAACTTTTTGCAATTTCAGAGAGCTATCTACCGGTAGAACTAGAATAACTATCGGTAGAACATCCTTAATGAATTCCAGAGAGCTCAGCTACCGATAGAACACCTTTCTTGGCACAAACCTTGTAAAATCCGGGCAAATTTGAACTTTTTCTTAAAAATGGCAAAATGGTAATTTGTCACCCTAATGTGTATTTAAAATATTCATGTTCTAGAGCTCGGATGACGAAACGGAGTTCGCCGTTGGATTCTTCTCGAGAAACCGAGTCATCTTGTCAAATTTCGCCGAATTCCGAGATAGTTGGGTTTTTCACGTTTTTCGAGGTGACTGGTGTCCAGTGACCCCCAAAAACGAATTTTTTATTAAAATTATAAAATTTCCTTAGAATTTGATGAAAGTTCAAATAAAATTAAATTGAACTTAAACCGGGACGAAATTAATCATTTCGGGGCGAAAATGGACCCGAACAAGTGGGGGCCGTGTGGCTCGATGTGAGCCAAGTTTGAAAAATTATAAATAGGGGCTAAATATCTGAAAAATCAGATATTTCCTTCCCCAAATCTGCTGGTTCCAACGTGTGAGAGAAAGAGAAGAGAAAAGTGGGAAATCAAGCTTTCTTCCACAGATCTTCGAAGTTCCGTCGCTCGGATTAACTCGGACCAAGAGTTAAAGTCGATCACCGCGACGAGGGCTACGTCTACGTACCAAGAAAAGTGGATTTCACCGAAGATCCAAAGAAAAGATTTTGGAGAAATCAAGTTCTTGGGCTATTTTTGGGGTTCTTGACGTCTCTACACTTCAATCTACGCTATAAGAGGTAGGGTTCTTCCTACCTTGGTTTTATTCTTACCTTAAGTGGGCCTTTTAATGGCTGAAATGGGACTGCATACAGGCTGTCCAAATGGACAGTTTTTGGACTGTTTAGGTGGCTGAAATGGGGCTTCATGTAGGGCCATTTTACGGACTGTTTTATGGCCTGTTATGAACTGTTTTTATGGCCTGTTTAGGAACTGTTTTGAGCCCTATGTATGGTTCTTCCTACTTGGGTTTTACTCCTACCTTAAGGGGCTGTTTTGTTGACTGAAACATGACTGTATTTTGGACTGATATATGGCTGTTTATAGACTGTTTTAGGGGCTGTTATATGGCCTCTTTTGGGTTGAAATCATGGGGCTGTTTTATGTTTGTTTAAGGGGTTGTTTTAGGCTTGTTTTTGGGCTAAAATTGTGACCGTTTTTGGATGGAAGAATGGATTGATTTTGGGCGAAAAAGTGGACTGTTTTTGGTGCCCAAAGGTGGACGGTTTTTAAGCCATTTTGCGGACTGCATATAGACCACCTTACGGACTGTTTTTAGGCCACTTTGCGGACTGTTTTTAGGCTACTTTGTGGACTATTTTTAGGGCATTTTGCGGACTGTTTTTAAGCCACTTTAAGGATTTTTTTTAGGTCACTTTACAGACTGTTTTGGGCTGATTTTTGTGGGCTGTTATGTGTTATCATGCGCCTTGTGATTTAAGTGTGTTATTAGTATCAATTATGTAATAACATGCTTGTCAATTGTGTTGAATATAAATGTTGATACATGCTAGTTGATGTTTTGACATTGAGATGAAAATTTTGAAATTATATGCCTATGATATAATTGTCCATGATACATGTTGATATGTTGTTTAAGTTGTACATATGACATTCATTACATATGAGACATGACATTGATATGCAATAGAACATTACATTGCATTTGCACGGAAGCATCCCATCCATGGGCTTAGGCATGAGTATGAGTGTGTGTGTGTGTGAGATGCATGGTTGATCAAACACCTTGTTTGGTGGTTGGTCTGTGGGCTCAGAAAAATGTGGATCAAAGATCCCCTTTGAGTCGCATGGTTGCATGAAAGAAAACTTGTGTCGGGTATAACAAGTAGGGCTAGACTCTCCCTTGGGTGCAAAACCCGATCACATGGTTCAGGCACTTACCGGCGGTGAAATTCCAGAAAAGTGCTTTTGTTTACGAAACCGGTGGTTGAGATACCAAAATCCGTTGCCCAACAAGATACAAGATTTTGGTTTATAAAAGTACTCATCCAATGAGTAACACCCATCAATGATTTGGTTTTATAATGAAACAACTTTTATTTCAAACGATCATTGGATGGATTTTTCGTCAAATGACGGTTCATTTCACAAGTGCATTGCATGGTGTTGTGAGAATCGGTGAGGACTCGGGTTGAAGTTGCATGTGAGAATCGGTGAGGACTCATCTCATTTCATGGCATGATATAAAATTCCTATCATTGGATGCATATTCTTGATAGCAATGCTTGAATGGATAAATGTGTTGATTGTTGCATATACACATTGCATATGCATTTAAGGTGGGGAGTAGCCTTTGTAGGATATACTCTACTGGGCGTTGGCTCACCCTATACGGGAAACATTTCAGGTGCGGGTTATGCGCCGGCGGACGGCTCACAATCGGGGCCACATGGTTGAAGAAAAGCCGACTTGTGGCTTTTAATCCTTTTTGTTTGTAAAATTTGGTATGTAATGTATGTAAAGAATTGTAATTGGACTTTTATGGACTAATTTTAATATAGCCTTGCCTGTTTATATGAGTGTGGATAGATGGACCCGGTGTGATCTATATTTACTCATAAATGGACCCGGTATGGTCATTGTTGAATATTGGACCTCAGATGGGTCTTGTTATTTTGTGATGCACATGTTGTGTTTTGGGTAGAGCTCCCCGTACAAAGGAGACTCTGCTCAATTTTGTTAAATTATGGACCCCGGTAAATGGGGCATAACGTTGTGATATCGAGTTACTCGGTATCCACGGGCATTCTGCGGGTTGATGGGTAATCAATGGACCCCCAGATTTTTGGGGCGTCACAAACCTACTTGTAGAACCTCTCTTTTCTTGAATTGTTACTCTACGGCTTCTGGTTCCGTCCTTGACTCGCCCAACTTACTTCCAAAATTCTCAAATATATCATAATGAATGTAAAACCTCGTATTTACATCAATTTACTTGCAAACACAAATATTCCCCATAAAACACAAAACTAGACGAAAACTAAAGAAATAAATAACTAACATAGCTAAGATGAATGATATGAGATATAAAATATATAATATTATGCTCTCATCACACCCCCCAACTTAGGCT
Organism: Ilex aquifolium; assembly: GCA_951799425.1. Taxonomy (NCBI): domain Eukaryota; kingdom Viridiplantae; phylum Streptophyta; class Magnoliopsida; order Aquifoliales; family Aquifoliaceae; genus Ilex; species Ilex aquifolium. The sequence continues at coordinate 2,449,958 of OX637402.1, read as the reverse complement.
TTGCTAGTCCCTAGCAAACTAAAAATAAAAGCAAAAATACAAAGCCACTTTCATAGGAATCATGATTGCATTTAGTGTATGCAATAATCCGTTAAACCCCTAGGTTTCCCTAGTAGATGAGTTTTGTCTCGTGAAGGTTTCTAGAGAAGGTACCTACAAACTTCTTTTAATTCATCTACAAATTTAGAACATATTATTAATTCCTAATCAACAATGAAATTTAAAATAATTCACCATCCACTCAAATTATTCACATAAAAGTTAAACTATAGATTTAAATGTTATGTAAAAGTATTCACATACACATCAACATTAGAAACTCGTGTGTTTATGAAATGATTGTGAAATTTAAGAGATTTATCAAACAACATCCACATTTCTATTAGCTATCTAATTTTAGCTTCGACGCAAATCTCACCAAGGATTCACTCTCAGAATAGAAAACCTATCATTTTAGTGATTGTTTCACTTATAGGTTATATGTGAGAAGAATTTTTATAGTCAAAAACAAAATAGAACTTATATATTTTTTAGAAAGAAGAACATTATTCAAATGAAACAACCTTTACATAATCTTATGAAATAATGTTATAAGCAAATGAAAGTAATATAAGCTAATTTATCTTATATTTCATTATTGAGTACATACACTTGCCATAATTATCGAGATCAAATAGGACTTTTATACAGCCTTGGGTGAATGGGTTGTAGAATTGAAGGATAATAAGGAATTCAAAAGAGTATCTCAGAAATACAAATTTTCTACCTAAATCTCCTTCTTTGAAGTAATAGCTCAAGACATGTATTTTTCTGTCCCTTTCCAACACTTTCAAAAAATAATTCTTTTTTTTACTTTCTTCTTTCCTTCTTGTCTTTCACAGTCTTTTTTTTTTCAATAGTTTTCATAATTCTACACAATTTTCTTCTTTCTTTTCTTTCTCTCTCCGGTTGAGCATCTGCCAATAATTTTTTCAACATCACGACAAGTACATAACAATTTTCGGGATAACTAAGGTAAGGTATACATCATTTATGCTTGGCTTGGTTATTATTTGTGGCAAAGAAACATGTAACACCCCTCATTTTCTTTTATATATGTATATAGATATATAGTAAATAATTGTTGTAAAAATGTGGATATGTGTAGTGATGTGTGTTTGAATTTGGTAGATTGGAAAAGTAGAGATTTAAAATGTTAGTGGAAATAATAGTTGAAATTTAGTTTTAATAAGTGAAAATATGAAATTTTAGGTCCTAGAACTTGTATTAAATAGGTTTGGTGTAGAAATATGGGTTGGAGAGGTTTGGGATGGATTTGGTTGGCTTAGGAATGGATTGGAAATGGAAAAGGGATGAAACAGCACGTGAACAGTGCACTGGCTGCAACTTCAAGCGCGATTTCGACCTTGATTCAGTCAATATCTCTCACAACTTAAAACATGAAAGTTGTAGAGCTCTTTCTTAGAATTCCATAGCATCTTGAATCATCTCAATCGGAGCTCGGATGAGAGAGTTATGCCCAGATAACGAAGCAATGTCAAAACAGTCCAATTAGCTTGAACAGTGCACGTGAACAGTGCACTGGCTGCAACTTCAAGCCCAATTTAGACCTTGATGCAGTCAATATCTCTCAAAACTCAAAACATGAAAGTTGTAGATATCTTTCTTAGCATTCCATAGCATCTTTAATCATCTCAATCGGAGCTCGGATGAGAGAGTTATGCCCAGATAACGAAGCAATGTCAAAACAGTCCAATTAGCTTGAACAGTGCACGTGAACAGTGCACTGGCTGCAACTTCAAGCCCAATTTAGACCTTGATGCAGTCAATATCTCTCAAAACTCAAAACTCAAAACATGAAAGTTGTAGAGCTCTTTCTTAGACTTCCATAGCATCTTGAATCATCTCAATCGGAGCTCGGATGAGAGAGTTATGCCCAGATAACGAAGCAATGTCAAAACAATCCAATTAGCTTGAACAGTGCACGTGAACAGTGCACTGGCTGCAACTTCAAGCCCAATTTAGGCCTTGATGCAGTCAATATCTCTCAAAACTCAAAACATGAAAGTTGTATATCTCTTTCTTAGCATTCCATAGCATCTTGAATCATCTCAATCGGAGCTCGGATGAGAGAGGTATGCCCAGATAACGGAGCGATGTCGAAATAGTCCAATTAGCTTCGTTTTGCATTTAACTTCTCCATTTGCATCCTAAATCAAAATATAAGAATAATGAGTACATTTAGGCTTCAAATAAGTATAAAAGGCTTTAAGAAGCACCATTTATCACCTTTTATTTGCAAACAACGCAAAACTTCATTAATAGCCGGTTCAGATGGGTAAAATAGAAACTTTAGTGTTTCGGGTGTACGTTGACTTCGGTGTTGAGATAAATCATAAAAATAAATGTTTTTAGGTTAAAATAACATTAAAAATGAATCTGGAACGTCGAAAAACCTTAGGGTAATCATAGGGATCAAAATGTAGATATTTATTGGCAAAATTGTAATTTTGGAGAAAAATGAAATTTTTGGGCCCAATAAACAGTAAAATTCGGGATTTTACTGCCCTTATAACCCCATTATCTTCTCATTTTCTTCATTTCTTCATTCCACTCTCACACCCCAACCCTTAGAACCCTAGAGGAAGACTAAGGGAGGAAGAAAAGGGAAGAGGGAGGTCCCTAGAGCTTGGGTTTCACTTTCAATCTTGATTCAAGGTAGGAGTTTTCTCTCATTCACTTACATTGAGGCTAGGATATTTATATATGTATGCTTTGGCTATCAATGGTATATATATGCTATGGAATCATCATCTCTTAGACTTTTTGCAAGGATTACATGTTTTGGACAAAGTTAGGGTTTAATACCCATGAAATCTCCTTTCTAGTTTTAAAACCCTAATTTTTGGAGAGTGATGTATTTCTTTCTTAAATGCTTTCTTTATTATGAATTTCGAAACCGTAGTGCTTTGTGTTGGGTAGAAAAATGATGTTATTGTGATCTCATGTATTTTTCTTAGTTGGTTGTGGAATTGTTACATGATATATTTTGGGGATTTTGGATAGATGCTTGTAAATTGAGATAAATGTTAGAATTGTATGCTTGGTTGGATTGTTTGTGATGCACATGAGTGAGAGGTTCCATGTAAGGATGCTCACTCCTTCTCAAGAGGTTCCCGGTAAGGATGCTTGAGAAATAAGTCCGTTATAGTGAGAGATTCCTTGTAAGGATGCTCACCCCCTTCCCAAGAGGTTTCCGGTAAGGATGCTTGGGAAACAATGTAGTGATTGGTGAGAGGTTCCATGTAAGGATGTTCATCCATTCTCAAGAGGTTCCCGGTAAGGATGCTTGAGAATCAAAGGTGACCTAAAAGGGGGTGGAGGTTACCACAAAGTATGCCACCTACCGAAAGAATTGTTGAGAATTGTTTATGGCCATTAATGATTATTAATTGTATGTGGTGTTCGTTTATTCATTTAAGTAATGTTTTTTTTAAATAAACTTGAGATCCTTTTTTTAATGTCACTGCTTTATTTCAAATTATGTATCTATGTTATGTTAAAAATGAGACCGACCGTTTTAAATGCTTTTCTAAACCTTGTATGGGTTTGGGAGAATTTTTCTACAGAGCTTCGTGCTCACCCCCTACCGCTAACATTTTTCAGATTACCCATTTGAGGAGGACGTAAGGGTCGAGGAGCCCGCTACTTGGGAGACTCCACTTGACGGGAGTGTGGATGCCGAGGTGGACGCATAGAGCGACCTCCTTTCCTTTTGTACTAGACTAGGACATTCTTTTGGAACATTGTGTAGTCTAGCTTCTTTTGTTTATTCCGCTGCGCTTCTTTAATTAATTTTTGAGATGTAATAGCCATGACTTGGGCTTATTCTTTTGGATAATGTTGTAAATATTCGTGGATGACAAATGAAGTCTTGTTTCTTAAGGGATTATATTAGTGCTCTCATGATATGAATGGTTTTAGAATGTAATGCCGTCCAGGGTGTGTTTTGGGGTGTTACAAAACAATATTTCACTTTTTCTTTCTTTTGGCTCAAAAACATCTTCTATGGATAATGAGAAGAAAAAATAGGCTTAAGGCTCAAATAAATTAAAAAAATGACCTAAAATCATTTCTCAAAAATGTATGGCAAGGTAAAAGAGATTGAAATTAAGGCACAAGACTCACATGAGTATACATTCATCCACTATAGATGTCAATCTTTTTAAGATGTGCATCTCCATCTCATTCAATAAATCACAAAAATTACATAATCACGGTGTACTTAAAATTGAGTTTCAAATAACAATATGAATATGATACTCAAACATAGAATAAACTCTTATAGAGTGTTAATACACAAATAACTCAAGATTCAATTTGAATAATAAAAAGAAAGAATAATATTGTCCAAATCGAATTTTTTTTTTCAATTTTTTTTTTTAAAAAAATAGCATATGGTGGTTGCACAAGGTGATGTAACCCTTACCCCCCCCCCCCCCCCCAAACTTAAATCATGCTTTGTTTTCAATGCAAAACAGTCATGCAATGAGAATAATAAAAAATGTAATAAAAGGAAAGAAAACACTTGACAATAAGCTCCAACAATAAAAACTACTAGCTACAAAACAAAAAGAAATAAACTATATAAATAAAATAAGCATAACAAACTAATAAAATTATTTAAAAAAAAAAAAAATAAAGCACTCAATAATATGCGCACAACTCCCAACTTAGACCCAGTATTATGCTCAATGAAAAATATTAACACAAAATTTCAAATAATAATGGTTACAAGGTAAAAGGGTGTGTGCAAATCCAAAAAAAAAAAGAAAATGATAAAATACCAAAAAAAAAAAAAATCTAACTACTATGTACAAGTAAAAATAAAGACACACACTCAATCCGACTTAACGTCAGATTTGAATATGCGTCATTTTATTTTTAATGTCTTAAAAACATGGTATTTAAGCAACTTCTTTAATCGAATTATCCACTCATACACCTAATATATCATTGGAACATTGAAAAAAATGGAGATATATAAATTTTTATGCAAATTCAACAATGAAATAGAAAGTAGATCTTTATCAACTATGACACTCAACTCAACTTTTATATCCCCACCAATCTTGGATATGTGAATCTCATTATTTCTTTTTGATTATGAAAGGTCCTTGGGCTCATTAGCCTCTTATAGGATAATAATGTCACTCAATTCTTTACTATCAAAAGTATTAATTGATTCATCATCAGTTTGTAGTTCAAGAAAAGAATCACTCTCACTATATTGATCATGCTCAATTTCTTGTTCTTGGGCCAAATTATCAACTATCATGGTCAATGTATTGAGTATGTCTTTTATCTCTTCAATATCTTTGCTTGTTTGGACATTGATAACAAGTTGGGTTTGCATAAATTTATTCAAAATGATCTCCAATTGCTTTTCATGTAGGTCATGGTATGAGGGATATTGGAGAGGCTCTTGTGGTGGTGTGAAATAGGCCGGTAACTGATAAAGTTCGTTTTCCCAACCAAAATCAGGACAAAAAGTTTCAAAACAATGGTTGGGGTAAGGTTGTGGAGAATTAGGCAATATAATTGAGTTATCCAAATAAAAATTTTGAACCATTGAAATTAAAGGGCACTGGACAGTGATATGCCCACACTCAGCACAAATCTCACACGTATTCTCCATAAATGGCGCATTTGACACCATTTAAATAAATAAAAAAAATTGTAAAAATAAAATAAAATAGAAAAACGTACCTAGGCTTGTGATGAAAATCACAAGACGGTGCCGTTAATCTAAATCACCTTACAAATTTGTACACTTGCTTTCTCCGGCAACGACGCAAAAAATACTTGACCTAACAAATGGGTAGATAATAAAATGGTTGTCAAGCATAGGGATGTATATCGTTTAGTAACTCGGTTGATTACTGAGGTCGTTTCCTGAGGGAAAACGGAGGACAATATCGAATGGTGATGAAATAAAAATAAAAATAATAATAATTTTTTTTTGAAAGTTGGGAATTTTGGTAATTAACTAAGCTAAGGATAAATTTAATAAAAAAAGAACCAGATAATCTTTGGATTTCATTCCATCCATGAATATAAATTTATACTCTAAATCTATAACTCATCCAAGTTCGTAATCAAACTTCCTCAAACGGATGATATTTAATGAAAACCCCAATTAGTAAAAATAGTGATTTTGGTGATGGAAGAATTTGTATCCAATCAATTGCAATAACTCCAACAATTATCTGGACCAAAAACCAATTGTCTACGGATAATAAAGGATATGACCAATCAATTAGGTTTTTGAAAAACAACTATTCAATCATTAAATCACATATATCATAAAAACCCTAGTTTAGAATATAATCCCTAGTTCATAGGTTGGGAATCCCTCATCCGATTATTCGGAAAGGAGACTACTCGAACATGATGAAAGTAAAATTGAAAGTAGTTAAATGAGATATGTAAATAAAAGCAAATAAATAAAACTTATATTGAAATTGGAATTTAAAAGCAATTAGAATAAATAAAATACCGTAACTTGGAATTGAAAATAATGAAGACTTGTGCTTGCAACTAAATAAAGAACAAAGAAGAAGGAGGAGGAGCAGCCCCCTCCTGGATAACGTCCAAGGAGGAATAAGGTCCCCCTAAAAGTACCAATATGGAGAGTTCTAATATATCCAAAATAGTCTTCTAATTTTCCTCCAATAAACTTTAAGAAAGATAACCCAAAGATTGGATGGTCAACGCCTCAGAGGAGGAGTCATCGCCGAATTTTGGCATTGATCTATCGGTAGGAACAATTCGACCAACATGTAGAACTTATTCTGCCATTCCAATAGCCTATTCTACCAGTTAAACATGAATATCTATCGGTAGAACAACCTTTTGCAATTTTAGAGAGCTCAGCTACCAGTAGAACACCCTTCCTGGCACAAACCTACCAGTAGGTTTCTTATTGGTAGAACCTATCTTTTCTTGAATTTCTGTTCTACGGCTTTCGGTTCCATCCTTGACTCACTCAACTTACTTCCAAAATTCTCCAAAACATCATAATGAGTGTAAAACCCCGTCTTTACATCAATTTACCTGCAAACACAAATATTCTTCATAAAACACAAAACTAAATGAAAACTAAAAAAATAAATAACTAACATAGCTAAGATGAATGATATGAGATATAAAATCAGTGTTATCAGAACCGGACCGGACCGGCCAGTCGGACCTGTTCAACCTCGAACCGGGACCTTTACCGGTCCGATTCCCTAGTTGGACCGCTTAAGGCAGAGAACCGACTATAAACTGAAAAACCGGCCGGTTTTTATAAAAACCCGTGAACCGGCGGGTTTTATAAAACCGAACGGTTTTATACCCATTTAAAAATTAAATTACATAAATAAATTAAATTAGAATTTGTACAGGATTTGGGGCTTTTTTTTGCCCTAAATCGCAGAACATAAGGCACCACCACCACCAGGCTCTAACGACATCAGGGCCTCAGGCAACTTCAACTGCGATCAGCGGCATCAGTCACTGCGATCAGCGACCAGGGAGGGATTTTCGTCTGTGATCAGCGACCAAGGATCTTTGACCAGCGAACTCAGGCTACCAACAACCAACGAACTCAGCGAACTCAGGCGTCATCTACTCCCTTTAAGGTAAAAACTTCCTTTCATATCTTTTACAATAAAACTCTGGTTTGTGTTTTTGGGCATAATATGATCTAACCAGGTTTGTGTTTGTATTTTTGACTGTGAGTCTGTTACTACATCTTTTATTTTTTAATTTTTTAGTATGATGTGTGATGTTTGTTTAATTATTTGGTGTTTCTTTTACTTAACTTCATTAATTTTATGACAAATTGTATGCATTTTAGACATATTTTATATTTTTTAGCTAAATTATTATGTTTTATAATTATTATATATATTTTTTTATTATATGGCCGGTCAGACTAGTGACCCACCGGTTGAACCAGTGAACCATTGACCCAGTCTCCTAGCCGGTTCAATAACCGGTCCGGTTCTGATAACATTGTATAAAATGTAATATTATGTTCTCATTAATCACCAAATTGAATCTACTATCTAGTAGTTGTAATAATAATATATTTTTTTTTATTTTAATGTCAAATTGATCCCAAGAGAGCTAAAAGGCTCTGGTGGGCTTAATAATATATCAATTTATACTTTGACCCCTTATCTTATAACGAATACTGGTTAAACCCCTTAACTTTTAAAAATTCTATTTTTACCTTAAATTTTTCTAGTAGATTTATAAATAGAGTCAACTGATGGCAAATCAACAAAAATAAATGAGATTTTTTATTACTGATATAAGGTTACAAGACAATACTACTAAAATCAGTGTCATTATATTTCTCAGAACTATCTTTATATAAAATTAGTGTTAACACAATATCAGATCCCGTAGACTTGATTGCAGGCTCTGACAGAGCGAATATGATGCCACCCCGAGGAACAAAACTTTTTATTGAAAATGCATTATACTTTAGTAAATCCAGCAGAAATCTACTAAATTTTAAAGATATACGTAATAATGAATATCACATTGAAACGACGAATAAGGGTGACATAGAGTATTTATTCATAATATCTAGTGTATTATATCAGAAGCATGTATTAGAAAACTTCATACTCTCTCTTCTGGATTGTACTATACCAGACTAAAAATTGTAGAATCAAATGTCGTGATGCACCAGAAGTAATCTGATCCAAAGAATTTTATAGTTTGGCATGATTGTCTTGGTCATCCAGGATTAATAATGATGCACAAGCTCATTGAGAACTTACATGGACATTCTAAAGAACCAAAAGATTTTTTTACCAAGTGATTATCCACGTTCTACTTGTTCATAAGGTAAACTGATTATTATACCATCCAACTGAAGGTGATTTCTGAATCTCCTGATTTTTTACAATTAATTCAGAGAGATATATGTGGGCCAATACACTCTTCATGTGGGTCATTTCGTTATTTTATAGTTTTAGTTGATGCATAAATAAGATGGTCACATGTGTGTCTATTTTTTATACAGAATGTCGCATTTGCAAGGTTTTTCGCTCAAATAATTCGATTGCAAACAAAATTCCTAGATTATCCAATAAAGACAATTTGTTTGGATAATGCTGGTGAATTTACTTTTCAAACATTCAATAACTACTGCATGTCGGTAGAAATGGATACTAAGCATCCAGTTGCACACACTCACACCCAGAATGATTTACCTAAGTCTTTTATTAAACATATTCAATTGATAGCTCGACCTATACTTATGAAGACGAAATTACCTATTTCTACTTGGGAACATGCTGTATTGCATGCAACATTGTGTTCGACCAATTACATATCATACATTTTCACCAGCACAACTTGTTCTTGATATACAACCAAATATTTCTCACCTACGATTTTTTGGTTGTATTGTATATGTTCCAATTCCACAACCGCAACAGACCAAGATGGGTTTACAACGTCAACTTAGAATTTATGTTGGATTTGACTTTTCTTCGATAATTAGGTACCTTGAACCTTAAACTGACGATGTATTTAAAACACATTTTACAGATTTCCATTTCGATGAGTGAGTTTTCCCACCATTAGGGGGAGATAATAAAAAACTAGAAGAACAATGTGAAATCACTTAGAATATTCCTGCGTTATCTCATCTTCATCCCCAGACAAATCAATTTGAACTTGAAGTTTAAAGAATCATTCATTTATAAGGTATTGTAAATAACTTACCTGATACATTTACTGACAGAAATAAAGTAACAAAATCACATGCTCTAGCTGCAAATGCACCATCGAGAATTGATGTCCTTGTAGATCAATCTGAGAGAGGGCAAGAGAGAGTAAATAAAGAATTTAAAGCTCTAGAAGAGAATAACAAACATAAAGTTTGTGTTCTTGAAGAAAGTCATCCCACAAAACTATTACCTCATATAAAGGCTCAATTAACTTTGGAAGAGTCCCGAATACCTCTAGAAGAAGCTAAGGTACCTGAGAATGATGAGATCTCTATAAAATATATGCATAATGGAAAAACATGGGATCAAAATAAGGTTATTGTGGATGAAAAATTTTATTTGCTATTATTCTTGATATTTCAAGAGATAGTGAGGAGCCTGAACAAAAAACTGTAGATGAATGCCAACAAAGAAATGATTGGCCAAAATGGAAAGAAGCAATTCAGGTAGAGTTAAACTCGCTAACAAAATGCAGTGTATTTAGACCTGTAGTCCAAACACCACAAAGGCGTTGAATCCGTTGGATATAAATGGGTGTTTATGAGAAAACACAATGAGAAAAATGAAATTGTAAGGTATAAGACACGACTTGTGGCACATGGCTTCTCGCAGAGACTTGGTATTGATTACAAGGAGATGTATTCTCCTATGATGAATGCTATTAATTTTAGGTTTTTGATAGGTCCTACAGTCTCTAAAGGACTGGATATGCGTTTGATAGACGTTGTCACTGCATATTTATATGGATCATTGGACAATGAGATATACCTGAGAATTCATGAAGGATTCAAAATGTCGAAAACATATAATTCATAGCCCCGAAGGTTGTATTCCATTAAACTTTAATGATTATTAAAGGGAGTAAAATAATCAGGGCGAATGTGGTATAATTGCCTTAGTGAATATCTCTTGAAAGAGGGATATGTCAATGATTTGATATGTCCATGTATTTTTATCAAAAGATCTAATGGTGAATTTGCAATTATTGCTGCATATGTTGATGATTTAAATCTAGTAGGCACGTCAAAAGAACTCACAAAAGCCATCTGCTATTTCAAAAGTAAGTTTTAGATAAAAGATCTTGGGCTAACAAAATTTTTCTTTGGCTAACAGATTGAGTATTTATCCAGTGGAGTTTTTGTGCATCAATCAACATACAAGGAAAAGGTCTTGAAACAATTCTACATGGATACATCTCATCCATTGAGTTCACCAATGGTTGTTCAATTGCTAGATACAAAGAAGGATACTTTTCGTCCTCAAGAGGAAGACGAAAAACTTCTTGGTTCAGAAGCACCATATCTTAGTGTAATTGGTGCACTAATGTATCTTGTAAGGCCGAACATATCATTTGCAGTTAGCTTAATAGAAAGATACAACTCAGCACTAACTCGAAGGCATTGGAATGAGATCAAACATGTATTGCAGATCTCCGTGGGACAGTGGACATGAGGTTATTCTATGTGAATGACCGAAGTCTACAGTTAGTTGGATATGCAGATGCCGGTTATCTTTTTGATCCACACGATGCTTTAGTAGCCCTCGCCTTAACTCTCAAGGAAAATTTGAGGAGGACAATCTTGGTAGAATGCCCATATTGAAAGTAGCTAGGTTTTGGTTATCAACAAAAGATGAGTTGTACCAACGATCTTTCACAAGTCTGTGTTTATTCTGGGTACACCTAGTCAAGGTTCAGGATTTTTTATTCGAAATTCATAAGGGGAGTTTTGGGGCACACACATGAGGCAGATCTCTGGCCCATCGAGCTCCATCACAAGGCTATTAGTGGCCTACATCTATTTTTTTTTTTTTAAAAGGGGGTGCAACATGAGAACTTCCCAGGGGGTCACCCATCCTAGTACTACTCTCGCCCAAGCACGCTTAACTGCGGAGTTCTGATGGGATCCGGTGCATTATAGTGGCCTACATCTAAAGGGATGTACAATTATATGTAAAGCAGTGCAAGAAGTGTCAGAAATTCTCACCCATCCTGAGACAGCCGATACAAGACTTGAGCCCTCTAACAAGCCCATGACCCTTCGCACAATGGGGCTGGACATCGTTGGGTTAATGCCTAAAGCACTTGGAAACAAAAAGTACCTCCTTGTAGGGACCGACTATTTTATAAAATGGGTAGAAGCCTAACCCTTGGCTAATATACGTGACACAGATACAAAGAGATTCGTGTAAAGAAACATCATTACAAGGTTCGGCATCCCTAGAGCCCTAGTCTTTGATAATGGCATCCAGTTCAACAGTGAACCATTCAAAGCATTCTGCCAACACTACGGAGTCCGAAACCATTACTCCTCACCTACTTACCCACAAAGTAATGGGCAAGCAAATATATCAAACAAAACAATCTTCGACAGGATAAAAAAGAGGTTGGAGAAAGCTAAAGGAAAATGGGTGGAAGATTTGCCCAGCATACTGTGGCCATACCACACCACTATAGGCAACGGGGGAAACTCCATACACATTAGCATATGGAGACAATCATACCACTAGAGATTGGTCTCCTTACTCTTAGGTCAGAATTGTCAAACAACTCAAAAAATAGAGATTCCATCTCCAAGGACTTGGACCTAGCAGAGGACCGAAGGGAGTCAGCAGCCATAAGGATGACATCTTATCAGTAGCAGATATCCCGAGCTCACAATAGAAAGGTCATGCCAAGAGGATTATTGGTCAAGGACCTGGTGGTCTTTAAGGAAAACCGTGGGCACTGTCAACAAAAGGAAAGCTCGGGGCCAACTAGGAAGGACTTTACAGGGTCACGTCAGTTGGTGGAAATGGGTTTTACAAAGTCAAAACCATAAGGGGGAAGCCACTTTCGTTGCCTTGGAACACAATGACCCTACGAAAGTACTACTTTTGAAGTACCTTCAGAAGCAAGCAAAGATCGAAGTACCTTCGATTAGCAACTTCTGGAGTGCCTCTAGAAAGGAATCAAATTGAAGTACCTACAGAATTAGCTAGGTCGTTTGAAAAGGAGTAAGGCGTTCCATATCATTATTTATTAAAAACCTTTTTTTTCTTACAAATTGCCTATGTAAATCTTGTACGAACCTTTGCAAGGCAAAGGAAATGAAAAAGACCCACGAATAAAGATTTGGACATAAGACCCGAGGAGGCTCGGGCACTTGATAGCCTACTACCAAGGCAGGTAGGAAAAAATCCTAACAGAGGCAGATACCTAGCTCAGGTGCAGCCACCCGATTGAACTTAGGCTCAAGGCTCGACACGACGGTGTAAACCAAGTGGGTAAAGATTCGAGACCAAATGGAATGGCGGTTCGGTGCGATAGTCACGTCAAATAACAAGTGCAAAGACCCGAACCATTGATTAAGGCCGAGCCTCTTTGCTAAGGGAAGGGGGCATGAACTTTTTCTAATTATAAAGGCCTAAATGAGGTTGAGCCTCTTTGCTAGGGGAATGGGGCATGTACTTTTTCTAAGTATAAAGGCCCGACTCTTTATTTAGGTCGAGCTTCTCTATTAGGGAAAGGGGGTATGAAATTTTTCTAAGTACCAAGGCCCAAACTTCTCGTTAAGGCCAAGCCAATGAAAAAAAGAATTTGTGCGAATAAAGAATGAAAAGAATTACCAAAAAGATTCCATATATTGATCAGAAGATTTCCTTAAGTACACAAAAAAGAAAGAAAAAAAAAGAAGAAGCTTAGGGAGCAGTACACTCTGGAATGACAAAATTTAAAGCAACTTGACTCGAAGCACCAACAGAATGACAGGCGAATAGCTCGAAAGATGCAGGAACACCGGTAGCCCTTAAAGCCTCATCCTAACCCTTCTTAAAGTTTACCTTCTCAATCTGGCTAACTTGTTGGGTGAGTTCTTCCTCGGCCATCTCCATCCCATCCTCGAAGGCTGCATCTTCCTTGGCTTTAGAATCAGCTTTGAAACTTTCAAATTCTTCAAGAAAGGCAACATGATCTTATTGAGTCTAGGAGAGCTAGCGAAATGGTCCCTCTCTTCTTCCACATCGATCATTTGAGCTTGGAGGACCAGGATTTCTTCACAAAGCTTAGAAACTTCAACGTCCAATTGCTCTTTCTTCTCCAGTGTGGTCATGCAGTCATAAACGACCTTTTTCATGGTCTTGTCCTTTCGAGCAATGTAGGCACAAACTTCATGGACCCGCTAAAGGCCCTGCAACAAAAACACTTAAAATATTCGCAAAACATCGAACCACAGAGAAGGAAAAAGGAAGACTTACAAACATTTCAAAAAATCTGGTCATCACTCATTAATTCATTGTTGGCTAGATCTAGACGAAAGATCACTCCCCTGGTAATGCCAACAACAACATGTATATCGGCCACAATGGAGTCTTTTACAGTGATCTTTTTGCCTTTGGCCTTCAAGATAGGATGGAAAGGAGAAACCGTCTCCTTGCCATGATCAAATTCATTGATCTCCGCTGCCTTCCTCTTCTTGGTGGCATGATTTCGACGCCGAGTCAACTTGGGGGAGGACTCAACCTCTTTACGGGCCTCAGGGGAAGCAGCAATAACATCTTCAGGAGCCTCATCACCTGGGATCTCTATGGACTTACCGGCGGCAGAAGTAGTAATTAGTTCTTTTGTCGGTGTCGACATCCCGATTTCGGCCACACTTGGCCGAATAGGGACAAGAAGGGGGGGGGGGGGGGAGTCTTTTATAATGACGAGAGTTTGAGAAGCAGAAATAGTCGGGACAACAATTGGGGACATGTTGTGACGCCCCAGTTTTTTTCGGGGATGATTTAGTATGTTTTATGTGATTTATGTGACAAACAGACACAATTCAACAAATGAATTGAATAGTTCATGTACTTCGGTTTAGACTAGACAATCAGAGCATCTAACGTACTTTCAAGTAACTTAGGTACAAAGGATTTGTAATTTGGGCATTCATTTAATATCATAGTCTAAGTACCCAAATTATACATTCATCCAAAACTCATCCATAATCGACACTATTACATCCCATCGGTTTTGAAAACACACCAAAGCAACAAAACACAAGTCACAAATCTAAAATTTTCCCCAGCGTTAACATGAAATGTAATATCTCAAAATCCAACTGAGTACAGATGTTCAAGATAGCTCTGGGAAGAAAACCCCGTCATCTTTGGTCTAGTCCCTGCAAAATGTTAGGGTAAGCCAAAGCCCAGTAGGAAAACAACTATCGAGTGTTAATCCCATCCCACATGACATAGATATACACGAAATTCTCAAATAATATTCATGACAAGTAAACATAGCAATATTAAGCTCATAACATGCTTAAAGCAATACATATGACATACCAACAAGTATAAATTGTTCGATTTAGCATGTACCCAACATTACCTATCCGTATCATGGGTCACACTAGACTTTCAATCTTAGGCTATAGTTAGTTACACCAGTACATCGTTTGTTATGCACGAACTCTTAGGGGACACCGGGTCCCTTCGAGGGCTCTAATCTTGGGTGTACCCCACCCCCTCGTCCTTAGATGCTTTCAATCAGGGCACGAGTAACCCCGCACCACGACGGATGATATGCTTGATCAAGACTTATTCTGGGTCTTTCACCCAAGGGAGGAGCGATCCCTACTTACTTGTCCCATATTGTTTCAAACATTATCATTTTGTGTATCACATCATCGATTATGTATACTAACCAAGATTATCACGTGTGATGCACCTTCCATCGAATTACCATTTAGTATACTCTTGGTGCAGTTAGAAATAAGCATTTCAATACCATCCCGACATATACATAAAAGATTATGTACTATTTCAACCTTAGTGTAATTATCACCGTTGTGAACATGCCATCATTTATCATCCTTTGTATATCAACATATCTCATATATATATCACCATAGTTTAGTGGTTGTTAATGTTGGAATTACATCCTTACTTATACAACCAATATATATATACTCTTCATAACCATGAGTGTTGTATGTAAATATATACACTCCTAAAGAGCTAATAATTTATGGTTGCCTCTATATTTTGAGTTTTAGAAACTTTCGGGGTCTTTAGATACTTTCTAAACACATGATCTAGTAATATGGTGTAATTTTATAATCTCTAAAACAAATCTAATAACTATTTGGGGTCAATATATAATTTCAGAAACATTTCCTAACTATTACAATTATTGATTTAGTGTTTTAGTAATATTTTATGATCTTCTGGGGTCATTGTGTAATTTCAACAGGTACTTTTCTGTTACTCATGAGACACAAAAGGGGGCTTTCTGTAACTTAACAAAACCTTAGACTTAATTTTATAATTTCAGTAAGTAGGTATATGTTGTAGCTAAAACTAAAAGGGGTAGTTTCTGAATTTAAGCCATCATCTCCATCTTCTCTATCTACGCCCAGTACTGCTCTTCTTCTTCTTCTCTTTTTTTTTTTTTTTCATCTTCTTCTACTCGATTTCATCTCATAAAAATTATTTTTGTTAATTTATTTAGGAGATACAAAACTCATTTGAGAGACCTATACATCCAAATGAGTATATAAACATACCCACATATACACCAGTATATGTAAATTCCATCATGCATAAACCCACATGTTTCATACACACACACACACACACACACACATATATATATATATATATATACATATACTCTACAATCAATAAGTCAAGGAAGACCACAAGATAGTTCTAATCCTACCTTTTTACTTGGATTGATCGTCTCAAAAGCTTTAGCACCTCAACAATGGTGGATGACCTCTCTCTCTCTCTCCCTCTCTCTGTGTTTGTTTATCTTTCAAGACCAAGGTTGCCCGATTTCTTTCTCCTCCACCTTCATTTGTTTTGCCTATATTTATATACTAAGGATGAGGGGTTTCAGTCTTCAGTCAAAATAGTGATCTATGGTCATGGGCGGCAATGGCAGGCAATTATGCTTCCTTGCCTTCCTAAAATGGTTAATGTCAGCTAATAGTCATGGCAGCCTGCCATGACTGTGCTATTCATCATCATTTTTTTTAAATAATTCAATTAATTTGTTTAATTAATTTACCTTAAGCTAATTTGTCATTGGTATTAAACATAGTCAATATTATACTAGTCGGACTCGTTTTCATAAGAGGAATTCAACGATGAAGTCTATTTCTTCATCCAAGTTTTCTATTAAAAGTCGAAATTTGATAACTCAATAGATATAATCATAAATAGCGGGTTTTCACATTCTACCCCCCTTAAAAATAATTTCGTCCTCGAAATTAAATTCTAACATAACTAATTGAAGAAAATGTACCTCCATCCTCAAATAAGTGTGGGTAATGGACCCGCATTGTTGCTTCATGCTCCCAGGTTGCTTCTTCGATTCCTCGGTGTCTCCACAAGACTTTGACAAGGGGTATGGTCTTGTTTCGTAGAACTTGTTCTCTTCTATCTAAGATCCGTATTGGCTTTTCCTCATAGGTGGCATCCACTTCAATCTCCATCTCACCCCAATCAACCACATGTGAAGGATCTGGCTCATATTTTCTCAACATAGAGACGTGAAATACATTGTGCACCCTATCCAACTATGGCGGCAAAGCCAATCGGTATGGAACTGCACCGACCTTTTCAAGAATCTCAAATGGTCCGATAAATCGAGGGGACAACTTTCCCTTCTTCCCAAACCTCATAAGACCTCTACGAGGCATCACTTTCAGAAACACGTGATCCCCAATCTCAAATGCCAAGGGTCTCCTCCGTTTATCTGCATAACTCTTTTGGCGACTCTGTGCTACAAAAATTCTCTGTCTAATTAGACTCACTTTTTCGATGGTCTCCCTGACTAACTCTGGACCCAATAATGGAGCCTCCCCAACTTCGGCCCAACATAAAGGTGATCGACACAGCCTACCATATAGTGCTTCATAAGGTGCCATCTCTATGCTCGACTGGTAGTTGTTGTTGTAGGCAAACTCAATCAAAGGGATATGATCTTCCTAACTACCACCGAAATCTAGTATACTTGCCCTCATCATGTCTTCAAGTATCTGGATTACTCTTTCAGATTGGTCATCTGTCTGCGGGTGAAACGCTATACTGAATATCAATCGAGTACCCAAAGCATCCTAGAAACTCTGCCAAAACTGTGTTGTAAACCTTGGATCTCTGTCGGACACTATCGACATCGGTACTCCATGAAGCCTAACTATCTCTCTGATGTATAATCGACTGAATGCGCCCAAGGTGTCTGTCATTCGAACTGGCAAAAAATGTGCTGACTTGGTCAGTCGGTCCACCACCACCCACACCGAATTATGTCCTCTAGTAGATTTTGGTAAACCAGTCACAAAGTCCATAGTCACATGTTCCCATTTCCACTCGGCAATAGGTAGGGGCTGAAGTAGCCTTGCTTGTCTCTGATGCTCAGCTTTTACTTGTTGGCAGATAAGGCATCTGGCCACATAGCGTGCCACATCCTTTTTCATCCCACTCCACCAATACTGGCGACGAAGATCTCGATACATCTTTGTACCTCCTGGATGTACTGCTAACCTGGAATGATGAAACTCCCTAAGAACCTCATCTTTCAATGACTCGTTATTGGGTACGAAAACCCTGTCTCGAAATCTCAAGCTCCCGTCTGAGTGTATGGCCCAACCGTCCATTCCTGCTCCACCGTGGACTCGAGAACGGGTAGAGTCTGCCTTTGAATCCTGACATTGTGCCTCTATCACCCGACTAAGGAGTGCTGGTGTGGCCACCAAATTATAGAGACAAGCACGGTCACTCTACTCATCCAATTGTAACCCAAATTGACTAATAATCTCCATCATCTGCCATTCTTTTGATGTTATGCGAGCAACTATCCCCCGTGACTTCCTACTTAAAGCATCAGCTACCACGTTTGCCTTACCGGGGTGATAAAGCAAAGTGAAATCATAATCCTCAATATATTCCATCCAACGCCTCTGTCTCATGTTGAGGTCTCTCTGAGTAAAGATATACTTCAAACTCTTATGGTCTGAATACACCTCGAACTTCTCACCATATAGATAATGTCGCCATGTCTTTAGAGCAAAGACAACGACTGCTAATTCTAAGTCATGGGTGGGATAATTTTGTTCATGCGTTTTCAACTGACGAGAACCATACGCAACTACCCTGTCAGTCTGCATCAATACACATCCTACACCTTCTTTCGAGGCATCACAATACACAACATATCCTAGTCCTCGCTCTGGTATCACCAAGATAGGTGCACTAGTCAACCTTTCCTTTAATTTACAAAAAGCCTGCTCACAAGTGTCATTCCACTGAAACTTAACTCCTTTCCTAGTCAATCTAGTCATCGGGGCTGCTAGACGTGAGAAATCCTCAATAAATCTCCGATAATATCCAGCCAATCCCAAGAAACTTCGGATCTCATAAACAGACTTCGGTCGCTCCCACATTATCACTGCTTCAACCTTTGATGGGTCCACTGATACTCCAGATTCCGATACCACGTGCCCTAAGAATTTCACTCAGATAACCAAAAATCACACTTGCTTGCTTTGACATATAACTGGTGATCTCTCAGTGTCTAGAGTACAATCCTCAAGTGTCGCTCATGGTCCGATTCGGTCCGTGAGTACACGAGAATATCATCCACAAATACCACAACAAACTGATCCAAGTATGGACTGAAAATCCTATGCATCAAGTCCATGAATGCTGCTGGAGCATTCGTTAACCCAAATGGCATCACTACGAACTCATAATGCCCATATCGGGTTCTGAAGGCAGTCTTGGGTATGTCTTCATCTTTTATCCTCAATTGGTGATACCCGGTCTGAAGATCAATCTTCGAAAAATAACGAGATCCTCTCAGCTGGTCGAATAAGTCATCTATCCTGGGCAAAGGATACTTGTTCTTGATAGTCACTCGATTCAACTGCCTGTAGTCAATACACAACCTCAAGCTTCCATATTTTTTCTTGGCAAACAGTGCTGGTACTCCCCACGGGGAGGTACTCGGCCGTATAAATCCTTTATCTAATAGGTCCTGGAGTTGAAACTTCAATTCATGAAGTTCAGCATGTGTCATCCTATAAGGGGTCATAGTAACTGGTGCAGTGTCTGGTTGCAATTCAATTGAAAAATCAACATCCCTTCGAGGCAGTAGTCCAGGTAGTTCCTCCAGAAAAACGTCAGAGTACTCGCACACAACTCGAGGAAGACCCAACTCCTTTCTATCATCATCACTGATTACCAAACTGGCTAACCAACCCATCAATTGGTTACACCAGTGCGAATTTCGCAGAGGTAGAGGCAATTTTGCATGTCTATCCCCATGAAATTGAAAACAAACACCCTCTGTGGTATAAGCTGTCACTTTTTTTTTATGACAATCAATAGTGACACGATGAGCCAATAACCAATCCATTCCTAGAATGATGTCAAACTCTACCATTTCCATGACCCTTAGGTCCACTGTTAGTCGAAGACCCGAGATCTCCAACTCACAAGATCGGCAAATACGATCTACTCGAATTCCACTACCCAAGGGTGAGTCAATGCATAGTGATGTCTCTAAGGGCTCCGACTCCAAGCCCAATGCAGATGCACATGTCGTAGATATAAATCAGTGAGATGCACCTGAATCAAACAGCACACTAACCCAAGAACTATATAACAGAACATTACCTTGGATTACTGAATGATCAACGAACTCCTCTGGTTGAGTCAACGCAAAGACCCTACCCTGTGTATGCTGGCTATGTCCACCACGTCCCTTGCCATGATTTTACCTTGTAGGTTGCTGGGATCCAAACGGGGCAGCAGAGGCATATGATGTATGTCCCATCATCGGGCCAGTTTGTGCCTGCTTCTGGGGTTGAGCCTGTTGAGGATAAGATGGTTGCACATTTTGTTGTGGTCTAGCAACATTCTGAGAGGGTCCTTGTTGTGGACAGTCTCACCTGTAATGTCCCACCTATCCACACTCATAACATACTCCTTGCCCTTGAACAAACTTCCCCTTCTTTTGGTGCTTCTGTTGAAATGATTAATGACTCTACGCCTGACCACCCTGAGATCGCGGTGTTGAAGTTCTTTGTCTCTTACCGGAGCCACCTCGGGAATGTGAATCTCTAGATCGTGAACTAGACTCTGTAATTTTCCTGGTGTCGTCCAACTCCCTTTCGGCAACTAGTGTCGCCTCAACCACTTTGGCATATGTTGGAAGGCATAAGACCATTACACGACCTCTAATGGCAGGCCTGAGCCCCCATTCAAACCTCCTAGCTCTACTATCCTCATCTGGCTCTACTATGTGAATCTCTAGATCGTGAACTAGACTCTGTAATTTTCCTGGTGTCGTCCAACTCCCTTTCGGCAACTAGTGCCGCCTCAACCACTTTGGCATATGTTGGAAGGCATAAGACCATTACACGACCTCTAATGGCAGGCCTGAGCCCCCATTCAAACCTCCTAGCTCTACTATCCTCATCTGGCACTATTGTGCTAGCATGTCTGGCTAGTTCAGCAAATCGAGCCCCATATTGCATCACAGTGAGATCTCCCTGACGCAATTCCAAGAATTCCTGCACTTTCACTCCCTTAATCACTTTGGGAAAATAATTATCCATAAACAAGTCATGAAACTCTTTCCACGTCATCTTCTTAACATCCTTAGTTTCCTTAATCATATTCCACCAGTGATCTGCCTCACCCTCCAATTGGAAGGCAACTAAAGTAACTTTGGTTCCATTAGATCTAATCCCCATGGCATCAAGGATCTTCTCTATTTGTCTAATCCAGTTCTCTGCTATTGTCGGATCAGGCTCACCGTTGAATACTGGAGGATTTTGCCTCTGGAACTCCTTTAGTGCGGTCATGGAGTTCATCCCACTACCTTCACTCTGAGACATAACTCTAGCAATTTCTCGCATGGTCTGCATCAGGTCAGCATCATCAGTGCCTTGCGAAGAGGAGGCTGTTGCACCGCCACTAGTCCTATTTCTCGTCATGGTCTAATCAAAAGTCAGACAGACGATAAAACTTAGCATTAGAATAATAATAATAATAATCATAGTCAGTCTTTAATTATAGCTAGAATACGCATATTCGATATGCCTAAGGTTTCCCCCAAAGTCCCTTGTAAATCGAACACCTAAGCTCTGATACCAAGCTGTGACGCCCCAGTTTTTTTCGGGGATGATTTAGTATGTTTTATGTGATTTATGTGACAAATAGACACAATTCATCAAATGAATTGAATAGTTCATGTACTTCGGTTTAAACTAGACAATCAGAGCATCTAACGTACTTTCAAGTAACTTAGGTACAAAGGATTTGTAATTTGGGCATTCATTTAATATCATAATCTAAGTACCCAAATTATACATTCATCCAAAATTCGTCCATAATCAACACTATTACATCCCATCGGTTTTGAAAACACACCAAAGCAACAAAACACAAGTCACAATTCTAAAATTTTCTCCAGCGTTAACATGAAATGTAATATCTCAAAATCCAACTAAGCACAGATGTTCAAGATAGCTCTGGGAAGAAACCCCCGTCATCTCTTGGTCTAGTCCCTACAAAATGTTAGGGTAAGCCAAAGTCCAGTAGGAAAATAACTATCGAGTGTTAATCTCATCCCACATGACATAGATATACACGAAATTCTCAAATAATATTCATGACAAGTAAACATAGCAATATTAAGCTCATAACATGCTTAAAGCAATACATATGGCATACAAACAAGTATAAATCGTTCGATTTAGCATGTACCCAACATTACCTATCCGTATCATGGGTCACACTAGACTTTCAATCTTAGGCTATAGTTAGTTACACCAGTACATCGTTTGTTATGCACGAACTCTTAGGGGACACCGGGTCCCTTCGAGGGCTCTAACCTCGGGTGTACCCCACCCCCTCGTCCTTAGATGCTTTCAATCAGGGCACGAGTAACCCCGC
The DNA here is from genome assembly GCA_951799425.1 of Ilex aquifolium. Taxonomy (NCBI): domain Eukaryota; kingdom Viridiplantae; phylum Streptophyta; class Magnoliopsida; order Aquifoliales; family Aquifoliaceae; genus Ilex; species Ilex aquifolium. Next base: position 2,427,231 of record OX637402.1, on the reverse strand, counting down.
ACCACGACGGATGCTATGCTTTATCAAGTCTTATTCTGGGTCTTTCACCCAAGGGATGAGCGATCCCTACTTACTTGTCCCATATTGTTTCAAACATTATCATTTTGTGTATCACATCATCGATTATGTATACTAACCAAGATTATAACATGTGATGCACCTTCCATCGAATTACCATTTAGTATGCTCTTGGTGCAGTTAGAAATAAGCATTTCAATACCATCCCGACATATACATAAAAGATTATGTACTATTTCAACCTTAGTGTAATTATCACCATTGTGAACATGCCGTCATTTATCATCCTTGGTATATCAACATATCTCATATATATATATCACCATAGTTTAGTGGTTGTTAATGTTGGAATTACATCATTACTTATACAACCAATATATATATACTCTTCATAACCATGAGTGTTGTATGTAAATATATACACTCCTAAAGAGCTAATAATTTATGATAGCCTCTATATTTTGAGTTTTAGAAACTTTCGGGGTCTTTAGATAATTTCTAAACACATGATCTAGCAATATGGTGTAATTTTATAATCTCTAAAACAAATCTCATAACTATTCGGGGTCAATATATAATTTCAGAAACATTTCCTAACTATTACAAATATTGATTTAGTGTTTTAGTAATATTTTATGATCTTCTGGGGTCATTGTGTAATTTCAACATGTATTTTTCTGTTACTCATGAGACACAAAAGGGGGTTTTCTGTAACTTAACAAAACCTTGGACTTAATTTTATAATTTCAGTAAGTAGGTATATGTTGTAGCTAAAACTAAAAGGGGTAGTTTCTGAATTTAAGTCATCATCTCCATATTCTCTATCTACGTCCAGTACTGTTCTTCTTCTTCTTCTCTTTTTTTTTTCATCTTCTTCTACTCGATTTCATCTCATAAAAATTATTTTTGTTAATTTATTTAGGAGATACAAAACTCATTTGAGAGACCTACACATCCAAATGAGTATATAAACATACCCACATATACACCAATATATGTAAATTCCATCAAGCATAAACCCACATGTTTCACACACACACACACACACACACACACACACACACACAAATATATATATATATACATATACTCTACAATCAATAGATCAAGGAAGACCACAAGATAGTTCTAATCCTACTTTTTTACTTGGATTGATCGTCCCAAAAGCTTTAGCACCTCAACAATGGTGGATGACCTCTCTCTCTCTCTCTCTCTCTATCTCTCTCTCTCTCTCTGTGTTTGTTTATCTTTCAAGACCAAGGCTGCCCGATTTCTTTCTCCTCCACCTTCATTTGTTTTGCCTATATTTATACACTAAGGATGAGGGGCTTCAGTCTTCAGTCAAAATAGTGATCTATGGTTATGGGCGGCAATGGCAGGCAATTATGCTTCCTTGCCTTCCTAAAATGGTTAATGTAAGCTAATAGTCATGGCAGGCTGTCATGACTGTGCTATTCATCATCATTTTTTTTTGTAAATAATTCAATTAATTTGTTTAATTAATTTACCTTAAGCTAATTTGTCCTTGGTATTAAACATAGTCAATATTATACTAGTCGGACTCATTTTCATAAGAGGAATTCAACGATGAAGTCCATTTCTTCATCCAAGTTTTCTATTAAAAGTCGAAATTTTGATAACTCAATGGATATAATTATAAATAGCGGGTTTTCACACACGTCAGAACCAAATACGAGATCAATGAAGTTCTTCACTAGTCGACCTCAGCTAGTAACAATAGATTTTTTACGAGACCTCGGGGTAGAAGCTTTAAGGGTTTTGAGTGTTTCTCGGTCCTCTGCTAGGCAAGCATTGGGCCTATCTGGAACAACAATGAAGGAACGATACAATGGACTATAACCGAGCAGTTGGTGCACAACACTGCAGAAAAGGGTCTCGCTGAAAGATCACACTTTCTTGAGGTCCTCCATATTAACAAACCTCTCTGAAACCTTCCCTTTCAACTCTTCCACTGCTTTATTAGTTTAGACGGCAAATCAACGTTTCTATAAAAAATGAGATTAAGTTATCTAAACGTTTTTAGAGAATATCTGGAGCACCACCCTCATAAGGGCATCGATAGTCGGGAACTTCTCTAGCCTTATGCTCCCAGTTCCCAGAAACAAATACCATGTATTTTTCATGGTTTTGGAATCAAGAAGATGAGTAACAAGATAGTGGCTCTTGTTCCTACCCGCCAAGTAGTAATTATCATCGCCAGCAGGCTTGACGATATAGCAGTATAGAAGCTTCCAGCGACCAAGATTGGTGCCAAGAAGGTTGTTCAAAACTACAACCCCCATCACTATTCGAAAGAATTTAGGACAACATTGCAGAGGGTAGAGTCTAAAAGTAGAGAGAACCCTAAGAAGAAGGGGATGAAGAGGGAAACGAACTCCACCTTCAGTGATGGAGATCATGTCAAAAAGGATAGACTCCCTGGAACTAATAAGGGCCTTTTCTGCCCTAGGAAGTCTGATCTCCGCATCATCTGGGATATTATAAGTAGCCTTAAAGGTAGGAATGTCTTCTTTTATAAGGGGAGCCATGGTAACAAACGTAGTTGCAGAGGAAGGAAGTGGAGATTTTGGAGAACCTTAATGGAGGAAATTGTAAGAAGAAAGGAAAGATAGGACCCTTAAAAAGGGAAGAAAAGGTGCCTACAGTTGAAGGGTTACTCGCATTAAATGAAGTATGGTGGCCTGTAGTAAGAAAAGACACGCACAGTGCCTTTTCACGAGAAACTAAACAACGCATTAAATGCGGGAATGATGAAGAGTCAAGAAATGTCAACCTATCTGTACCACGTCAGAGGAGCAAGTGAAGGGACATAAAATAAAATGACTACGCATGATTGAAACAAATACTTACTAAGGCCATGTGTCCTCAAGCATGTGATAAAAAACACGTGCAAGAGGTACGTGGGGGAACTACAGTCTCCGTTACAACCGATCGAACAGGTAGCTACAATGTTTTGCCAAATAGGCTGAGCTGTCAATATGACCGAATGAAAAGCAAGACCAAGCAGATCTCACAAGCACCCTTCCAAACGAAATCATTCAGTAAATAACATAGCTAAGCTATTCTGATAAATTAGAGATAGGGCTGGAATGATAAGAAAGTTGTCATAATCAAATACAACAAACTCTACATAGAGCCAACCTATATCCTACTTACTTGGTTTTTACTTCCAAGCAATTTTACTTTTACCTGCAACTCATTACTCCGATGATCTTTGTCGCTTTCATTTAATGTTAACTACAATACCCTTTTCGTCTTCCAAGTTTAGTTTATCTGCTACTTTACATTCTAATTTTCTTTCTACATTCTAGTCCAGTACGTCACAAGTTGGAAAATTATTTAAGTCATTGATCCCTAAGGGCTGTGCTTGTAGAGCGAGGTGTCAATCACGTTGGGATAAGTAACACTTCTATCCCTTCGTTATTTGACTCGAGAGGGTGGACTGAGATATTTGTGGCCCCAGTGCCTGCAAATGTGAGCATGGTCAGAAAGTTTTACACACATTTGTGACACTTCAAAGGATAGTGAGCACTTCACTACATATGTTCGAGATGTGTTATTCGAGTTTTCCACAAACCTTATTACCACCACCCCACATCTTCTTGGGGTAGCACATGATCCTTTTTATTTTCGACCTGAGAGTGCTACACCCACATTGCCATCAGTTGCTTCTGTGTTGTAAAGGTTTCCTTATCTCGACGAGTGGAACCGCCAACTGTTGTACCACAAAAATTTGACTAGAGATTATAGGTTTATAAATCTGATAGTCAACTATAGCATTGACCCGAAGACTCATATTTTCACTTTTCCCATACCACGAGCCTATTACATGCTATTGGTACGAATTTGGAGATAGATGTACCACCCGTGATATTTCAAGTCATTCAAAGAGCACTTGATAAGGGGAGGATTATCGTGTACTCTGCCATTTGGTTCTCTGATCACCTGTATATGTCTAAATAGGGGTGCTAGTGCTTTAGATTCAGACCAGTTGATGAGACCAAAGAGACCTCTAGGAAAAGAGTCTCTCAGATAGAGCGAGACACATTCGAGTTATATGCATGACCCTATGAAGGTAGAGGCAGAGGGAGACGAGATTAAGGCTGAGATACATGATACTACTACTGCAAATCCTGGTACATCTAGTCACATACCTCCATCGATGCAGGTATGGGGCCATACCTCACGTGCCACACTCCCTCGGACACCTCCTACAACTGTGTTGGATCAATGGACTACTGAGCACTAGGACAGCTAGAGAGCAGTATTGATCAGCAACATAGTCTTTATGCTCTTCATATGGATGCTATTGATAAGGGTATAATGAGCCTACAAATGGATCTGTGGGAGATTAGGAGATGTTTAACGTCTCTCTCCTCTCTCTCTGGTTGTTTTTCTTTTTGTTTGTTTTTTTTTTTTTTTTTTTTTTGGGGGGGGGGGGGGGGGGGGGGGGGGATAAAATGGCATGCAGGGGGCCTATGTTCACAACTCAATTGGTCAAACCATCATGTAGGTAGAATTGGCACGCAAGAGGGGGATTATAATCCAGCATGTAGACAGATGCATTGTACTAAGAGTTCCAATGTTATTTGGATACAAATAAATGCATATTTACACGGGTTCTGTAACTGTACAGTATCCTCATAGTGGAAAGCATAAGCAGCAAAGTGTGAAATCATGTGTTGGCCAAAACGCTTCATTCTGCAAGCTCCTCCACCATTGGAGACAACAACTGAACCAGCAAATATCGCTCAAAACTTATCTTTAATCACCTACCAACAATTGCCGATTAAAGGAAAAAAGAGATTCGGCAAGAAACTACAAAATTTTCCAAAATATTATGAATGGAGAAGAGGTCTATCCAGCACCAGCATCAGAATCCAACTGCTTACGGCTTACCAGAACACCCTCATCCCAAATCTCCAGACACCTGCCCATCAGAACAAATGTGGGCACAAATTTATCATACAAGAATTCAGGAAAGAGCAGAAAAAACTGTGCATAATCCAACTTAATGAGCAAAAGTATGTGTATGTCATAATTTCCTTACTGAAGAGGATGAGAACAAATACTGATCTTTTTTTTTTTCATTGTTTCACATACAAGGACATATTTTATTTGGCCAATAGTTTCAATTCCTGTTTGCAGGCTCTCAAATTGAAATTCCTGACAGTTAAAATATGCTATGCAAAACTTGGAATTCTAAATTGAGATGAATGCTGTACTTTGTATTTCCACTCAACATGGCACTGGAACTAGCATGACTGTACAATATTCATTAATGACATTTCATGAGGAGGTGAACCAGAGTTCCAAAGGGGAGAAGATTTGGATGTAGAAATGCCTAAGGGCTTCTTCAATGTTGACTCAAACTCAAACTCAAATAATGACTGAAAACCTTGATTTGGGATAGATCTCTCCAATGGATTGATCCAAATTTATACTCAAATCTATTTTTGAAAATTCCCATATTGTCCCAAGAGCTCATTTCACATTTTTTCCTCCAAACATTTTTTCCTCTACTCTTTTCTCTATTTCTTTCCCTCCAAAACATCTTCCCCTCCAAAAATTATGCACTTGGTAGCTTAGATTGTCATTGAGCAAGATTTATGGAAAGCATAATGGATTCAAAAGAGTTCAACCAAGAATCTGAGGAACAACCTTTTCCAGATGAAGCAAAAGACCAGATCGTTGATGCAGACGACCACAAGTGTGAAAGCAAAACACAACCAAGAAAGAAAAGCCTTTTCCGATGGAATTCCAACTCAATTTCGCAACCCAAAAGTGTTGTTGATTTTCATAGCTCCCGTGGCATGTGGTGGTGACAGACGAGAACAGATCTACCGTGATGAAGAAGACGAAGGAGGCTGATGACAGAGAAAATAAAGGGTAGAGAGAAGAAAGGGCTTATGTTTTGGCTCAAAAAATTGAGTAAAAGGTATTCCCTCAATTTAAGGCAAGGAAAGGGTTTCCCTTCATTTGATATAAGTTTGGGTAAAAGAGTTTTTGGGTCTTTTTCACCCAAATTTAAGTTTGAGTTTGGTTTTGAGTAAGGAGTGGAGATGGCTTAAGGCTGTCATTTACATGAAAAGTTTTATTCAGAGAACTATTGCTTCCCTTTCTGAAGACCTTTCACATCACATGTATACTCTGAAATGACCAGAAGGTACCCTGGACATTCTGAGTTCTGACCAATAACTTGGACAGAACTGTCCCTAAAAAGTAATCCAAGTTTGGCCACAATGTAAGTTCTGGGCAATGAACTTGTCTTCATACAGAACATCTGACCAAGCAGAGCTTCTTGGACATACACGCAAGGGTGGTATTCGAGCTGAACCTTTAGAGCTTCCGTATGCTCAGGCTAGGCTCGAGTTGCAGAAGGGCTGCTCAAGCTCGGCTCAGGGTGACTAACTGCCCCAGCTTCTGTGGGTGAGGGTAGAGGAGAGTCTCTAGGGTCTAAAACAAAGAGGAAGGAAAGAGAACGTAGGGAGTAGGGAAGTAGAGAAAATTGAGTCTGTAAAGAAGGAGAGAGAGATGCTACCAAGTATAGGGAATGTATATGCTATAAACAATTTTGAAATGAGAAAACAAAACCAAATTGAGGAAAAAAAAACAAGTGGACTGGACACAAACCTTGCCGCATTGACATTGATACAAAGAAAGTGGCCATGCCGCCAGCCATCTTTAAAATGGCCAAAGAAAACATCACCAAGCTTTGAATAGAAGCGTCCTTCCCCATTGGCCTTTCCCTTCCAAAAATTCACAAACCACCGATCCCCAGTGCGAAAATAAAGCCATCCCTACATGATTACACAAACATAACTGACACAGAGCCACCAGAAGTAAATTTTCAGAACTAAATTCTTAGAAACCAACTAAAGAAAAGTTTTCTTCTGCTGAGGGTTTTATTCAAAAAAAGCAACTAAACAAGTGTTGCACATTATTGGGTATAACAAACCAACACCAAACAACTTGTCATGCAAAAGTAAAACAAGACAAGAATCTACCATCAATACTGTTTCAGTTGAGTCATAAGGTGTTTGAAAATTTCTATAATCTTTTCAGAACAATCCAGCCAAGAAGAGCAAGAATCATGAAAAATAATGCAATTCACATGATTACAGCAAGAGCAATGTTGGAGTTGATGGTCAAGAAGGCGGCTTCAATTTCTAGAACACAGGAAAGATGGGCATGATACTAGCTGACTACTTAGATGGGGTGCCTAAGAACCAACACAGGCAGGAAGTGTTGAAAATACACTTGAGAATGGTTTCAGCAAGAAAGAGATACAATAATACATTTAAGATTGCACAAGTAGAAACACCCATACCTTGCCGTGCATAGCATCGTCTCTCCAAGATCCCTGGAACACATCCCCATTACTGAAGTAGAAAGTACCGAGACCTGATCTTTTACCATATCGCCACATGCCATTGTATACGCTTCCATCCCCGAAAGATAAACGACCCTGAAAAATCTGGCTTTAACTCAACAGAAAAATCAACGCACCCAGAAAAAGAGCTTTGCCCAACACCACAGTGCTTCATTACATTACCTTCCCTTCAGGGAGACCTCCTTGGCAATGGCCATTGTATATCCCTCCTCGGTATTTCATCTCCACCACAGGACTCCACTTCTTTTGTGAATTTCTTTCAGCTTCCTGCATGCAAACTGGGCAGTTAAAATTAAAGAAATCTTTAAGATAAATGTCAACTGCAGGAAACGACAATAAGATAGAAACAAACCAGTCATTACAATATATAAATCATTGAATGCTAGACGCCTTTCAACTGGTATACAATGCCTTCTACTTTGGAGTCTTTCTTTTTACCATTTTTGTGATGATAATAAATTTTACACCCCCTCTGTTTCTCGAGTAAAATTCAAACAAAATAGGAAAGTTCATAAACTGCTTAAAACACATTGATGCCAATCAAAGAATAGTGCACATACCAGCGGATATCGACTAGTCTATGAATGATACATTAACGATGTCTGATATTTCTTGTGTCTAGATGTTAGCCCCTTAGCTTGTTGGCATGGCTAAGTCATGCGGATGGCTAGCCCACTGGTGCCCCATTCTGCAGCCAACATGCAGGTGTGCTTGGATAAGTACCCCATTGTGCAAGATGGCTCCCAAAAGACTTGGATGTGTGCTGGACTTGGTGCAAGATGACACAGCTAAGGTGTTCGACAAAAGTTCCGGGCATAGAATTTATGTAACGCAGCATGGTTCGCTGAAGATGTGCATTGGCTATCGGGCCCTGAACAAGGTTACTATAAAAAATAAGTATCATGTTCCCAATGTTGTTGATCTGTTCAATAGGCTCTCCAAAGTGACGTTCTACACAAATCTGGACCTGAGGGCTAGGCATTGGCATGTTAGGATTACAGCAAGGGATGAACCCAAGACTGCTTGTGTAACTCATTATGGTTCTTTTGTATTCCTTGTATTGTCGTTTGGGTTTACTAATGCCCCGACAACTTTCTACAATTTAATTAATGATGTTTTTTATGATTACATCGATGTATTTCTGGTTGTTTTCTTAGACGACATAGTTGTCTATAGTGAGCCGTTGGAAGCTGTTCTCACGACTTAGAGAGTACTAGTTGTATATCAAGAAAGAAAAGTGTGAATTCTGTCACCAAAAATGGATGTCTTGGGAAATTGGATTAACAAAGGCCAGATTCAGATGGATGAAAATGAAGGTGAAGACAATTGTTGATTGACCTGCACCAACCAAAGTGTCAGAACTATGGTCTTTTCTTGGTTTAGTCAATTGTTATCGCAAGTTCATTCAGGGATATTCAAAGAAGTGCACTACCCTGACTAATTTGATCAACAAGGACCAGAAGTGGAACTGAAATGATACCTGTCAGACTGCTTTTGAGAAGTTGAAGCATACAGTGTCTCCTGCACCAGTGCTAAGACTCGTGGACTTCGATTTTCTCTTTGAAGTGCACTTACCTCTGGCCGTGCCATAGGATGAGTCCCAGTTCAAGAAGGACACCTTGTTGCCTTTGAAAGCCAAATGCCTAAGGATGCAAAACAACGCTATTCAACACATGCGAAGGAAATGCCTGCAGTGGTGCATTGCTTGGGGATTTGGAGACATTACTTGTTGAGAAGTTCACCATTGTGATGGGAATGTGGTGAACACCTACTTCAAGTCCATGAAGAAATTGACCCCAAAATAGGTCTAGTGGCAGGAATTTCTTGTTGAGTTAATTTCGTGTGGATACATAGGCTAGGAAGGCTGAATCAAGTTACTGATGCATTGAGTAAGAAGGAGGTCCAAGTCAATACAATTTTATATATCAGTTTGTGGGCATTGGGAGTATACCATGTATATTAAAACCCTATGTAACTAGTATAAAATTAGATTACATGATTATTATATCAATAAATATATAAACTAAAATTTCTTTAAATTCTTATATGTTCCCACACATAAATCAAAATAAATTTTTGGATATTTTTTATGTGTTGTTTAATTATAAAATGTGGCAATGAGCTAGGTATTTTTTTAAATGCTTAAATTGAATATTCATGATGATAAATATTTTTGGTAGCACTCTCATAATTCGTTTTTACTATGTTGAATTTCTTAGATTATGTATTTTGAGATATGATCTATGGATGTTGTTGTTTATATTTTTAAATATTTTTCATAATTTTTTTAGAATTTTTTGAGCTTACTATCTAGCATTTTGAGCGTAACGGCTGAGACGCCTCGATCGATGTGTATCATTATCCTCCGAGTCAATGGCCGATACCGTAACTTTGAACCATGCTTGGGTGGCAACCCTTATTTCCCTTAGCCTTGACACGCCCCCAAGAATGTTTGTCATGGGTGTGGGCAAGACATGTAAAAGTTGAGACCCGAGAAATGTGGGGTCGAGGTATGGTGGGACCTGTTTATCCCGGAAGTCTCATGCATGGCTGAGGGAGGCAGCACATCATGGACACGTTGGGCACAAGCAAGCAAACAAGGAATAGCCGTGTGGGCTTTGATTAAGGTGCATTGCATACTTGAAAGGCCAAACCATGGGCTAGACATGGCTTTGCATGCTAGCAAGGGAAATCAGATGCTATCAGCAGACAAGGATGACGTGTGCTGATCATGTGGGCCAGTTGCTCCAACAAGCAAGGGCGCTTCAAATTGGCTCAGACATGAGTGGTGGTCGTGGGAAAACCAACCCAGACCCTTAGGGCGAATCTGATTGGTGCTAGCATGTCAACTGCATAGCTAATTTGGCTAAAGCCGGTTGGTGTCAGCATTGCCTATGCAGTTGGGTTGTAACCGCCATGTATTTGCTTTAAATACACATACCATGATCTGCAACAACCCAAGAGAGATTGGGCAAGTTTTGTAACAAACCCTTAGCCGGATTCCTTTGTACTTGCCTAAGAAGTAAATGGTCAGGTCATGTTGGCCTGTAAACTCGTGTGCCGACTGTGTGTTTAATTCTTGCCCATACCCTAATACCCTATTCGATATATTGTCTCTATGTTGGATCTCAGTGCCATCACGAGACAAAAATTCGTGTGTAATTTGACTCCAGTGACACAAGTCATCATACGATTCTGATATCACCGACATATAGGAGGAAACAAAGCTTCAATTATTGGCTTTTCATAGTGGAACTAAGGCAACCACTTCAAATTACTTTTGAAACTTAACCACCCTACAAGTAAATAGCTTCAAGGTTTTACACCATCTTACCACACTAACTGTAATAAATTACTATTACTAACCTCATCAAGGCATTTTAGAAGCTATCAAATTTAAGGAAAAAAAGTGAAATCCATTCTGCTAGGAAAATATCTTTATTTCTCCTTCAAGTATTCAATGTATCAGAAGATAAAAGAAAGAACTCTTTCTTCAACTACAATGCTAAAGATGTGTAATACGCTGAAAGGTCAAGCATTATTATAACTTGCAAAACAGAGAGATCTTCAGATATTTATATGCCTTCTAGCTAGAGCAATTAGCATAGAAAGCATAAGAAGGAAACACCTTTACCAGCATAGATGCAGCACGAACAGAAAGCACTCCTTGCTTCTTGGAAACATTAGTGTTATCTCCCTTCAGTAACACAGATGTGTTATTAAATATGTCCATTACGGCTTCAAAACCTGCATCAGTCGGTGGATCCAAAGGCATACTTGGAGTAACCTGAGGCTGTGCCTTTATATCATTTATTGTTGTTTTCTCTGGATGATCACTAGTGTTTGAGACGTTGGGACCATCTTTCAACTCTGAAGGTTTCACACCGATGGGAAGTCTGTAAAGCATCGGACTGTCCAGCACTGGAGTAGCTCCAGAATCAGTGGCCCCCTTGGTGGCCCACTCCTGTGCAAAATGATATCCGGGACCCATATCATGTCTAAGAAGCATCTCCCTTTGAAAAGTGGGTGCTCCTATAATGAATTCCAACGTGATTATTCAATTTATTTACTATTTATAAATGATTCAAAGCAAGGATCAAAATACCGTTTCGAAACGGTCGAAACATCCGAAACGTTTCTATTTCCAAGGAGACCGAAACGTTTCTGTTTCCAAGGAGACCGAAACGAATCAGTGATGAAATCGAAATTCTAATATTTCGAAATGTTTTGTCATATTTCAATGCATTTGAACAATTATTTCGGAATGTTTCAAGGTATTTCAAGATATTTTGATATATTTCGATCAATATTTTGAAAAAATAATTCTTAATTTTTTTTTTCATTTTTTTTTCGAAATGGGTCGAAACTTTTTTGAAACACGTCGAAACATTTCCATTTCCTAGGTGATCGAAATAATGCACCGAAACGAAATTTTGTTCCTTGATTCAAAGCCAAAGGTGAACCAAATAATGCTAAAACTACCCTAAACGTACCTCCAGTGTTTCGGTCATAAGCCATGGAAGAATCTGCACTGGCCTCTAAGAATTCAGCTTCGCTTTGTTCAGAACTACTATCATGTCCTCTACAATAATAAAAATTAGTACGAAATTTGTGGACACATTTGGTACTACAGAATCTGAAGATGAATTGAAGGGAGGAAACTAAAAACCTAAGAGGATATATTTCGTCACCACTGTTGCTCAATAACATCTGGAGTTCGGCAGAGTAAATACCAAAACCTTCAGCTGTGCCGTCCACGGGGACTATATTAGGCAATTCAGTGGACTCTAGTCTATTTATCATCTCAGAAAGACATGAACGCTCAGGTGAATAGTTTTCTTTAGTGTTGTGAGACTGTGGATGGTGCTTCCTCAAGAGATTGAAAATAAATGGAAAGTGTTCTGCCAGTCTAGAGAATATGCTATTTTTATGAGTAGTCTCCCGTCCAGAAAAACTGATAATCAGAGTACATTTAAGCATTAGAATTAAGAGGAAAAAAAAGTGAAAGATAATCAAAAGTATACATAACTGGAATTAAACTATAACACAACAGTTATCATAAGGAGACAAGAAATTGTCATAACTGACACTGAACCCAGAAACCATAGCAACGAAGATGTAGAGGGCATGAAACAATATTCTTCTCTCTCTCCCCCTCTCGCTCTGTGTGTGTGTGTGTGTGTGTGTGTCTCTCTCTCTCTCTCTCTCTCTCTGTGATGAGGAAAAAAATCTTAACAGATGTAAAAGCCCGAATTTGGTAATTCCAATTTCCAGATAGGTACTAACGACTTAACAATAATATCAATTTGTTCTTAATCAAAACTTGTGCACACCATTGCTAGGCCATGGATTGAAAAGGATAGAAAAACCTAACATTAAATATACGCGTAAAACAATGGACACATGGCAGCTGGCAGGGTGCCCAGCAGCCTATAACATATTCCTATGGTTAGCTCCAACGTTTTCATTCATTGAAGGCAAAGTTCTTCAACCTATATTATATCTAGAACTCAGGGAGGCATGACACGTGGCAGCTGGATAGACTGTTACAATTAGCAAGCCCTGCTGCTTGAGGAAAATAGGTATAAGTTATTTTACCTAATTTATGAACATGGCCACCTAAATATTAAATATATTATTATACAGCAAGTTTATATCAGAAATATTATTTTAGCCACACCGTTTGAGAGAGTTTCATAACCTTATATGCTATTGAATAATAAAATTAAAGTAACACCAATGTGAATAGACAAAATATAAAAAATAGCAAGTACTCTCGCCTTTATCTACTGCAATAAAAAAATTTCTTATGTTTTTACCTCGTGTCAAAGATTTCTTCTGCAATCCTCATACACATTTAATAATTAGGAAATGTAATGCAGAAATTTAACCAGATAATTGGAAAAACAAATCAAATAAAGTCCGCCTAATTGGTTCAAGGCCACTAGCAAGCTCTGTAAAAATAGTTTGTATCTCTTATCGAATAATTAGGACCACCCAAGGTTGGTTAGTATTTTACGGAGCCTTTCCACTCATTGTCAATTGGTTTTGAATTGGATGCTCTAAGCCTCTAACATGATATCAAAGTTGGGTCTTGGATGGTCAATGAGCAAATATCTTACCCACTTGAATTTCTGGTATGCATGTTTGTTTGTATGTTTCTTAGCCCCACGTGCGAGTCTAGGTCCCATGCGAGAGGTATAAAGAGAATTTGTATCCCACAAATCACCCAAGGTTGGTTAACATGCTTAAAGGGCCTCTCCACTCATTGCCAATTGGTTTTAAGTTGGATGCTCTATTGAGTTCAACTTTCAAGAAAAAAAACAGACTTGTACCAAAAAAAAAAAAAAAAAAAAAGACATAAAGCAGCATAACCAGAAAGGCTATATACAACATTCAGCAAGCATTTTACTCTGAAAGACATTCATACCCTACAGTAATAAGGGTTGTCACAATAAGGTTGCTCTCTAAAGTGGGTTCATGAACTACAGATACTACGATTTCCCCCTCGCACTCTGTAGTTTGGCGAAAATTTTGAATAATGGTGCGCACATCATTGCTGTTGATAACACCTGAACTTGCAAGGATGCATATGACAACTCCATTCAAGTCCTGAGCAAAAAAATTATCAAAAAAGTAGCACAGCCGTAGATCAGAAGTATAAGCAGGTAAAAGAAGATTCTAGCTTTTTGTCTAAGTGAAAAGTCTGAAGGAAACCAATCCTGGTAACCTCTTAGCATGATATGCCGATTGCCAATGATGATCGGAAATTAGTATATCATAAATAAGTTTAACATCTAAGCAACCACATGAGAAGAAATAAAGCATTCTTCTGCAACGTACTTAAAACTTGCGGAATACCAACTTTTTCTTACTTTTACACCCACACTAAGGAAAGGGCAGTCATATATAGCCCGCACAATTGAAGTTTTGAGGGTGTAACCAGCTCCAAATCCAATATTTGCTTCTTTATATCCTTCCAGAATCTGTACATCATAGCATTAGCCTCCGCATGTCGGACAAGCAAAAATAGATAACAAATAACAGAATGCAATGTTGGCAATTAGATAAACAAAAAACATAAGAGAAACAATAGAGGTTCATTTTCTTTTAGAACCAATACAGACACTAGATAAGTGACATAATTGAGGGTAGGCCTTGGTGCAGAGTAAAGTAGCTTCATTGTACCTGTTAGAGTTCTTATTTCTGATTTTTAGTAGTGAAGGATAGTATTGTAATTCTCATAACATCAGATTAGTATAAATAAGAGTGTAGGGCATCGTAGCCTACACACAAATTATTCTCTCCTTATTCTCCTCCCGCTGTCATTCTCTCTAATCCTAATATTATTTTTTCTATTTTAATTTGATATCAGAGCATTAATCGAAGATCAAAAAACATTGGAACACACTGTGGAAGCCCTTCAACTCAATTTGTAGTGGCTGATGTCATGCTAACGTCAACATGACGTCAACAACTGCAGGTCACCGGAAGCTACACCCTGGATCGGCTCTTTATGGGGAGTCTCATGGTGATTTTTGCCAATTTTTTTGAAGCTATCTAGGTAAAGTTTTCTATTTTTGAATGCTTTTCGAAAAAACAGGGGCTATTTTCTTTTATCCCTTGATTCTGGTTTTTTCTCCTATTTGGTTGCTTGGATATGGCTCCTAGGGTTCTGATTTGGCTTAGTGTAGCACCTCTTGAGTTGCCCAGCCCTCTGAGATTGCCTTGGATGTGTTTTTGTACACTGGAGATTGTCAGCTCCCTGTAAAAGCTTCGGAACAGTGTTTGAACTGTTCATATCTCTGTCTTTTGGCTGTTTTTGGGTCTCTGTGATATGTTTGAGGCATGTTGGGGTGATTTGCTTCGCTGGGTGTTTGTGGCTTTGATCCTCGACACTTTTTTTGGCTCTCCTCTTGGTTGTTTGTGTGATTGTGGTTGTTTGGCGACTTTTTGGTCCCCTTACTCTCTGTTATTGCCTAGTTGATTGTGGGTTTTACTATGACAACTTCTGAGGATACATTAGTAGATCTAGTTTGACTGGTCTATTCCGTGGATGATCACGTTGGACTAGGGGTGTTAAATTTCCGATTACCCACAAATTCCGACCCTACCCTACCCTACCTTACCCGACTCTATTGACCAGCTACCCAAAAGAATCAGGTAGGCCAATGGAAGAATTTTTCGTATTCCGCAAAAAATTTGGTAGGAATACAGAATACCTACAAAATTTTCGTATTCCTACCCTATCCTATATATATATGTTAATCCCTAAAAATTAAAATCCAAAAATCTAGAAACCCTAATATTTATGGCTATTTTATATACTAGTTGGTGCATACGTGCGTTGCACGTGGACCATTTTTATATTAAATTTTTTAACTTAATAAAGATTGTTTGTTACCTTTTATGATGAAATTCGGGTACAATTTGATAAACGTGTTAAAGCATTTCATTTTGACAATGCTCTTAAGTATATTCAATCATTTGTGTACGTTCTGTGCTGACCATGATATCATCCATCAAACTACATGTTTACGTACATCTCAACAAATGGTGTTACCGAACGTAAACACCGCCATATATTAAATGTTGGATGTTGCTCGTACTTTAATGTTTAACATGCATGTACCCTATGAAACATGAATACTTTGATCAGGGTGACATATTCATATCCGATACATATCGGATACTGATACTCGTCGAATACTAACGAATACGTATCATATACTTTTGGCACATATCAAATAATTAATAAGTTATTTAAAATTGTTGGATACTTGTTGACTATACGTCGACTGCGCATATCTCCAAGGTGGATACATTCTCCTTATACTTAATGAGGTGGGTTGTGTAGAAACCATAAATCACATAAATGGAGATTGCTTATTCCAAGATGTTCATTTAAATATCACATCTATCAACCAACTGGGCTAGCTCAGTTGGCCAGAGCCTGTGGCTTCCCAGTGGGAGGTCAGGGGTTCGAAGTCCCCTGCGTGCAATAGTGTGGCTGCTTGGTAGGACAAGACCTCAGTTACTTGGATGAACCGTATCCAGGTCTCTGGTGTAGGTCTTGAGTTCCCGACGAAACGCAAGTCCTGATTTAACTGGTGTATGAGTTGAGGGGCCGGTTCATACACCCGGGTTTGCCCTTAGTTCTACTCAGGTTACGAGTTTGAGCGACATAAGTGCGCCTCCACTCGCTGAGGACAGGCCATGAAATTTCCCGTTACCCAAAAAAAAATATCACATCTATCACAAGATTTATCAATTATTTACATTTTGCTTGGCCTGAATAAGGATTTTTTGTGGCTTATGTTAAAGTCTATAATTAAATGCTAAGTAAAAGTTGAAAACATTCGAAGGATGACATATATTCAAGTTTAGAATTATATAGAATATTGAATTCAAAACACCATTAGACAGTCCCTACATCAACAACATAAATTGTTTTAGTTTGAACGTATTTTGTCTCTTAATCCCTTATATCCTTAGTATGTATACACACACACACACACATATATATTATAAAGACTTATCCTAATCGTATTCGTATCATACTTTTTAAAATTTTGCCGTATTTTTCGTATTCGTATGGTGTCATATCCACATCCCGTGTTCGTATTCGTATACGTGTTTCCTAGCATGTCTCAAAGCCATATTAGGTTGATGTTGTTCTTACTTCGGTGTACCTTATTAATCGTATGCAAGGATCAAAATATCGTTACGAAACTGTCGAAGCATCAGAAACGTTTCTGTTTCTAAGAAGATCGAAACGAATCAGTGATATGGAATCAAAATTCTAATACTTTGATGTGTTCCATAATATTTTGAAATATTTTATTATATTTCAATACATTTGCACAATTATTTCGGAATGTTTCAAGGTATTTCAAGATATTATGATATATTTCGACCAATGTTTTGAAAAAATAATTTTTAAATTTTTTATTTTTTTTAATTCTGTTTTCGAAATAGGTCAAAATGTTTCCGAAACATGTCGAAACGTTCCGTTTCCTAGTGACCGAAACAATGCACCGAAACGAAATTTTAATCCTTGATCGTATGCCTTCTTCCGTCTTGTCTAATCAAGTTCATTTCTCGTTGCTTTATCATGATAAAACATCTTTTAGTCTCACTACTCGTGTCTTTAGTTGTATTTCTTTTATTTACCTCCTTGGCACAGGCCGCGATAAACTTCTCCACGCTCAGTCAAGTGTGTTTTCAACAATATTCTCGTACTCAGAAAAGTTATTGCTGCTACGATCCTATTTCTTGCTGATATTATGGAATCGTCTTCTTTCTTTTTTGCACCAAGTCATACTTTTTTCCTAAATTTAGTATTTCCCAGTAAGGAGGAGCTCTTATTGCCTATTGTACCAAACTGTGTTTCTTCTTCCTCCCCGATTACTACTCCGTCATTACAGGTTTATCGTCGTTCCACTGACATATTGGTGGTTCCATTTGCTTCAACTCCCTAACCATTACCTATTTCTCCTGAGGTCCAAACCTTTACATAGTCAGTTAGTTCATCATCTTCTAATTTATTTATTGCATTACGGAAAGGTTCTCGTAACCGTATCAAGCATCTTATTTCTAATTTTATTTATTTTCATCGACTTTCTTCATCTTTTCGCTATTTTGTATCAACTCTGTCTTTTGTGCTTGTTCCTAACTCTTTGAAACATGCATTAACATCTCCTAGTTGGAAACGAACTTGAATAAGGAAATGAAAACCTTTAATGAGAATTAGCCATGAGACCTTACTACTCTTCCTTTTGATAAGCAGACAGTCGATTGTCGTTGGGTCTACACATTGAATTATCATCCCGATTGTTTAGTTAAGCGTTTGAAGGCTCGTCTTGTTGCTAAAGGCTACACCCAGACATATAGTCTGAATTATGTGAGACTTTCTATCCTATTGTCCGTCTTAACTGTGTTAGAGTTCTTATTTAGGTTGCAGTGAGTTGTGATTGGCCTTTGTATCAATTGGACATCTTTTTTTTTTGGTCTGGTATCAATTGGACATCAAGAATGTCTTTTTACATGAAAATCTCCAGGGGGAGATATGTATTATACAACCTCCAGGTTATGTTGTATCTATTAAGAGAGTTTGTATCTCATATTGAATAATTAGGACCACTAAGGTTGATTTATATACTTGAGACCACTTTACCCATTGCCAATTGATTTTGAGTTGAATGCTCTAACGTGGTATCAGAGCTATGCCTCTAGGGTGGCCAATGAGTTAAGTCTCTTACCCATTTGAATTTCCCAATATGCATGATTGTTTGCTTGTTGACCCCACAGTGAGCTCGGGTATCACGTGAGGGAGGGTGGTAAGAGAGCTTATACCCCACATCAAATAATTAAGACTACCAATGTTGGTTTACACATTTGAGAAGCCACTGACCTATTGACAATTGATTTTGGATTGGATGCTTTAACATTATCTGGTAAGGAACAATTAGTGTATCGTCAGAACAAAGCACTATATGGCCTAAAACAACCACCACATGTTTGGCTTAATACTGTTATACTTAAGTATGATTTTCAACGCTCTACTTCAGACCATAGTTATCAAATCGTGTATCGGAAGGCGTATCGTTTTTTAAAAATAGTGTATCGTATCGTGTATCGTAAGATACGGTGTAATTTTAAATAAATAGTAATAAAATATATATACCTTTGAAAAAAAAAGATTACACTCATAAAAATATAGAATTTCATTAATACTCCACCAACTATTCAAGTCATCAACATAGTTCACTTATATTATAATGCAAAGTTCACAACCATAGCTTTGTAAATAAATTAGGGACCAAATAAATTATCAAATAAATAGCTTTGTAAATAAATTAGGGACCAAAAAGGCAGCTACAGCTTTGTAATAATTCACAAAAAAAAAAATTATTTGGCTTTGTAAATAAATTAGGCAGCAAACATCGCAGAGGAGAGAAAAAGAGGGATTTTATTTTTTTTTTGTAAACCCTAGCCACTAAACGATGTCGTTTCAGTGGCAGGGATAAAAAAAATCAGCCTATTATTAATACAAAACGACGTCGTTCCAGAAAAAAAAAAAAAAAAACAGCTTTTGCACGTATCGTATCGTAAAAGCATATCGTGTATCGGACGATACGACGCAAAAACGATACAGACCTACAATCCGTATCGTTTTGGCTCCGTATCGGAACGTATCGTACGATACGTATTGCGTATCGTACGATACTAACAACTATGCTTCAGACCATTTAGTTTTTATTTGTCGTTTTTCGACAAGTGTTATTATTCTTATTGTGTATACTAAGGACATTAACATTAGTAGTAGGTAATGACTCAGATGATATTGCCCACTTCAAGGTCCATTTGAAAAAAGTACTTTCATATCAAATATTTAATAATTGCTCGATTCCATCGAGGTTGCTCGGCCAAAAAAGGTACGAGTTTATGCCAATGAAATTATGTAATGGACTTATTATATGAGACTGGGACTCTTGGTGCATGTCTAACAGATACTCCTATGGATTCTACAATTAAGTTAGATGTTGAGAGCTATGAAGCACGGACACTCTCGAGAACGTGACGTATCCGTGTCGGACACGTGTCGTATCCGTGTCGGACACCGACACTCTTCGGACACTCTCGTACACATGTCCGATACTCTTTTATCCGTGTCCATAATTAAATGATAAATTTTTTATTTCGGACACTTCTTTGGTGACGTGTCGGACACTTCTTTAGAACGTGTTTATTACTAAACAATAGACATTTGTTGAAATGTGATTAACAAAGCTTAAAAATTTGAGAACATATAATTATTAATACTAGACATATTAAAGTTGTACTCCAAATATAATAATAAAAACAAAAGATGCATAAAAATTTTAAAAAAGAGGAATTGAGAAAATGAGAGCAATTATTTAAATTATATATTAGGTACGCATTCTCTACAAAAAAAATTGATGATTATTGACTATAATGAGGATGTTTTAGTCTAAAAATTCACACATGACTAGACATTAGGCTTTTTTTACCATAAAATACTGATTTTTTTATGAATTGTATATCATTATCACTATATTTACAATAAATTATATAATGTTATATATAAAATATAATTTTTTTGTAGCGTGTCCGCAACGTGTCCGTGTCCTATTTTTTTAAGAAATGTCGTATCGGCGTGTCCGTGTCGTGTCGTATCCGTGTCCCGTGTCCGTGTCCATGCTTCTTAGGTTGAGAGTGATGAAGTTTTTGATGATGTGGAGCGCTATCGGAGGTTGGTTGGTAACCTAATTTATCTTACAGTTACACAACCTAATATTACCTATGTTGTTGGTATGGTTAGTCTGTTCATGTCATAGTTCAAAATCACAGTATCGGCCATCGACTCGGAGAGTTCCAAGACACGTTGGTCGTAGAGTCGTGTTGCGGTATCGGACGATATGACCTAAAAGAAAATGTTGAATATGACGAGATTTAGGTCATACCGCGGCATCGCGGAACCATATTGGATGATTCGGTGATGACAACTCAGCGACTCAGAATTGACTCACATATAACTTGAATGACTTGGCCGAGTCGTGCGACACTCAGGGTTTGTACGCAACGTGTAACAGTATCATCTCGGCAGGTGTCGAATCAGATAAAACTCAGCCAACTCGTATCGGGTATCGATCGATACTTTGAACCATAGTTCATGCATGGTCCTCGTAAGCCTCATTTGGAGGTTATCTGTCGTATTCTTTAGTATACAGAAAAATCTATGATTGTTACTAGCTTCTCTGATGCTGACTGAGTAGGTAGTCTTATTTATAGATGATTTACCTCATGTTATTGTATGTTTATTGGTGGTAATCTTGTTACTTGGCGTAGCAATAAACAGAATGTGATTTTCCATTCGAGTGCAGAGATTGAATACCGGGCTATGGATCACTACGTGTGGGATGTTGGTTCGTTCTCTCCTTCATGATATGGGTATCCTACGGAGATGCATTGTGACAACCATGTACCTATTTTCATTATTAGTAATTTGGTATTTAATGAGAATACCAAATACATCGACGTGAACTGTCATTTTATTTGAGATCTCTTGATGTGTAAGAAGATTATCAAACCATACATCAAATTTAGTGATCAACTGGGTGACATCCTTACCAAACCATTGACTCAATCTGTCGTTAATAATCTTTGCTCTAAGTTGGGCATCTTTGATCTTTATGCTTTAACTTGACTGGGAGTGTTAAGAGTTCTTATTTTATATTTTTAGTGAAGGGTAGTATTGTAATTCCTATACTACCAATTTAGTGTAAATAAGAGTGTAGGGGAAAGGCCTACACACTGATTATTCTCTCCTTCTCTTCTCTTTTTCTTTCTTCCTTCTCGACTTCTCTCTAACCCTAATATTAGTTTTTCTATTTCAACTGTGACCTAGGTGTTATGGGCCCAAGTCACAGAAACAGACTCTTTGCATGCTGAGGTAATGTTGCGCACCTCTCACCCTCCCTAGACTCAGATAGAGGTGGATACAAAAAATCATAAGTAGTTCACACAAAGTGAGAAGGCCAGAAAACCTACTCTTATAATTTCTGGAGCTTTAAGTTCTTTCACTTCATTTTTGGGTACATCTAGAAATTTTATGTGCATCTCCTGTCATAACAAAAACAATATGTAAATAAAAAAATATATAGTAACACAAATTAAAGGCATCTAGAAGCCTAACAAAATATTGAGGGGCAAAGAAAAAGCAAAGAAGGAAGAACTTACAGATATCATAATGGAGATGGCATTTATAGCCATCAAAACAGCATTGTTTGCTGTCTTTAAGGCCTCATCCAGAGTTACCATATCCTTTTCCAGAAGTGCATCTGTATCCACCACTGATCCCAAGAAGCAAGAAAACACCAAGCTTGAAGGTTAGCAGGTCGATAAGCACCTAATCTTAACAAACAGAATCAACAATTGAAATTAGCAGAAAGCTGCTAGTGGAGGTAGTCAGTAGAAATGGTCAGCACTCCATATCAAAGCTATTTTTCTATAGCCAAGTACAAGTTCTGAGGAACTCAACAAATATCTTCACAATTTCCATTTATTGATGACTACAAAGAAAAGGAGGCATCTCTTTTTTCTTTTTTTCTTTTTGAGCAAAAAAAAGGAGGCACCTCCATTATACAAGAGTTTGCAATTTTAACAAGGCTCAAAAAGTTTGTTCCAAGTTGGTTCGTTGTAACATGAGAACTAATCTAAGGATTGTTGAGAATAACTAATCTAAGGATTGTTGAGAATAACGAAACCGTAAACAGAATGAACAATTTTTCCTCAGAAAAATAATAGCCAATGCCTGGAGCATACAAGTTATAAAATCCAAGATATATCCAAGGTCCACATTACTTTCACTCAATGGATGAATTAAATTTCTTTAACAATGTTTCAATGGCATTGTAAAATCACAATGTTGCTTTTGTATCTATAACTAGTCATAACTTACTTTAATGGGAGCCTTTTTCAAAAATGCAGTTTAGAACTATGATATGGAGAAGTGGACTTTCAGGAAATACAACCAAGAGGACAACTTCCGTTGGCAGTTTATTTGAGAGCCTAGGCGAGGATGTGTTTGCCTCTACAAGAGGCTTTTCTCCTACAAATTGTTCATTCTTGCAAAGATTTGCATTCATAGTTGTTAGAGTTGTTATTTTTTTGTATTAGACATAAATTAATTAGTGTAGGGCAAGGTTTTTAAAATTGGGAACCTATCTTGGATCAATGGGCAAGACTTAAGGATTGGGATCATAGGATCAGATCGAGAATCCTAAGATCTTATCAATTGAGAAAATGAGACGAAAAATATATGTAGAAATATAAAATTCTCAAAAAGCAAGAATAAAACAAGCATAGTATAAATGCAAATAGAAAGATATAGAACTTATGATTGAAATATGATAAACTACAATTTGGCATTTTTTTTTTTTTTTGATAGGAAACGAAAAATTTTATTAATCAAAATTAAGTGTACATGACAATGGTTGGATAAGAAATCCAACCACTAAAAAGAAAAGAAAAGCATAATGAAAATAAAATAAAGAAATATATATAAACATCCTATATATCACATGAAGCTCGTCATCCAGCCAAAATTGCAAAGAGTGGGTGTCCTTTAAAATCCTTAGATACCGAAGCCCAGAAGGATGCCAAAAAATAAATATGATCCCATAAACTTCCTAACACTCAGAACGATCTTTGAAGATTTTTACATTTCTTTCCTTCCAAATATCCCTCAGAATAGCACAATTCCACAATGTCATACCCTTATCACTCCTCTCAAACCCCTATCAAATCTTGAACAAACAAAAAAATAGCGGATTTGGGAATCACCCACAACAAACTCACTAATCCGAACAACTTGTACGACAATGAAAAAGCAATAGGACAATGTAAGAATAAATGATGTATGTTTTCATAATCCCCTCTACACATAACACAACATTGCGGAGCAAGACAAGAGTGAGGCATCATTTTTTGAAGCATATCAATAGTATTAATCTTACTATGTGCAACAGTCCATGCAAAATCTTGCACTTCAATATGCACTTTAGCTTTCCAAATCATCATAGCAGGTATAAAAAACGAATGAGAAGAATCATCAATAAGTGACACATAAAAAGATTTACAAGAAAAAACACCCAAAGAGTCTAGAATCCACCTTCTTATATCAGATGACTCTTGACATAAGAAGGTATCATTAATCATACTCAAGAGACGTATCACATCACTTATATCTCTATCGTCAAGATTCCTATGAAAGCCAAAAACCCAAGAATATGATTGACTATAAGATATAATCATAGAAGCAATGGTCATATCATGATAAGAAGATAAATGATAGAGACGAGGAAACAAATAAGAGAAAGATGACTCCCCAACCCAAACATCCTCCCAAAAATGAATTTTCATCCCATTTCCCACCACCACCCTAATATTTCGAGAAAGTCTCATCAATCCCTGAGAAATGTATTTCCACGGATATCGAAAACTTCCCCTTTCAACCCTACTAGGGTCCCATCCATGATCTGTAATCCATATTTGCTCTTAATAACTCTTAGAATATATAGAGTGGCATTTATGTAATAAGTATATCCTAAGAGGGATATAGTAGTCTTTAGTCATATTGAGATACATATATATATGAGTTGAAAGGGAAGGTAGGTTAACTTCTTCCAATTATTTCTTACATCTCTCTCTCTCTCTCTCTCTCTCTCTACATTTACATGGTATTAGAACGAGGTCCGCAAGGTCCTTAGGGTTTGTCCTTCCCTCTTTTTCCTTTCTCTCTGGTATCTAATAATATTAATATATATATATATATATATATATATATATATATATACAGTGTGTTGTTGAAGTTGACGAAGTTCATCTCCTGTTGGAGTTGATGTTCTGTTGATGAAATTGATGGTGTTCAAGTAGTTTCTTGCTGTGATTCGAAGTGGTGTTGATGCCTGTTGTGCATCGTTGCTGATCGTGGTTTCGGCGTTGGTTGGATTTGGGTTGGTGACTACGTCTTTGTCGATGGCATTTGTCTGATCGTTGTAACCTTTGTGTGGCTATTGGTGGTGTCGTTGGATTGTTGAGTGGTGCTGTTGCCAGAGTTGTGCTTGTTCCAGCATCTGGTGGCGGTGGTGTTCGTTGCCCTAATCACAGTTGGTGTGAAAGGGAAGACCCTTGTTTGGCTGCATGTTTGGGTTAACTTCAGTCCAGCTATTCCTATCAGTCCAGCAGCCCAGTTAGGCGTCCAGTTGGTCCAGCCCACTAAACCGGTTCATCTCAACTGTGTTCCCCGGTTCGATTCGGTTCGTTTCAGACAGCTTCCATCCGGTTCAGGTAGCTTCCCACCCGGTTCAGGCACCTACTGCGTTATCCGGTCCAGTTCATGCAGATATCCAGTCCAAGCTGATCTACTGGACCTGGATCCACTCCATTTCTACAGCACAAAAGCCCCGAATCAGCAATTAATTCATTAGTCACTCTCCCACCTACAGCTGGACTCTCACCTTGTATTTTGAAATTTGAATTAACAGCTAACAATTCGTGATTAGCATTAACTACCCCCTTAATTGCCAGGTATTAATTATTAATGACAGGCCCAATCCCTGGTTGACTTATGCAAGAAATCAGCCCATTTCCTTTATTCTCTCCTCCCAGTGCATGATTATTTTGTACAACCCCTCTATCTATCATGCCACATATCCTTTTCCTTGCCATGTCATCGTCTTCTACCTTCAGTCTGGAGTACCGAGTTTTTGTGCTACCATTCAATTCTCGAATTTTCATTCGATCAGAAACTGACCCACCAAGATTCAAAATTACCTTAACAGTAATCTGATAATTTTCCCTTGAAATTCAACATTCAATAATGATGGTATATGCCACTTTTCACATCTTCCCACCATAATTTTGGCTTGAACAAATTATACAGAGACAGAGTACCATGATCAGCCTGATCGAAACCACCACAGCAGTCGCCAATCTTCCTAAACACTTCTTCTTTCCACAAATGAAAAGGTAAACCTTCAATCCCAATCCATCCTCCCAAAAACGAAATTCGATTTCTTCCTAAATTAGATTCTGGAACCCATTTCAAAAATTTAATCAGACCAACATTTTCTGTCGTGATTGCATTTACACTCCATATGGAAGCAGCATGTTCCTCGTTTTCGCAGAAGAATACAGGCTTATCAAGCTGAAATGGCAACAACTGAATATCAACATTTAGCTTTATTTTCAGATTTTGATTTATGGTCCTCCATGGAATAAAGATGCTTTCCCTCTTACATATAACTGCACTCCCATCAGTATCCTTATTTTCCACAATTTCATTCTCCTGCATATCTACATCTCCAGCAATTCCATCACCCTTCAACATATCACTAAGCATTCGTTGAAAACTCCTCCATCCTTTCACGTTCTCTCCATAAGGAACACCTATGAAATCTCTCTTGCTTGAGGATGTAAACTTTGAAATAGTAATAAAGTGCCCTCTCCTGTTGGAACTCCTTTCAACCCATAATTTATATGAGTAACATCTAAATTTTCTGAAGAACGTCACTGGACCTCTCCATTGAATTGCCGCCTCCAACGCATCGCACAACCAGGAAATACCACCTAATCCCACGATGATAGAAAAGCTTGAAAGACGAGATCTTTCAGTAATCTTAACAGCTTCCCCTAAAGGCTCTTCCTCAACCTCAACCTCAACCAAAAACAACTTCTGATCTATCCTCACATCTTTAGACACATGTTTATATTTCTTCATCTCGGTCACAAAAAATTAACTAGCTCCCATTCTCCAACTCACAGGTACAATCCGTACGCAGCATCTTCTGATAAAAGCTAATCTTCTTACTTTAAGGGCACAGTTGCCAGAAGCACAATGATAAAGCAGATGGGCGCATCAGAATATGAGCATTGAAAAGAGTCTAAAATCAGAGATTGACTATTAATCTTGTGGGATTTTGCAAAAGAGGAATAGAAGAAGTGAAATATTTTGATCTTAACTTTCAAAGAAAGAGATACAAAGGAGAGACTGGAAAGTTGAAAGACTGTTGTATAATAACATTAACTATTCAACATCCAAACAAAAAAACATAAAAGAATAAAAATTGAAGACTATCTACCTATG
This sequence comes from Ilex aquifolium, assembly GCA_951799425.1. NCBI lineage: Eukaryota > Viridiplantae > Streptophyta > Magnoliopsida > Aquifoliales > Aquifoliaceae > Ilex > Ilex aquifolium. The sequence continues at coordinate 2,400,127 of OX637402.1, read as the reverse complement.
ATTACTTGCAGAAAGAAAATCAAATCTAACCATTGCTTTTAACTTTTCAATGACAGAGACGAATGAAGAAAGAGACCATTTTGTAAACGAAACAAACGTTTTATAGCTTTTCTCATCCACTGAAATTACCCGACTCACTCTTATATAAGACATTCACCTTTAGATCGAGTCCTTAACTATTAAAACGAAAAATATGGATTAGATTGCTCAATAACTAAATATGTCCAACAAACAAACTCAACAACATAGATTGGTAAAATCACAGTTTGGATCGAGATCCTACGATCCTATAAGATTCGGATCACGATCCCATTAAAATCCTACGAATTTGGGATTCTACAAGAGACACATATCGATTTGTTTACACCGGATTGTAGGATCATAAGATCCTAGGATCCAGATCGGGATGTTGATAACCATGATGTAGGGTAATAATGTAATTACTGTAACTATTACTCTACTATAAACAAGAGAGTATAGGGCAACACACGGCCTACACACAGATTGTCTCTTTCCATCTTTGTCTTCTCTCATCCTCCTTTCCTTTCCTTTCCTTTCCCTAAACCCTAATACCAATTTCATAGTCTTAACTATAGTGTTCTAAAGCATTGTAAATACATTCTCATGTGGTTGGTGTATCACTTGGTTTTTTTTTTTTTTTTTTTTTTGATAGGAAACATATCTCTTGTATTAAAATAAAAATGAGAATACGTAAAGAGAGATTGGATAAGAAATCCAATCAAAAACAAAGAAAATTACAATAACAATAAAATACTAGGAAATGCCTATAAATCACATGAATCTCTCAATCCCGCTTGTATAGCAAAAAATCGAATTCCTTTAAAGGCCTTTGTAACTGAAGCCCAAAACGATGCTAAAAAATAAATACGCTCCCACAATCCTTCCACAGACTCATTCCGAATTTCAAAAATTCTTATATTATGCTCCTTCCAAATTACCCACATAGTAGCAATGATAACACAATTCCATAGAGTAAGGCACCTTTAACATCTTCAATAAATAAGGAACTGGATGTAAGCGGGATCACCCAACTAAGGCCCACCTCTTGAAACAATCGATACCACATTCAAAGCAACTGGACAATGAAAAAATAAATGATCAACACTCTCACTATCACCTTTACACATCACACACCACACACGACTAAGGGGAAAGACAACTGTAAGGTTCCCATTTCTGAAGCAAGTCGTCAATATTAATCTTACCATGTGCTACTGTCCATGCAAAAACTTGCACCTTGAAATGTACTTTTGCTTTCTATATCATCATAGCAAGATCAAAAGAAGGATAAGAATTTTCCTCCACTAAAGAATTAAAGAAAGATCTACATGAGAAAACTCTCGATGGTTCCGACAACCACTCTCTTTTATCACCGACTCAATATTCAACACAATGTTATTAAGAATATCTAGAAATAAAATCATATCAATTGTATCTCTATCATCTAAATTCCTACGAAAACCAAAATCCCAAGAATATGATAAACAATAAATGACCGAATCATAGACATAATGAATGAATTGTGAAACATAGATAAATGATAGAGATGAGGAAACACATATGGAAGACTACTTTCCCCCCATTACCCACCACTAACCTCACCTCTTGGGGAAAATCTCGCCAAACCCTGAGAAATGAATTTCCACGGGCATCGGAAACCACTCCTTTCAACCATATTAGTGTCTCATCCATTAGCATGTAATTCATATTTACTACAAATATCTAAATGCCACAAAGAATTTAGTTTCAAGGGAAACCTCCAAAGCCACTTGCCTTCAAATTACCAATAGAGAGACCTCATTTATCCTTAGATCTAGACACCGCCCCCAACTAATCAAATGATCCTTTCTTCCTTGCCCCCTAACTTCACATAGAAAATCCCTCATAATTTTTTCAAGTCTCAACTATTTTCCCTGGTAATATAAATAGAGATAAAATGTATGTAGGAATGCTAGATAAAACTGACTGGACAAGAGTTAGCCTCCCTCCTTTGGATATATAAGCTTTCTAATCTTTTCCCAACTTTTTCCACCACCAGGTCCCAAAAAGATTACAAAAGTGAATTCCACCTCAACGGTAGTCCTAAGTACTTCAATGGTCACTCTGCTACTTTACACCCCAACAATCCTACTATCTTACTAATCTTTTCCTCATTTGAATTAATGGCCACTAGTACACTTTTTTCCAAATTTACCTTTAAGACTTGAGACCACATCAAACACCTCTACAATGTTCTTAAATTTAGGGGTCCTTGCAAGTAATCGTGGAGGGAACTCCTTAAACATTCTTGCTCTTAACTAACATTAACAATAGCAATTATTGTTGGCTTGCCGGAGCATGTGGATCAAAGTTCTGAACTGCATGGATTTCTTGTCTCTATTCGTGGTTCATATTTTATTGTTTTATTCGCTTTGCTATAAACACCTAAATTAGCTATTTACCTTCATGAGAGATCTTCATGGATTTCTGGACCGTAATTTTGTTATTTGGAGTTCGAATTTGATGGTAATTGAATCGGTATGCCATAATACGTGTATTGCTTCTAGAAAGTAACAAGGTATAGACACAAAGGTACTTGCATCCCAACCAGTTAGCCCGAGGGAAATCTCTCATAATTAGAAGACGATGAGAACTGAAGCAAAACGTGAGGCAAAAGGCTTGCAAAGCTTATTAGATCTTATTTCTACAATTTTTAGCAAATCAATAAATGAATGAGCTACAAGACCGATAATAGCACCCTAATGTCTATACAATACATAAAAGAGCCAATGCACCTTCTGGTACTCTACTACTCATGTTGGAGGCCCATATTTCCTATCTCAATTCATGTGACCCTTATGACCGTCCTTTAGATACCGGCAACCAATTATAGTATGACACCTCATATCACAACTAAATATAGAATACAAACCAAGCACAATCATTTCTATGGAAAAGTGTGATACGAGTCGAAGTGTATGATGTTCGTTGAGACTTGGAGCTTATTTTCTTGTTATGCTTTTTTCTTTTCATCTTGTAACCTTTTTGTTTCTTTTCTACTCTTTTTTTCATATTAAGACTTTTTGTCCTCTCATGCACCTTTTTATCTTTACCTTTGTTGTTGGAGTTCTTATTTTATATTATTAGTAGTGTAGGGTGATATCAAGGATCAAAATATCGTTTCGAAACGGTCAAAACATCCGAAACGTTTCCGTTTCCAAGAAAACCGAAACAAATCAGTGATGAAATCGAAATTCTAATACTTCGAGGTGTTCCATAATGATTCGAAATGTTTTATTATATTTCAATACATTTGCAAAATTATTTCAGAATATTTCAAGGTATTTCAAGATATTTTGGTATATTTCGACCAATGTTTTGAAAAAATAATTCTTAAATTTTTATTTTTTCATTCTGTTTTCAAAACGGTTCGAAACATTTCCAAAACATGTTGAAACGTTTCCGTTTCCTAGGTGACCGAAACAATACGCTGAAATAAAATTTTGATCATTGGGTAATATTGCAATTACCCATACTATCAGTTTATTATAAATAAGAGTGTAGGACAACCTAGCTCACATACATTATTTCTCACTCTTTCTCTCTCTCTCTCTTCTTCTCCTTTCTCCTAAACTTAAAACCCTAATATTTAACTATTTTAGTTTCAAATTGGTATAAGAGCATCTATTATAGTCGTTCTCTCTCTTTTCTTTTCTTTTTTTTTTCTTCTCTACATTGTTATTGCTGAAACTGATCATCACAGTACTGTTCACAGAAGTTACTTTTCACTGTAGTTACTGTTCTTCGCGGGTTACTATTCATTGTGGAACCACGATTAGTCGTGTGAGGCTTTTTTGGATCCTAAATCATGTCTTGAGGAGTTATAATGACTGATTGTTCAATTCCTTTGGTTGTGATTGTTGTTCTTCACCAATGAGATTAGGATTGTCTAATGACCATAGTCCTTGTTTGTGCCTTGTTTCTTCATGATTAGGTTGTTTTGCAGAAAATACGAGTTTCACTAAAACTATAGAATGTGTTTGTGATTGACTCGTCTATTTTTGTTTTTCGATGATTTTTGCCTCAAAAACTAGACCACAATGATTTTTTATTTTTTTGCGTCTGGTCACACTTATGACTTTAGGGTTTGCTCCTTTTGGCTACTGAAGGTGTTTTGGGCATATCTTTTTTTGGATACACCGCCTCTTTTTGGTTTGCGAAAGTTTTGCTTGAACAACTTCTTGGAGTTGTTTTTTGGGGCAGATTGTGTTCTTCCCTGATTCGTCAGCTCGTCCAACACTTATCTTCACTTTCTTCACATTTATGCTAATTGAGGTAACTCTATTCCTAATATTCTCTTTAACTTATTATTCGTGAGTCAGTTAACTAAGTCCTTATATTGTTCAGTAATGTTTTCTCAATCTTCTTGTGTTTTTCAGGAACTCAAAACAAATAAGATGATTGGTTTGGGACATGAGAGCAATGTCCTTTATTACTTAGATTCTGATGGTTCTTTTTCGACCTTGACTGCTCACGAGTCTTCTACTTTAGTGACACTTCCGACTAGGTCATCCCTCCTTGCAAAAATTGTGTCAAGTTATCCATGATTGGAATTCTTCTTCAATGTTAGAATATGAGGCTTATCAGTTAGGCAAGCATCATCGTAGTTTTTTTCCTCCTAGTTCTTCAAGTCATCAGTCAAGTTCTTTTCATGTTGTCCATACAGATATTTGGAGTCTTGCAAGAATCAAAAGTATTTCTAATTTTTAGTATTTTGTAATCTTCTTCCTTGGAACTACTCCTAAGCTTAGGTAGCCACTCCCTTCAATGGCTTGTGAATGCTGAATATATGGAGAAGAGATGATGCATTTTCGTCCATGAGGCTCCCCCAGCCTGTGTGCAGGCCTCCCATCAATGGGAGGTGAGTTGATTGGCTTTTGACAGGCTAGGAAGAGCATAGCCGGCACCCACCATGGCAGCCCCCTTCTCTCCCATCCTCATTAATGCCATTACCTCCAAAGTCCAAGCATGGGTGTTGGGAGGCATGTAGATGTGTAAGGGATGTCAGAGGACAAGTGGGAGAATCAATGGTGGAACTCCCAAGCAAGTGGAGCATGAGTTGCAAGCGTTCTGGGCATTCTGGACAAAACCTACCGGTAGGTTTTGGCTACTGGAGTAAAAACTAGCGGTGGTCTTTCCGGTAGGATGCATGACTTGGTTATTTCTTATGAAAAAACGATCTGAATTGCCTAAGATCTTTATCACTTTTTATAATGAAATCCTACTTGGTGCTCTGATCGAAAACAAATCAGTGGTTCAGTTTGATATCCATAAGTTCATAGGTTTCATAAGTTCATAGGTTTGATAATGCCCTCGCGTATATTTAATCATTTATGAAAACTTTGTGTACTTACATATTTATACTTGAACACACCCCCTCACGTAAAGGAGCTAGATTTTAGACCTAACATGTAAAAATCTTTAAATAATTAGGGTGACCGCAAGATTCGAACACAAGACCTCCGATACCATGTTAAATAATCATCTACTCCAAAAACTTAAGTTGTTAGAGTGGTTGTAAGTTAAGTATTTATTCTTAAACACGCCTTCTCACGTGAGGGCTAGATTTTGGGCCTAGCACGTGAAATCTTGTAATAATTAGGGTGGCGGCGAGGTTTGAACACAAGACATCCTGCTCTGATACCATGTTAAACAACCATATTTTTCAAAAACTTAAGTTGTTAAAGAGCGTGTAACTTAAGTATTTATATTTCAACATGACAAATGAATGTTAAAGTGCGGGCAACACCCAATAAATGACGATACTTTCGTTCGGCACACCATTTTGTTGGGAGGTATGAGAACAAGTAGTTTGATGGATAATGCCACGATCAGCACAAAAGATTTTCATAAATGATTGAGTATACTCGAGGGTATTGTCTGACTGAAGAACTTTAATACGAACATTAAATTGAATCAGAATTTTATTATAAAAAGTGGTAAAGACTTTGGATAATTCGGATCGGTCTTTAATAAGAAATCAAGGATCAAAATATCGTTTCGAAACGGTAGAAACATCTAAAACGTTTCCGTTTCCGTTTCCGTTTCCGTTTCCAATGAGACTGAAATGAATCCGTGATGAAATCAAAATTCTAATACTTCGAGGTATTCCATAATGTTTCGAAGTAATTTGTTATATTTCAATGCATTTGCACAATTATTTCGGAATAATTCAAGGTATTTCAATATATTTTAACATATTTCGACCAATGTTTTAAAAAAATAATTCTTAAATTTTTATTTATTTTTATTCTATTTTCGAAACGGGTCGAAACGTTTTCGTTTTCTAGGTGACCGAAATAATGCACCGAAATGAAATTTTGATCCTTGTAAGAAATAACAAAATCATACGAGAGAAATCATCAACAAATATTGATGGGCCAAGCCCAAAGGCCCAACTCATATTATAAAGCCCGATCTGAATTTAATAGCCCAACTCCGAGAGATCCAACAAGTCCAGCCCAATGTGGTCAACCCGGTCAAGCTCATCAGGCTCAAGGAGCTACATCAGTAGGAGAGCATGGAAGGGTCATCCAAGAGCCTCCTCCTAGCCACCTTGGAGTAAGGGTCATCCAAGAGCCTCCTCCTCGCCACCTTGGATAAAGGGTCATCCCAAGAGCCTCCTCCTCGCCACCTTGGAGTAAGGGTCATCCCAAGAGCCTCATCCTCGTCGCCTGGAGAGAGTTACCTTCCCTCATCCTTTGACCAAGTCCTTTGGAGTGCACCATAACTTCTTTGCCCGTTGAGAAGAGGAAAGGTCGCCAAGCCATTTAAACTACTATTAAAGTCGTCCTGGAATCCGGTACGACCACTGAATCAGCTATTTGATTCATACCCATTATGAGGAGACTACTATAAAATGTAAGCCCCACCAACACTTGGAAGGCAAGACACTCATTAGGCAAATCTCTCCTCTCCCTCTCTAAGATTGTAACTCTCTGCTCTCCTTACACACTGGAGTTAATAAAATACCGGCGACCCTTGCCATTCAAAGTGGATGTAGGTCACGTTGACCGAACCACTATAAACCTTGTCTTCTCTCTCCCTCTACTTTACTGCATTTTATATTACTTAATTGACAGGTGGTGTGCAAACCAATTTTGTGCATCATCAAATATCATGAAATACTGAAACAAAAAAATACTTTTGACTATCATAGGACCCCAAATATCCGTATGAGCCAAATGAAACGGTCTAGACTAACGACTTGAAGAACTAGAAGAAAAAGAACTGCGTTAATACTTGCCTAATTGACAAGTCTCCCATTCTAACACAGAAGAAGAACTCAAATCAGGGATAACTTGACGCAACTTTTGCACAGAGAGATGACCTAGTTGGAAGTGTCACTGAACAGGAGACACGGTAACATTCAAGACAAGAACAAAACCACCCGGATCTACGTAGTACAGGCCATTGCACTCATACCCCATACCAATCATCTTTTTTATCTTGAGATCCTAAAAAATACAAGAGAATAGAGAGAAGGTTACGAAATAGTGTGATGACTTAGTTAGCTGATTCACAAATAATAAATTAAAGAAAAATTAGGAACAAACAAATAAGAGGTTAATGACATAGAATGAGTAGGACGGAGATCGCCACTCCCATATACTGGTCGAAAGGAACCATCAGCCAACACAATACATGAGTTACATGAACGAACGAAAATTAGAGAATAGGGAATAATGACCGGACATATAATCACGAACTCCTGAATCAATAATCTAAGATGAAGATGGTTGAGCAACCACCCATGCCGAGTGACTCCATTAGCAAGGTCAGTATTAGGAACACATAAATGAGTAGAAAATAAAGATAACTATTGGATGAGCTGATGAAGCTGAGATGAAAGATCAGCATGAGAATTAGTAGTAGATACAACTGGACCATGAGTAGAGGTCTGATGTACCCGAGAAGTATTATTAGAAACTTGATTAGCATATGTTGGTCTCCCACACTTACCCCAACAATAATTCTCAATGTGTCCTATGCCACCACAATAATTAAACTTCCACTCAAAGCAATGACCACGATCAAAACGCCGACCATTACTACCATTCCAAGGCACCGTCAAGAAACCCACAACGAGCTAGTCAATAATAGAGTATAAGAGGATAAATAATCCGCAAATCACCACAATTACAGTAACCAAGAAGAGCCGAAGGATCTGCCCAATAAAGGGGAATACATTGCCGGTATTAACCCCACAACAACACAACAAAGTGAAGGAAACATACCAGCAGCATCAAAAAACAGCCTAACTAGAGACCAAAGGCAACAACATAGAGATCAGGAACAATAAAAAAACATGCAGATCCAACCAATAGGATGTAGATCCAGCCTAAACAAGTGCAAATTCAGCCACCCCAGGTGCAGATTCAGGCTGTCCTGGTGCAGATTCAGCCAACCCATATCAAAATTCAGCCTTCCCAGATGCAATCCAGCCTGCCCATTTGTAGATTCAACCAAAAATAGCCAAAACAAAAGCAGATACAGCCAAAAATAGTTCTGTCGGCACACTGTTGTGCCCCAAAACCAGTGAATTCGTCACTCTTCAGCACAAAAAAAGTCCAAAAAACAGCCAAGAAAACTCAGATCTAGTTGGATCTAACACAGAAACACAGCCCAAGGAAACCAAACACAAAACCAGTGCAACACACCAACACAGCAGCTCAAAATATACACCAGTAGCACAAGAATGACTCCCAGAAGGCCAGAAACCATACAGCCGACAGTTTGAATCAGCCAAGAATCACTCCCACACGCCTTAAACAGCCATGGGTCACAACCAGAGGACTCCTGTAGCCTATTCGCACCTCTGTGTTTGGGAAACTAACACTGGCAGTCATCGGATTTCAGGAAGCAGCCAGATCTAAGGAAAAACTCCGATTTTTCGAAAAACATTCGAAAATATAAAAGTGAATTCAAATGACTTCAAAAAATTCAACAAAAATCACCATAAATCTCATCACAATCTATATAATAAAACAGAAGGGAAGTTGAATTTTATCCCTATACATTTTCCCCCTCAATTCCATCACATCACAACCATCACCTTCATTTTTCTTTCTACCCCTCTCTCTCTCCGCAGCGCTCCGTCACACACACAAACACGTATTCACAGACACATACACAATTTTGCACACACAGACACACGATCTACCTCTCTCTCTCTCTCTCCATAGACAACGAAGCGCCACAGAACCACCGCCAGAGCCACAGTGCCACAACCAAGGTATTGTCCTCCCCTCCCCTCTCTTTCCCATCCCTTGATTCACTCATAGACACCCCCTCCCCCATATTCTCTCCCCCAAACCCCCCATAAAAGCCCACCGTGACTGTTCTCTCTCTCTGTGCACCGTGATCCCCTAATGTTTTTGGTTTTTGGGTAATTTTTTTTATAGGTCTAAAAATTTGGGTGTGGGTAAGTATCATGGGTTGTTTGGATTGAGGGGTTGTTGATAGAAAAGTGCCTAAAACTTTTGGGTGTAACTGTTAGCCCATCAAAGAGTATTAGACGACGAGGAGTAGTGGTTATGTGAGTGCTTCAAATTTTGAATTTCCTACTCTATTTGTTTGCAATTTTGGTTTTTCAATTCTGTCAATTTTTTCCATAGTTGGATTTTGATCGAATAGCAATCGAGTGAATGGTTGGATTTTTGCATTCAATTATTTTAGTTTGATATAATTTATCGCATAACATGTGTTTGATGAAATGTCTCCAAACGGAGCATAACATGTGTTTGAAATGTGTTGCATGTGAATAACTTAAATGCTAGCAGTTTAATAATGGTGGTCTAAGGATTAGTGAGCCATGATTATTGTATATGTGAAAATCCGGGGCAATATCATATAGGAGCAAGATCAATGATGAACCTGAAGGAAACATCAAAGAGGCATCCTTTTTCCACTCGCCAGACGTAGGAATATTACGATGAACAGCACCATCTCACTCTTGAACAGGTCAGTAGTGCTTACCCACTTTACACGGTGCTTCATTCGATAATATGTGTCTAAGTATCATAACACACACCTTTCCTTTAAATAATCCTTAAAGAAAAACCATATCTAGCGATATGCATATTCATATGAACACTTCTTTTTTGATGCCTAAATAGAACCTATGCTGAATCAATAATGTGACTATTAATAGTTTCAGTTATATGACTATTAATACAAAAAATTATATCTAATGCATTTGTTATTAAGTGAATTTCTTTTATACCACAGTAGCAACAAAAAGGATAGGAATTTCTATTATTTTGGTATCAATGAATTGTCTACTCATTTTAATAAGCATCTTAATTGTCCATGTATTCAAATTTGACATCTTAATTGTCCATGCATACCTCTGGAAGTTTTAGCTGAAGTGATCATGGTAAATAATTGTTTAATTGGTTGATAATTGTCTTGAGGATTTGTTCATTATGAATCGATTGGGGAAAAATAAACATGACCTATTTGTCATTTATAGGAGAAGAAATATTATGTTTTATTGGTATGCTTTGTCTAGGATTGTTGTTTAACGTGCACAAAATTGGTTTGGGCAGTGGACTTTAAAGATTTTTAGGTTTGAAAGGCCAATTTAAATGCTTGATTTCAATCTCTTTGTTGTTTTGCCTCGATGAATAATTTTAGCCCCTGAAATTATGAAGCAATAAGCATGATTTGTCTAAAATATGATAACTCACTTTTTGAACTTCACCGGTCAAATGAGCCATAGGTTCCGAAAATTAAATTTTAGAACCAAACAACTAGAATGTTTAACTAGAGAAAAAAAGGCAGTCATTTTTTATGTTCAATTGAGTTTTAGTTTAATCTCTGTGTCTACTGTCAACAATTTGGAGCTTGCTCACAAGATGTTTGAAAACATGTCTGAGAAGGATTTGATTTGTTGAAATGTGATGATTAGTGGGTGTGATGATTAACACCCTTTTTTTGCTATCTCATTTCTATGTGTTTTCTTCTTCATTTCTTTGTCTAAATCTTTAGGCCTTGGCTAAGCCTCCACTGATTTATGAGTTATTGACCTAATGGTTGTATCGGAGCTTACAAGAGGTTAGTGTTAATTGGTTTCAACTAGGCTTATTTGGTAGTTAGGGCTACCTATTTTCCTCCTTTACTATTCATCTTCTTTTCTTTTTGTTTGCTATTTTATTTGGGTGAAATATGATTCTGAGTTGCTTGGTAGAAATAGGTATTTATCTATCAAAATCGAGGGGTACTTCTTGCGAATGCTTGGTGAGGAAAATTCCATTTATTGGAGTATTTCTTTCCCATTTCTGGATTGTCACTATTGACAAATTTATGAATCATTCAAATTTTACCTCAATTCCCTACTTCCATACTGATTAATGGTGGGTACGTGATCCTGTCTTTTCATTCATTGCGTGGTTAATTTATTCTTTCTCTTCATGGGTTCCAAGTGTCCTAGTTAACTATTTTCTCTTTGCTAAATATTTTATCACAAGAATTATTCCTCTTCATAGGTTCTGGAGCTTAAACTAACAGTAGATAATTATTTTTGTTTGTCGCATAAGGAGGGTATTTTTCTATTTTTTTTTAAACTTACTTAAACCTATGTAATACTTTCTCTTTCTATGAAATTATATTACCTATTTGAGCTAAGTAATTTCAGTGGATTGAAGGCTTAGATGACTCCTTGAATAATGAATGATGATATCTAGAGTGTTCTAGAATTTAGAGTCTGATTTATAGGATTAGTATTTTAGTGCTTTGCACTTTATTCTTTAATTTAGGAATAATTTCCTAAAATAATAAAGTCGCAATATTTTTACTTTTGTTGTTATAGAATCCTATGAACATTACTTTTGTTTTCGCCTATTCCTTTTAAGTCTATTGTGAATTTTTTTTGGTAGCTTTGGTGTTGTAGAATTATAGTCTTTTTTTTTTTTTTTTTAAATTTTGTAGTTGGTATGGCAGAATTAAAAACTGGTAACTTGGCTACTGATTATTATTGAATTTTTTATATCCCCTAGAGAATTTTGTTTTTATTAGCATACTGTTATTGAGATTAATAATTGATAATTTTTCATTATTTGTAGGTCAAATGAGCATGGTGGTGTCCATAGTCGTTAGTATCGTACGATACGCGATACGTATCGTACGATACGTCACAATACGGAGGTAAAACGATACGAATCGGAAGTTTGTATCGTTTTTGTATAGTATCGTCCGATACACAATACATTTTTACGATACGATACGTATCGACTGATACAAACGATAAGCGAATTTTTTTTTTTTTTTATTAAAGCATACAGTAAATCAGTCGCAGCCACCAACGATTCTAATGGAACTGCCGAAATTCCTCCAAAATCAAAGTCCACCACTACCCTCATCGATAAAAAGAAGAAAATGCCAAAGAAAAGGCAACAGAGATGAAGACAAAATTTGGGGGTTTGGTGGACTCACAAATCAGCAAAAACACCCAAGCAAAAGCAAATCAACAAATTTTTGAAATTTAAAAAAATAGCAACACTAACCTGTAAATTTCGGATAAACCCTAGGTCTCACGATCTCTCTCTCTTTGTCTCACGATCTCTCTCTTCATCGCTGTGAGGTCGCTGCCACCAAGTATCTTCTTCTTCTTCTTCTTCTTCTTCTTCTTCTTCTCTCTCTCTCTCCGACACCGGCACCGCCATCGCTCATCACCTGTCGCCTCTTGCCTCTTTTCTCTCTCTCAGTCTCTGTTCGTTTGTGAGTCGTGACCCACGACTGAGTTGTTTTGTTATATAATAAAGAATTACATTTACTACCCCACTACATTATAACTTTTTACTTTTAAGTATACATAAGTACTATTAATTTAATTTGATACTCTTCATTAATTTTTTTAAATTAGTAAATTATATTGGTGACTTGAATAGTAGGTGAAATATTAATGAAATGTTATATTTTTATGAGTCTATAATTTTTTTTCAAAAGTATATATATTTTATTATTAATTATTTAAAATTGCGCCGTATCTTACGATACACGATACGATACGATACACTATTTTTAAAAAACGATACACCTTCTGATACACGATTTGATAACTATGGTGGTGTCATATTGATTTCTTAATCTTGAGAAGGTATAAATCTTTATCCCCTACACATTGTCTCGCTCATCACACCAACTCTCAACGGTTCGAAGGCACTCAATTTCGACTTATTTGGTTGAAATAAATAACTTATTCACTTACTTGAAATATTTTGGTTTTTTGTTTTTTGCGAAATTAAAAACTTTGACACTTTGCGCTTCAATAGGAAATACGTTTAGGATTTACAACAAAAAATATGGCACTTTGCAAGGAAAATTTTGTAGTTTGTGTACATTATTGTGAGTCCCTTATGCTTCATAACCATTTTCAACGATTGTTGTAGTTCAATTTTTATAAGTACTCTTTTTTTTTTTTTAGCCAGAATAGTTAATAAAACATAGTATCTTAATGTTGATGTTTGAGACTTTCTTGGCTGGAAGTATTTTCATGTGTTTTATTTTTATTGCAGATAGCTGACGTGCTTGATCACATCTGTTTTGCATTGAAAAATTGGGTATTGTCGTGTTCAATTATTTTGCCTCTCTTTTGCTATATTTTCTTACTATTGAAATTTTTTGTTTGGATTTGGAATTAATTTTTTTGGTGGTTAAATTTGATTGGTTTCTTTGTATTATTGGTTGATACTAAGTCTCTATGTCGTCTTTGGATTTTGTAAATAGTGTTACGTGTTGATATTTTCTTAGGGTCCTATTTTTAGGGGAAATTTTGTTCCAAATTTTTTAAAAGATAAAAAAAATATCTTCATCAAATATTGGTGATTTCTTTATTCATCATAACACAGTGCTTTCTGGCACGGACAATTTTTTTACTGACCTTGCAAGTTGATTTTTAAATAAATATTTTTGAGCGTTCTAATTAGGTATGTAGTTTCAAACATATGAATTTTATGCTTTTTCAGTTTACATTTCTGGCATTTTGATTATTAAAGTTAGGTTTTCTCCATCTCTCTATTGTAATTTGTCTTCGAGAGAATCTTTATATTGATAATACTTTGTTGAGCATGTATGCAAAGTGTGGTGTGTTAAAGATGAAATTTAAAATTTTCAGCTTATTGCGATCATTTTTAGTGTTTAATTATTTCGAGTCTACAATCAATATTTGATTATTATTTTAATTGCACCGTGCATCAGGTACGGGTTATCGCTAGTGAATCAACATTGGACGCGTGCTTTGGTCACCGCAAACTGCCGACGTCACTTTTTCGATGATGACATCATATTGCTCTCCTTTCTTACTAGGTCGCTTTCCTATTATATTCTACTTTACTAATGTTTTAATTGTCTTCAATGTCAATCTAATATAAATAGGTGGTTGGGTGTAGATAATATACATCCTACACCTAATATTGTTTTATAATCTCTTTTTTCCACTCTTCTTCTCCTATTTCTTTTCCTAAACCCTAATATTCAATTATTCAAGTTTCAACTGCTTCAGAAGGGAAAAGAAAAATGAAACAAAAGCATTCACACGTGCAGTACATGTGGTTTCTGATCATATTTTGATATGACCAATCAAGGCTTCAGTAGGTGATGCAATTAAAAATATGAAAGCAAGGGCTACAAATTATAGCTAAATGTAAAATTCAAAATCCAAACTCATAATATGTTGAATGCTAAGGCAATAAAGGTCTAAAATTTTGTATTCATTTCAAACATCAAGCAATATGATTCAATTTTGTCAAAGGGATCTCTTAACTGCAAAATGTGAGGCATGTATATTATAATGCTTTAAAATTATCTCTTAAACGTTATCAAGAAAAATTTAGCGAAATAGTTACACTTAGTGTTCCACCATCAAGTAGAATTCCAAGTTCTTACCAATAAAGAAAATTGTATGCTCCTGAAGTTTATCTACCAAATGCTGGACCTGCAGAAGGTGTAATGGCGACTACATGTAAGTAATTGTACGAACTTGAAAGAAGATCATATAAGAGTTGGTAAGACTATTTGAGAGAGAGATAATCTAAATAGAATTTGATAGGCAATCAATAATTAGGTGATTGTCCTCTTTATGCATAAAGAAATAAAAAATTACCAAAAATACTTTGTTATACATATCACACTCCATCACGCACCGCCAAGGTCGAACATAGATATCTGTCATGTGATGCTTGTTACAAAGATCAGAAAAATATCCCTTACCTACAGTCTTAGTAAACATGTCTGATAGCTAAGTATTTGACCAAACAAAAAAGTCCAATATTCTACTTCTTTATCAACATATCCTGAACAAAATAACAATCAACTTCAATGTGCTTGGTTCTCTTATGAAACATCATGATAGCCATGTAGTTATTGCAATACATCTTGATAGGCTTTTCCCTAGAAATAACACCTCTTGTAATTGTGACTTCATCCACATTTCACCGATATTGTGAGCCATACTTGGCCTTTGCACTGGTTCTAACTATTACATTTTGTTTCTTAGTCTTCCAAACAAGTTAAGAAAAACCTAACACGAACCATCTATCTGGATGGTCACCTGAACAACCTGCATCTGAAAAGCCAACCATCTCTAAATTCCCATAGAGTCTTGAAACTAAACCCTTACCCAGAGCTCCCTCAAGTATCTCAAGATATGACCTTCGCCTTCCCAATACTGTTGTGTAGGACTTGTTGATCATGTAATTCTCAAATAAATAAACTTGCCAATACCAACAAGTCTCCTATATCATATAGATGATGAATGGCATAGTTCTTTGAGACAACGATATCTCTTCTTTTTTAATACTGTTATTTCTCTAGGTCCTTCATTTGCAAATTATTTCTCAAGTGGATGTTTAACAAATGTATCCCCTGTATCATCACCATTTATTACAATATCGTGTTCATAAATTGTCAGAATTCCTTTCTCACTACTGTAAACAAACACAACCTGGTCAGACATCTTTCTTTTCAACCTATATGTAAAAGCTCCTTGATTGAATATACAAAAAAAAAGTCATGCAACAGTAGATGGAATGGGAGTATTAACTTCAGAATGAGATGCTACAGAGGTATCCAATGAGTACATAACTTGATAAGTAAGTTATCCCAAAGTTACCATGGTTTCCATGTAGACCACAGCAACAGTCCACAACGTGGTGTTATCCCTGATAATTAGAGCACTTACACACTGTTTTCATGACCAGTGTATCTACTCCAGCTACTACCAAAACCACAGCCTCTATCTACCTCAATATCTTCTACGACCTCTACCGAAAAACTAGAATCTTGAACTATAATATCCCAAACTAAGACCTCCGAAACCACTACGCAATCAGAATCCTGTCCCCCTAAAGCAGACACTAAACTTGAATTACCCTTCCTGAAGTTTTGACACCAATAAGAATCCAGTACAAAACCACGAACTCTAGCATACACAATACTCAATGAAGGGATACTATCATCTCCTTGGAAAAATACCTTCACATTAGGTGGATTTGGATACAGTCCAAAAAGAAACTTAGTAACATAGGACTCTTCACATTGTTTCTCAATGATCTCAACATCAGTGGTGGTCATACAATGAAGCCAATCCAACTCATCTAATGACCCTTTGAAGACACTGTACTACTCACAGCATTATTATATCATTTTGCAACATACAAAACAAGTTTTGATGAATAATATAAACTGGAGATATATTTTTTCATCCAATATGGTTAACTGACTAACTCAAATCCCCTTAGCAGTAGCAAAACAATAAATTAGCACCAAGTGATGGCTCCATACCATTCCATAGCCATGACATAAACAAACACTTCAAAAACTCCCATTCCTTGTACTCCATGCTGCCTCGAGATGGGGGACTAGACAAAATATACTTCAACTTCCTCCTAGTACCCAACAAGTAATTAGAGTCCTCCAATTTTCTGCTGCTGATTCGCCTATTAACAACACCAAATCCATCTTCATAGAATGAGACTCGGGCTCACTCTCACCCATCACAATAATATTAGGGAGGACAACCAAAACCAAAAAAACAAAACAAACAATCCCGCTAGAGCTCTAAGCACCAATACCAAATATAAGCTATCAAATACCAACACAATAACATGGGTCAGTATTAAACATGCTCTGATGCCATGTTAGCGCTGTTAAAAAGAGAAAGAAAGACCAAATAGCATGTGATAGGCAGTCACTAGTCTGGTCATTGTCCTATCTATAGTATTAACACAAAAAAAAATAATTACAGAAATACCATCTTACTAATTCACTTTGATTAATTCATCGAAAATGTTTAATATCAACCTTCTGAAATAATTTGATCACTAATAAAGGTTGGTGGCTGTCACGTCATAAACTTATAAGACCAACAATCTAAATCAACAATCAGTAATTCTAGTAATGAGCATAGTTTCAAAAATCGACCCTAACGGGAAGTTAAGGCCCAAATTTTGCAGTTGGAATTTTTTTTCACACTCATAAGAGCCATTTTGGTAGCGTAATGGGTGCGCAACAGCCGTAATGGGCGATACGGGTCAATTGGCCCAATACAACCCTAAAACACAGGTGAATCGCCGGACACGAATGATTTTAATCCGAAAAAATCACATTTCAGTCACTTCTGTCCATTCTTAACCCTCTTATCTCAAGATCTACATGTTTCTTATATCAAAATCTTCACAACCCAAATCTTGAAGTTTCTAGAAGTTTGAAGCATAATGAAGGACTAAGCAGAACTTGCTTGTGGCCTTGATCAGATTCTTCTGCTAACAACAGCCTTCCCAAGTTCTTTGTTTTGCAGCCAGTCCAGAACCTTCCAAAATCCATAGGAATTAAAAGCTGGTTGGCAGTAACCCATCAAGCACCGATTCGTTTCCCTTAAGTCGCTTTGCCCAGATTCCTTTTTCCCCCTTCGAACACCAGTATATAATAAGTCAGTAAAGTTGGAAACTGGGAGTAATTGGACTAGGAATGGTAGTGAGTAGTGGAACCTAATTGAAGAAGTTGGTGACTATAAGAGTGCTGTCATTGATGCTAGATTTGTTTTAAGTGCATTTTTTTAAGCGGTTTCTTCCATTGCCTGGTACAAAAGTGGAGGAAATCAAATTTTGACTTATTTCTTTTTTTTTTATTAGTTCAGGTTTAAATTGGTGCATAAATTTATGTATTTTGGATTTTTTAACTTAGATTTTATTTTGTTGGTGATATATTTGAGAAATATCAGGCCATTATTCAATTTTAAAGGGTGTGAATTGAGAAAAAAATCCAACCTCCAGTTTCCATTACCGTTGCATAACTGATAATGCCCCTTACGTACAACATCCATTAAAACATCGTTACTGTTACTGTTATCGTTACGGCAGCTGTTACCATTAGGTAAAACTATGGCCATGTGATATGGTATACATAGCAAACAAGCACACACTAACCTTAATAAATTAGTTTGGCCAAATTTTCTATTGCTTAGGGTGTGAAATGGTCATTGCAGTTGTATGTCTAGAGTACACTAATACAATCCAGTTTGCAAAATTTTGTGCTACTCCTCTCTTTGTCCATGGTCAAACATATTCCTGCCTATCATTACGAAATACATACCTCATGCAACAAATAGCAACTCATAATGTGGATGTTTTAAACTAAAAAGTGAAATCTCCATTTAAATGACAGTATACACTCTGGTGTACCTAGGAATGCTAGTACTGCAGGCCACAGCAGCAACAATATCTATTGGGTATGTTAGCTGACAATTGCCAGTGAAACAATATCTAGGTCATGTTTTCGCTGGCTACACTAACATAGAAATCATGGACTAAAGTCCTAGAACTAGAGCACAAAAGCAAAATTGTTACCCACATACTGCAGTGCCTATTGGAAAACCTCTCATAATATTACGAGTATTTCAAACTAAGTCGCATATATGACATGCTGTTTCCTAAACACTGCAGTCCCAGTTGAAAAACCTCACATAATACTAACGAGTATTTCAAACTAAATCGCATATATGACGTGCTTGCAGCTTGACAGAACATCAAATGTGTCTGGCAGTTTCAAAGTGATGCTGGTCTTGCATTGATATCCATGCATGTTATTACGAGTATTTCAAAGTTAGTCGCATACATCACAGCTTGACAGAAAGTCAAATGTGTCTGGCAGTTTCAAAGCTTGTTCGATGCTGGTCTTGCATTGTTATCCATTCCATGCATGTTGTCAAAAAAAAAAAGACACTAGGACTGCCATAAACACTATCCTCAGAATAAAATATCTCTGAACTGGAGTGAGCCCAAAGCCTTAGTATCATGCTTTCAAATAGGACGGTCTCCACCAAGAAATGACCTTGGCATCACACCTATATGGAACTTTTCCATACAAATAATTGTACCATTTAAGAAATGAACAGCCATCAACACTTCTCTTGGCAGATGAACATGATTTGCATAATGGAAGGTCCTGATAAGTAATTTCCTTCTTCCTTATATTATTGACAGTGAAAAACAATGAGAAGTTGGTTCACAATCAAGCAACCATACCTCATCGTGCCGCCTTCGTCCTTCAAAGCTGAAAGGCTTCAAAATTATGGCAAACACTAAACCATTTGCAGATTTTACTGCCTTGCAAATATTAATTGCTGCATTGTGCTCTGAGTCATAGGCTGCACTAGCGACCTAGAGTAAACAGAACAGAATCAACCAAAAAAGAAGATATACATTCTTCAACAACTATGTTTCGCAGGGTAGTAGAAAAGTGGAAAACTTCATATGGCACTTTTTGTGTCCAAAACACATTTTCAAATTATAATATAGGGCAAGGACTGTGAATTATGGTTTTTATGCAAAAATTTGTACCTGTGTACGAGTGAATACTTTACTTATTCAATTATAAATATCTAAATTTATTCCTATAATAGTAACAATCAAATGGCAGTGTATCAAATATAATGCTTTGTCCAACCACTTATTTTCTGAAAAGATCAAATAATGAGAGACGCAGAAGATTTGGAGAACTGCTATTATATGAAAAGAATAAACAAGCTAAGTATTTTCTTAAGTGATGATATCGAATTCACTGCCCAGTGTACAATTTGGCCCAAATTAAGGAATAACCAGTTACGACAAAAGATGCACTTAATATAGCCAAGACCACACTAGTAACCCAAGTCAATTCGTGAGATTTTGTAATCCACTGCTGAGACACACGAAATACATGCAAGATCATCACTAGGACCATTAGACTCACCAACCATCGATGAATTGATTGGATTAACCAACCAATGTTAGCTTCAGAATAATATGCTGGAGGAAAGTATAAACCAGTATGCGTAATGCCTTCCAGAAAATAATGATGATGAATGTGTTCAGTAGTAATATGATCCATAATCAGTTGAATCTCGAGCAATTCTTCAAACCCAACCATAGACTTTGTTGAGGTAGGCAGACGCCCATCTGAGAACTATTTATGAGACTTTCATCTCGTACAACATGAACAAAACACCCAAAAAATAATTGAAACAGATGTTAATAGAAAGTTTAACTTCTAAATCCTTGATTCAATCCTTTCTGAGGATTGGAAGTAACAAAAATCCGAAAGCTCTTCTTTGTGGAAATAATACCACAATATCAAGTTGGCTTACTCGTCTTTGCCTTGAACCGAACACCCTTCTTGAATCCTTCTTTCCTTATTTCTTAGTCTTAGACCTGTTTTTTGTGTAATGTGGCTTTCACTTTGTGCAAGTAATGCCAAAGGGTGGATATGTACCAGTCCACCACCACAAATAGTAGATGGTAACGCATAAAAAGGACACTTTCAAAGTAGAATTTATACACTCCTATACTTTCGTCGAATACTTGAACCAATTCCCCTTGGCCACGAATATTAGCTCAATTTTTTTTCAAGAAAACTTAGTCTATTATATTTAGGACTAGGGGTAGTTTAGTAGTTATTGTCACTTTATTCGTGAAAAATTACTACATGGAGAGACCGCAACACCATTGATGAAATCTGAAAACCAACTCACAGATATCTTTCACCAAAGTATTAAATCGTTCCCATTTGACTGCCATTTATTCCAAACTTCGATTATATGATATATATAGTCTAACTTGAGGAGGAGTGTTGAGAGTATTAGTAATATGTTATTATTATTTCTATTGTAATAAGTACACCTCTCTAAGGATATACTATTCTTTTATATTTTTGTGGATCACTATAAATATAAGTTGTGAGTGAGAGGTCGAGTATGATTTTACCTTCTTTGCCTCATAATTTGTTCTCTCTTATTGTTCTTCCAAT
The DNA here is from genome assembly GCA_951799425.1 of Ilex aquifolium. Lineage (NCBI taxonomy): Eukaryota > Viridiplantae > Streptophyta > Magnoliopsida > Aquifoliales > Aquifoliaceae > Ilex > Ilex aquifolium. The sequence goes on along the minus strand of OX637402.1, from coordinate 2,378,785 downwards.
TCTCTATTTACTAAACATAACAGTTTATAAAATCAAAACTAAATCAAGTGGTTCTGTGGAAAGGTATAAGACTCAATTAATAGCCAAGGGATTTGCTCAAGAATATGTCCTAGAATACAACGAAACCGTTACATCTATTGCCAAGATTATCATTGTTCGCATCATGATTGCAGTGGATAATATTCGTCAATAGAGCTTGTCTCAGATGGATACACATGCTTTTCTTTATGGCAATTTATTTGAAGAGGTTTATGTGACTCCAGGGATTGTCTCATAGTCCCGATCAAGTACGCAAACTTCACACGGCTTTATATAGCCTTAAATAGGCTCCTAGGATATGGTTTGTCAATTTTTCTTTAGTCATATGTGACTTGGGTTTTCATGTTAGTGATCATAATTCTGCTCTCTTTCTGCGATCAACATCTTTGGATTCTATTGCTCTCTTACTTTATGTTAATATGATTACTATAGGTAATAACACTGTTGAAATAATGCTATTAAAAAACCAATTAAAGGATCATTTTGAGATAAAAGGATTAGGTCAGCTTCGATATTTCTTAGAGATTGAGATTGCTTCCACTCCCATAGTTTCTCTCTCTCTCAATCTAAGTATACATCAAATGTTATTCCGCAAGCTCGCTTATTAGATAATCGGACAGTTAAGACATCATTATAGTCTAAGGAGCATGGACACAAGACATGGATATGACACGACACAGACACGACGTTTCTCAAAAAAGTAGGACACGGATACATTGGGTAAATGTTATAGATAATTGTATTTTATATATTAGATTATAAAATTTATTACAAATGTAGTGATAATGATATACTACTCATAAAAAAATTCAGTACTTTATGATAAGTAAATTTAATGTCTAGCCATCTAGTGTGAATTTTAAGACTAAAGCATCATAATCATCAATTTTTTTTGTAGACGTGTACCCAACATATGTAATTTAAATTATTGCTCTCATTTATTCAATTCTTTTTTTTTAAAACTTTTATGCATTTTTTACTTTTATTATTATAATTAGAGTACAACTTTAACATGTCTAGTCTTGATAATTATATATTTTCTCATAATATAAGATATTTATTAGTCAAATTTTTAAGCTTTGTTAATTACATGTCAACACATATTTATTGTATAGTAGTAAACACGTTCTACAGAAGTGTAGGACACGTGTCCGAAATTAAAATTTTATCATTTAATTATGGACACGGATAAAAAAGTATCTGACACATGTCCGAGGAGTATCGGTGTCTAACACGGTTACGTAACCTACTTGAGAGTGTCCGTGCTTCATGGATTACAGTTCAATGTTCATTAATCCTCCACTGATGGTATCCTATTGTCTGATTCTACTATATATCACACTATTGTTGGTAGTATGGTATACCTTACAGTTACTCAATTAGATATCTCTTATGTTGTTAGTCATTTTGTTACTTGAACTACCACTGTTTACTAGGCTGCTGTTCTTCGTATTCTTCGGTATCTTCAGAGTACTCTGTATCAAAATCTATTATTTTCTACCTCCTCTTCTATAGAACTCAAAACTTATGCAAACACTAACTGAGCTAGTAACTCTACGGTTCGCAATTCTACCACTGGTTTTTATCTCTTCCTTGATAATTCTTTAATTTCTTGAAAAAGCAAGAGGCAAATTGTAGTTCATTCTTCTGTTGAAGCCGAGTATCGTGTTATGGCATTTACCGTAGTTGAGATACTCTGTTTATGTTGGCTACTTGCTGATCTTGGCATTTCTTTATTTACTCCTACTCCTATGTATTGTGACAACACAAGTGCTCTTCAGATTGCCCACAACTCGGCATTCCATGAGTGTACAAAACGTATAGAGATTTTCTGCCACTTAGTTCACCATCATCTTTAACTAGTCACTATCTCTCTCCCCCTTTCTTCCTTTTATTATGCAGTTCACTGATTTTTTTACAAAGTCTCACGTTTTCTTCTTGGCAAGCTCCTGATATTCTTTGCTATTAATTTGAGGGGGAAGGGGGATGTTAGAGTATTCAAGTTTTTCTTCAAAGTCTCACACAATAGCACTCTTTTAGTTTTCTTCTTAGCAAACTCCTCATATTCTCTGCTACCACATCAATAGTCTGAGGGGATGTTAGAGTATTCTATCATATTTAGTATTAGGAGTAGTTTAGTCGTTTACTTTATTCTGCTTTGTCCTACTATATAAGGCCTTTATTCTATATCTTTTCTACTATGTTGTTGCATAGACTAATTGCGTTGTAGTGGTATTTTCTCTAATTGTGTTGTAGTAGTATTTTCTCTCTTTTTCCCTTCTCTCTTTATTATTTGATGAAAGTTTTTACTGGCTGAATTCTCAATTGCACGAATTAACAAGAAACTTAACGTTAGACAATTAGAAAAAAAAAATAGTTAGAAATATGTACATCCCTTAAATTGTTCTTATCCAAATGTTTGACAAATAAAAAAAAAGGGAAAAATAAAAATGGTTATAAAGGATCCAGCTTCCCATAATCTATCTATAACAGAAGCAACAACTCAAAGCTCCAAAAATTTGAGAAAAGGTCTCACTCTGCTCAACTTAACAACTTGGATCCTATCTAGTTTGGATTGGTTATATGGACCAGCATAGATCCCTCATAATCTTGTCAAATAAATAAGCAAGCCAAACTATTCTTGATCAACCTGAACACTTCCAAACCATTGGAAATCTCCTTCTAGCCATTGAATCCATTATTTTCAATCATTTTCTTAATTTCCAAGTTGATATGTGAATCCCTAGTCACCTAGTCTCGGGTTTTTATTGGTATTCATCCCTTAAAGCATATAAATCTTTACTACTCACAACGGCTGACAACTAGTGAAGGCATCGCTTGTGATTAACATCATAGCCAAGCCTTGCTTGTTTAAGATTGCACCAAAGTTAGATGAAACAAATCATTGGGACATGCTACAATAAACTCAACTCAACAAACCTTGTCTCAATTATTAGGGGTCGGGTCACTTATGGAGAACTTATCAACCCAAAATTCTAAAGACACCTCAACTGAAAACTTTTAAGGGTTTCCTATTGATACGAAGTAAATTTTATGTTAGTAGTTTGCCTAATACACCAATCATCTCAAGCTTGACCTCAGCCACATGGAAGCAAAGAGACGATGCATGACACAAGCAAAGTTGAAGAACCAAAAATGAAAAAAAAAAAAACTTTTAACTCAATAAATCCATTTCCTCTCTCCCTACCATGGTTATCAAAATCTCGATCTAGGTTGTACAATCCTACAATCCGATACACTAAACTCGATCTGAGTCTCTTGAAAAATTCTAGGTTCATATAATCATATGAGATCGAGATTCAAGTTGTAGGATTCCTATCCCAATTGTGATGTTACTCATCCAAGTTGTTGGATTTATTTGTTAAGCACCTTCAGTTATTGTCCTGACCCACTCCATATTTATTGCTTTAATACTTAAAAGTCCAACCCTTATGTGATATCTCATACTGTTATGGTATGCGTTAATACTAGAATAAGGGCAGTTCAGTATTTTGAATTGTATGACTATATATATATATGTTGGTGTAATTGTTTTAACCTAATACAATATACACTTTTCCTAATCTATTTCTCTCTTCTACCCTTTATTCTCTAAAACCCTAACACCATAATAATTCAACTTGGTATCAAAGCAACGATCTAAATTTGAATCCTCTCAAAGTTGTTGAAAATTATCATATCTAAACGAAATGGCTGACGTCTTTTTCTAACTGGTTGACGTCACCTTTTGACATGTTGATGTCAGCCATGAAGAATGCCCAAAATTTTTTATTTTTCGTCGAATGATCGATTCGAAGTCCTGAGTTTTATGGTGATTTTTCTAGAATTTTTTGAAATCATCTAAAGGTGCTTTCGATTTTTTGAAGATTTTTTAGTATTTTTTCGATTTCTGACCAAATCTGAGATTCTTTGGATCTGTGGCTATTTTTTTTTGGTTCGATCGCACATGCTTGGACTCGAATGGACTAGATCTGCCTTACCCAAGCTATTTTGTTTAAATTTGATCAAATTTGGAGTATTTTTTGGCCATTTTTGAGTCTCGGCTAGTGCTTTCTCACCTCTATCTATATTTCGCTGTTGTTTTTGGCTTAGATCTTTGTTGTTTGGGTTTCGACCTTCCTAGGTAGGGTGCAAATGGGTCAGACTTGCATGTCCATGAGGTGTCGTTGGAGTTGGATCAAATTTGAGATATTTTGTCCAATTTTGAGGTCGGGTACGTGGTTTTCTGCTTCTGTTCAACTCAGTGGATCCCTTGCCTATTGTTTGAGTTGTTTGGCTATTGCTTGATTTTTTTGGTTATTGTTGTGCAATTTTTGGGTCTTAATTTTGTGGGTTTGTTTTTCCCTCATATTGTATGAACATGTCAGACCATACTGTGACTTCTAGGGCTGTTGCTAGTACTGAAGGGAGTACGGGAGTTTTAGTAGCAAGGGTTTTCACCTCATTGTTTGTAAGTTGGGCATGAGAGATATCTATGCACCAACTTAAGGGAGAGTGTTATGTTATGCATTAATTAGTATTTTGCGTTGTATGACTATATATATGGGTTGGTGTAGTTGTTTTAACCTAATACAATATACATTTTTCCTAATCTTTCTCTATGTTTCCCTTTATTCTCTAAAAACCTAATGTTATAATAATTTAACTCATACGCTTACCGGTCTATTTGGAAATTTCGCAGGCGAAAAGCTACAGAAAACTAAAACTCTTTCTGTTACTGAAAACTTTGTTCATTCATTTGTCTCGTTGAAAAGTTAAAAGCAACAGTTGTCAAAGCCAGATACAACTTTAATTTTCATTTCCCTTGCCTTTTTGTTGAAATAACCAAATTTATTTATTCAACAATCTCTCGACTTTTTCAGTCTCTTCCTTGTCTATATCTCTTTGAAAGTAAAGATCAAAAATCGCTAGCCTCCTTCCTCCTCTGCAACATTGACACGATCTACTCCACTTGTTCAAGAGCATGTTACCTAAGATGCTCCTTGTTCTGCAATTCGCTGATGAGATTCCCAATACTGTGTTCGTGATCCCATATCCATTGGATGGGCCAGGAATCAAAATCGAGTTTAGGAACAATATCGCCCTGCTCCGCTCTCATAGGAACCGGTTGGGTGCCCTCTGTTGTCGCACCCCGTCATAGGCTCATTACCCTCAAACTGTGGCCCACGACCCAGCCAACCAAGTCAAACACTTCTTTTGAGTATGATGGGGTCCTACAATGGTACAACCCAACGAACCGGGCATACTACCTCTCTTATCTCTCCTGAGCCCTTTTCATAGATTTATCGAGATACCTTCTTACGAAGTTTCATTATAGCATCTATAACTTCCTCTTGTTTAGGGGACAGCCAGACAAATAGACATCTATAGGAATTTGCTTATCAACTCCCCGCTAAGAATCGGTACTAAATGAACATCCCTCCCATAATAGTAAAGGTCCACATAGCAATGAAAGATTTTTGTTCAGGCATTAGTTCATAGTTTCTTACTAAAGAAAGAACCATTTTCATTGTGCATATCTATTTCTATTATGGTCGGCTGTTAAAATTAGGTCGAGTTGCCTAGGACTCAATTTTAGTACTAGTTCATAATGATCAAAGTCGAATCGCGAGCCTAGCCTATGTAATGTAATGAAGCAAATTCAATGAAGTAACAACTGGTAGCATAGAGAGGCAGCCAGAAGCAGGATAGTATTGACCAATTCGAAAGATCATTCGATGTAGTTGAAATAACTAAAATTCTTCTTGTTCGGTCAAGTAAGGAAAATTCCATTGAATTTCTCCGAGTAAGGAGTGCAATCGCACGTGGCTGGAAAGGGCTAAAAAGGAATCAAGAACCAGAGTACAAAGTGGAAAGGGATTGACTTTGTTAGTTCACTGACATCTCACTCGCATACACCCGCTGGCAGATTGGCCAGTCTTCCCTTTCCATCTGGATTGTGGTTCATCCCTCATAGAGATCGCTCCCTCACTAGTGTACTTGAGCCAGCTCTATTTGATACTACTTTCTTTACTCGACTTGTCTAATGGCCCCGTTGCATATGGACTCAACTCGCACTAGTGACGCTTTACTGTGCACATATCCGAAAGTGGTTATAGCTTTCTAAGCGAGGATAATCAACTTGTGTTATGTCTCGCTTTGATACCGTTTTCCCCTCATGCTAGTATACTAACTTGGTTACCTAACCTAGAAGAAAAAACCCATAGGAGGCTTGCTTGTGCTAGCCTTTGCCAGCCCGATGGACTTGTGAAGTGGACAAAAGTTCCATAATCGAGATCTGGGCTGGAAGATTATCTTTAACTGGTTGGGTCTATAAGAGACATAGAAGGACTGTTTCGGTTGGGACTATGGCTGCGAATGAGAAATTCTTCCTAATCTGGTGGTATTGATTGATGTTGTCTATAGCACAAGGGAAGGGTATTGATGCAAAGATCATCAAGCCTCAATGGAATGGACCTAGCCAAGTGTGGAGTAGCCGTTCTGCTAGGCTTCCCCACCATGTCTTCCGAATGTTGCTTGGCGTGGGGTAGCATAAGTCGTTTTAGTGAAAGGGTAACCAACTCTTGAGAATCTGCTGCCTTGAGGACTGAAATGTTAAGATGGTTGAGGATTTTGTGCTACAAAAAAAGGCATAACCATAGGAGAAGGAATCGTCACTAGCAGTTGTTTAGGTGTCGTAGACTGCTTGTCAAAGTTTCCATAAGAGGGTGGCAGTGTACCATAAGGATGAGAAGTCTAATTAAGGTTAGCTTCTTGTTGTTTTGGCATGTTTGAAGACGTTTGACTCTCCATAGGAGCCTTGCCCTCTCTTTTCACATGGTCAGCAAGTGGATTCATGAACCATGTGAAAAGAGAGGTTCGATGGAACAGCAGTGGATGTTGAGAGTTGGATAAAATTCCCATCAAGTTAGATCTAACCCTCAATGAGATTTTGAACAAAATGCCTAAGAGTTATGCATCTGTTAGTGCTATGCCCAACATAACGATGGAATTTTCGATTTTGGGGGCAAAGCCTAAAGGCTTAGGTTTTGGAGGTGGTCGATAGGTAGGCAAGCCCATCAAGTTTAATACACTTGTCAACGGTCGGCAAAAGAAGTCAATTGTGCTCTACCTCACTCAATTTGCATTGCGCATCTTATTTAAGTTCTAGTAACAGTAGCTTCTTTGACATTTTGTCCACTAACTGGTGAGACAATATGAGTCAAAGTTGTTGGTGCTATTCAGATAGCTCTAGTTCTTCTTTCTTTTCTTTCTGAACTTCGTCATTATCATCAGAATCATGTTTCCCGGAAACTTTAGTATCATATTCGAACATGTGACTACCTTGCTCGGGTACCTCAACCTCCTCGTCACACCCTAAGCCCAGCCGCCTAAAGACTTTAACAAATCTATTTTTCTACCCTCTTCAATACCCAAATGGTAGTTTCTTAAGTTTGACTAATATCTCTAAGTTCTATATGTTCGTCATAATAATTCTACATTATGCTTATATACTAGGTTTTTTTATTTCTATTGTCAAGAATTCTTCATTGTTACATATATATTTAGTCCCATTTTTTCGGCTTGTAAGATCTTATGGTTCTTGATCCGATCCTACCGTCACGATCCTTTAGCCTCCCCCATCGATGGAATGCAATATCCTGATTTTGAAAACCTCCCTCTACACCCCTCCTTCCTCCTCAACTTGCACACTCACACTCCACCATGCCATACTAAAATGAAAAACGCATCCAAAACTAATACATGAACAAAAGCCAAGGTTCATCTCCATTACTTAGTTTCAAGGATCTCAAGTTCTTGTCACGCACAAATCCTTTAGTTCTATTTCATCCTAAATCTATTTCATCCTAAAAATTTGAAAGGCCTAAAAACTAAATCCTACGAGTTACCGATCTGCATGATTAGAGCCGGAACAGTGGCAAAAGATTTCAGCTGATTTCGGATGTTCCGCCACCTTTCAATATGTCTCAAAGGAAATGAGTTAATTTTGCACAAACAAGCGAATTTCAAGTCGCCACAAATATTTCATTACAATTCACCGAATCCGCATCAACCGAGGGTGTTGGGGGAGGGGTGGACTGTATATTAGATCTAGCCTTTAGGATTATTTGCACAAAATGAAATCCCTCATATAGTCAAACCCACTATCTCGCACCTGTTGGCCCGAACATTTCATTGCAGGTCACTAGGAAATTCAAATGTTTGGACCATTCCAAGAAACAATGCATTTTTCAAGTATTCCACAATGTAAATTTATCTATAGAAAATAACGATTCAAGTAGTGAGAGATAATGAATGTACAAACAAGTATAACTGCTTTAGAACATGATTGCAAAGTTTCTTGAAATTCCAGAGTTTTTGGAGTGTCATCTGCAAAACATAAATAAGAATATAAGAAATTCCATAATTCAAAGATTTCAAAGAATGAACGATGCTGTTAGGAGCTAAAAAGGGAGAAGCCCGCCTATTTTTACTGCAATAAAGACAGTAAATAGTAACTATCATGGGGAGGAAAACGTTATGCATAGAGTCACAACATCATGGTGCAACAGACTTGTACAAGAACGTTGAATGGTTTATTTGATATTTCAATGCAAAAATGATGTTGATTTAGACTAGAGACCTTATTATTGATAGTGTGTGCTTGACATTCAATTTCACCTCAAAAAAGTGGCCCAGACCAGTCAAAGGATGAAACAATAACATAAGCTTGTGGAGAATATCTGAACGCTTGTAAACTTTTATACGGGAATTAGTTATAATATTTATAGCCTATACATATCCGTCTTAATGTTCCTAGTCCCTTGTTTGTGTTTTTTTCGACTTTTCTTTTGATGTATAGATTTTTTTCCTGAAGCACATTTAAAGCAACACAATTCTTTGGTCACCTTATTGTGCTTATGCTGTGTGAGACATCTGGAATAGAGTGCATGGATATTTCTTTCCTTGGTTTACTAGATTGGGCGCTTCCAGTAGAGTTTAATAGCTCAACAAAAATGTTACCCTGATGTATCTTGGTGCAACTGGATCATTGGTGATAGAAATTGCCATAGAATGGTCAGGAAGCATAAATGTGTCAGAGGTTGGCAGCAAGTGAGACTACGTAATCCTTCTACTACTGTATTAATGGGTTTTTTTATTGCTTTTACATTTAATCAAATTCGGTCGCCTCGTAGCCAGTGACTAGCTCCGCTATGGAGTTCGGGGACGAACCACACTTGATGCTCGAGAATCTAGAGACTAAATCCCTTATTTTAAACGTGGTTGGGCTGCATTAATTCCTGTAAATATGAACTTCCCTATGAAATAGATCATCCAGTTGGCTGATCAACTAGCTATGCAAGTTTTTTGATCCGGTGATTGTTTGCCTTTTGCTTTTGCGCTAAGCCAATATGCTTTATTTGCTCTAGGCTAAATTCTCCCCATACCAATTTCTCTTTATCTTCCTTTAGAACTATCTGAAAGTGGCAGGGAGTGGGGTCTTTGGCGAGAACTAATAAATCGTATAACCTGGACAAGTAAAGAAGGTCTGCCTAACCGGATAATCGAACAAGACAGTAAGTAACGCAGAATTAGTAAGACAGAAAAGAAGAGGAAGAAGGTCACTATTCATAGAGTCAAGTAAGAAAGGAAAAGAAAGTTCTTTAGTTAAAGTAGTCTGCCAGACAGTAATACCAATAGTCAGAAAGCCGAAAGCCACCTTTTTAATAACTTGGGAAGGGTATTGTCAACTATTAGCCAAGTAAGAAAGAAAAGAACATATCTTTCTTATCGGCTGGCTAACCAGACAATTAGTCAATAGAAGAGGTATTCTCCCCTTTCTTTGCATGCAACCCGGCAGCTTATGTGCGACCTGTGGCCCACGCCGCCTATTTGTTCAGGACGGTCAGCGTGACCTCTGATTCGATCCGGGTATTCAATCCCGCCACTCTCCCAGGGTTGTGCGCAACAGAAATCACTAATTCAAACTGGGAGCCTTGAATTTAAAATAAAATGCATTGCCTAGCCATTGACACAACCAATATGTTTGATACTCTATGTACTTGTGAACCTTCACTTGGTCACACAAACTTATTCTATTGTCCTGAGGCAGAAAGACTTCGCTGGCATCAAAAACATCCTGGTCTAAGCTTTTAAACTTGGAAAATCATCAACCCCTACATGCTTGCACCCAAGCTATCAAGCAGCACCCAAGGTTGCAGACGGAAATTCTAGCTTGTCTAATCATTCCTCAAAAGAATAAGTCAACCCCAGCCTTTTAGGGGGTATGGCAAAGGAAAGTGGGGTTCCAGACTCCCAGCAGAAATTACATATGCTCCAGAAATTGCATGCTCAATGTCTGCCCAGCTTAAGGGACCTTTTTAGCAAGGTTTAAATGCTCAGTGGCACACTCCTTGGCCAGAACTAAAGGGCGAGAGTTGATGTCATCACCATGACACATGGGCAGAGGTCCATGGTAAGATGTTTTCTGGAACTGACAGATTTGGAACCTCTCCAGAGTGAAGTTGTATGGGAAGCTCCAGTGTGGAAGGAACTGAACTGGCATCTGACTATGGGCATTATCATATTGACCCATGCTTACAAGCTCACTGATACAACCCTGAATCAAACTAGATTTCACATCCTTGGCCGACCTAAAGCCATTCTCTCTCTTCCATCATCCATTATTAAAGTAGATTTTGCGTCCTCGGGGCCACCATTATTCTAAACAGGCCCACCCCATAGGTTCAAGAAAATCACCCATTAATAGACTTTAAAATTGTTCTTTGCACACATGGCTTGGCTCGACTAAAAAAAAAGTTAAAAGAGAAAGAAAAGCGAGATATAACAATTAATATGAGCAGAATTATTTATAAAGAGTTAACCTTTTCTGAGGGACCTTTGTTGTAGTTGCACTTTCACTGAATCCTTCACAAGAATATTCCTGCAATCCAGTTAATTTGATTCTAATAAGTGCATCCAGATACATATTGAATGCTTAACAAATCTTCATACCAATAAGGGCAAAAGAAATAACTATATGTATTACAATAGCATGTCAATAAAGCAAAATTAATTAACTTTGAACAAATGAACAGGATAGCACTACGGCACCGAAAAAAGAATTGTTACCGTACCCAAAGTTATTACTTTTAAAAGTCAAGTTACACCTTTTAAAAGTGAAGTTACAAATGCTTCAGATAATTCAGGATCAATCATAAATTACTTCAAATAGTTGTACCTTCTCCTTTACGAGTTGTAACTTGACTTTGAAATTGTAACTTTTTTTTGATCGATCATGCCCTTTGGAGTTGTAATTCACACCCCAAAAGTTGTACCTTTGTAACTTTCAATATGATACCTCCTTTAGTACTCTAGTCTTACTTTACTTTATATAATAGCTTGTGGGTTCACAATATTTTATACTTGGTAACTTATCAATATTAACAATCATGTATATTTGATTTAGGATGTGCGCTTAGAAGCATTGAGGCTTAACTGCCCTAACCCACCACCCAGGCGTGGAAGACGCACTCTCCACTTGCTCACAGACGACTTGAGAGCAACTCCACATGAAATGTGAAAATCGATTTTCTGGATTTCACAGACCTTATCTGAACTCATTTGTTGACACAGGGCAGTCTGCCATATGTTATGTATAGTGGTATAATAGATTGCAACACCCTGACGTCAAGCCAAAATTAACTTATATCCAAATCATCTTAAAGAGTGAGCAAATGGGTCTTGAGAATGTGACATAGGCCAAAAAGCATAGACCACCCGAAGTTGGGCCACAACACATATTTAGTTGTTGATGTGCTACTTTTGTCACTGAGATTATAGTTAAACACAAAATCCTAAAGTATTTACCAATATATTTGGGTGTGGCTATTTCCCCCCATTATTTGCTGATCCATTTCATTTGTGAAATTGCTCTCCTAGTCCACAACTGCATTTAGTTTCAACCAAATCCCTCAAACCATAGAAACCCAATCAGCGCCACTAAAGCAACATTGCCACCACAACCACCCCTTACTAGTGAAATTCATTAACCAGATAAGAACAACAAAATCAACACCATGCCACCACCTGTTACAGCTTTATCTTTCGCCCTCTCTCTCTAACCCAAACCACCACCATTTATCAAAAAAACCACCATGGTAAGAAGTCTATTAAAAAATCAACTAAGACCCATCCATCATTGAAACCCCATTCTAAAAGTTGCTTGATACAACACCAATATGACTACAATCCAACAATCCCACACCAACCTCTCTTTTACCTTTTTGTTCGGGCAGTCTACCTGGTATCATATTTCCTGCCAGTATTAGCACCTTTGACCAAATTTTTTCCAAGGATCAACAAATTACCATGAAACCGCTATTATTTGTGCATAACCATCAAAACGACTTTTAGTATATGGGCATCTCTCTCCACTGACCCCCAACCTTGGGCTTTTTAGGTTCAAATGGTTGCTTCTTCAATGTCGGCCATTCTAGCGCCTCTCTCAATCCTCACTAAGAACCCCTATGGTTGAATATAAAGGAAAAATCCAATAACCAACCCTATCATGAAGAAAAAATGTATGCAAGTAAAACTATTGCTCTTGAAGAATTAATGTTCAAATGAGCATCTGACTGTTGGACAGTCAAGAAACAACATGCTAACAAACAAGTGAGGTGAAAATGAGGATGTAGAGAAGGATGCGTGGTAAACACAAATGACGAAGTTAGGAATTAATATATCCATTAAATAGTAAAAGTAGAACCAATAAAAAATAAATTAGGATAGGATCGGCATAGCTAATTTGGACATATTTCTAGGACCTAATCCTACACCGAAGAGGGCGAGTGACATAATACATATCAAAGGTAATGCAAAATATAGACATTAGCTTTGAACGTGATAGCAAAAAAAGGTATGACAGCTTAAGGGTTGGCAGAAAATATGGCTCTAGAAATATGAAAATGGCAAACAAGATTCAAGGTCAACCGGAAAATAGTTGGGAAAAGACTAAGATACGTTGATTATAAAAGGTTTGTAAAATTTGGTAATGACAATGAGTCTTGTGACTAACGACAATTCGTGCAAAACATTTTCACCTCCAATGAGTTTCAAGTTTCAAGAACAAATCAATCTTACAGAAAATAGGAAGTGGATAAGCAAAAGAGAGACCAAAAAAGCCACTCCCGATATATTTTCATAATTTTGAATGAATGCTCTCAAACCATTCTCAATCTTAGATATTTTTTGTTAAAGAATCCAACCCGAAACTAATTTGCAATCAATGGAGAAGGCCGTCAAGCATATAAATCAATATTTGATGATCCTAATCATTTAGTGTGGAATACAAACTCTCTTTACACCCTCTCTTACGTGGGATCAAGCTCGCACGTGGGACTAATAAACAAATTGACAAATATGCATACAAGCAAATGCAAATTGATAAGAAACTTGGTGCACTGAGCATCTAAGGTCTAGCTTTGATATCATCTTAGAGCATCCAACCCAAAACTAATTGACAATGAGTGAAGAGAACCTTCTAGCATACAAACCAACTTTGGATGATCCTAATCATTTGATATAGGATACAAGCTCTCTTTACATTTTTAACATTGAAGCTCTACATGAGATCTATTTTTTAGGGAACTAAATTGAGGCATTAAAAAGGAAATTAATGTAACCTAACATGCTCTAGACTTGTTTTGCAAGGAAGGCAGACAACTCCCTTATCCCACTTCCTTCTTAGGGCATGACGAGGCTATTTTTAGAGAACTTGCATTAAACACGTGCCAGGGCAAAGGTTCATGCCTTTTCTCGAGGGAGTCCTTTATGGACTTTATTTCACATAAAAGGTAAGCTAGATCATCCTTTTCGCTAATTTATAACCATTGTCAAGCTATCAAACTACGTTTAAGTCTTTGTAATATGACATAACAACCTTGACTTTTTAGAATGCAACTTTTCTATAGAACATTTTTTGGCATATGGGAAGTGAACTCATGGTCTGAAGACTTATAAATTTTTTGACATTCACAACAAGGAGAAGGGGTTTAGCAATGGTACTTGGATCACAAACCGATATGCTATCTGGACGATAACTAGTATGTCATATATGGCATGTCACATACTCTAAAGAAGATGCATAACAAGGATAGGCTTTTGTAAAAGACGTAGTCATGAAGTATTGCAACGATATTGTTCAGTGTTCATATTTTTTCCCCACCAAAACTAGGTAAACTTTGTAGAAAAGAAACGTTTCACCATAAAAAAGGTTGTTGCAAGACAAAAAACATGAAATACTACTTCAAATGAACTTCTTGACCATAAGTATAAGCCACATTGGATAGCCCACTAGATATATACTAATGATTGGAATAACAAAAAATATATTGAAAAACAAAAACATAAGATCAATAGAGAAACTAACAATGAGCCAAAAAAAAATAATAATTAGAAAATATGAACTCAAGTACTTAAAAAATGAAGTATTTGATCATGCTGAATAGAATTTTTCTCATGGGACCAACAATCTTGGCCGATAAGGGTAATTCACATAGTGTTAACTCAGCCAAACATCCAAACTTGAGGCAGAACTTGAGCAATTTGTCTAGGTTGAAAAAATGTCAAACTCGGAATTTGATCGATCTATGTTTGCCCTCCAATACGTCAACAGCATTTGCAATTGCCCTTCTGCCAATGAAATTGGCATGTGATTGCCTACAAAAGGAATACACATGACCACTTTCATTGTCAAAATGGCACTTGTGAATGCTTTCGACGTATTGGAGGCAAGCATGGATTGATCGAATCTCAGGTTCCAACTGTTTCTAGCCAAGACAACTTGTTCAAGTTCCACCCTGGGCTGGTATGTTTGGTTGGGTTGATAGTATGTGGACTTGCCTTTGCAGGCAACACTATGGTTGTTCCCATGCATGAACAATTATGTCAACAATCCATCTCTCCTGTACTCGTAAGTCCATATTTCAAGCTGCCATTTTACTCATTGTTGGCGTCCCCGTTGTGATACTTTGTATTTCCGATTTTAGCATTTTGCCATAATTTTTTAATGAAACGTTTGGCAATCAGACAACTGTTACTCTAGTCGTAGTACACAGGCATTTCTGATTTCAAATGCTATTTCCATGTTTCCCAAATCACATTCCAGTCATGAGGGTGCATCCTCTCAATTTTCCATTCCTACTATACAGTCCCGGGTCCTCTTAAGTGGCTATTGGATTTTTTTTATACCTATCTCACGACACAACCTTTTTTTACTGCGCATATCCTATTAAAGATAGTTTCCCAGGTTTGGTGGACAAGAGAATCTAAAATATTACCTATCAAATTGTCACTCCATATATTTAACTTTGTTCTCCAAAAATTGTCATTTGCCCCAATAATCCTTGGCAAAGCCTTCACTCTCATATTGTCTACTTTAACAAGTGCATCTAACACTAGAGTAACTCTAAAGCTTTGAACATATAACTTCTCACAAGTGATACAACCCGAGGCAACTGAGTGTAAGATGCTGCATGAAGCATTGGTTTATATCATGTAGTATCTTGTCCAACAATGCATCTCCCTATCCAGCTTTGAACAGAGCTTGTTAGTCCATGCCTACTAGTTTATAGTTGTACAATCACCATTAATTTTACAATTGCCACATTTAAAATAAGTACCATCCCACGTGAATTCAGCTAGAGAGTGTGTTTAACATGTCACAATATTTTTCATATAGTTCCTCACTCCCTATCCCAACCCAAAAACTGATAAACAAAATTTTGAGCCAATATTTGCTTAGGAATTTTCAACTACCATAACAAAGCCAAATGTACATGTATGCACGTAATAATTTTATTTATTGAGAACAGAAAATTAAAAAAATAATACCATTCCTACAATGTTAGCAACTCGTACCAGATGGATCGAGTTGCGGATTATGGACAAAAATACTTTTATGTTTTTCACTTTATCCTTTTAAAGTTTAGAAGTCTCAGATTGTACCACGAATTTTTCAGAAGTATAGCAATGTGCAGAAGTTGGTAGATGGTCTCTCATTCTCTTATGTTGACCTCCCACATGTCAGGAGACAAAACTAACTTCTTTATGGGCTAAAGTGTAACTATTAAACAATTGCTGGGGGAAACGTGCTGTGATCTTTTGATATCCTACCGATGTAAAACTTAATGTAGTCCAGTTGTTGGGTACATTACTATCCTTTTGTGCAAAGGAAGAGCCAGTGACAGTGAAAGTTTTAAAAAATTTCATGCGCGCAGTATCATTAGCCCCGAATTAATAAAATGATAAACAAACTTGCCTTTACTTACCTAAAAATACCCCTGAAGACCTGTGTTTGTTGTGTATGTGCCTGGGGCGTATCTCTGTGTGTGTGTGTGTTGTTTGGGGGGGAGGGGGGGGATGTTTTTGTATGTGTACGGGGCGTGAGTGTGTTGGAAAAAAAAAATAACAAAGAGCGTACCAAAATCTCAATGCCGGGGAGAGGAAAGGGGAACCAAAACAGAAATCAACAATGGCGTCTTTCCTGCTTCCAATGCCAATAACTTCTAAAAACTCAGAACTTTCCCATATACTCCCAACTTCCACTGAATTCTCGCGATTCAAATTCCGATTCCCATTCAGTGAAGCATCCTTATCATTCTCGGCACTCAATTCAACTCGAACATGCTTGGCTTTACATTCCAATCTTATCCGATACCCTTTACGATGTAGTAAGTGAGAATTTTTCGATGCGTAAGGGCAGAGAGAGGCACGAGATAGTGTGTGGAGAGTTATCGAAGAAGGAAGATCCATAGAAATGGACCAATGTTGGTTAGAATTTACAGTAAAACATCAGAATTAGCGGCTAATTCTTGAAGTACTGGACACTGATTTTGCTTTGGCTAGTAGAGGACGTGAGCCCAGCAATCAAGTTTCAAATAAAGCTGAAGAGAGATAAAGGTGGGGGAGGTGGGGGGTTTACGGTACGGTACGGCACGGCATATATACATAACATGTAGGGCCTGTTTGTTTACGGTATTAGATTTGGGTGGTATTAGAAATTATTTTTATTCCACTCCTATCCAATGGTATATTATACTCGGTCTTAAATTTTTATCTCATCATTCCTCTTATTTGTTTGTTTAATAGGTACTATGGTGGGTTCCACAAATAATCATATATTCTATCACATCTTATATAACACCGTAAGTTTAAACATAATATAAAGAAAAAATTCAAAATAATTTTTTTTTAGAAATTAAAAAAAAAAAAACCTGTAACACGATACGCTTAAACATAATACAAGAAAATAATTCAAAATAATTTTTTTTAAAAAAATTAAAAAAAAAAACGGTAATACTGTATGCTTAAACATAATACAAAAAAAAAATTCAAAATAATTTTTTTTAAAAAAAATAAAAAAAAAATCGGTGACACCGTACGTTTAAACATAATATAAGAAAAAAAATTCCAAATAATTTTTTTAAAAATAATTAAAAAAAAACGATAACACCGTATGCTTAAACATAATACAAAGAAAAAATTCAAAATAATTTTTTTTTTAAAAAAATTAAAAAAAAAATCAGGTACACCATACACTTAAACATAATACAAGGAAAAAATTCAAAATTAATTTTGTATATGTAAACTCTTAACAAATGAGGGCATTTGTGTCAATTTGCATGTTTATACCGTCCGTTCATTTAACCCATGAAAATAATATCACCGGGTAGGTGGTATTCATTAATACCATCTACAAGGCATTATAGGTGTGTTTGTTTGGAAGGATAGAGGTGGATATCACAAGCTGGATTGGATAAAAATAATAGGGGCCCACATATCCCAGTTTTGGGTTCTCCAAAAGGGATTGGATATTCGTTGAGCTTGAATTAATTGGCCCGTATGAAATTGGTATGTTCTCCCGCCTGATCAGGATACATGAAACCCAGTTGAAGTTTGGGATTAGTAAGCCCATCGGCCGGATAAGGAATAAAATTACTAAAATGCCCATTCAACAGTAACTAAGGTAGGGTTTTTACCCCCTTTCTCTTCCCTTTCACCTACTGGTCCCCCACTTTGACAACGGCGCCTCCTATCCCCTTCAGTCGAAGGTAAAAAAATCTCTCTCTCTCTCTCTCTCTCTCTCTCTCTCTCTCTCTCCTGTGTCCTTCGTCTCTCTATCTCTTGCCTGGTTTTGATCTGCTAGTCCCTCATCTTTCGTTTGAATTAGGGAGAACTGTCTTCATTGCTCTGTCTCTCTCTCTTCTTCTCTTCCTCAATGGCTAACGTCTAAAACGTAGCTTGGTGCTATGTATTTTTTTTCGTTTGTACAATACTATGTATTTTTTTGTAATCTACTAGCTGAGAGATGAAATCCTCTCCACTTTCTTGTTTAGGTTTTCTCCCATACTCGACAGCGAACCTTTACATTGCAATACCTGGGTTTGATCAAATGGTGGTTTAAGATTGGGATCTAACTATATGCTAAAAAGAAAATTTTCGGTATGATATTTTTTTTTTCAACCAGTTATTTTTAAAGAAAATGTGATAGGAATAAAACTCGTTTATTTTATTATGTCACTTTACTGAGATTATTTTATTTGTTCTAAAATTCTTGTGTTTTCATTTAAGTTTTTAGGTGTATCAATTTGTTTTGCGGGTTATAGTGGTCTGACAAAGATTAATTTTCCAACAAGTCTGTTAATTGTGATGAGTTTCCAGTGTTTTGATGGGTAATTTTCTGACCTGGGCTGGGGTAATTCCGTTGCCTTTTGCTCCAAAATACTTTGACAATAAATATTTCTTTTGAAATTAATCAATTTTTTAGTATTTTGGAATGGGTTGCTTGGAAGGTGGGGGTGGCTTGGGGATTGGTTAATGGTTTTGTTTTATTGATGACTTATTGTTTGTTTTGTTTGGGTTATGTGCTTTTTATACTGTATTGTTCATAAATGTGTGTTTGAGCAAAAAATGCGTTATTTCATATGGTTGGGAAAAAATCATCAATGGTTTGAATCAACCAAACATTTATGACAACAATTAATGTTTTGCAGTGGTGGTTTTCTTATTTATCTGATCTGATCAATCATAACAAAATCCAAAAAACAAAAACTTTGGAAGCTAGGTACATTAACAAATTTGTGAGGCATGGTTTTTGAAATTGAATGTAGTTTGTTTGATCAGAATAATTATCTAAAATAACAATTTTGTTAGGGTTTCGCAATTTCGGTTTGATGTGTATAATTTTCTTTTGTAGAGGGAGAGTTTTTAGAAGAAGAGAAATTCTTGAACTCGAGGAAAAAAAATCACTTGCTCAGTTTGATTTTCAGATGGATGTATAACTCAAATAACAATAGCCATTTTAAACAAGTATTCGGAGTAAAAATTACATACATCTTAAAACAATGTGTACATCTAAATTTAGTTGTTAACATGTTTCTTTGCAACGGTTGTTTGGATGACACTTTTAACCATGATATATGTTGGAACATGTAGGCTGCGTTCAGGAGGCTATTTGGATGGTTTGTGCTTAATTGAAGAATATGGTGTAGTTGATTGTAAATTTGTGAAAGAGGCTGATTCCATGGTGCATGTGAACATTGTAAAGAATGGTTTGGAATTCTGGCAGTTGAATGACGACAAATATGTGCTCATTTTTTATTGATAAAGGAGAACACAACTTGACTGTACATGTGTGTTGTATATATTTTTTCTTTGTAACACAAGTTTTTTTCTTTTTAACATGTTTTGAAGGAGGTATGTATATGGTTTTCCTCATACTGGCTTCTTGTATTTTTTTTTTGTGATTGGAAATAATTTTTTCTTCATTTAATTTTATTTTAAAAAAAAATCGTTAATTACTACTATGGTTCATGTAAATTTGGGTTGTGCCGTAGTTTTTCCTATATTTAGGCATTTTTTGTCCTAAATATTTTAATATCTTTGGCGGATGAAATAAATTTGTGAGCATATTATAAATTCAACGTGTAATAACATGTATTTGGTGAATACATAAGCATTCTTAAATGTTTTACAATATTAAATTGGTAACCAACAATGATCAAAAAGTAAAAAAAAAAATGGTAACCAACAATTCTCAAGCCAAACAGGAGATAGAATTGGATAGGATTTAAAGATAAAATGGTCAATTTATGTCAAAGGTATTAGATGTTTAATAAAAAATTGAAGTTTATCCATATATCAACCACATCATAATGTACTATCCAAACTTGGGATTGGATAACACAATTTCCTTTTATCCCCCTAACATATCCGGGCCATTGGAATTTCACTGGATTGGTTTGGGATTTAAATCCAAGTCAGTCCAGTCCATCCATGAATTGCCAAACACACCCTATGACTACTGTTCATACTGGGTCGATATTACGACCCGAAAAATAGTACTGGCTATAAAATACTAAACAAACAAGATATAAGGTGGGTCTCACGTACTATTTCTCTAATCCCACCTCCTTATACCACTCTAATCCTTGAAACAAACTAGCTCGTAGGGTATGTTTGGGGAGTACGATAAATTGGATTAACACCCATAAGACTAGGTTAACAATGCAGTGGGCCCTACATATTCTTTGTTTGGGAACTGATTATTGAGTTAGGATATAAATCCCGGGTCAAACCTTGACCCGGATTCTACAGTAGAATTTAACCCTTCTACATGGGTTAAAATTAACCCACCTCCATCGTGGGTTTAATCTCAGTTGACGGGTTTTCTTGAGTAATGACATATTTATCCTTCTCCTTTTTCGAATAACATTCAAGGCATCTCTTCTCACTCTCGTTTCAAGTCATTCTTTTGGGTTGAGAGCTCCTGTGAAGGCGACGACGAAGACGAAGGAGAAGCTGTTCAAAGGTAAGCATCTAAGTTTCTCTCTCTCTCTCTCTCTCCTTTTCTCTGGACCGAACGAAGAAGAGATTTTGGGTCACCAAGGGATCCATATCTGCTTTTGCCAACCGTTCCCACCCTTTTTTCTGTCTCCAAAGCCATATGATTTGAAAGAGTACAACATCTGTCTTTTTCTCTTGGTGGTGGTTGTAGTTGGATCAAAATTCTAATTTTTTTGGGTAATTTTTGACTATCAGGTGCTTGCTTAATTATACTTGGTATGAGAATTAGGTCTCAAAGTTCTTCCGATGCCACTCACGACAGAGTAGGCAGGCAATAGGGGTTTCTCTGAGGAAGAACCGAAGAAGCCCTAAAGCATGTTAAGGCCTTGACTGAATTGGGTCCTCACTCTGTTGGTTCTAATGTTCTTAATCATGTTGGTCTAATGATTAAATTTGCTCACACTAACATCTCTTATAATTTCATTCACCATAGCCATGTAAAAATCTCTATTATGTGTCTTGCACCTCAATTAGCACCTCATCTTGTAGAAGTCTTGTATTGAATAAATTTAGTTCAGGAAGTTGATCTCACTTAGCAGGTTTTATTGAATAAATTTGTTGTATTTTTGTATATTTTATTTATTACAGTTTATGAACGTGTTGTCAATTTAATTAATATATTAATGTATATATAAATGTGATGTGAGAAATATTTCATCTTGGTAGGTTAACCCATCAATCCAAACTGATAAGCTTTGTTTGTGTTTTGTGGTGGTTAATGTTTTGATGGGTATGCTAAGCAATGGAAAACTTTGTTCATAACAAAACCAAAAACAAATTGGATTGGGTATGTCAATAGGTAAAATGGTAAATATTTACAAAAACAAATATCAAAGTCTGTGGGTCTCATGAAATTGAATTGTTTCTTGCCAAACAATGGTTTGAATTGGATAGCAAACATAACCCATCCAATTAAGTGGCTGAATGGGTTTGGGTGGGATGGGTTAGGAAACAAAAAGTCATATCCTTTCCTATCCTTGCCAGTTATCCAAATGCACCTGTAGGGATAACATTGAACCGGAAATACGGATATTCATTTAAACCTGTTTCGTTTGAATTGGGATAGTAGGGCTAGTTTGTTTCAAGGATATGAGTGGTATAACGGGGTGGGATTAGGAAAATAGTATGTGGGGCCCATCTTATATCTTGTTTGTTTGACATTTTTCGTTCAGTATTATTTTCGGGTCGTAGTACCGACCCGGTGTGAACAGTGACTTAAATACCTTCTATATGGTACTAAGCAATACCACCTACTCGGTGTTATTATATTCCCGGTACAAATGAAAGGGCAGTATAATAGACTAAAAATACACAAATGCCCTCCTATGTGAAGAGTTCACATATAAAAAAAAAAATTTGTATTTTTTCCTTATATTATGTTTAAGCGTACGATGTCACCAGTTTTTTTTTAAAAATTATTTTGAATTTTTTTCTTATATTATGTTTAAGTGTACAGTGTTAACGGTTTTTTTTTTTTTAATTTTTTTTTAAAAAAATTATTTTGAATTTTTTTCTTTTATTATGTTTAAGAGTACGATGTCATCGGTTTTTTTAATTTTTTTTTAAAAATTATTTTGAATTTTTTTTTGTATTATGTTTAAGCGTACGATGTTAACGGTTTTTTTTTTAATTTAAAAAAAAAAAATTATTTTGATTTTTTTTTCTTGTATTATGTTTAAGCGTACGGTGTCACCGGTTTTTTTAAAAAAAATTATTTTGAATTTTTTCCTTATATTATGTTTAAGCGTATAGTGTCACCGGTATTTTTTTTTAATTTTTTAAAAATTATTTTGAATGGAATGGATGATGTTAAGGGTAAAATTGTATATTTGTTATATAAGATGTGATAGAATAGGTGGTTGTTTGTGGGACCCACTATAATACCTATTAAATAAACAAATATGGGATGAGATTAGAATAATTTTTATTACCGATACTCATATCCATTGGTATTGAAAATGTAAGGAATACATTTCCAATACCAAGCTTATACAATACTTGAAACAAACTTGCCCTAGAAGTATTGGACGGTGGTATATATGGGATGGACTCAAACTCATCCTTGCCCTTGCCCCTGCCCCTGCCTCGTCCCTCTACGTTAAACCTTTGATATATATATATATATATTAGTCATAGCTTGTGTCTGAAAGTATCATGAAACATAAAATTTGAGCGTCTAAAAAATCGATCTTACTATATTAAATTATAATTTTTTTTCCTTCATTTATTTAATTACATCATTTAAAATTTATTTTTACCCATTAATTTTTAAAAAATATCGACAAAATGCATAATTCGACAAATTTTCTCAACATATGTATACTACCGTGTATGAATAATGTCTGAAATAAAAATTATGTTAAACTACAAATTAATTAAATATTGAATGATTAAATATGTGATAGAAATAAGTGATGGGATAATTTTAGGGGAAAAAATATGTATGAGATAAAGTTTCACTATTCCTGCAGTATATTGAAATTCAACTTGATTTGTCGTCAATATATCTTATAGTTCATTTGATTTGTTGCCAATTTGATATATTATTTGGCTTGGATTGTAGTTAAAAGTAGGCTCGCCTTCTCGAAGCAGTACCGATGGTTGCTGAAGATATGTTTTAGGTTTGGAAGTGATAATGATGGTGGTCTTAGTAATGATAGTTAATTTCGAAGTTGTGATAGATGGGTGGTGGTGGGGTAAAGCTCCTGGGACAAATTTGTGCAACATAAAATTAACTTAGTTGATGAAATTCGGTTTGAATTGAATAGCAAAATTAATTTAAATAGTTGACTTGGTTAGATTTAATTTCAATTTGAGCACAAAATTTGATTAGTTATCAAAATTTAGGCTAAGTGGTAATAATGGTAATGGTGGTATTAGTGGTAATAGTTCTGTATAGTTGTGTTTTTAGAGGATTTTGCTTGAATTCTTTATGAGACTCAAATTTTATGTATTAAGTTTCTCAATTTAATAATGTTAGCATAGTTGGATTTAATCATGAAAATTTGATCAAGACCAGTTTCCATTGATGATATGCTATCTATCCACGAATATGTTTAAGTATGATATATGAAAAATATATTTACTTGATAAGGTTTGCACATCTTCATATTTTTGTAGGGTCTTATTTTTAGAGAGAATTTAGCCATAATTGTTTGGAAGAATAGAAAAAAAATATTATATTTAGAGGCACGAGTATTATCTAAACTATCAACATACTATGAGGACAAAAAGTGTAATTTAACCCGATAGTGTTAAAAAATTAGTTTTAAATGATTTAGGTTTTGTTGATGGTGTTTATTATATTTTTTGTTGCAATTCATCTCTTAATCCCCCTTCCTTACTTTCTATCTCATATTTTTTGATTGTTTTCATACCACAATGATTTTTGAATTTACTACCATTTGGATATCAATCAATAATTAAACGGTCATTGAACAATGTTTGAGATTGTTTTGATTTGTATTCTATCAATTTTTTTTTAAAAAATAATGGGCCCATATTATATTTATCAATGTTTTTTCTTAGTTTTTCTAATTGGTAATTTTTTGTGGCATATAGTTTCTTAATGCACATGTATTTACTTTCGATTTTTTTGTTTGTTACGTCGTGCCTTCAAGCACGGGCAATTGCTAGTGTATATATATTAGTCATAGCTCGTGTCTGAAAGCACCATGAAACATAAAATTTGAGCGTCTAAAAAATCGATCTTACTATATTAAATTATAATTTTTTTTTCCTTCATTTATTTAATTACATCATTTAAAATTTATTTTTACCCATTATTTTTTTAAAAATATCGACAAAATACGTAATTCGACAAATTTTCTCAACATATGGATACTACCGTGTATGGATAATGTCTGAAATAAAAATTATGTTAAACTACAAATTAATGAAATATTGAATGATTAAATATGTGATAGAAATAAGTGATGGGATAATTTTAGGGGAAAAAATATGTATGAGATAAAGTTTCAAAAACTTAATTATTTTATTATATAGATATAATATTACAAAGATATAAACTCCACTCACCCACCCCACTTATTAATGTACTAGTTATAACCCGTGTCTGAAGGTACGATAGAACATAAAATTTGAGATCCCAAAAATTCGATCTCACTATATTAATAATAATATTTATTTCCTTCCTTTCTTCTATTACATCATTCAAAATTTATTTTTACTCATTATTTTCTTACAAATATTGAGAAAATTTTCTCAAAATACGTAATTCGATAAATTTTTTCAACATGTGTATATTATCGTGCATAGATAATGTTTGAAATAAAAATTATGTTAAACAACAAATTAATGAAACTGATGGCACCATAAATTAATCCTAAGAATGAGCTCAGCTCAGGAGATCAGATCGGGAGGTCAGTTCGGAGCTCCAGAGCTCAGAGAATCAGAACTCGAGTTCCTCCCAAACGAGATAATAGTCGAGATGATAAGGAAATAATTGGATGACAGTTGGCATCCCCGAAACAAAGGCTAAGCAGCATCCCAGGCGTAAAACACTCAAGTGACCAAGATCCTCTCCCAGAATTAAGGGAGATCCCATGGATGAAGGGCAAAGATCTCGGTAGAGATCTTTTAGAGTTAGGAATGACATTATAAGTATGGTACATTACCCCAACAAAGGGGGGGGGGGGGGGACCAAAGGGTATCAAAGAGCAATCTGTAAACACCTTTTGAAGATATATACACCTCAGGAGCAAGAGCCTCCATGGTAGAGTGGATTAGCCGAGCTCATCAGCCGGTGAACCACTATATTTTTCACTGTGTTGCACACATCACACCTCTGATAACCAGATCATTCACCTGCCAATTCACGAGCCTTGTAGCTCAGATCTATTCTTAGCCATTGCCCTCGAACTCACTGCTCATTTATGTGGAAAAACACCATCAGTTTGGCGCAGTCTGTGGGAACGACTGTTCCTGTTACAAGTATACTGATTCATCAATAATTGATGGTCTCTACACGCAATATGAGCAGAAATTAGATGAATCCCCCAAGGTTGCAGAACCAACAAGAGGTCACTAGTGGAAGACAACCAGAAAACCTTAATGATTTCGTGCCCACCACCGGAGATAACCCTCCTGTGGTGGATTCCCCTACCAACAATGAATTAGACGCCCTTCGCCTGGTCAACCAACGCTTACTTCAACAAAATGAAGAGCTCTTGAAGCTCTTACGAGGTCCTCAACAAACACAACCTGCCCAGCAAGGCCAGAATGATCCCCCCCGCAGGGAACAACAACATCTCGATCCCCTCAGAGAAGTAAACGAAGGAGTGGAGAATAGCCAGGCACCCCATCCGCCACCTAGGGATGGTGACAATGAAGAGGTGCAGAGCCAAAACGAAGGGGTCGAGAAAAACGGTTTTCTCCCTTTCCAGCAGGAAATGATGGAGCAATATTGGGAACAACGCTTCAAGGACATCCAGCAAGAGCTCAGCCACATGAAGGAGGCAGTGAGGGTTAAGACTCCAGTAACGATGGATGCCTTGGTGCAACAAATGGAATCCCCATTCACTGCTGGGGTGTTGCATTTTCCTCTACCGTCAAAGTTCAGAATGCCCCAGATAGAGGCTTTCGATGGGACGAAGGATCTTGTGGACCACCTCAACACCTATAAAAACCAAATGGAGTTGCATGGATACCAGGATCCAGTGTGGTGTAGGGCTTTTGCCATCACTCTTAAGGGGTCAGCCTTAGCATGGTTTAATAGGCTCCCCTCAACTTCGATCTCTTCCTTCAAAGAACTCTCCATTTCTTTCGTATCTCACTTCATAGGAGCTCAGATCTATAGGAAGCCGAGCTATCATTTATTGAATGTAAATCAAAGACCTGAGGAGAACCTGCGATCTTATGTATAGAGATTCAATTCAGAATCTCTGAAGGTAGATGTCCCAGATGAAAAGTTTGCCATCATTGCTTTCATTGCCGGATTAGGAGTACAATCAAAGGACTTGATGTTCTCTATATCAAAGAATCCCCAAGCAAGCATGGCTGAGGTGTTGGCTAAAGAAGAAAAATATATAAACGGGGAGGAAGCACTCCTTTCCAAAGTGGGGAGTGCGTCATCACGAAAGGAGAAAGGAAATGAAGAGAAGAAGAAGGATCAGAGTCCCATGAAAGAAAGAGACCGAGAAAGATCTCCAGGGAGGGACAGAGATCGCTCCCCAAAGAGAAGAGGGAATGTTAGAGACCGCTTAGGCCCTCCACAACCTGAGCTGTAGCCTAGGTATGCACCTCGGCAATTCACCCCGCTCACCGCTACGGTGTCCCAGGTCCTATATGAGGTCCAAAACGAAAAGTTCCTGAGGTGGCCACCTCGGATGAAGGCAGACCCAGCAAAGAGAGACCCCGTGACTACCACAGAGACCATGGTCATCACACCGATGATTACATTCAGCTAAAAAAGAAGATCGAGTTTTTAATCCAACGGGGGCAGTTGCGTCGCTTTGTAGCCTATGATAATCAAAATTGAGCTCTTCCACCTCCGCCACCTCAACAACAGGCACCTGCACCACATCAACAGCCCCTGGGGGAGATCAGAGTAATATCTGGAGGGTTTGTAGGAGGAGGGGAATCTAGCTCAGCCAGAAAGGCTCACCTCCGAAAGATCAGAGCTGGAGAAGCTGGAGAAGTGCATACTGTGTCCAAAGCACCGCGCCTAGACACAGCTATCACATTTTCAGATTCAGACTTGGAAGAGTGTCAGTATCCCCACGATGATCCCTTGGTGGTAAGAGCTGTGATAGCCAACAGAACTGTTCATCGAGTCCTGATTGACAACAGCAGTTCGGCAGACATCATTTTTGCGTTTGCATTTGATAAAATGGATATAGGAAAGGAAAAACTCGAGCCTGTGAGTGCTCACTTGCTGGATTTCTCAGGAGAAAGGGTGCTGCCCTTAGGGTCAATTCAGCTTGTGCTCACACTAGGTGACCCGCCTTGCCAAGCCACTACAACCGTAAAGTTCCTAGTGGTTGACGCACCTTCTGCGTACAATATTCTGCTTGGAAGACCCTCCATCAATTCTATGAGGGCCATCCCATCTGCCTACCACCTGGTTGTCAAATTTCCAACAGAGAATGGAGTCGGAGTGGTCCGAGAAGACCAGCGTGTAGCGAGGGAGTGCTACATGGCATCTGTGAAGAGGAAAGAGGTTGAGAACATCCAACTGGATGAACTTGACATGAGGGATGAGTTGGAAATTAGACCAATCCCATCGGAAGAACTGGAGCCTATACAATTCGATGAGGAGCCAGAACATCTTGTTTATGTAGGGTCCAAGCTGAGCAGAGAGATTAAAGAACTTCTCATCCAATTTCTGAGGAAAAATATAGAAGTGTTTGCCTGGAGACAAGAAGACATGGAGGGTATCGACTCCTCAGTCATCACACATAAGCTCAATGTGAATCCTACCTGCAAGCCCATCAAACAAAAGAGGAGGAGTTTCGCCCCAGAACGTCAGAAAGCCATCAATGAAGAGGTCAACAAACTTCTCCATGCCAGAGCCATTAGGGAGGTGGATTATCCAATGTGGCTAGCCAATGTCGTCCTCGTTAATAAGACCAACGGCAAGTGGCACCTCTGCATTGACTTTACTGACCTTAATCGGGCTTGCCCTAAGTACAGCTTCCCCTTACCTCGGATAGATTTGATTGTGGATGCCACCACTGGACACGAGCCCCTCAGCTTCATGGACACCTTCTCTGGGTATAATCAAATTAGGATGGATCTTAATGACCAAGAGAAGACCTCCTTCATAACCGAGCAAGGGACGTACTGTTACCAGGTTATGCCCTTCGGATTAAAGAATGCTGGAGCCACTTATCAACGCTTGGTGAATAAGATGTTCCAAAAGCAGATTGGGACGACCATGGAGGTTTACATTGATGATATGTTGGTCAAATCAGTGAAAGCAGAGCTCTACATCAAGCACTTGGCAGAATCTTTCCAGGTCCTGAAGGAATACAAAATGAAGCTCAATCCCGCCAAGTATGCCTTTGGAGTTTCCGCTGGGAATTTATGGGTTTCATAGTTAATAGCAGAGGAATAGAGGCTAACCCAGAAAAAGTAAAGGCAGTACTGGATATGCAACCGCCATCCAACACAAGGGAGGTACAATGTCTGATGGGAAGAATAGCTGCCTTAAGTCGATTTGTGTCCAGATCAAGCGACAAGTGTCAACCCTTCTTTCAAATCCTAAAGAGGGCATTCCAGTGGGATACCCAGTGTAAGGAAGCGTTCAAAGTGCTGAAAGATTACCTGAGCTCCCCACCCATTCTTGTAAGCCCGTTGGAAGGCGAGATCCTTACTCTCTACTTAGTTGTCTCAGATTTCTCAACAAGTGCAGCGTTAGTAAGGGAGCAGAACAGAGGTCAGCAACCAGTTTATTACTGTAGCAAAGCTCTGAGGGGGGCAGATGAGAGATATCCAAAGATGGAGAAGCTTTTTTTAGCCTTAGTTACAACCGCCAGGAGGCTTAGGCCATATTTCCAAGCTCATACTATCGAGATCCCTACAGATCAGCCGATGAAACAAGTATTACGGAAACCAGAGACTTCGGGAAGGCTGGTTAAATGGACCGTCGAGCTTAGTGAGTTCAACATTAGGTACAAGCCCAGAACAGCAATCAAAGGACAAATACTGGCAAATTTCATTGCAGAATTCACAACAAGGACATCCATGGAGGCCACTCAGCTGGTACCTGACCTCCCCACATGGAAACTTTCAGTAGATGGAGCTGCCAACGCCCAAGGTAGCGGTGCTGGCCTAATTTTGACCTCCCCTAATGGAATAGATGTTGAATATGCACTTAGGTTTGGGTTTAAGGCCTCGAACAATGAGGCGGAGTATGAGGCTGTTATAGCAGGACTCAATCTTGCTTCACTCAATGGAGGCAGAACAGCTGGAGATCTGTAGTGACTCCCAGCTCATGGTAAAGCAAATAGAAGAGTCCTATGAGGCTAAGGGCGAGAAAATGATCTGTTACCTCCAAAAGGTACAGGAATTGATCAAGAAGTTTGTGCAAGTCAAGAAGTTCTCGAGCAGATGCGCTGGCGAGACTAGCAACTGCTTCATAGGAGAACTTGGATAGGTTAATGTTGTCCGAATTTGGTATTGACAATTAACGTGCAAGTATACACGATCAACAAGTAATAAAGTGATAAGTAAAGTATCGTTCCCACGGAGAATTATTGCTAATAACTTTCAAGTACTAACTTTATATCAATTCAATTTTATTTAAACAATTGGAATTGAACTATGGAATGAATAATTTAAACTAAATCTAAACTTGATAGTCAAAGATTAAATTTAACGGATAAAAGAAGTTAAGATTACAACTTCCCCTAATGCTTCGTATAAATCTTTTCACTCTCTTTCCAGTTAATTGATCAAAATAAGTTGTTAACTGAGACTTCAAAATTATTTATCAAACCTCTTCCGATAGTAAGATAAGCATATCTCTCCCAATTAAATTGCTATATTCCTATGCAAAATAAGTTGGAATAGATTCATTAAGTTCAAACTCTCATAAAAGTTACACACGACGTATAGGTATATTCCTATCCTATACACAAACCCAGCTATTCAATCCGAAGAAGAATAAACTAGACGCATGTCATCATATTCATATCTAAACATAGAATTCATCTTCCAATTTCATCTAGGTTATCAAATTAATTGATGGCCAAACAATTATATATTAAACACAAAATATGACAAACAACTCATATATGATCAACAAGAACTAAAAACGAGAGTAGATAAATTTAACTAGACATGAGGTTCCGTTGCAACCTTAATAAAGATTTAGTTCATAATGTAATTGAAAAACATCCTCCTCAAATTAAATAACATCTTAGAAAATCAAGAAGAAAAAGTAAGGGAAAAGAATGAAAACTTAGTTGCAATCTCCAATCCTTCTCTAGCCTTCAAGTCCGATTTTCTTCGTGTCGGTTTCTTCGATTCTTGCCTTCAATTTTCTATCAAGCCTTGGTCTTCTTCTCCAGCCCCCAAAGTCAGTCTCTTTATATTCCCCTCAAACCCTAGCACCTAAGAGGCATTAGAGTCCAATTTCGGGTCAAAACAAGTCATAATTAGCGTCCAACTTCCGTGGGGGCGCGCTGGGGCGCTGTGACAGCGCTGGGAAGGCAGTGAGTGGGCGCTGGGGCGCTGAAACAGCGCTGGCCCTTTTTTAAGCCTTCAGCTCTGGACCAGTTTTCGTTAAATTGCCATAACTTTTGATCCAACCGTTGGATTGAGCTGAAATTTTGAAAAAATACAGAAGACATCCAGATCTACAACTTTCATGTTTTAAACTTTTCCCGATTCTGAGTGGATCATGGTCAAAATTGAGGAAAATCGAGGTACTTCCACCAGATGGTGCTAGTTCTGGTGCCTTTGTTACCAAACACCAATACTTCCTTGATTTCTTTCACTTTTAAGCCTCCAAATCCTTGTTTCCTTCCAAATGATCTTCCCTACAAAATAACATCAAAACACACAAACCAAATAAAAAGGAACATAAAACAATTGAAAACTTGCAATTTCATCAAACCGAAAGTACTCAATTCGTAGGTATAAAACTGACTCATCAGTTAATACCAGTAGAACATTTGGCGGAGCCATCAGTAAGAGTTGAGAAGGAAGAAGTGTTCTCAGTTCTTTCCCCACCAAGCTGGATGAACTCCATTTGGGAATATCTTCAGAACGGAGCCTTGCCAGCAGACCCTAAGGAGGCCGCAAAGATAAGGGTAAGGTCAGCCAGATTCTCCATTTTGCAGGGAAAATTATATAAGCTAGGATTCTCGATGCCTCTCCTCAAATGTGTAGGAGATGAGGATGCTAATTACATACTTAGGGAGATCCATGAAGGAATTTGTGGAAATCATATCGGAGCTCGGGCACTGACAGGAAAAGCCTTGAGGCAGGGATATTATTGGCCCACTTTACTAAAGGATGCCACTGATCTGGTTAAAAGGTGTAAGGTATGTCAGATACATGCCAACGTCTCTCATTGTCCACCAGAGCTCCTAACATTGGTGGTAAGCCCTTGGCCCTTCCAACAAAGGGGACTGGACATTCTTGGCCCTCTTCCCACCAGCGTAGGGCAGTGCAAATTCGCCATCATTGGGGTGGACTATTTCACTAAATGGATAGAGGTGGAACCTCTGGCAACAATCACAGAGCAGAAGATTCAGAGTTTCACATGGAAGTCTATAGTCTGTAGATTTGGGGTACCTAGAGCAATTGTTTTTGACAATGGGAAGCAGTTTGACAACCCTAAGTTCAAAAAGTTTTGTGCAGAGCTAGGGATAAAAAATTATTTCTTGGCCCCAGCCCATCCACAGTCAAATGGACAAGCAGAGGTGACAATCAGAACGATTAAAGCAGCCTTGAAGACCAAGCTTGAGTCTTTGAAGGTAAAATGGGTAGAATATATTCCAGAGGTGTTGTGGGCATACAGAACAACCCCCAGGACAGCAACTCAAGAAACACCGTTTGCTTTGGCTTTCGGAACCGAAGCAGTATCGCCTGTGGAGATAGGATTCCCATCCCCCAGAACTGAGTTCGCAGAGTCTGAACACAACAATGAATCCCTTTTGCTAAATCTTGATCTCCTAGATGAAAAGAGAGAAAGAGCTCTGCAACACATTCAGAGTTATCAAAGAAAGACCGCCAAGTACTATGACAGGAGGGTCAGGCACAGGAGCTTCAAGGTAGGAGATCTTGTGCTTAGAAAGCTGTTGCTTGCAAGAAGGGATCCCATGCACGGGAAATTGGGGCCAAATTGGGAAGGCCCCTACATCGTTTCAAAAATAATTAGACCTGGGAACTATGAGTTGCAAACAGAAGAAGGAAAGGTCCTACCTCATTCTTGGAATGCGGAGCACCTTAAGAAGTTCTTTCAGTAAGTTTTCCCTGTAATGGAATTATTCTCAATAAAAATAGCACATTCTTGGTTCATCCATGCGTGGCTTCCAAAAATAGCTAAAGAGCTAACGATGAGCTCTTCAACTCATAAAACAAAAGTGAGCTCTACAGCTCAAGATGAGCTCCTCAGCTCATAAACAAAAGATGAGCTCTTCAACTCATAAAATATAAGATAAGCTCTTCAGCTTATAAAATATAAAATGAGCTCTACAGCTCAAGATGAGCTCCTCAGCTCATAAACAAAAGATGAGCTCTTCAGCTCATAAAACATAAGATAAGCTCTTCAACTTATAAATATAAAATGAGCTCTACAGCTCAAGATGAGCTCCTCAGCTCATAAACAAAGATGAGCTCTTCAGCTCATAAAATATAAGATAAACTCTTCAGCTTATAAAATATAAAATGAGCTCTACAGCTCAAGATGAGCTCCTCAGCTCATAAAAAAAAGATGAGCTCTTCAGCTCATAAAATATAAGATAAGCTCTTCAACTTATAAATATAAAATGAGCTCTACAGCTCAAGATGAACTCTTCAGCTCATAAACAAAAGATGAGCTCTTTAGCTCATAGAACAAAAGATGAGCTCTTCAGCTCATAAAATATAAGATAAGCTCTTCAGCTTAAAAAATATGAAATGAGCTCTACAGCTCAAGATGGGCTCCTCAGCTCGTGAACAAAAGTTGAGTTCTTTAGCTCATAAAATATAAGATGAGCTCTCCAGCTCATAAAGTGAAACCTTGTCCAAACCAGAATTCACAGTCACAAACATTCAGAAGAAAAAATAAGATGCAAAAGTTACACAAAAGCCTGGCAATTCATTGAACAAAAGAGAGTACAAGAAAGATGAGCTCCTAGTTCTTTTTAAGCTACTACTTCAGCTCAGAAACCTCTCCCTTTTGGCGGGCGTTCTCTTCTTTCAGCTCGTCCCTTTCCTTTTCCGTTTCAGAGAGCAATTTGAGAAGCTTCTCTCTTGCTGAGGAAAACAAAACAGTGCTAAAGGAAGAATCAGGTGAAGAGGAACCATCCATCCTACGCTTCTTTGAGGACACACCAGCATCCCCTTCCTCGACAGAATCAGAGGGAGAGGTCCAAGGAGAATCTAGGAAAAAAGAAAACTCCCAAGCAGTTGCCTCAGCGCCAAGCAAATAGAGGTTCTCAGGCATTATCAGATCCGAAAAAGGCATGGGATCTACGAGCAGTAGTTGATCGATATTCATCATCTCCGGGAAATCCAGGTCAGGGGCACCTGCATAACAAAAACATAATGAGATCGGATTTTCACAGGGTTTAGTCGAGTTAGCTCTGCCTGAACATACCTATACGAGAGAAGCTCCCCCAGGAGCGTGGAATTCTAGTACTAGGGCAGCGTTGCTCGGTAGACCTCCAAGAATTTCTGGATGTGAAAAAGAAGCGTCGAGACCACCCTTTAGGAAGAGGAGGAAGGTCAAGAACCAAGGGGGGCAACTTAAAATGCCTCCACCGAAAGAAGCTGAAGCAGGGGAGTTCATCCCCTTCAATCTCATAGAAATAAAGGAATTCAGCAACAGTAGGGAACCCACTGTTGCCATGTAGACGCCAAAAGAGGAAAAAACTGACCATAGCAGCCCAACCTCGGGGCGAGAGACGAGAAGGACACAAGCCATAATACGCAAGGACCTGCCCGATGGAAGGATGAATGGGAAGACGAAGGCCCATGTCCATAGCACCATCGAAGAAGCAAACTTCCCCTCGAGGAAGGTAGTTACAAGGCTCATCAGAGGTCGGGACTCATAGGGACAAGTCCAATTCAGGGAAGAATCGTTTTTTGATGTCTTCCAAGTTTGAAGGCTTCATCGTTGAAGGGGTTAAGTAACGGGAATGCCACTTCCAGTCAATCCCAAAGGAAGTGCGTTCTGTAAACTGGGAAAAAACAGGGGCAGCCATCAAAGAGGCAGGAATGTAATCTCTAAGACTCAAGAAAAGACTCTGAAATCTTTCAGCAAAGGAGAAAGAAATCCAAGAAGTATTGGAAGCTTTAAAGGAAACCATGAGTTTTTAAGAAACCAAGAATCACACGGAAAGCAGAGTCGGCGGTCTTTTGGGTTTCCTAATTAATGAGGGCAGTTACGGTTTTGGAAAACAGTTGAGTAAATGCAGAAGAAGATGAATCAGCACAGGGTGACCCCCTAATGCGACCAAAGTAATTGGGGACAAGTATGAGCTCGACCCAACCTGAACAAAACTCAAGCAGATCTACCTTTGGAAGAACTCAAGCATCAAGTTGCTTACTCTCTTTTCCAAATCCAACAAACCTCTTGTCACCATGAGGAATGCCAAGTCCACTACCCAATGCTCCCTAGAGGGAACCAAAAGCGTGAGTACCAGTGTCACACAAGATTCACATCCAAGGAAGCTTTGAAAGGCCTCCTGCTTTCAGAGGGTGAGACAGAAAAACCCTCCCTAGTAGCCTCAACATAACCCTGATACTCCTCAACCATCTCCAGAACTCAGCGAGCTAAAAGAAGCCCAACACAATAGACTGCAGCGTAAGTTGTGAAGCTAACTTCAAGTCCATAGGTAGTCTAGATCTACCATCAAGAAGCTTTCTCAAGAAGTAAAACCTCACGGTCCCAACAGCTCTCTTAACTCAGCAGTCCTTGGTCAAGCTTTTGGCAAACTCAGTTGAACATTTGCTTCAAGGAGATCTAAGGGTATCCACGAAGCAAGAGGAATCCAGAGCTCAACTCCTGAGCTCCCCAAGGATCAAACCTCATCAGTTAAGTCTATACTCTGGCTCTCCATTAGTCTTGGCAAGACTGTTATGGGAAGGGCTAAGTCCTTGCAAAATGACCCTAGACTTGACGCGTTATCGGCTCTTCTGTTCATTCAAGTTTGATAATCTTGCTTGAAAAGGAGAAATAAGGTACTCCTTCAAGCAAGGGGGCAAGGGGAATGCATGCAAAGCAATGAACATAACATAGACAATGATAGAGTAGACTGCATTGAAGAACAGAATAGACTGTATTGAATAGCTTCAAAAACAAAAACAAAACGAAGTGCGTTCAGTATTTACATCAATAACTCAAAAAGACAGCGCAGATCTATCCTAAGTTTGGGACTACTAGGACTCTGAAGAGGCAGAGGGAAGAGAGTCTGGCAGCTCATCAATCAGTGTGCTTGATGGAGTAGCAGATGAAGTCTTTGATAGGACAACAGTTGAAGCTTCCAATAAAATAGCAGTTGCAATCTCTGGAATAGTTAATTGTGCAGAGACCTCAACTTCAGTCAAAGCCCTTGTTACTAGGTCAGCAGAAAAAGGGACAGCAGCAGGAAGGTCAGCAGGCACATGAATTAAAGAAGCCTCAGAAGTGGCCACGGTAGCAATGAATTAAGAGGTGGCTAGTGGAATAGGAACTTTTTGAGCCAAGACCTCGACCGTTGGGGAAAGCACCTCAGAACACGTGGGAGCAGTCTCAGAGGCAAGAGAGGCCAAGGCACCATCCTCACCTGCTGGACTAGGCACCTCCGCCTCCTTTTCAGTTGGAGCCTCCGCCTCATTTTCAGCTGGAATCTCAAAATTGAAGTCTAGATCAGGGTATGTTTCTTCGGCTATATCCTGAAAAGCAATCCACCCTTTAGCCCACCTGGTAATGACATCATCCTTCAGCTTAGTAATCAGATCATCCTTCTCTTTAACAGCTGTCCTCTGCACCTCAAGCTCAACTAAAGTGGCATCGTGCACCTCTGCCAATACACCGTATTCTCTTTTCATACCGTTATAAGAGTCTAAGGCCGCAAAGGTCTCCTGGCTAGCTCTGACCCAAGCTTTAGTCTTAAGTTTGAGCTCCTCTGAGACCTTTTGGAGCTCATCTTTGCTCTTTTTCTCTTTCTCTTCAGCCTTCTTTTTCTCCACCTCTAAGCTCTTGATGGTAGAAGCCTGCTTCTCCACTTGTTCTTGAAGACTCTGAAGTTGAATTTGGAGATCATTATTAGCAAAGGTTAGCTCTGCAGCTTTAAATTCAAACGCCTTGGATGCCTTGACAGAGCTCTCCAGAGAGCGGATTCGACTCGGCAAACCCCTCACATGTATAACCAGTTGGGGAGACATACGATCAGAAATAAGAAATAACATAAAACGACAAACATAAGTTGGAAGCTTAAGTAGAGCAATAACAAATACTTATAGTTGTGGTTCCATAAAGGGCTGAGTTGATGGAGCTCTCAAGAGGCATCGTGGCAGCCCTCAGAATGTCAGAGTCAGGGATGATAGAAGTAATAGCACCAGTTGGAAGATCAACACTGTCAAGGAAAGAGTCTTCATTCCCTTCCACTTTAGAAGACTTTCCTTTCTCCAACTTGGAGCTCGGTTGGGATGGCTGGGAGATTTTCTTAGATGGTCCAAGAGGAGGAGAGGCAGGTTGGAGCTGAGGAATCAACTCCAGGGCCCTATCAACCTCAGACGAGGAAGGCGAGATCAGGCCCTGCGCAAAATCTCTACTAGGAGCATGCAGAGTCCCTTTGAAGGGAGGGATCTCTATGGCTTGTGGGGCGCTCAACGGCGGAACAAGTAGTCCAGTAGTTGAGGCAGGAGAGCTAGGCGGCACTCCCGACTTCTGCATCTTAGCTCGGGTAACAGGACTGCTAACAGAACCGACCTCAGACTTGCGTTTGCTCCCACTCTTGCCTTTCTTTAGCTGAGCTACCTTAGCCTGGAGTTCTGCTGGGGTGGGCTCCATCGAGGAGGAACCTAAAGAATAAAAAAAAATAGTTAAAAAAAAAAAAGGAGGTCAAAGAGGAGAACTGCTACCTGCCACTTCAGCCGTAACAACTGAAAGAGGAATGAGAGCTTCGACAGAAAGAGGAGTGGGGGATTCTATTATCACCCCTGGGGGGCTGAACCCTTAATCTACAAGAACCCAAGGTTTGATGAGTTCAGAGTATTTTGCTAAAGCACACTTCTCTAACCTCAGCAACACCCGTTCGTCCTCTGCATTGAGCTCAGGGCTGGGGAACAACATTAACAAAGTAGAGTCAGAGAGAGCCACCAAACCCGATCGCAGTTAGTTTGGGCAAGGACTTACCTAGGTTATCAGGGACTGACCAAGCTCTAGGGATTGGAAGAGTGTCTGTTTTGTCTGCAGAGTTGTACTCCCATTGTGAGCCCCCTACGTAAAAGAATTATTTTTTCCAGTTCTTGTGGGAGCTCGGGAGGTCAGAAATAATTACTCTGGCCTTTGCTCATTTGGAGATATATAAAAAACCCTCGGAAGCAGTATGCTTAACGTTAAAAAAATACATGAGCAAGGAAACGGTGGGAACCCCAAGCTTGTGGATCTTAAAGAAAACGAGGAGACCCACCAAGACCCCCCATAAATTAGGAGAGAGTTGAGCAGGACAAATATTGAAATACTGAAGAACACCCTTTATAAAAGGGTGTAAGGGAAAGCGCAGACCATTCTCAAAGGCAGCCGCGAAGAAGCAAACCTTCTTATGAACCTGGGAGACATATGGGGTGAATTCATCTGGACACCAGCATTGAACCCCTGGAGGGAAACCATAACGAGCACTAAAAACCTTCATAAGAGAAGGAGTGACCTCACTAGAGCCCACGAGCTCTGCGTTTCTAAAAGCAGACCCTATGCCTGGAGCCGAGACACCTACGTCACTCACCTTACTTTTGCCTTTGTTGGGGTTTTTGACCACAGGGGAGGAAGTTAAGGGAGGCTCATCGGTATGTACCTGAGCATTGGCAGAATCAACGCCTAGGAAATTGTCAATTTCCTCACCCACAGCACCTAAATCAGAATCCTCTTCAACAGAGCGATCTCCAAAGAGGGAAACAGAGGAAGGGGTAGCTCCAGAGGAAGCAGACATAGCTGGGAAAGAAAAAGGGAAGTTTAAAAGACCTATAGAGGGGTGGAACCTCAGAAAAACACTCCTTGAGAACCCTGGGATCAACACAACTGTGCCCGATAATGAAAATCCTAGCGGTGGAATAGGGGTCCAAAAAGAGGGGAAGACGAGACAAGGAAAGACCTCGGTTCCTAAAATAACAAAATCGAAAAGTCCAGAAATGGAGAAACCACCTCAGACTCGAGAGATCCAGAACGAAAAGAGCAGGTAAGGGGCCAAGAACGTACCTAATCGAAAGCGGGTAGCAAGCCAAAGTTTGACGCGAGCAAGTCTCACACACCAATTCGAAGGGAGACGAGATTCAGCAAAGCCCTAGATTCGCCGAAAAATTGGGAAAGACAGAAATCTGCTAAGAGGAAGAAGATGAAGAGCTTGAAGGAAGAAAATTCAAAAGGGAAGAAATGGGAGTCGTTTCCATCAACTCAAAGGCATTTAAAGCTAACTGTACAAAGTGGAGAACGTGCGCGAGAAACGAGGAGGGTAAATGATTACCTATAATCGTCAAAAACCTATTTGCACGTAAACCTAGGTCGGCAAGTGGAGATCTGCCTTAACTGAACCTCAGCTCAGCCCTTACCCAAGTACACTTGGACTAAGGGCTGGGGGGCAACTGATGGTACCAAAAATTAATCCTAAGACTGAGCTCAGCCCAGGAGATCAGATCGGGAGGTCAGTTCGGAGCTCCAGAGCTCAGAGGATCAGAACTCGAGTTCCTCCCAAACGAGATAACAGCCGAGGTGATAAAGAAATAGTTGGATGACAACTGGCATCCCCGAAACAAAGGCTAAGCAGCATCCCAGGCATAAAACACTCAAGTGACCAAGATCCTCTCCCAGAATTAAGGGAGATCCCATGGATGAAGGGCAAAGATCTCGGTAGAGATCTCTTAGAGTTATGAATGGCATTATAAGTACGGTACATTACCCCAACAAAGGGGGGACCGAAGGGTATCAAAGAGCAATCTGTAAACACCTTTTGAAGATATACACACCTCAGGAGTAAGAGCCTCCATGGTAGAGTGGATTAGCTCAGCTTATCAGCCGGTGAACCACTATATTTCCACTGTGTTACACACACCACACCTCTGATAACCAGAGCATTCACCTACCAATTCACGAGCCTTATAGCTCAGATCTATTCTTAGCCATTGCCCTCGAACTCATTGCTCATTTATGTGGAAAAACACCATCAGAAATATTAAATGATTGAACATGTGATAGAAATGAGTGAGGTGATGGTTTTGGAGAGAGAAATATGTAGGGAATAAAATTCAACTTCCTATGTGTTTTATTATATAGATATAATAAGTTATTTAGGTGTTTGAAATTTTATCTCTACACATTTTTCCCTCAAAAACATCACATCATCTATTTTTATCATATATCATTTAGTATTTAATTAATTTGTAATTTAACTCAATTTTTATTATAGACATTGTGCATACGTGATAGTGTACACATTGAATTTTTTTTGTCAAATTACGTATTTTGAGAAAATTTTGTGAGATTACGTATTTTAAGAAAATTTTGCTGATTTTTTAAAGAAAATAATGGGTAAAATTAATTTTAAATGATGTAATCAAAGAAAGGAAAGAAAGAAAAATTATAATGATATTGATTTTTTAGATGCTCAAATTTTACATTTCATCGTGCCTTCAGCCACTATTATGACTAGTACATATATATAATATCACAAATCCCACTCACCCACACACTTTTCTCCTTACCAAAAAAAAAAATACTTTATTTTTTTTAATCCATTTGTTATATAATGGGGTTTCATCCTTCTTGCAGAACCATTTTGTGAGGATTTATGATTTTTTTTTAATTTTTTTTCTTAAAATCATATAAATTAATTGTTATGGACAGGGACGGGGATTAAAAATAGCTCCCACTAATGGAGGCGGATGAATATTTTTGAAGCGGGTACTAAGGTGGAGACTACTCCCTCCGCCTCCGCCCTGGTCCACTGTTATCCCTAATAACATGAGTATATTGGAACTCGTGCAATCTAACATTTTCATCCTCACTTTTTTTTTAATTTTTCCATCCCAGTTTAAGGAGAAACCAATGAAAAAAATTAAGAAATTAAAAGATAAGTTTGAAAAAATAAAATAAAATTTGTTGGAAAATGAACGAAATATTAACAAAATATAAGAGAGTAATGCACAAAGTATGCAAAAAATAAGTTCTTCAGAAAGTTAATATATCAATGCCTTGATCTTCAAGATTACACTTTTAACTTCCTATTCTTTTAATTTCTTTCTATGTGTTTCATTCAATCTGCAAATACCTTTTTATAAGTAGAGGATACAACTATTTGTACCGTCAATGAGAATGCAATAATACAAAAGAATAAATATGGTGGAGTCCACTATGTGTCCATGTTTCTCAACACTCTCTTGAATGACAACTAGATTAAGATAATGTTAGATGCATCTTCAATACATTATTGATCTCATTCTAATGCCTTCGAGTTAGTACTAAGCTGTAAGTTAACTGCAAATGATATATCTGGTCTCGTACAATTTGCTAGATATATTACTGCATCAATTGCACTGAGATATAGTACTTAAGCACCAAGAAATTTTTCACTTTCTTCTTGAAGATGAAATTGATCTTTCTTTGTCTCTAGTGATCGAACGACTATTGGTAACTCAATGGATGAGCTTTATCTATGTAGAATTGTTTCAGTACCTTTTCTGTATGTTTCATTCAATCTGTAAATACCTTTTTATAGGTAGAGGGTACAACTATTGCACCGTCGGTGGGAATGAAATAATACAAAGGAATAAATATGGTGTGCATGCACCATGTGGCCCATGTTTCTCAACACTCTCCCTTTGATGACCACTAGATTAAGATAATGTTGAATGCACGAATGTTGCCTCATTAAAACCTTGTCAGTAAAATTCAATAGAATAAAAGTTGGACGAAGGAAAAAGAGTACAACGCGCAAATGGTCTAGTTGGAATCCTAAGCACTGTCTCATTAAAAAC
The DNA here is from genome assembly GCA_951799425.1 of Ilex aquifolium. Lineage (NCBI taxonomy): Eukaryota > Viridiplantae > Streptophyta > Magnoliopsida > Aquifoliales > Aquifoliaceae > Ilex > Ilex aquifolium. The sequence goes on along the minus strand of OX637402.1, from coordinate 2,336,992 downwards.
ATTGCTAAGTAAAACTCAATGAGAAAAAAAATTAACGAAGGAAAAAAGAGTACAAGTTGTTGGAATATTTTAATAAAATAAAGTAGCTTTATTATTTATCTAATTTATATTGCAATAATTTCACCTTTATTTGTATCTTCATTTTATCTTGATTATACAAATTTATTTATATCTTTATAAGTCATATGAGTTACAAGTTTAACCATTAGTATTTATACAATGAAAATTATAATGGTAAAATTTAGTGGTCCATAAGTTACATATGTTATATTTATTGTGTGAATTATTTGGTGAACATTATATTGAATTTGGTCAATAAATTACAAAGACCAAAATAATTGAGTTTTGTGATATGAGTTAATGGGTCAATTATTTTGGGCAATGAATTATATATTTCATACACATATATATGTTTTATTGTGTGAGTGATAATGTAGGAAGTTCATGTCTTCTTCTTCTCTTTTTATGGTGTACATTATGTTATACTCTTGGGCAAAGAAAGGTGTGTGTGAAGTTTCTACTTCTCAATATTGTATAGACCTAGAGAAGTTATAGTGAGGTGTGGGTTGTTGTATCCTGGAGACTGTGGAACTCCAGCAGCAGTCAGGGCAGCATGGCAACCCTTGCTGAAGAAACCCTTCTCCAACAATGGAATCTGCAGAGCTAAATCATTCTCTGCCTTCTCCATTCCCTGATCGTATGCAGAGTCCTCTCGATCCTTAGCCTCAGCCTTAAAATTATCAAACTCTTCCAAAAGGCTGGCGTGATCAAGCTGGACTTGGGAAAGCTTCGCATTTGCTTCATGTTTAGAATCTTTCAACTACTCAAGTTCTGCTGAAAGCTTCTTGTTCGCTTCGGTCAGGCTAAGCATTTGAGCCTGTAGAACCGAGACTTCTTCGCAGAGCTTGGCATATTCTTCATCCATAGATTCCTTCTTAGCTAAAGCAGAGGCTCGGGCATGAATAGCGTCATTCATGGCTTTATCTTTCCTCGCTATCCTTGCCCCACCTCATGAAATTTTTGAAGCCCCTAAAAATTAAAAGAAAAAATGAGAAGTTTGGACAAGATTACTTTACAACAATGAAGATAAAGGGAAGAAGAGAAGTACCAGAATCATCTGCTGAATTGCTTGGCGAGAAATTTCATTATCAGACAAAGCCTCCATTAAGGCTAAGTCTCGAGGAAGAATTACCCCCTAGCAATCCCTACGACGACATTAAAATCTTCAGTAGCAGAGTCCTTCACCGTAATATCTCTCCTTTTTGCTTTGAGAATAAGTCAGAAAAGAGGAGTATCAGGTATGGTGGAAGGCGCTGTTTCAGACTCCGCAATTTTGCGTTTCTTAGGGGCAGGGTCCTCAGAAAGTTTAAGAACAGAATCAGGATGGTCTTCGGGAGAATGAATAGAAGTCCAAGGATCGAACTCAACAGGAAAAGAAGAATCAGTGGCCCGAACCAAATCAATTGGTTCATCATCTTGTAGAACCATATTGTTCGGTTCGGGGGGTGCAATTTCAGTAGGTACTTCAGGAGCAAGCTCCTCTTCAAGTTCAGGGATAGAAGGAACAAAAGGAACAATTGGCACAGTCGGTTTGCCCAGAGGCAATTGGTTCAACAGTTGATAAAAAATCAAGAAAGTTCTTGAGCGTTCTATTTCTTCCAGAAGAGGTAGGCAATGATTTTTTGCAGGGACAGGGAGTCTGGTCTTGAGCGGATTGGATAGCTTGGTGGTCTTCGGCAAGAGCAGCATTGGGTCAGGGAGGAACGACGATAAAAGACATGTTGGTTGGGGTATAGCTGAGTAATGTATGGGCAGCACGGCAAAAGAGAGAATCATTATACTCCCACACTCTCTTCAGCTCTTCCATATTGACAGCTCGGTCAGGGATCCTTCCCTTCACAGTCTAACCTTCTAAAAATAAAACAATCTAAGCAAAATTGCTAAAAAATAAAAACAAGAAGTGAAGTGAAAACCACGATCACCTGGTGTGCCTTTTTCATATGGGCATCGATAAGAAGGAGTGATGCCAGCAGCATACTCCCAATTCCCAGAGACAAAGATCACATCATTCTCATGGCCTTTGTTGGAATCTGGAAGATGGGTCACCAAGTAATGATCATTCTTTCTCACTACAAGGTAGTAGTTATCCCCAGTCAATTTGACGATGTAGCAGTACAAAATCTCCCATAATCCGAGGCTCAAGTTCAGAAGCTTGTTCAGAGTAGCTACCCTCATCACTATTCTGAAGAAGTTGTGGCAGCATTGAATGGGTCACAACTTCATTTCTGACAGTACCCAAAGGAGCAAGGGATCAAGGGGGAAGCGAAGTCCACCTTCTGTTATAGCTCGAGTGTGGATTGGGATGCTCTCTTTGGTGCCTATCAAAGGCTTGTCACTACTAGCGACTCGTATGTCGATGTCGTCTGGAATATTGAATTTGAGTTTGAAGGCAGGAATTTCAGGAGGAGTAAAAGGAGCCATAGCAGTGGACAGTGAAGGAGCAGAAAGAGGCAAAGAAAGAAAGAGGTAAAGAAGTCTGAAGCAAGGGAAGATAAAGTGAAGAAAGGAATGAAAGAAGTCGCTTTTAAAGGAGGAAATTCTAAAAGGCAATATTTAAATACAAGACACGCCGCCAAAACAAGGGGAGATGTCCCAAAAGTACGCGCAATGATGGATTTGGGGGCATGAAACGACTAACAGATGAAAAGGGTTTTTCAGACATTTTCTAGGGGCAAATGAAGGGGGTGGCTCCCTTTATGACATGTGTAATTACATTAAATGATCCCACGTGAGGGTGACAAGACCAGTCACGTGAGAAAGACATCAATAGACTCAGTCAACAGATCGAAGCCGAGCTGTTCAAAGTGCTCGGAAAGAAAAAGTAGAGGTCGGTCCACGTCATGACCGAGCTGTTGAAACAGTAAATAGGAGTGCTAAAAAGATGTCTGTAACTTAGGGATTCTGGTTAAACGAATGAGCGTGATCATAGGCTTAGCAGAAGGAATTGCTGCAGAGATCTCAGCAACTTCCTGAAAATAATCGTGTGATTGAAGGAAGGTGTACCACATTGAATCAAAAATCATGGAAACCCTAACAAAACAGAGCTCTATAAAAGGCATAATGAGCCAATGTGAAAGGTACGCTGAACTCTCCTTGTCTTCTTGTTATTGACTCAGCTCCATTACTAACTTAAGCATCGGAGTGCCTTCGATCGAAATACTTCGATCTTGGACAGTTTGTTCGTTTTGCAGGCAGGAAAGACTGGGAGATCAAGTTTAGATCCCACTTTTATTAGAAACGTCCATTCTTATTTCCTGCAGGAGGTATCGTCATTTTTTGCCTCTTACAGTGATATTGAGGAACTTTTCAAGCTATTAGATCCCATGGAATGATAGGTTACATTATACGAAGAAATAAGTTCTTATTACATGAAAAAATTGAGGCAATAGGGCACATGAATTTTTCCCAAGATTGAGATTTCTATAAAATGTATGGATTTTATACTTGTGCAAGATTTGGTGAAATTTAAGAAATGCATGAAGAAAAATGTTATTTCTGACATTTGTGGCATCCATGAAAAACAAAATTTTGAGAATAAAGTGGGTCCTAGTAGGTGAAAGCTTATATGAACCATATTTACTTGATGGATGGTCCTTGTTTATGCCACTTGTGACCAAGACATCGTGGTAGATTGTATTGCCTCAGTAAATTATTGTATTGATCTATGATGATATTATGATAATGTGTAGCTAACATATTATTAGTGGTAATATTGAGGTATTTCATAAAAAATACCTGTAAAACCCGGAAAAATTTGAACTTTTTCTGAAAAAGGGTAAAATGGTAATTTGCCACTATAATGCGGAATTAAAATACGTAATTCCCTATAGCTCGGATGACTCAATGGACTTTGCCGTTGGATTCGTATCGCGAAACTGAGTTACCCAGACAATTTTCGTCGAATTCTGAGATAGTCGGATTTTGCACGTTTTACGAGACAACTGTGTCGAATGACCTCACAAAGGTCCCTAAAAACGGAAATTATAAAATTGCCTTATAATTGAATTAAATTTCAAATAAAAATAATTTGAACTTAAACCGGGATCAAATAAATCGTTTCGGGGCGAAAACGGACCCGACCAAGTGGGGGACACGTGGCGGGACGTGAGCCAAGTCTTTAAAATTATAAATAGGGCAAAATATCTAATTTTTTTTGCAGAGATTTTCTGTTGGGTTCTGGTTTCTCACGTTGGACAGGAAGAGAAGAGAGAAAGTGAGATTTCAAATTTTCTTTCGACGATTCACGGAGTTCTGTCGGTCGGAATTCGTCGAGCCAAAAATCAAAGTTGATCTCCTCGACGAGGGCTACGCTTACACACCAAGAACAAAGGATTTCACCGAATATCCAAAATGAAGATTTTGGGGAAATCAAGAGTTGGGGTCGTGGTTGGTGTTCTTGACGGTTCTACCTTTCGTTTTACGCGTCAAGAGGTAGGGTTCTTCCTACTTTGGTTTTATTTCTACCTATGATGTCCATAGGAAGAGGGTTAGGCATATAAAATAAATTATTATATGCCTATGGTTGTGGAAATGAGGAAATGAGTATTGAAATGACTTGAATCAATTTCTAGCTTGAATTCGGTGTGGACAAGTTACTTGTGTAATTTCTTGTAACTTGGTGAAATTTTGGCATGATATGTGTTTAACATAATTGGTGCCTTGAAGGTGTTTGATAAAATGTCTTGTTTGATTGAAATTGTTATTTTGATATAATTGGAATAACATGTTGGGCTTTGTTAGTGACATGTGAACATATGCTTTATGATATGTTAGCTTGATGATGAATTATGGAAATTATATGCATATGATGTCAATTTCCATGGAATATGATGATATGTGGTTAATGTTGCTCATTTGGCATCTATTGCATATGGAGCATGATATAGCATCACATTCATGGGCATAAGTCATGAGTGGGGGTGTGTGTATGCATGGTTGATCACCTCATTTGGTGGTTGATATGTGAACTAGGTAAAATTGGATCGAAGACCCGTCTGAGTTGCATGGATTGCATGGGAAAACTTGTGTCGGGTATAACAAGAAGGGCTAGACTCTCCCTTGGGTGCGAAACCCGACTATTGGTTTATACACTTCCGTCAGTGCAAGTCCAAAAAAGTGTAACAGCGTACGGAGCCGGTGGTGCGATTCCAAAAATCTGTTGCCCAACAAAGACACAAGGGTTTTGATTTATGAAAATACTCTTTTGATGAAAACATCATACTATGATTTGGTTTCATAAAACATATGACTTTTGTTTCAAACGATCATTGGATGTATTTCATCAAGGATAAACGTTTTATACAAGTGCATTGCATTATGTTGCGGGAGTCGGTGAGGGCTCGGGTTAAGTGCATGGGTGAGTATCATCTCATAGCGTGGCATGACATGGTTAAATTCCAATCTTGACTCACATGTTTTTGCTTGGAATGAATAAATGTTGTTGATTGTTGCATGTGCATACTTCATATGCATCATGGTTGAGGAGTAGCCTTTGTAGGAGACACTCTATTGAGCGTAGCTCACCCTATACGGGAAAACATTTCAGGTGAGGGTCACACGCCAGTGGACGGACCTCATTCGGGCCATCAAAGGTGAAGAAAAGCCGAGATGTGGTTGATTTTGAGTTTTTTGTAAACTAAGTACGAAAACTTAGTTTTGACATGTAAATATATGTAAATGATTGTAATAGAACTTGTACCAACTGTGTTTGATGTATAAATACATGTTGTATAAGTTTGGGATAATTGTGGAAAGGTTTGGAATGAATTGGAAATGAAAAACAGGTGAAACAGGCAAAACTGGGCTCGGCGTACCGGTACACTGTGGTCCAGCAGGTACAGCGTACCAGTATGCTGTACAGCGTACTAGTACGGCGCAGTCCAGCAGACAAATCGTATCGGTACGCAGTACCGATACACTTTCCAAAAATCAGAAATTTTAAAACTGTTTTGCCAAATTTTTGGGCTATGAGTTCCTTGGGCGACCATTCTTAGCGACGGGGAGAACACTTATCGATGTACAGAAAGGTGAGCTAACCTTCAAAAGAAGCTACCACCAAAGCTCAAAGATCCGGGTAGCTTTACAATTCCATGCACAATAGGCAGCCAGTTTTTCGGGAAAGCATTGTGTGACTTGGGAGCTAGTATTAACTTAATGCCGCTCTCAATTTATCAGCAATTGGGTTTGAATGAAGCAAAGCCTACCAATGTTACATTGCAATTAGCGGACAGATCACTCACTTATCCAAGGGGCATAGTTGAAGATGTTCTAGTTAAAGTGGATAAGTTCATTTTTCCAGCTGATTTCATAGTTTTGGATTGTGAGGAAGATAGGGAAGTACCTATAATTCTTGGGCGACCATTCTTAGCGACGGGGAAAACACTTATCGATGTACAGAAAGGTGAGCTAACTATGCGAGTCAAAGATCAAGAGGTGACATTTAATGTATTTTCAGCTATGAAATTTCCTAAGGAAGCAGAAGAATGTTTTCGGGTTGATTTGATGGAAGATGCAGTAAATGAGATATTCGTAGGAAGCTGTATTTCAGATCCCCTTGAGACCTCACTGGTTAGTCCCACTGCTTCGGACTACCCGGCTCCTCTAGAGTATGTACAGTGGTTGAATGCTTCCCCACGGGTTGTCAAGTTTAGGCAACAGTTTGAGACTTTGGATCACTCAAGAAGCTCTACTCGTGCAAAGTCATCTTTGGAAGAACCACCTATATTGGAGCTTAAACCTCTTCCAAATCATCTATGGTATGCGTATTTGGGTGACTCTTTTACTTTACCTGTTATTGTTTCTGCTTCACTTGATGAATTTCAGGAGAGTAAGCTGTTGCGAGTCCTTTGTGAGTACAAAACGGCTTTAGGATGGTCTATGCAGATATTAAAGGCAATATTCCCTCAATTTGTATGCACAAAATTCTGCTTGAAGATGATGCTAAGCCCGTGATTGTGCAACAATGCCGATTAAATCCTATCATGAAGGAGGTAGTCAAGAAAGAAATCATCAAATGGTTAGATGCCAGAATCGTATATCCTATCTCAGACAGTTCATGGGTTAGTCCAGTTCAATGTGTTCCGAAGAAAGGAGGCATGACGGTAGTGTCCAATGAGAACAACGAGTTAATCCCAACACGAACAGTGACTGGGTGGAGAGTATGTATGGAATATCGCAAACTCAATAAGGCAACTCGAAAAGATCACTTCCCTCTACCATTCATTGATCAGATGCTTGATAGATTGGCTGAGCATGTATTCTATTGTCTATTGGATGGTTATTCCGGCTATGATCAGATCGCAATAGCACCCGAGGATCAGGAGAAGACTACGTTTACCTGCCCCTATGGAACCTTTGCATTCCGGAGGATGCCTTTTGGATTATGCAACGCACCTGCAACGTTTCAACGATGCATGATGTCAATATTCTCCGACATGGTCAAGCAAAATCTTGAGGTATTTATGGATGATTTTTCGGTATTTGGAGATACCTTTGACCTATGTTTAGAGAACTTAATCCTTGTGCTGAAAAGATGTGTGGAAACAAACTTGGTGTTAAACTAAGAAAAATGTCACTTCATGGTTCAAGAAGGTATTATTTTGGGGCATAAAGTTTCTGCTAATGGCATAGAGGTGGATAGGGAAAAAATAGAGACTATTGAGAAACTACCACCACCAACATCAGTCAAGGGAATTCGGAGTTTCTTGGGCTATGCAGGATTTTATAGGCGATTCATAAAAGACTTTTCCAAGATCACAAAGCCTTTGTGTAACCTTTTAGAGAAAGATGTTCCCTTTAAGTTTGATAATGCTTGCCTAGAGGCCTTCGAGGTGTTGAAAAATAAGCTCATAACTGCCCCTGTGATAGTTGCACCAAATTGGGATTTGCCGTTTGAGCTGATGTGTGATGCTAGCGACTTTGCAGTTGGCGTAGTTTTAGGTCAACGGAAAGAAAAGATGTTTCATGCTATCTATTATGCTAGCAAGACATTATCGGACGCATAGCTCAACTACACAACCACTGAGAAAGAATTATTAGCAGTTGTTTTTGCTTTCGACAAATTTCGATCTTATCTCATTGGTACAAAGGTGATAGTGTTCACAGATCATTCTGCCATTAAGTATTTAATTTCGAAAAAGGACGCCAAGCCACGCTTGATTCGATGGGTCCTTTTGCTTCAAGAGTTTGATCTAGAGATTCGGGACAGAAAGGGGATAGGGAACTAAGTGGCGGATCATCTCTCCAGACTTGAGAATAACGTACAACAAAAAGGTGGTGGAGTAATGATCAATGAATCCTTTCCGGATGAGCAACTCTTTTGTGTTGCAGGGGAAGCACCATGGTATACAGATTATGTGAACTATATAGTGAGTCATGTGTTTCCTCCTGAATTGAGCAACCAACGAAGGAAGAAGTTATTGCACGAGGTGAAGCATTACATCTGGGATGAGCCATTCCTATTCAAACAATGTGCGAATCAAATGTTAAGAAGATGTGTACCCAGGGAAGAGATCGAAGGAATCTTGCAGCATTGTCGCTCATCAGATTATGGAGGACATTATGGGGGAGAGAGAACAGCGGCAAAAGTCCTTCAATCAGGTTTTTATTGGCCATCTCTCTTTAAGGATGCCCATTTTTTCGCATTAAAGTGCGACAGATGTCAACGGACTGGAAATATTTCAAAGCGACATGAAATGCCCTTAAACAGTATTTTGGAGGTTGAGATCTTTGACGTTGGGGTATAGACTTTATGGGCCCGTTTCCATCATCTTACAATAATCTCTACATATTAGTTGCAGTGGATTACGTCTCGAAGTGGGTTGAAGCAGCTGCTTTGCCCACTAATGATGCAAATGTGGTGTTGAATTTCCTCCGGAAAAACATCTTCACGAGGTTTGGTACACCGAGAGCGATCATTAGCGATGAAGGTACACATTTCTGTAATAAATATTTTGCAGCCCTTCTCGCTAAATATGGAGTCACCCATAAGATTGCCATAGCTTATCACCCCCAGACTAGTGGTCAAGCCGAAGTTTCGAATAGAGAGGTGAAGCGGATTCTGGAGAAAATTGTAAATCCCAACCGAAAAGACTGGTTGAAGAAGTTAGATGATGCCTTGTGGGCCTATCGAACAACGTACAAAATGCCAATTGGGATGTCGCCAAGCTTGTCATCTGCCGGTGGAATTAGAGCATAGTGCATATTGGGCTATTCGAAAACTGAACTTTGACTTGCATGCAGCGGGTGAGAAGCGTCTCTTACAGTTGAATGAAATGGATGAGTTCCGTCTCCAAGCATACGAGAACGCCAAGTTGTATAAAGAGAAGATAAAAAGGTGGCATGATAAGAAGATCATTGAGCGAAAGTTTGAGCCAGGAAAAGCTGTATTCCTCTTCAATTCGCGGTTAAAACTCTTCCCGGGTAAACTCAAATCAAGGTGGTCAGGGCCATTTATTGTTACTAAAGTGTTCCCACATGGAGCAGTTGAAGTTGAAGATTCCCACTCCAAGAGAAATTTTAAAGTGAACGGGCAAAGACTGAAGCACTATTGGGGTGGCGACATTGATCGCCAAAAGACTTCAATTACCCTCGCCAATCCGGAATAAAAATAGGGAGTAGTCAGGCTGATGACTATAAAATAAGCGCTATTTGGGAGGCAACCCAAAAATTTAGTTTTTAAGTTTTATTTTCATGTTTATGTCAATTTAATTTTTTTTAGATTATTAGTGCATTTTAATTAGTGTGTCAATTGTTAGCAGGTACATAGGATCGAAAAAAAAAAAATGTAGCGGAGCTTGCACATGCAAAAGAAGGAGTAAAGATCAGAAAATCAGCGCAGCAGCACCCATTTCAGCGCCCCAACGCTGATTTTCTGATCAGGCAGTGCCCCTGCGCTTCAGTTCAGCGCCCCAGCTGATGAGTGAGTTTTATACCTACGAATTGAGTACTTTCGGCATGAGGAATTTGCAAGTTTTCAATTATTTTATGTTCTTTTTTATTTGTTTTGATGTTATTTGATAGGAATCATCATTTGGAAGCAAACAAGATCATTTGGAAGGAAATAAGGTCAATTTGGAGCCTAAATGTTGGGTTTTTGAAGACAAAACAACAAGGGAGCTGAAGGCTTAAAAGAGACCAGCGCTGTTCCAGCACTTTTTCAGCGCAGGGGCGCCCACTTACTGCCCATTCAGCGCTGATCCAGCACAGCTGCGCTTGTGATGGAAGTTGGACGCGAATTATGACTTGTTTTTGACCCGAAATTGGACTCTAATGCCTCTTATGTGCTAGGGTTTGAGGGGAATATATAAATACTGATTTTGGGGGCTGAAAAAGAAAAAAAAGACCAAGGATTGATAGAAAATTGAAGGCAAGAATTGAAGGAACCGACACAAAGAAAATCGGGCTTGAAGGCTAGAGAGGAGTTGAAGATTGCAACTAAGTTTTCATTCTTTTTCTCTTACTTTTACTACTTGATTTTCTGAGATATTGTTTAATTTGAGAAGGATGTTTTTCAATTACATTATGAACTAAATTTTTATTAAGATTGCAATGGAACCTAATGTCTAGTTAAATTGATCTACTCTCGTTTCTAGTTCTTGTTGATCATACATGAGTTGTTTGTCATATTTTGTGCTTAATATATGATTGTGTGGCCAACAATTAATTTGATAACTTAGATGAAATTGGAAGATGAATTCTAGGTTTAGATCTGAATATGATGACATGCGTCTGGTTAATTTTTCTTAGGATTGAATTGCTGGGTTTGTGTATAGGATAGGAATATACCTATATGCCGTGTGTAACTTTTATGAGAGTTTGAACTTAATGAATCTATTCCAACTTATTTTGCATAGGAATATAGCAATTTAATTGGGAGAGATATGCTTATCTAACTATCGGAAGAGATTTGATAAATAATTTTGAAGTCTCAGTTAACAAATTATTTTGATCAATTAACTGGAAAGAGAGTGGGAAGATTTATATGAAGCATTAGGGGAAGTTGTAATCTTAAATTCTTTTATCCGATAAATTCAACCCTTGATTATTAAATTTAGGTTTAGTCTTAAATAAGTTAATTCATAGTTTAATTCCTATTGTTTAAATAAAATCGAATTGATATAAAGTTAGTACTTGAAAGTTATTAGCAATAATTCTTCGTGGGAACGATACTTTACTTATCACTTTATTACTTGTTGATCGTGTATACTTGCACGTAAATTGTCAATACCAAATTCGGACAACACCAGCGCTGATTTTTTGACCAGGCAGCGCCCCAGCGTTGATATTCTTCCCATTCCAGCGCCTATTCCAGCGCCCCAGCGCTGATATTCTGCCCATTCCAGCACTATAAACCCCCAAAACAGCTCCCAACACAGAATTTCAGCATCAAATTCTGAAGAAGAAGCCAACCAAATCAACTCCTACCACTCCCAAAAATTTCAAACCTCTAAAAATACATACACCCCAACTCTTATTCACCCAAAACTCCATTCAATCATCTTGAATCTCTCAACCTCTTTTAGATGACAATCTTACCTTCATGTGCATAAATGAGCATCAACTAGAACCAAGAAGTTCTCCATTCTCCATTCTCCATGGGTAACATCAAGCTTTGCAACGTAAGGTACCAAGCTCATTCATTCTCTATGGGTAAAGTTTAAATGCTTGTGGAAGATTGTTGTGGGGTTAATTGGTGGAGATTATGAGACTTGGGATGACTTATTAATGAAGAGTTGGGCATTGCACACAAGGTGTTTGTTAAATTGCCTAAGTGGAAACAAAGATTAGTTAGCTAATTTTTGACTTGGTTTTTGGTGTGTAGGGGCTTCGTAATTGAGTATTCTTCATGTCTTCAAAATGCCAAAGAGGGGAGATCTCTAAATCCTCCAAGCCATACGACAAAAAGAGGTTTGTTAGTGAAGGGGCTTCGGAGCGTTTTCACACTTTGTTGGCGAAGAAGGCATTAACTCCCGAATGCAGTCTTCGCCCAGATGAGACATATGATTGAGGCGTCCATGACATGATTATGGAGCGTGGTTGGTTAGACTTCACCGAACAGCCGGAGGCCGCTATAGTCCCCGTTGTAAAAGAATTTTATGCCAATGCCAAGGAGGCCGAAAACCATGTGGTTAAAGTTCGAGGCAAAGCAGTGTCGTTTGATAAGGCGCACATAAACGCTTATTACAACATAGAGAACATTTCAGACGATGATGAGTATACCAAATACAAAACTGAAGAACTTCACTTGGATGACGTGATTAAGTGTTTGTGTAAGCCGGGTGCTAAGTGGACATTGAAGGGGACCGAGATACTTCACTTTTCACACAGTGAGCTAAGCCGGTTTGGGAAGGCATGGTACTATTTTCTATGTGCTAAGCTAATGCTCCGTGATAGGGCGGTATTGCTTTATTGCATAGTAACAGGTAGAAGCATTAATGTGGATCAAGTTATTCAAGACTCAATCACAAAGGCTATCAAGGGAGGTTCAACTAGCGGATTGCCTCACCCATCATTAATTTACGGACTATGTAAGAAGGCAAAAGTCACATGGAGTGCCGATGAATTGGTTCAACAACCGCAAGTGCCAATTGATCATCAAATCATTAGCCGCTTTAAGGTATGGAAGGGTGGTTTCTCTGATCATAGGGGTGCCGGGTATGTTATGGTGGATATGCCTCAGGATTCTGGGGAACCATCGGAGCCTCCTCAGCCCACTGCTGCTTCATCTCAGTCACCTATGGAGAGTCTAATTGATGAGATGAGTGGATTGCGTCGAGAAACACAAGAGTTACACAGAGAGACACAAGAGTTACATAGGGAATCTCGACGCGAGTCTAGACGCAATGATCAACTTGCACATCGTTTGGACTCATTCATGGAGTACTCAACGAACTTCAATTCCTCACTAGTCCAGATGTTTACCAACTGTGGTTTCAACTCGGGCACATCTCCAGTACAGTTTCCTAGTCCACCTATGTTTCCCGAATACACTCCCGACTCAGCGGACGATGAGGATGCTGACGATGATGCGAACTAGTAAAGTCTCAGGGAAGTCCTCTGTCTTAATTTTTTCTACTTTATACATTGAGGGCAATGTGTAGTTTAAGTGTGGGGGTGTTTTCTTGTTTGCATTTGCATTATATGGTATGCATTTAGATTGCATGTTTTAGTACGAATTGAGCAATGAGTTGATTGAATTTGATTATGACCAATGATGAATGTGATAAATTGTCAATTTAAGGGAAATTGATGAACATGTTGAGTTTGTAGTTTAACATAATAGTTGGTTTTACATTGGTTATGATCTTTTCATGCAGGAGCACATATCCATCTGTTTGGTTAGTTATCATCTAGAGAATTTATTTGGCTAAGTGCTTGTGGGAGATATCAGTGAAACTCTAGAAAACTTATTTAAGCATCATTCAAAGCAAATTGAGGTACTCATATAAGTGTGGGGGAAATATTGGTTATGATGGGTTAGTATTAAAAAAAAAAAAGAGAGAGAGAGTTTTTGGAAAATTATTTTGATTTGATCCTTCATGGGGTAGATGAAAAAGAAAATAGGAGAACAAGAAACAAGAAAGGGCATGTGGTGAGTAGAGATGGAGCGTAAAACGCACTCACTCATAAACACATGTTGAGACGAGATGGAGCGTAAAACGCACTCGTTCAAGAAAAAGGCGAGATGGAGCGTAAAACGCACTCGCTCAATAGGAGGTGAGATGGAGCATAAAATGCACTCACCGAATGAATGAAAAGAAAAAAAGAGAGAGAGAGAGAGAGAGAGAGAGAGAGAGAGAGAGAGAGAGAGAGAGAGAGAGAGAGAGAGAGAGAGAGAAAATATCTTTGTACATTCTAGTTATATGTGTTGCCTTAATTACCAGAGGTTGATGTAAAACGTAAGTTTATAGAGTTGATATTGAGTATCTCCTACGGAGCGCTTGACTACGTAAATGTATCTGGGTGATGGCTAGTTTAAACAGTTTGAATATGCACATGTATTTAAAGGGTCATGAGCAGAGGTAAAACTAAGGAGTATGTTGAATTGATAGACTTTACACTGTTTTGCAGTTTCCCGTGAATTATTATTTGTAGTAACTTTTGGGGCCATTATTTAGATTCATATTGATCCATTGTTTGAGTAGTTTTTAGAATTAATTTTTATAGTTTTTGTTCTTAGTATTTTGCTTGAGGACAAGCAAAGATTTAAGTTTGGGGGTATTTGATGGGTGGGTTTTATACCTACGAATTGAGTACTTTCGACTTGAGGAATTTGCAAGTTTTCAATTATTTTATGTTTTTTTTTATTTGTTTTGTGTGTTTTGATGTTATTTGGTAGAAATGATCATTTGGAAGCAAACAAGATCATTTGAAAGGAAACAAGGTCAATTTGGAGCCTAAATGTTGGATTTTTGAAGGCTAAGCAACAAGGGAAGCTCTAGGCTTAAAAAGGGATCAGCGCAGCTGTGCTAGGACCAGCGCCCCTGCGCTTAAAAAGCAGTAACCCAGCGCCCCTGCGCTGATTTTAAGCGCTGCTGCGCGTGTATTGGCTCTTGACGCGAATTCTGACTTGTTTTTGACCCGAAATTGGACTCTAATGCCTCATATATGCTAGATTTTGAGTGGGGATATAAATATACTGATTTTGGGGGCTGAAAACATGAAGAAGAAGACCAAGGATTGATAGAAAATTGAAGGCAAGAATCGAAGGAGGCGACGCGAAGAAAATCGGACTTGAAGGCTAGAGAGGAGTTGAAGATTGCAACTAAGTTTTCATTATTTTCTCTTACTTTTACTTCTTGATTTTCTAAGATGTTGTTTAATTTGAGAAGGATGTTTTTCAATTATATTATAAACTAAATTTTTATTAAGATTGCAACGGAACCTAATGTTTAGTTAAATTGATCTACTCTCGTTTCTAGTTCTTGTTGATCATATATGAGTTGTTTGTCATATTTTGTGTTTAACATATAATTGTTTGGCCAACAATTAATTTGATAACTTAGATGAAATTGGAAGATGAATTCTATGTTTAGATCTGAATATGATGACATGCGTCTGATTAATTCTTCTTAGGATTGAATTGCTGGGTTTGTGTATAGGATAGGAATATACCTATATGCCGTGTGTAACTTTTATGAGAGTTTGAACTTAATGAATCTTTTCCAACTTATTTTGCATAGGAATATAGTAATTTAATTGAGAGAGGTATTTTTATCTAACTATCGGAAGAAGTTTGATAAATAGTTTTGAGTTCTCAGTTAACAACTTATTTTGATCAATTAGCTGGAAAGAGAGTGGAGAGATTTATACGAAGCATTAGGGAAAGTTGTAATCATAACTTCTTCTATCCGTTAAATTCAATATTTGATTATTAAATTTAGGTTTAGTCTTAAATTAGTAAATTCATAGTTTAATTCCTATTGTTTAAATAAAATCGAATTGATATAAAGTTAGTACTTGAAAGTTATTAGCAATAATTCTCCGTGGGAACGATACTCTACTTATCACTTTATTACTTGTTAATCGTGTATACTTGCACGTAAATTGTCAATACCAAATTCGGACAAGAAGTTTTTGGCGTCGTTGCCAGGGGACTTATTCTAGTAATTATTTCAATATTAATTTCAATCAATTTGATCTTGGTTTAAACTTATTTAATTTTTTCTGTTTTAATTGTTTTCGCAAGCATTTTTGAATTTTGTATGCAAACACGATCTACAGGTCAGGAGCTACTGCCGTACGAAGAAGAAATCGAAAGAAGGCTCCGAAACTTGCGAAAACAGTGTCAAGGAGAAAACAACCAAGAAGTTATGGCTGAAGATGAACAGAAATCGTTAAGGGATTATGCTATGCCGCTTTTGACGGAAATACAATCGAGCATTCGAAGGCCCGCAATTCAAGCAAACAATTTCGAGATTAAGCCGGGTACCATTCAAATGATTCAGAATTCAGTGTAGTTTGGGGGTTTGCCTAACGATGACCCAAAAGATCATTTAATGAGTTTTCTGGAGATATGCGACACATTCAGATACAATGGGGTCTCTGAAGATGCAATTAGACTCCGACTTTTCCCTTTCTCACTTCGTGATAAGACGAAGTGTTGGTTGCATTCTTTGTCGCCGGATTCTATTACTACATGGTCAGATTTAGCTAAAAAATTCTTAGCTAAATTCTTCCCACCAGCTAAAACTGCAAGGATGAGGAACAACATCATTTCATTCGCACAACATGATTCTGAGACTCTCTATAAAGGTTGAGAGCGATTCAAAGACTTACTTCGAAAATGCCCTCACCATGGTATTCCTAATTGGTTGCAAGTTCAAACGTTCTACAATGGGTTGTTTAGTGTTACCCGAACCAGTATTGATGCAGCCGCAGGTGGTGCATTAATGGGGAAAAATTTCGATGAAGCATACGAGTTATTAGAGACGATGGCTGCAAACAATTATCAGTGGCCTTCTACAAGGATCAATCAACCAAATGTAGCAGGGATTTATGAAGTTGATGCGGTTACTGCATTGGCTGCACAGGTTGCTACGTTGTCAAAGAAGATTGATGCTCTAGGAGTGCAACCTATTCAGAGTGTGGCAGTTGTCTGTGAATTGTGTGCAGGGAACTATCCGAGTGATCAATGTGAAATTAATCCAGAGTCGGTACAATACATTGGTAACCACAACAGGCAGCAATATAGTAACAATTCCAACAATTATAACCCTGGTTGGAGGAATCATCCGGGCTTTTCTTGGAACAATAATCAAGCCCAAACCTCTGCTCCAAGACAATCATACCCACCAGGCTTTCAAAATCAAGCTCCACCACAGCAGGAAAATAAGTCGAATTTGGAGGAGTTGCTTTCCAGGTATATAGCACAGAATGAGACCAGGATGAACAGTCAGGAAGTATCAATTCGAAACCTGAAAAATCAAATGGGTCAGCTTGCTAATGCCATTAACAATCGACCTCAAGGAACTTTACCTAGTGATACGGAGATCAATCCTAAGAGAGAAGGAAAGGAGCACTGCAAGGCCATTACATTACGAAGCGAAAAAGAGCTATCTGAGGTTGTTGGTGGAATTCCAAAACAATCACTTGGAGATGATAGTAAGGATGAAGATAGAGATAGCAAGAATGTGGAACATGCAAAGAAGGAAGAAAAGTCAGTGGTAAATTCTGATGAAGGCAAGCAGAGTCTTATTGTGCCTCCCGTGCTGTTTCCACAACGTTTGCAGAAAAAGAAGTTAGATAAGCAGTTCTCAAAATTTTTGGAAGTATTCAAGAAGCTCCAAATTAATATCCCTTTTGCAGATGCATTGGAGCAGATGCCTAGCTATGTGAAATTTATGAAGGAAATTTTGTCAAGGAGGAGAAAACTAGGTGATTTTGAGACAGTGGCACTCACTGAAGAGTGCAGTGCTATCCTTCAAAAGAAGCTACCACCAAAGCTCAAAGATCTGGGTAGCTTTACAATTCCATGCACAATAGGCAGCCAGTTTTTCTGGAAAGCATTGTGTGACTTGGGAGCTAGTATTAACTTAATGCCGCTCTCAATTTATCAGCAATTGGGTTTGAATGAAGCAAAGCCTACCAATGTTACATTGCAATTAGCGGACAGATCACTCACTTATCCAAGGGGCATAGTTGAAGATGTTCTAGTTAAAGTGGATAAGTTCATTTTTCCAGCTGATTGCATAGTTTTGGATTGTGAGGAAGACAGGGAAGTACCTATAATTCTTGGGCGACCATTCTTAGTGACGGGGAGAACACTTATCGATGTACAGAAAGGTGAGCTAACTATGCGAGTCCAAGATCAAGAGGTGACATTTAATGTATTTTCAGCTATGAAATTTCCTAAGGAAGCGATAGAATGTTTTCGGGTTGATTTGATGGAAGATGCAGTAAATGAGATATTCGTAGGAAGCTGTATTTCAGATCCCCTTGAGACCTCACTGGTTAGTCCCACTGCTTCGGACTACCCGGCTCCTCTAGAGTATGTACAGTGGTTGAATGCTTCCCCACGGGTTGTCAAGTTTAGGCAACAGTTTGAGACTTTGGATCACTCAAGAAGCTCTACTCGTGCAAAGTCATCTTTGGAAGAACCACCTATATTGGAGCTTAAACCTCTTCCACGTGAAATTTTTGGGACACGTGGTGTCAGCTTCGGGTGTATCCGTGGAGCCGGAAAAGGTTGAGGCGGTTATGAATTAGGAGAGGCCGAAGTCAGTTTTCGAGATACACAGTTTCTTGGGATATGTAGGGTACTACCGGAGGTTCATTGAGGACTTCTCTCGACTAGTCGCACCTATGACCAAGTTGACCCGAAAAGAGGTCAAGTTTGAGTGGAATGATTTGTGTGAGAAGGCATTCCAGGAGTTGAAGAGGAGGCTTACTTCTGCTCCTATCTTGATTTTTTCGGAGAGGGGACAGAGGTACACAGTGTATTGTGATGCCTCGAAGGATGGACTTGGGTGCGTTTTGATGCAATCGGGAAAGGTGGTGGCTTATGGTTCTCGATAGTTAAAGAATCACGAGTAGAACTATCTTACGCACGACATGGAGTTGGCGGCCATAGTCTTTGCCTTGAAGGCTTGGCGTCACTATCTATACAGTGAGTAGTTCGATGTGTTTTCGGACCACAAAAGTCTGAAGTACATCTTTACACAGTGGGACTTCAACATGAGGCAACGCATGTGGATGGAATATCTGGAGGACTATGACTTCACTTTGTATTACCATCCCGGTAAGGCAAATGTGGTGGCTGATGCACTCAGCCGGAAGTCACGGGGAATCTTTGCTAGTGTGGCTTCCAGGGAGTGGCATAAGCTCGAGACTGTGGGACAGTTCAGGCTACACTATAGGAATCAGGCTCAGGGTACATTGGGAAGCTTGGTGGCTACGCCTTCTCTACTGAGTAGAGTGATTGAGTCCCAAGGGTAGGACACAGAGATTTTGTCCATTAGGGACCGAGTACGGGCGGGTATAGGTGATGAGGGCTGGGCCATTCACTCGGATGGTAGTCTTCGGTACAGGGGACGGGTTGTGGTTCCCCAGTCTTTTGATCTGAGAGAGGAGATCCTTAGGGAGTTCCATTGCTCTATTCGGGTGGCATGAAGATGTACCATGATCTTCGTCGCCAATATTATTGAAGCGGGATGAAGAGGCACGTCGGAGATTTTGTTAGCCGATGTCTCACGTGTCAGCAGGTGAAGGCTGAACGCCAGAGACCAGCAGGGTTACTCCAACCTTTGGAGGTAACAGAGCGAAAGTGGGAGCATGTCACGATGGATTTTGTGACCCACTTGCCACGAACATTGTGAGGGCATGACGCGAAATGGGTGATAGTGAACCGGCTAACGAAGTCGGCACACTTCTTGGCGGTGCGGATGACCTTCACACTGGAGGAATTCTGTAGGTTATATATACGGGAGATTGTTCGGTTGCATGGGGTGCCCGTATCTATAGTATTGGATCGGGATCCCAGGTTTACGGCTCATTTTTGGGAGAGTTTCTAGCGAGCCATGGGGACACAGTTGATGATGAGCACTGCTTTTCATCCCCAGACGGACGGTCAGTCGGAGAGGACCATCCAGACTTTAGAGGACATGCTACGGGCATGCGTCCTAGATCTCAAGGGTAGTTGGGAAGAGCACTTACCCTTAGTGGAGTTCGCCTACAACAACAGGTATCAGGCGAGTATACAGATGGCACCCTATGAGGCACTATATGGGAGACCTTGTCGTTCTCCGGTTTGTTGGACGGAAGTAGGGGAAAGACCCTCTACGGGTCCGGAATTGGTTAGAGACACCTCGGAGAAGGTGAACTTGATACGGAAGCGTCTTCTCACGGCTCAGAGCCAACAGAAGAGCTACGCCGACAGACGGCGGCGACCTCTAGAGTTTGAGGTGGGAGATCATGTCTTCTTGAAGGTGATGCCTAAAAGAGGAATGGTCAGGTTCGGCAAGTGGGGAAAGCTGTCGCCGAGGTATATCGGGCCCTTCGAAGTACTTGAGGGTTGGTACAGTTGCTTACCGGTTGGCGTTACCACCAAATTTATCGAGCGTTCACACGGTATTCCATGTCTCCATGCTCCAGAAATACATCCCAGATCCGACTCATGTGGTGGATTGGGGCGAGCTTGTTGTTGATGCGGATGAGACCTTCGAGGAGGGACAGGTGCGTATCATGGATAGCCGGGATCAGGTTTTGCGAGGCAAGACCGTGAGGCTAGTGAAGGTGTTGTGGCAGCACCAAGGAGTGGAGGAGGCGACATGGGAGCGCGATGATACTATCCGTGCTAATTATCATTTCTTATTCGAGGATGGAGGTACATTCTAATAGTCATTTATTATTATATGACTGTCGCATATGCATGTGGTTACATGTGCATGAGTGTGTGAATTTCGGGGACGAAATTCTTTTAAGGGGGGAAGAATGTAAAGCCCGGGAAAATTTGAACTTTTTCTGAAAAAGGGTAAAATGGTAATTTTTCACTATAATGCGGAATTAAAATACGTAATTCCCTAGAGCTCGGATGACTCAAGAGACTTCGCCGTTGGATTCGTATCGCGAAACCGAGTTACCCAGACAATTTTCGTCGAATTCTGAGAGTCAGATTTTGCGCGTTTTGAACTTAAACCGGGATCAAATAAATCGTTTCACGGCGAAAACGGACCCGACCAAGTGGGGGACACGTGGCGCGACGTGAGCTAAGTCTTTAAAATTATAAATAGAGCAAACAATCTAATTTTTTTTGCAGAGATTTTCTGCTGGGTTCTAGTTTCTCACGTTGGAGAGGAAGAGAGGAGAGAAAGTGAGATTTCAAATTTTCTTTCGACGATTCACGGAGTTCTGTCGGTCGGAATTCGTCGAGCCAAGTATCAAAGTTGATCTCCTCGACGAGGGCTATGCTTACGCACCAAGAACAAAGGATTTCACCGAATATCTAAAAGGAAGATTTTGGAAAAATCAAGAGTTGGGGTTGTGGTTGGTGTTCTTGACGGTTCTACCTTTCGTTTTACACGTCAAGAGGTAGGGTTCTTCCTACTTTGGTTTTATTTCTACCTATGATGTCCATAGGAAGAGGGTTAGGCATATAAAACAAATTATTATATGCCTATGGTTATGGAAATGAGGAAATGGGTATTGAAATGACTTGAATCAATTTCTTGCTTGAATTCGGTGTGGACAAGTTACTTGTGTAATTTCTTGTAATTTGGTGAAATTTTGGCATGATATGTGTTTAACATAATTGGTGCCTTGAAGGTGTTTGATAAAATGCCTTGATTGATTGAAATTGTTATTTTGATATAATTGGAATAACATGTTGGGCTTTGTTATTAGTGACATGTGAACATATGCTTTATGATATGTTAGCTTGATGATGAATTATGGAAATTATATGCATATGATGTCAATTTCCATGGAATTTGATGATATGTGGTTAATGTTGCTCGTTTGGCATCTATTGTATATGGAGCATGATATAGCATCACATTCATGGGCATAAGTCATGAGTGGGGGTGTGTGTATGCATGGTTGATCACCTCATTTGGTGGTTGATATGTGGACTCGGTAAAGTTGGATCGAAGACCCAGCTGAGTTGCATTGATTACATGGGAAAACTTGTGTCGGGTATAGCAAGAAGGGCTAGACTCTCCCTCGGGTGCAAAACCCGGCTATTGGTTTATACACTTCCGTCGGTGCAAGTCCAAAAAAGTGTAACAGTGTACGGAGCCGGTGGTGCGATTCCAAAAATCTGTTGCCCAACAAAGACACAAGGGTTTTGATTTATGAAAATACTCTTTTGATGAAAACATCCTACAATGATTTGGTTTCATAAAACATGACTTTTGTTTCAAACGATCATTGGATGTATTTCATCAAGGATAAACGTTTTATACAAGTGCATTGCATTGTGTTGCGGGAGTCGGTGAGGGCTCGGGTTAAGTGCATGGGTGAGTATCATCTCATATCGTGACATGACATGGTTAAATTCCAATCTTGATTCACATGTTCTTGCTTGGAATGAATAAATGTTGTTGATTGTTGCATGTGCATACTTCATATGCATCATGGTTGAGGAGTAGCCTTTGTAGGAGACACTCTATTGAGCGTAGCTCACCCTATACGGGAAAACATTTCAGGTGAGGGTCACACGCCAATGGACGGACCTCATTCGGGCCATCAAGGGTGAAGAAAAGCCGAGATGTGGTTGATTTTGAGTTTTTTGTAAACTAAGTACGAAAACTTAGTTTTGACATGTAAATATATGCAAATGATTGTAATAGAACTTGTACCAACTGTGTTTGATGTATAAATACATGTTGTATAAGTTTGGGATGATTGTGGAAAGGTTTAGAATGAATTGGAAATGAAAAACAGGTGAAACAGGCAAAATTGGGCTCGGCGTACCGGTACAACGTACTGGTACACTATGGTCCAGCAGGTACAGCGTACCGGTACGGCGCAGTCTAGCAGGCAAACCGTATCGGTACGCAGTACCGGTACACTTTCCAAAAATCAAAAATTTTAAAACTGTTTTGCCAAGTTTTTGGGCTATGAGTTCCTTCCCTCAAAGGATATAAATGGACAATAATAGAGTACCAATGGTGGTATGTTGGACCTCGGAAGGATCAATCAATCAAAATAATATAGACTTTATATTTTTCTTAAATCCCGGGAGGGGGATGTGGTGCCGCAGTGTCGGGTTAACCGGCATCCACGGGTATTTCCGCGGGTTGATGGATGATCAACAGACTTATAAATGACCCCCAGTTTTTTTGGGGCGTCACAGCTTGATATCAGAGCATATTGATATCTTAGTTTAATTCGAGTTAATCATCGGTTAATTACAGACACCCGGTTTTTGGGGTGTCACAATACCACTGTACGACAAAGGTTGTCGTGGCTAGTAAGAAACAGGTTGGTGATCTGTTGTGCACACTTATTATTTAAAAATACCACCTGTTACATATAACACTGATATTATTGGTGTAGTGCTAAAGATTGGACTTTTGTATTGACATATTATTATGTGAAATTGTTAAAGCTCTAGCTAGAGGCAAAGGTCTGATGTATATCGAGGGGGATGAGACTTAAGCCCAAATATGTATTAAGTTGCCTATC
This sequence comes from Ilex aquifolium, assembly GCA_951799425.1. NCBI lineage: Eukaryota > Viridiplantae > Streptophyta > Magnoliopsida > Aquifoliales > Aquifoliaceae > Ilex > Ilex aquifolium. The sequence goes on along the minus strand of OX637402.1, from coordinate 2,313,808 downwards.
ATGATACCCTACCTAAGGACTGGAGATCCTAAGAATTGGGTTAAGGGGACAAACAAATCATAGAGTGGCTTGTTATGGGATATGCACTATCTAAGTCTTAATGACTCATTGTTCATCCCTATGGTGTAAGTGCACGTGATCTTGTGAAGAGTGTGGAGGTTGAGATAGATTATAATCTCTTAATGAGTTCTATAGCCCTTATGGGTGGAATGTCTTAGTCACAAGAGTATTCTTGATAGGCTCACCTATATGAGTGTGGAAGACGGGCCGCTTCCTATGAGAATTTGGGCTAATTCTCTAGAGCACTCAAGAAACTGGGATAAAGCACAAGGCCGAAATGTGTTGGCTTTTGAAACTTGGTTTAGAACACCTTGAATTTCATGTCTGTGATATGGTTCTACGTGCCGTCAAGTAGTCATCGTTTAAAGGTTAAGTCCACTTTGACTCTAGTACGGGAACATTGAAACACTAAGTAAATGTTTAAAGACATTGCCACTTTTACAATGCATGAAATTATATCTTTGCCCAAGTATATATTAGTTTTTTTTTTATTAAAATAAGTGGGGGATTGTTGGAATATTTTAATAAAAATAAAGTAGCCTTTATTGCTTATCTAATTTATATTGCAATAATTTCACCTTTATTTGTATCTTCATTTTAACTTGATTATACAAATTTATTTATATCTTTATAAGTCACATGAGTTACAAGTTTAACAATTAGTATCTATATAATAAAAATTATAATGGTAAAATTTAGTGGTCCATAAGTTACATATGTTATATTCATTGTGAGAATTATTTGGTGAGCATTATATTGAATTTGGTTAATAAATTACAAAGACCAAAATGATTGAGTTTTATGATATGAGTTAACGAGTCAATTATTTTGGGCAATGAATTATATATTTCATACACCTATACATATGTTCTATTGTGTGAGTGACAATGTAGGAAGTTCATATGTCTTCTTCTTCTTTTTTTATGGTGTACATTATGTTATATTAATGGGCAAAGAAAGGGGTGTGTAAGGTTTTTACTTCTCAAGGTTGTGTAGACCTAGAGAAGTTATAGTGAGGTGTGGGCTATTGTATCTTGGAGGTGGCATGTTTTGATCTATTACACCGGACATATTATCCGTAGAGGCGCGAACCGTCTTAAAGAAAGCGACCTAGTCCGCGCTTCAACCCAAGCTAAGTACTTTATTTGCGATATGAAATCTACAGTTATCTTCATTTGAACGATGTTCGAGGTTAGTGTGATAATTCTACACAATTTCATGTTTATAGAATATGTTGGATTGATGTTTATTTCTAATTATATTTAGATTGAGTTCCAACACAAGTCTCTCCCTATTGAATACATCCAGTCAAAATGATGGTTGTTAAGCTAGATAGATGTCACACCTCGGTCTCTTGGGCACCTATAACATCCTGCATCACACGAGCATGTTATTTGATAGCTTTGATACCAAGTTATAAAGCCCAGACCCAACACATGCAAATTAGAGCGCTAATAGCATTTGATGTGCCAGGCCCAAGGGCCCAACTCAAGTTATAAGCCCTGTTTGAATTAAGAGTCCAACTAGAAAATATCTAATGGGTCCAGCCCAAAAGAGGTCCACGCCCAATCAAGCTCATTAGGGTTCAAGGAGCTGCATCACCAAGGGAGTAGGCAGGGTCATCCCAAGAGCCTCATCCAAGCCACCTTCGAGTAAGGGCCATCCCAAGAGCCTCATCCAAGCCACCTCGGAGTAAGGGTCATCCCAATAGCCTCATCCAAGCCACCTTGGAGTAAGGGCCATCCCAAGAGCCTCATCCAAGTCACCTTGAAGTAAGGGCCATTCCAAGAGCCTCATCCAAGCCACCTTGGAGTAAGCGCCATCCCAAGAGCCTCATCCAAGCCACCTTGGAGTAAGGGTCATCCAAGAACCTCATCTACGCCGCCCTGGAAGAAGTCAACCATTACGTCATCCTTTGACCAGATCTTATGTGGAGCGCCGTAACTGTCTCATCCGTTGAGAAGATGGCGCCAGCTCCACCAAATTAGCCTTTTAGTTACTAATAAGCCGCCTCAATCTGTTAAGAGACGACTATAAATTGTAAGCCCCACCAATATTTGGGGGGCATCACACACAATCGAGCACATCTGCTATCACTTTCATCTCTCTCTCATTGCTTGTATCTCCCTGTTCTCCCTATACTCCTCGAAGTAGTAAAATACCAGGCCATCCTAGCCCTTCATAGTGGACGTAGGTCACGTTGACCGAACCACTCTACATCTTCGTCTCACTTGAGTTACTCTCTCCCTACTTAATTACTGCATTTATTATTAATCATTTGACAGGTGGTGTACAAAACTAATTTGTGCATCATCAGTTTGACGTCGTATGTGGGAACGAAAAAATTCTCACCGAATCACCTTTCTTGTTGTACCTATGGCGATCACCACCAGATCCATGAATCAGCTTGATGATAATCCACCACGAGAGGAGGAGGTTGCCCCTCCACCAACCAATCCTGTTCCAAACGCACAGAAGATGCTGGAAACAATGCAGCAACTCATGACTCAGAATCAGCAGATCCTACAACTGATGCTCGCTAGAAAACGAGGAGCACGCCCGGAGGGCATCAAGCCAGATGAGCTCTACGCCCTGGGCGTCAAGGAGCTCCCCACTTGGGCGCCCCCTTGGGCGCCCCATACAAGGGAGCCCCTCGTCAAAACAGTGATAGAGCTCTACCTCCTCCTCCAGCTCCCTCTTCCCATGGTGGAGACCTTCATTTCCAAGAGGATGAGGGAAAGAATCAAAGTGTGGAGCATGGGAGCCATTTCCATGAAAATTCCAAAGGAGTTCCAAATCACTGGGACGAAAAAATCAAAGAAGTACAGAATCAAATAGGCAATGTCTTGAATGCCATGAAGGTACAAGGACCAGAAACTGTGGAGTACCTCGTAAGGCGAACTGACACACCTTTTGTGCCAAATGTGGCAAACTACCCTCTTCCCCAAAAGTTTAAAATGCCATCCGTCGAAACCTTTGACGGCACAAAAGACCCACTTGATCACCTTGAAACTTACAAGTCGTTGATGCAGCTGCACAATGTTCCTGAAGAAATCATGTGTAGGGCTTTCTCGACTACCTTGAAGGGATCTGCCTGACAGTGGTTCGCCAAACTCATCCCAGCCTCCATAGGCTCCTTCGCCGAACTAAGCAGATCCTTTGTGGCACAGTTCATTGGTGGACGTCGCCAGCAGAAGCCTGCCACCCATTTGCTTAGTGTAAAATAGGATCGAGATGAGAGTCTGAGGAGTTGCCTCACTCGTTTTAACGAGGAGATCCTCCAAATCGACGAGCTCAATGACAAAGTTGACTTGATCCGAAATGTGTACACCCAAGTGCAGACGGTCAAGCTGTAGTAATAATCTGGTTTGAGTCCGGAGTCGAATCCACAGGGAGTTGTTGTTAGTGTTTCAAAGTAAGCAGTGGTGGAGACCAGTTGGTTGTATTCTTTGAGATTTGAAATTGTGTGATGTACGAGATTTCTTGGACAGAATATAAGATTCTTTCCAAGATAAATTCTTTATGGACAGAATATAAGATTCTTTCCAGGAGAGTTTTCTACACAAAATGTGAGATAGACTTTAATATTAAAGAGTCACTCTTTAGTTCAAGGATCTGGACATGTAGTTAATTATCCGGTTTGTTATACTTGTGCGTGATAACTCAATTAACCCCCATGTCAACAGCAGGTTAATCGGAAGATAAAGGTGGGTTAGGAGAATTAAGGACATGATTCCGATGTCTTTCTAGAAGTTTACAAGAATTGTCTGTGCCGAGACTTAACCCGTCTACAAACAAGCAAGTGTTTCTACAAGATATCCAATCATGACATCAATATCCCATTTCCATTCTTTAATTGAAACACAATAATGGGGAAGATTGAAGGGTAGTCATGAAGATCTAGCCGAGGTACTTGCCTTGAACTCATGAACCTTTCTATGCAAGAGTCATTTGTGTCATAGAAGGGACCCATGATTATACAAAGTACCTTAGCTTTGCTAGATGCAATCAATCATCCAATAAGCAAGGGGAATATTCAACATTAAGCATAAGAACAATGCACAAATATAACTTCCGGATAATTTATACATGCCCTTCACCTCTTACTAAAGAGTGAATGAGAAACTACTCACTCTTCATGACTTTGGTAAAGCTAGAAAAGTGAGTGATGCTCATCCCTCCAAGTAGAGGACTTAAAAAATGAAATACACTAAACAAGGAGCCGATCTTCAACGAAGAATGAGTGAATCACGTTCCACCCTTCACGGCTTTGGGAAAGCTCTAGAAAAGTGGAAGAGTTTCACTCCTCTAAGAAAGAAGAAAGCTCAAGCAATGGAAGTGAAAGATATGAAACACAAATTAAAAGTAGAAGAAAAGTAGTCACTTTTGGAGGGTGATCCACAACCAAAAGTAATCTATCTTTCTTCTAGACATGAAATTAAAAGAGACAAACTACAATAAAAGAAGATAATACTTCAATTAAAAGAGAGCAACAATATAATAAAGCAACAAAGAAAGAAATTACTTTTGGAGGGTTTTCCACAACCAAAAGTTCTCTCCAAGAAAATGATACAAATGAAAAAGTGATGATCTTTACAAGACCCAAGGGGTGGGTATTTATAGGCAACCAAAAAAATAGCCTTTACAAACTTCAAGGGATAACATTTACAAACCCCAAAGATGCCATTCACAAGCCCAAGGGATGACATTCACAAGCTTCCAAAAATTGTCATTCACAAGCTTCCAAAAGTTGTCATTCACAAGCTTCCAAAAGTTGTCATTCATAAACTTCCAAAAGATGGCATTTGGATTACTTTAATCTCTCTTTGTTTAGAGCTTTAATAATTGTCATCCTAGAATTTGTAGCTTTGTCACAATTGGCTCCCCGGTAGTTTATAGTTTTGACGCATAAAACCCTGAAAAGAACAACAATTAATGCATTATCCCTAATTCACACACTAACCCTAATAAGACTTATTTTGACTAGTTTAACTTTATTTAACTAACACAATTGTCTTATTCACTTAATTAAATTATGCACTAACTAGGTCTAATCAAAAGTCACCATGACCGCCTTTCTGGGAGGCCTCTGCTCATCAAGTTTCTTCTTTTCAGTAATGAAGCGACCACCAAAGAGCATGCCATAACTATTGGCAAAAGCTCAAAATATATGAATGCTGAGGAAAACAACAAGTCCAGGCGAGGTGAATCATCTCGCGGGTCGCCAAAAGCCTTACCTATCTCTACTTTGCTCTCAAGAAGGCAGCCTATGTCTCCAGCTTAGCGGATCTCTCGCGGGTCGCCAAAAGCTTGGCCTATCTCTGCTCTGCTCTCAAGAATGCAGCCTATGTCTCCAGCTTAGATGCTCTCTCGCGGGTCGCCAAAATCTTGGCCTATCTCTGCTCTGTTCTCAAGAAGGCAACCTATGTCTCCAGCTTACTGGCTCTCTCGTGGGTCGCCAAAAGCTTGGCCTATCTTTGCTCTGCTCTCAAGAATGCAGCCTATGTCTCCAGCTTAGCGGCTCTCTCGCGGGTCGCCAAAATCTTGGCCTATCTCTGCTCTGTTCTCAAGCAGGCAGCCTATGTCTCTAGCTTAGCGACTCTCTCGCGGGTCGCCAAAAGCTTGGCCTATCTCTGCTCTGCTCTCAAGTAGGTAGCCTATACCTCTAGCTTATTGACTCTCTCACGGGCCACCAAAACTCAGCCTCAAAAGGTGTAGCTCTCTCAAAAGAAACCCTCAAATTTTGCCTCTGTTCTCATGCGGGTAGACTCACAGTCAGCCTACCTCCACCTTAACGACTCTCTCACGGTCGCCAGAAGCTTGGTCTCAAGAGTCGTAGCTCTCTCACGAGCAACCTTAAACTCTGTCTTTGCTCTCACGCAAGCAACCTCTATTTCTCTACAGGCCGATGTGTCTGCTCCTCTCTCCAGATAATCATGTTGGATATTTTGATGTTCGAGCAACATTATTTTTGCCATCTCTAGGTACGCTCTTGAAACTCAAGACGTCTACAACCCGATGGAATACATTAGATTGAATGCCAACAATCGGGCCTCATCCTTTTTGCGGCCATCCGGCACTGCCGCCTTGTTGTCACAGCACTCCCGCGCTTAACACCTAGCGCAAACAAGGCCTGCGTGCTCCCAACATTAAGGATTTGGCATCTGCTTGCCTTATGGTGCCCCCTCCTAGTGCCCTGCATCCAGGTGTCCAGTTCCTGGCATGCCCTCTCATGTCGCCTAACTCCCGACGTCCCTTCCTGTTGCACCTGCACAGCCCCATAGCCAGCATCCACCGCTGCCACACCTGGTTCGCCCAACATCGAAGATCCTGCCGGTACTGCCCGTTCACCAGCGCGCTCGCCAGGTCGTGCCCAACGTTCGGTGATGCCGCTGCGTGCTCCCTTGGCTGAGCCCAGCCCATGGTGATGCCCTCTCCATGATCAACACGCCCATTTACCGACGCCCGCAACAACTCGCCTTCAGTGTCCTAGGTCACCTCGCCCTCAGCGATGCCCATGACGCTTCACCATGGCGTCTTCGCCCATCCTCGAGGCCTAGCTGTGCCTTTGGCGCCTCACCACCGGAGCCCACTTGTACCCCCTTGTCGCCCTAGACGCCCATGGAGCACCCAGGCTCGCCAACACCTGTTGCCTCGTCGACGCCAGCTTCGACAATGATTGCTCTGTCGTTGCCTACCTCCTCTTCGATGAAAAAGACTTCTTGCATCTCCCCTCCTTCATCCGACAGCGGTCTCCAGTCACCTAACTCAGGGGTAACCTCCCTGGCCTCACTCAAATTACTACCACTCTTGGTCATAAACCGTATCAAGAAGGAAAAGGGGTTATCAGTCGAAAGGAGTCTCTGTCAGCCATAATTCAAATTCAACCAAATGCCCTCTTCTCCAAGTTTCATTGGACACAGGGCATTGAGGGGCCAAATGATGTGCCAGGCCCAAGGGCCCAACTCAAGTTATAAGCCCAGTTTGAATTAAGAGTCTAACTAGAAAAGATTCAATGGGTCCAGCCCAAAAGGGGTCCATGCCTAGTCAAGCTCATCAGGGTTCGAGGAGCTACACCACCAAGGGAGTAGGCAAGGTCATCCCAAGAGCCTCATCCAAGCCACCTTAGAGTAAGAGCCATCCCAAGAGCCTCATCCAAGCCACCTTGGAGTAAGGGTTATCCCAATAGCCTCATCTAAGCCACCTTGGAGTAAGGGTCATCCCAAGAACCTCATCCAAGCCACCTTGGAGTAAGGGCCATCCCAAGAGTCTCAGCTAAGCCACCTTAAAGTAAGCGCCATCCTAAGATCCTCATCCAAGCCACCTTAGAGTAAGGGTCATCTAAGAGCCTCATCCACGCCTCATCCAAGCCACCTTGGAGTAAGGGTCATCCAAGAGCCTCATCCACGCCGCCTTGGAAGAAGTCAACCACCACGTCATCCTTTGGCCGGATCTTATGTGGAGCGCCGTAATTGCCCATCCATTGAGAAGATGGCGCCAGCTCCACCAAATTAGCCTTTTAGTTACTAATAAGCCGCCTCAATCTGTTAGGAGACGACTATAAATTGTAAGCCCCGCCAATATTTGGGGGGCATCACACACTATCGAGCACATCTGCTATCACTCTCATCTCTCTCTCATTGCTTGTATCTCCCTACTCTCCCTATACTCCTCAAAGTAATAGAATACCAGGCCATCCTAGCCCTTCATAGTGGACGTAGGTCACATTGACCGAACCACTCTACATCTTTGTCTCACTTGAGTTACTCTCTCCCTACTGCATTTATTATTAATCACTTGACAGGTGGTGTACAAAATCAATTTGTGCATCATCAGCTTTCATAGATACTAAATGATACATCTCCAAATAAGTGAGTAGCTTTGATACTAAATTTGTAAACAATCTGATCCAATTCCATATAGATAACAAACTTTGGTTAGTAAGTTCACTCAGATAAACATACAATATAAGGCTATGTGGCAACTCTATCCTAGACATATTATATTTCACAAACGTATGTAAAACTTATTACAATTTACATGTCTTAAAAACAATGTTCAACACTTAGATAAAAACAAAGAAAAAATCAGCAGTCCGAATATTCGCGAACTTCCCCGCCACCAGCCCTTTAATATGGTTGTGTTTGAAATTGTTTCCCAAGCGTAAGAAATTTTATCATATAGTAACTCAAAAAATACTAAGGTTGTTGTGATGCCCCTAAAACCGGGGGTCCTTTATCAACCGTTGATCACCCATCAACCCGCGAAATCACCTGTGATTATCGCACAACCCGACATCACGTCAATAGCCACCCCTTAACCGGGATCACAAAACCCAAAATTTGGATGGAGTCTCCCTTGTACCGGGAACTCCCACTGCAAAACCTGTGTACATTTAAACCACTTGACCTATCCAAGGTCCAATATACATCAATTTATGCTCCATTATTGTCCATTTACATAATTTTTATAAAAGGACTCCAAGCCCAGAAGCATAGGAAAACATTCTTAAAATTTCAGATTTTTGGAAAACCTTCCGCAAGGTTTTGCCCACTGGAAAATTCCTTCCGGAAGGTTTTGCCTACTAGAAGAGATCTTCCGAAAGGTTTTCGTCGACCTTTCGGAAGATTTTTCCTGCTGGGAAAGTTCTTCCGGAAGGTTTTCATCGACCTTCCGGAAGGTTTTGCCTGTTTTCCTACGATTCCTTCTTCTTTCAATTCCAATCCATTCCAAACTCATTCAAAACCATCCCAACACATGCATAATGAAGTTTTTCATATAAAACATGGTTCATAAGTTTTATTACAATCATTTCCAAATATTTACATGCCCCAAATCAAATTTCACACAGTTTTACAAAAACTCTAAGTTAAAGCCACATTTCGGCTTTTCTTCATCATTGAGCCCCCGAGTGAGAGCCTTCCACCGACGTATAATCCGCACCTGAAATGTTTTTTCCATAAAGGGTGAGCCACGCTCAATAGGGTATCTCCTAAAGAGGCTACTCCCCAACCTGGATACATATGAAATGTTCACATGCAACAATTCAACAATCCTTCACATCCCAAGCAAGAATATGCATTCAATGTTAGAATTTACTATGTCGTGCCATGAAATGAGATGAGACTCACTCACGCACATCAACTCGAGCCATTCCCAGCTCCTCAACACATGCTAGTGCCAATGTGTATGAATCCGTCATCTATGTCACACATCAAATGACATTTACAAATCTAGGGTCTTTGTTGGGGTGGACATTCATGGACTTACACCAAGGGTAACCCAACTCACACGGAATTTATGGACTTCCACCGAGGGTTCCGCGTACACCCACACACTTTATTGGCCGAACCAAGGGAGTGCGTATCCCAATCACCGGGTCTTGCACCCGAGGGATCTTCTAGCCCTTCTTGCTAACCCCGACCCTATTTACCATACAAACCGTGCGACTCAGCCAGGTCTTCGACCCAACTTTCCCAATCCCACTCGTCATCCACTAAGTGTGGTGTTGACTATAAACATGCACACACACCTTCATGATGCGATGTTCCCGTGCATATGCAATGTGATGCACCATTGCAACAACAATATATTGTCCAATATGCTATGAATGACCTATGAACTATTTCAACACATTTCATGGTCAATTATATCCAAGCATACAATTCCCATAATCCATCAATGCCAATATATCACAAGTATGTATATCTATATCAACATTTCCTACAACACCATTCCCAAGCAAGTTATCACCTAATCATACTATCCACACACTAAATTCATCCAAGCATAAAGTAAACACATAACATGCCCACAAATCACATAACTCAAGAATCACATTAGATCAATCCCATAACTCAAGAATCACATTAGATCAATCCCATATACCCAATTCGAGATGGAATTTATTTCACCTATTTTCCCATACCCATTTCACCAATTTCATCACCATAGGCAAGTGTTAAAAATCTCTAACAACCTACCCATTTCATATAATCACCCTAGGTTGAAAAATAAGCCTAATTAGGAAGAAAACCCTACCTCTTGAAGCGTAAAACGAAGGTAGAAGACTCTCAAGACCCAAAACAAGCTCCAATCTTTGATTTTCTAAAATCTCGTTTCTTGAACTTCGTCAAAAACCGTCCTTCTTGGTATGGTTTTGTAGCTCTCGACGAGTAGAACACTTTTCGTTCTTGGTCCAAGTTGATTCGACCAAAGCTTGGTCCTAGATCGCAAGAAGAAGGGCTTGAAGAACCCTTGTTTCTCCCTATTCTTCTCTCTCTCTTTCTATCGGGAAGACCCAGCAGATTTTCTTCCCCTTTTTATACTCCCTTAATACTTGGCCCACGACGTGCCACACGACCCTCTTTTCCCGGATCCGTTTTCGCCCCGAAACGATTAAATTTTGCTCCGGTTCAAATTCAAAATATTTTTATTTTAACTTGCATTAAGTTATTTTTCAACTTTCGAAATTTTATCAAAAATTTCGTTTTTGGGTCACCCGAGACTCGACCGGCTCGTAAAACGTGAGAAAATCCGACTATCTCGGAATTCGACGAAATTTGACAGGGTAACTAGATTTCGCGAGACGAATCCAACAATGAGGTCCGTTTCATCATCCGAGTTCTAGAAATATTCAGGTTTTCAACTTGTACCGAAATGACAATTTACCGTTTTGCCATTTTTCATAACAAGTTCAAATTTACCCAGGTTTTACATTCTTCCCCCCTTAAAAGAATTTCGTCCCCGAAATTCACACACACATGCACATTTAACCGCATGCATATGCAACAGTCATATAATACCAAATGACTACAAGAAATGTACCTCCATCCTCGAATAAGATCGGATAACTGGTACGCACGGTGTCCTCACGCTCCCATGTCGCCTCCTCCACGCCTCGGTGCTGCCACAGAACCTTCACTAGCCTCAAAGTCTTACCTCGCAAAACTTGCTCCCGGCTATCCATGATACGCACCGGTCCCTAATGGACAATATCTCAGTGTCTTGCACCTAGGACTCAATCACCCTGCTCAGTAGGGAAGGAGTAGCCACTAAACTCCCCAAAGTGTCCTGAGCCTGGCCCCTGTAATGCAACCCGAACTGTCCCACAGTCTCGAGCATCTGTCACTCTCGGGAAGCCACACTAGCCAAGACTCCCCGTGACTTCCGGCTGAGTGCATCAGCCACCACATTTGCTTTACTGGGATGGTAATGCAAAGTGAAGTCATAGTCCTCTAAATACTCCATCCACCTGCGTTGCCTCATGTTGATGTCCTACTGTGTGAAGATGTACTTCAGACTCTTATGATCTGAAAACACCTCGAATTGCTCACCGTATAAATAGTGGCGCCAAGCCTTCAAGGCAAAGACAATGGCCACCTATTCCATATCATGCGTAGGGTAATTCTGCTTGTGGTTCTTTAATTGTCGAGAACTATAAGCTACCACTCTCCCGGATTGCATCAAAACACACCCAAGTCCGTCCTTGGAGGCATCACAGTACACTGTGTACCTTTGTCCTCTCTTCGGAACTATGAGAATAGGAGCTGAAGTAAGCCTCCCCTTCAACTCTTGGAATGCCCTCTCACAAGAGTCACTCCACTCAAACTTGACCTCTTTCCGGATCAATCTCGTCATGGGTGCAGCTAGTCGGGAGAAGTCCTCAATGAACCTCCTATAATACCCTGCTAATCCCAAGAAACTGCGTATCTCGAAGACTGACTTCGGCCTCTCCCAACTCATAACCGCCTCAACCTTCTCCAGGTCCATGGATACACCCGAAGCCGACACCACATGTCCCAAAAATTTCACTTCCGTTAGCCAAAATTCACATTTGCTGAACTTGGCGTACAACTGATGGTCCCTCAAGGTCTGGAGAACAACCCTCAAGTGACCCTCATGCTCCTCCTCAGACTTGGAGTAGATCAAGATGTCGTCAACAAAGACTATGACAAACTGATCTAGGTAGGGTTGGAACAACCTATGCATGAGATCCATGAATGCCGCCGGGACATTCGTCAATCCGAAAGGCATGATGGTAAACTCGAATGCCCATACCGCGTCCTAAACGCCGTCTTAGGGATGTCCGCCTCCCTAACCCTCAATTGATTGTAACCCGTGCGTAGATCTATCTTGGAGTAGACCCGCGCCCCTCTCAGTTGATCAAATAAATCATCAATCCTCGGCAATGGGTACCTATTCTTAATAGTAATCCGATTTAACTGTCGGTAATCTATATATAGTCGAAGGGTCTTGTCCTTCTTCTTGGCAAACAACACTGGAGCGCCCCAAGGTGAAGTGCTTGGTCTAATAAAGCCCTTGTCCAACAATTCTTGCAATTGGACCTTGAGTTCTTGCAACTCAGCTGTCGCCATTCTATGCGGAGTCATAGAAATGGGCGATGTACCGGGGTGTAACTCAATAGTGAAGTCTACATCCCTATGTGGAGGTAATCCTGGTAGTTCGTCTGAAAAAACGTCCTCATACTCACAAACCACCCGAGGTAGACCCAGCTCTTGTCTCGCCTCATCCTCTAGGGTAAGGCTTGATAGCCAACCCATCAACTGCCCGTGCCACCCAGAGTCGTACACGGCTTGGGGTAAAGCATCGTGCTTTTCCCCTAGAACTTGAATCAAACACCGTCTGGTGTGTAGGCGGTTACCCTCTTCTAATCATAATCAATGACGACCCGATGTGCCGCCAACCAGTCCATCCCAAGGATGACATCGAACTTTGACATGTCCATAACCCTAAGGTCCACGGTGAGTAGAACCCCCGAGATCTGTAACTCACAGCTCTGACATATCTGATCAACACACACCCTAGCTCCTAGGGGTGAATTCATATACAACGGCTCTTCCAAGGTATCAACCTCTAAGCCCAAATCTCTCACACATGATGTAGAAATGAATGAATGCGATGCACCAGAGTCAAATAACACCTTAGCCCATAAGTGAGAGAGTAGAAATGTACCCTGAATGACTGACTGATCCACTGGCTTAGCATGAGGTGTGATGGCGTAGACACACCCCTGGTTCTCCGAAGTCCCGGCTTGCATGCCCTGTCCCCGACCTCGGCCCATGCCTTGGCCTATCTGGCCTGATTGTAGAATCCCCGCTCTTGAAGTGGTAGGGACCTGAGTAGTGCCCTGGAACTGATACTGACTTCCCTGGCCCGTGGTGGGGTAGGGAGGAATGTAGTGTGTCTATGGCTGCCACATTGATGATTGGGACTGAGATGTCCTATAACTTTGGGATCCCTGCATCTGAGGACAATCCCTCCTCATGTGACCCGGCTGATGGCAATGATAACAAGTCCTCTAACCTGCCTGATATGTGGTCCTGAAATTTCCACAGCCTTGGGAGAATCGACCTTGGCCTTGGCCTTGATTGTCGCGGCCCTGTCATTGCTGTCCCTGTGGTGTAGAAGTCCTGTGCTTCTTCCCTGAACTAGAAAAAGAGGATTGGCCCTCCTTCTTTTTGTCCTTAGCACATGCCTCCCGGATGCTTCATGCGTCATCAACCTCTCTCTCAATGGCCATGGCTGTCTCGACCATCGAGTCCAAATCTTGTAGGCGGTGGACCACAATTTTACCCCGGATGGACAACTTCAACCCATCCTCAAACCTTCTCACATTGGCCAAGTCGGTGGCCACATAATCGTCGGCAAAGCGGGCTAATTCGGTGAACTTAGCCACATACTCCATCACCGTCATAGTCCCTTGCTTCAAGTCTAAGAATTTCCGGGCCTTTGCATGTCAAACGGCCGCTGGAAAGTACTTGCCCATGAAGAGCTCCCAGAACTCTTCCCATGTCATTGCCTCTAAGTTCTTCGAGGCCTTTGCCCAATCCCACCACAAATGGGCTTCTCCCTCTAGCTGGAATGCAGCTAGCCTTATCTTCGTGGCATCGGAGGTGATCTCCATAGCCTCTAAAATCTTGTCGACTTTTTGGAACCAACGGTCGGCCACCATCAGATCCGCCCCTCCCAGAAAGGTCGGAGGTTTGTGTGCCTTAAACCTTTGGAGGTTACTTAAGCCTCCTTGCCCCACATTTGCACTAGCCTGTGCAATGGTGGCTATCATCGTGCCAATAGCCTCCATGAAGGCTTGTTGGTCAAAAGCCGGTGGTGGTTGGTTGTTGTCCCGCCCACCGCCTCGGCCGCGCTCTCTCCCTCTATTCGCCATCTACATTCATGTCAAATAGCAATAAAACACTAACTTAGTATCCCACAGTAGGGATCAAGTTCAAACTTTGAGGTTTACCTTTTTGTCTAACTAGTAGAGCACGTGCCAACCACTAGTAGACATTTACCCCATGAACCATCCCGTTCATTTATTTTTCGACCCCTAAGGTTATGTTTTCTAACCCTAGTGTCTCTTTTTCCATATACATTTCAACATGCCTATAATTCACATAACACATAGCACATAACGTGTAGCAATTAAAGCATATAACATGAAATGCACAATGAATGCAATGGTCTAAACCCATGCCCCACAAGCCTTAGGTAAATCGTATACCTAGGCTCTGATACCAAGCTGTGACGCCCCTAAAATCGGGGGTCCTTTATCAACCGTTGATCACCCATCAACCCACGGAATCACTCGTGATTATCACACAACCCGACATCACGTCAATAGCCACCCCTTAACCGGGATCAAAAAACCCAAAATTTGGATGGAGTCTCCCTTGTACTGGGAACTCCCACTGCATAACTTGTGTACATTTAAACCACATGACCCATCCAAGGTCCAATATACATCAATTTATACTCTATTATTGTCCATTTACATCATTTGTATAAAAGGACTCCAAGCCCAGAAGCATAGGAAAATATTCTTAAAATTTTAGATTTTTGAAAAAACTTTCGGAAGGTTTTGGCCACTGGAAAATTCCTTCCGGAAAGTTTTGATCGACCTTCCGGAAGGTTTTCGTCGACCTTCCGGAAGGTTTTGCTTGCTGGGAAAGTTCTTCCGAAAGGTTTTCATCGACCTTCCGGAAGGTTTTGCCTGTTTTCCTACGATTCATTCCTCTTTCAATTCCAATCCATTCCAAACTCATTCAATACCATCCCAACACATGCATAATGAAGTTTTTCATATAAAACATGGTTCATAAGTTTTATTACAATCATTTCCAAATATTTACATGCCCCAAATCAAATTTCACAAATTTTACAAAAACTCTAAGTTAAAGCCACATTTTGGCTTTTCTTCATCCTTGAGCCCCCGAGTGAGAGCCTTCCACCGGTATATAACCCGCACCTGAAATATTTTCCCCATAAAGGGTGAGCCACGCTCAATAGGGTATCTCCTAAAGAGGCTACTCCCCAACCTAGATGCATATGAAATGTTCACATGCAACAATTCAACAATCCTTCACATCCCAAGCAAGAATATGCATTCAATGTTGGAATTTACCATGTCGTGCCATGAAATGAGATGAGACTCACTCACGCACATCAACTCGAGCCCTTCGCGGCTCCTCAACACATGCTAGTGCCAAAGTGTATGAATCCATCATCTATGTTACACATCAAATGACATTTACAAATCTAGGGTCTTTATTGGAGTGGATATTCATGGACTTACACCAAAGGTAACCCAACCCACACGGAATTTATGGACTTCCACCGAGGGTTCCGTGATGAGCACAAAATATTGCATATTTGACGGCCTCGTTACATGCATTTTAACTTAACTTTGCATTTAATTAATTAGAGTTAGCCAAAGTTGTGAATAATTTTGAAATCATGTGGTTGCAGGCAATTATAGCTTAAATGATGGATTTTAGAACCTTGCAACTAAGTGTGGATGTGTGGTGAAGACATGGACACATTACATGAGGATTTGGAGGCTTAAAAGTGAAAGCAATCAAGGAGGTATCGGTGCTTGGTAACATAGGCGCCAACACCCACACCATTTGGTAGCACTACCTCGGTTTTCCTCCTCTTTGACCATGATTCACTTAGAATTTGAAAAAGTGAAAAACATGAAAGTTGTAGATCTGGATGTCCTCTATATTCTGCCACAATTTCAAATCAATCGGACGGTTGGATCAAAAGTTATGACAATTCTACGAAAACTGATCCAGAGTAGACCATACCGGTATGCCATAACGGTAGGCTTCGGCTACTGGAGTTCGACATACCGGTATGCCATACCGGTACGCTATGCTGAAACAGCCCAGATCGCCTGCATCTCATGCTCCACTTGCTTGGGAGTCCCACCTATGATTCTCCCACTTGCCCCCTGACATTTTCTGCATATTTACATGCCTCATACACCCTAGTTGAAGACTTTGGAGGATGGAGGATTGTAACGCCCCAAATACCACCCTGGACGGCAATACATTCTACAACCATTTATAACGTGAGAGCACAAATAAAAATTCATAAATAACCGAGGGTCCTTAATTTTCACGAAATTTGGGCAGAGCCTCCTTTGTTCGGGGAACTCTACCCAAAACACAACCTGTGCATTTATAATACATCGACCACACCGGGTCCATTTATCCCTCAAATCTCTACAACGTTGCCCCAAAAGATTTTCCATTCACCACATGTAATATTCACAATAACATTCTCCAAAATAATAAGCCAAGCCATGGCCTTTACATTTCCAAATGAATTGAACTAAGATAACGCAGCGGAATACAAAATACTAGACTTTACATGACTTCCAAAATAATTTATCAAGTCTAGTACAAAAATAAATGACATCTCTATATGTCCCACTCGGGATCCACGTATCCCTCTAAGGAAGCTTCTCCTTGGCCCGGCTAATAAGCATCGAGCTCCTCCTCTAGAGTAAAATCTGAAAATATTCAACGGTAGGGGGTGAGCACGAAGCTCTGTAGAAAAATCCTCCCAATCCCAAACAAGGTTTAGAAAAATATATAAAACGGTCGGTCTCATTTTACAAATAACATATATAGCATTTCAAGTAAAACATGACATTTTAAGTAGATCTCCAGTTTAAGCTATAATCATGATCTAGTGAAAAGTTAATGTAAATTGCATAACATTATACCATTTATGAAGGGCGTCTTCCGATGCATTGTCCCATACCAATGCACCGGCCAAGACAATCCAACCATCATTCTCTATATATATATTTTGGTTCATCCCCATACCATGTATGTTGATTGCTTCTCATGAATCTACCCAACGATTATACCTAGTCCACCTATTTACATCATAATCACAAGCACTATAGGAAAGGGCGTCTACCATCCCAATGGCAGTGACGAGTCCCTTCCTAGGAAAAGTATACAATCCCTTGTTTGAACTCCAGTGAACGATAGTGGTCGCATTACCAAATGACAAACCACTACAAGTGTTAGGAAACCATCTCACCCCTCACTGGGATAGACTAACCTCTAACACTCTACGGCATCTCTCGATGGCAATCCAAGTCCCTCACAACAACCATACAATGAGGAAACCAAGATATTCTCCATTCATAAACAATTTCCAATATATACAAAATCCACAATTCCTCATTTATAATTCAAGAGTCACAAGTGTACCATTCTCAATATACTACAATACTAAGGAATTTAAAATATGCAAGAGATCATATCAATAAACCTTCACAACCTTGATATCAAAATTCTAGGATTTTTCCAAACCAAACATAATTTCTTGTATTGTTGGATAGATTGGTTTGGAAGGACATTTATACAACAAAAAAATTTTTTAAAATAAAAAAAATCAATGGGCGCAAGCTCATATCCGAATTAAAGCCGGATTGACATGAACCCTTTTTGTTTTGTTTTTATGTACATAGTAGTTAGATTTCTTTTATTGTTATATCTTTATTTTTATTTTGTTGTAGTGTAGAAGTTGTTTACATCTCCCTAATTTGGATTCATTTCATTTTGAGTATCATCGTAGAAAATCTCATTCAATATCATGTGCGAGTTTAAGTTGGGGGGTGTAAACAAAATTTTTTGTTTTCCCTTTAATGTGTATACTAAAGAAAAAAAAAAGAAAAGAGAAAAAAGGGTGTATCTCATTCCCCATTTTTACTTTCATTTTTCTCATTGCATGATTCCTTGTGCATTGAGGACAATGCATGGTTCAAGTTGGGGGGTGAGGTGCACCATTTACATTTTCCACCACTTTTTGTATAGATTAATGGGAAATGTGAAAAATTTGAAACTTTTGGACAATTTTTTGTGAAAAAATATCCAATATTGAACTATATTCCCCTACCCTAATTGTTATGGGATTTGTGATTGCTTGATCTTCATTTTGAACTTTGAATACATGAGCACATTATAGAAGTTTATCCTATTGCTAAGAGTATCACATACTTGTTTGCTTTTGAACTCAACCATAAGTGCACCATGAACTTGTAATTTTGGCAATTTATGGATTGAGTTCACATTTAGTGCTTGACATGAATAGTGGAGATGAGTAAAAACCCATGTGAGTTTTAATGCCAATCCTTGTTTGGAGGGAACTTACATTTACTCAAGGAACAATTTTTCAAACTCCAAATTTGTTCAATAATCTCATTATGCTTGTTTTGGTTAGGTGCATTTGAGTAGTTAATTGACTTTGTCTTGATATATACAATGCTCTCCTATGCTTATCTAGAGATGATTTTAGGCCATTTTTGATTTCTTTGAGCCTTTGCCTTTTTTCTTGTGAAATTTTATCCCTAGTGCCATGTTTGAGCCTTATTTGAAATTTGTTTCTATGCCACGCATTTGACCAAGCCAATGCAAAATGATAAAAATCTATCTCACCTTGGTTGTTCCTAGAGTTGAATATGAGTGAACGTAAAAGAGAAGGAAGTATGGTGTAGAAACTCAAATAAAAGGGAGGAATGATGTTGAAACTCAAAGAGTTGTGTGGAAAAAAGAATAAAAATCCAAGAAAAAGAGAAAAGGGGTGAAAAGAAGAAAGAACGATCAAAGAAAAAAGGAAAATGTTAAGCAAAAGAAGAAAAAGAAATAAAGAGTGAAGTGATGGTGATTAGCCTAGAAAATCCCATAAAAAGGGAGATCTTTTTGAAATAAATGTCATGCACTCGGAACAACACTCTTTGTTATCCTATATCCTTCGTTTCACTTACCTCAATATCACCCCAAGGCCTCATTACAACCCGCGAAAGTCCTAATTGATCTAGAGAAAGCATGGGGATGCATACTTTTAAAGAAAAAGAGAAGTTGATTTTGCTATCTAATGCCCTAGCATTCCTTTCATGAGATTATGCAAAAGTTGTTTCATTTTCATGCATGAACTTCATTTTTGGATGATATGTAAGCATACCTCGATTTGTGCATAAGATTCTATCTCACATATACATATGGAGAGTATGCCAGGATAACCATAGTGAGATTCATTGTTGAGAGACACCCTTGGTGAGTTTGCATCGAAGCTTAAATTGGATGGCCAAAGTGAATGTGAACTCCGTTGTGTAAATGTTTAAATTACATGTCTATTTCACACACACATGAGTTTTGAAAGGAAATGTGTAGGTGTATACTCTAGAATAACATTTAAAGCTATGCTGTGTTTCACGTGTGATTAGTTTGGGTGTGTTGACCAAAGCTATTATTGACACCCCAGTGCTAGTTAAGATAAGAGAATATGCTTTAAATATTGGATACTAGGAAAATAAGTTTATAGGTACCTTCACTGGAAACTTTCACGAGACAAAACTCGTCCACTAGGGATCACCTAAGGGTTTAAAGGCTTGTTGCATGTGCTAAATGCAATAGTGGAAGTAGTATATGTTTATTCTTTGTTTTCTTAATTTTTACATTTCGTTTGCTAGGGACTAGCAAAGCTTAAGTTGGGGGGTGTGATGAGCGCAAAATATTGCATATTTGACGGCCTCCTTACATGCATTTTAACTTAACTTTGCATTTAATTACTTAGAGTTAGCCAAAGTTGTGAATAATGTTGAAATATTGTGGTTGCAGGTAATTATAGCTTAAATGATGGATTTTAGAACCTTGAAACTAAGTGTGGATGTGTGGTGAAGAAATGGACACATTACATGAGGATTTGGAGGCTTAAAAGTGAAAGAAATCAAGGAGGTATCGGTGCTTGGTAACATAGGCGCCAGCACCCACACCATTTGGTAGCACTACCTCGGTTTGCCTCTTTTTTGAACATGATCCACTTCGAATCTGAAAAAGTGTAAAACATGAAAGTTGTAGATCTGGATGTGCTATATAGTCTTTCACAATTTCAGATGAATCGGACGGTTGCATCAAAAGTTATGACAATTCTACTAAAACTAAACCAGAGCAGACCATACCGGTATGTCATACCGGTAGGCTTCGGCTACTGGAGTTCGACGTACCGGTACGCCATACCGGTATGCTATGCTGAAATAGCCCAGATCGCCCGCATCTCATGCTCCACTTGCTTGGAGGTCCCACCTATGATTCTCCCACTTGCCCCCTGACATTTTTTGCATATTTACATGCCTCCTACACCCTAGTTGAAGACTTTGGAGGATGGAGGATGGAGGATGGGAAAGAAGGGGGCTGCCAGGGGAGTTGCTGGGTTGGCTTGTCCTAGCCTGCCAAGCATTCAAATCAACCTCTCATTGATGGAGGCCATTCACACACCTAGGGGGACCACCATGGACGAAATTTCAAGGCTCTCACACTCCATATATTCAACATTACACAAGCCATTGAAGGTGGTGGCTACCTAAGCTTAGGAGTAGTTTTAGCGAGGAAGATGATGAATAGTATGTTTTTGCATTTTCTTCACCCATTTCATTGCAGTAAGTTGTAGACCTCTTGTAATCTCCTTTATTTCAAGAATATTGCAAGTTTAATTACATGTTCTTCAATTCACCATTAATGCTTTCAAGCTTTCTTCATTTTAAGTTTTAAATTGGGTATTGTATATTTTTCTTCATAGCTTAAGATTTCTTGCTTTAAGTTAAGTTCAATGTTTCCTTTCTTCATTATGTCCTTTTACATTATGCATGTCTTTCTTGCTTTCATTAGTAGCTAGATTTTAAGTTGGTTAATCCAAGGGAGAACTCCTCTTGGGTGTGCCACTTCAACTCATTTTCATTCCTCCTCTCAGAGTACGATGGCTCGGTTTGACTGGGTTGGGGTGAGGACATGGTTGTGAGTTTTTGATACACCGTAGGCATCGTCACGGGGTATGCTTGAATCCTCACCTCCATTTTAGTCCCGAGCTTCCCATGAATCAATCGTACATCTAGGCTCTATTGGAGGAAGGCTTGAGTTGATTTGGTATTCCTATTGGAATGACCTCTTTGGATTAGCCAACACTTGTTTTCCATTGCATTTTCATTCACAAATTTCAATCACCAAAACACAAACAAAAGATTTTACACTTTTCCTTTTTGAAAAAATCACCTTCACACATTTGAACTTTCCTTCCCTGAGGAGACGACATTGAAATACTTTTCCAAGTAAAACATGACACTCAAAAGACTCCTTGCGCTTGGGGAGCACTTTTGTTCACCACACACACATTTTGTACATTTCATTCCATTTTCATTACCACTATTCCGTTGTCCCTTTTCTCACATCATTCCGAGGGAAAGTGACACTCCCTTATCCCTATAAGCCATACACACATTGAGGGATGATGTCAGGAGGATAGGGACAACAACGGTTTTGATCAAGCATTCCGCGTACACCCACATACTTTATGGACCGAACCAATGGAGTGCGTATCCCAATTAACGGGTCTTGCACCCGAGGGATCTTCTAGCCCTTCTTGCTAACCCCCCCATGCAAACCGTGCGACTTAGCCAGGTCTTCGACCCAACTTTCCCAATCCCACTCTTCATCCACTAAGTGTGGTGTTGACTATAACCATGCACACACACCTTCATGATGCGATGTTCCCGTGCATATGCAATGTGATACACCATTGCAACAACAATATATTGTCCAATATGCTATGAATGACCTATGAACTATTTCAACACATTTCATGATCAATTATATCCAAGCATACAATTCCCATAATCCATCAATGCCAATATATCACAAGTATGTATATCTATATCAACATTTCCTACAACACCATTCCCAAGCAAGTTATCACCTAATCATACTATCCACACACTAAATTCATCCAAGCATAAAGTAAACACATAACATGCCCACAAATCACATAACTCAAGAATCACATTAGATCAATCCCATATACCCAATTTGAGATGGAATTTATTCCACCTATTTTCCTATACTCATTTCACCAATTTTATCACCATAGGCAAGTGTTAAAAATCTCTAACAACCTACCCATTTCATATAATCACCCTAGGTTGAAAAATAAGCCTAATTAGGAAGAAAACCCTACCTCTTGAAGCGTAAAACGAAGGTAGAAGACTCTCAAGACCCAAAACAAGCTCCAATATTTGATTTTCTAAAGTCTAATTTCTTGAACTTCGTCAAAAACCGTCCTTCTTGGTATGGTTTTGTAGCCCTCGACGAGTAGAACACTTTTCGTTCTTGGTCCAAGTTGATTCGACCAAAGCTTGGCCCTAGATCGCAAGAAGAAGGGCTTGAAGAACCCTTGTTTCTCCCTCTTCTTCTCACTCTCTTTCTATCGGGAAGACCCAGCAGAATTTGGGGAAGAAAATCAGATTTCTTCCCCTTTTATACTCCCTTAATACTTGGCCCACGACGCGCCACACGACTCTCTTTTCCCGGATCTGTTTTCGCCCCGAAACGATTAAATTTTGCCCCGGTTCAAATTCAAAATATTTTTATTTTAAATTTCCTTAAATTATTTTTCAAATTTCGAAATTTTATTAAAAATTTCGTTTTTGGATCACCCGAGACTCGACCACCTTGTAAAACGGGAGAAAATTTGACTATCTCGGAATTTAACGAAATTTGATAGGATAACTAGATTTCGCGAGACGAATCCAACAGTGAGGTCTATTTCGTCATCCGAGTTCTAGACAAATTCATGTTTTCAACCCATACCGAAGTGGTAATTTACCATTTTTCATAAAAAGGTCAAATTTACCCGGGTTTTACAGTCGTCTCTACAAGGAAACAATGACAAATTCGAATGGTGATATGATCTAAATAAAAATTAAAATCTTCTGGTTGTTAAAGACGATGATAATTGATAAGACTAAGAAACAATATTAAAATAAACCGACTAATCGTTGGATTTCATCCCACCATGAATATAAATTTTAACCTAATTTATAACTTATTCAAGATCGTAATCAAACGCACTTTGACAAAAAATATTCAACTAAAATAAGAATTTAGAAAATATGTATTTTGATGACAAACCTAATTAATGAAAGAATTGGTATAATATTGATTGTAAGGACTCCAAGCATTACCCGTGCCGAATTCAATTGTTTATGGTTAATTAAAGATGTTTACAAATCACCCATGTGTTCAAAATTAATTATTTCAATCAATAGAATAACACTAACTATTAATACCTCGTTAGGGGTCAAAATTACCCATTCATAAATGAGAATCTCTCATCCGATTATACCAGAACTAAACTACTCACACATAACACATGTTAAAATTGAAAGCAATTATGAAAAACATATCAACTGGAGAGAAAACAAAATTATATTGAAAACATAATTAATTCCATACACTTTGTATCTAAACAAAAAAAAAAGATTAATGCTAAACCAAGAATATAACGTATATGGGTTATACATTCATCTACACTATATATGTCAAATTTTTTAAGATGTGAATCTCATTCAATAAATCATAAAAAATAGCATGTTCTTGGTGTACATAAAGTTGAGTTTTGAATGAAAATAAAAACATGATACTCAGACATAGAATAAACTCCTATAGAGTGCCAATATGCAACCAATTCAAGCTTCAATTTGCATATCTAAACTTTCACAGTAATTAAGGGAGAATAATATAATCCAGATAGTTTATATATATATATATATATGTAATCATAAAAAGAAATGCAGTAGTTTAACCCTTACCCCCAACTTAAATCATGCATTGTCCTCAATGCAAACCCAATAATGCAATGAGAAAATGAAAACAATAAGGGAAGGAAAACACCTCAAAACATATATTTCTTTATCTTTCCCTTTTCAACACTTTTTTTCAAAGATACTTCATTTCTTTTTCTTATTATCTTTCTTTCTTTTTTCTAAATTTCAGCAATAGACTCAAATACTTATCATCCTTCTTTTTTTACTTGTTTCTTTATTTTATTTTTTTAGTTGCCACCATTCCCTTTTCAAATTCTAAATAATTTCGTCACTGTATAACCAAGGTAAGATAAATACATTTATGCTTGGCTTGGTGATTTACATGATTAAAAAATAAAATTTTCATTAAAGCTCAATCACGGCTACTACAGATAATGAGAAGAAAGAATAGACTGAAGGCTCAAATTAACTCAAACATGGCCTAACATCATTTCTAAAAAAAATGTATGGTAAGATACTTCTAGCATTGAGATACAATCAAATAATCAACTCATTTACACTAGCTAAAGCAAAAATGATGAGATTATTGAAAGAGATTGAATTTGAAATAATAGTATTTTGAGTAAATGTATTATAACCCTCCAACAAAGAACGACACCAAACTCACATAGGTCGTACATTCATCTCCACTATAGATATCAGGCTTTTTAAGATGTGCATCTCATTCAATAAATCACAAAAATAACACTATCATGGTGTACATAAAATTGAGTTTCAAATGAAAACATGAATATGATATTCAAACATAGAATAAACTCCTATAGAATGCTAAAATGCACATAACTCAAGATTCAAGTTGAATAATAAAAAATCTCATCTTAATTAAGAGATAATCATACAGTCCAAATCGGATGTTTTGTTTCAAATTTTTAATTTTTTTTTAAAGTATGGACATGGTAGTTGCACATGATGGTTATGGTAGTGTACCCTTAGCCCCTAACTTAACTTATGTATTGTCCTCAATACAACACAGTCATGCAATGAGAAAAATAGAGGCAATAAAAGAAAGAAAACAGTTGGCAATGAACTCTAAAAAGAAAACCACCAGTTGCAAAACAATGAAATAAATTACACAAAAAGAAATAAGCACAACAAACTAATAAAATTATTCAAAAAAATAAAATAAAACACCAACAAAAAATAAAACACTCTAGAATATGCTCATACCCCCAACTTAGACCCAACACTATGCTTAACGAATGATATTAACTTGATACTTCAAACAAAAAATGGGTACAAAGTAAAAGGGTGTATGCAAATCTAAAAAAAATAAAAATTGATAAAATACAAAAAATAATAAAAATTATTCTAACTAACATGTACAAAGAAAAGATATAAGCTCACAATCAATTTGGCTTAAATTCGGATTTGAATATGCGCCAATTTATTTTTAATGGCTTATAAATATGGTGCGTAAGCAACTCCTCTAATGTAGTTATCCACTCATACACCCGACACACCTTTGGAACATTCAACAAAAGATATATATATATATATATTTATGCAAAACCAACATTAAAGTAGAAAATGGATCCTTGTCAATTATAGCACTCAACTCAACTTTTATACCTTCACCAAGCTTGGATATAAAAATCTCATTAATACTTCTTGATAATGAAAGGTCCTTGAGTTCATTAGCCTATTGTATAATGGCAGTTTTACTCAATTCTTCATTTACAAGAGTATTAATAGATTCATCCTCAGGTTGTAGTTCAAGAAAAGAATCACTCTCACTACATTGATCATGTCAACTTCTTGTTCTTGGGTCAAATTACTAGCTAGCATAGTCAATTTTTTGAGAATGCCTTTTGTCTCTTCAAAATTTTGGCTTGTTTGGGCATTGATAGTTAGTTGGATTCGCAAAAATTTATTCATAATATTCTTCAAACTCTTCTCTTGTGAGTTATGGTATGAGGGATATTGGAGAGGCTCTTGAAGTGGCGTGAGATGTGTTGGTACTTGATAATGTTCGTTCCCCAACTAAAATCTGGATATGAAGTTTCAAAGCAATGATTGAGGTAAAGTTATTGCGGATTCAGTATTTTATTAAGCTGGTCTCAATAAAACTTTTGAACCAGTCCTTTTGCCAATGATGTGCTCATACTCGACACCTATCTCACATGTATACTCCATAAATGAAGCATTTGACACCATATAAAAAGAATTTGAAAATATAAAAAATTATTTACAAAAAATTTTTTTACAACAAGAAAATGTACCTGGGCTCGTGATGAAAATTACAAGACTTACCTACCATTAATCCGAATCACCTTTTAAATTTGTATGCTTGCTTTCCCCGACAATGGCGCCAAAAATGCTTTTTTTCCTAAAAGTGGTAAAATAATAACTGCTTCCCAAGTGTAGGAAATTATTGAATAGTAACTCGGTCAATTACCAATGTCGTCTCATCAGGGAAAACGAGAACAAATTCGAATGGTGATGAAATTAAAACAAAAATAAAAATATTTTAATGTTTGAAATTTTTTTATAATTGAATAAAACTGAGAAACAATATTAAAACAAACAGGATAATATTTAGAGTTCATCTCATCGTAAATAGGAAATTTGACATAATCTTATAACTCATCTAAGGTTGTAATCAAATGTACTTGGAAGAAAAGATGTTGAACTAAAAAAAAAAGTTTAAAAAATATGTATTGTAACTAATTGAATTAATTCATGAAAGAATTCTAGTGATGTTGATTCCTGTGATTCCAAGAATTACTCATGCCAAAATTAATTGTCTATGAATAAGTAGAGAGACATATCAACTATATTTTCAAAAGTGATTTATTAAATCAACAAAAATAATTTTAACATTGAAAACCCTAGTTAGGTCAAACTACTCATTCACGGATAAGAATCCGTCATCTGATTATACCAAAAATTAACCTCCTTAAACATAACCTAAATCAAATTAAAAGAAAAAATAAAAGATGTAACGATTAAAGAGAAAACGAAACTATATTGAAAACAGAATTTAAAACTAATACTTTATATTTAAAGCAAAAATGAAAAATTAATGTAAAGAACAAGGAATTTAATGTACTTCTTAATTAAACTAAAAAATAAAAAAAAGGCAAAACTAATCTATGCTTGCTGAAGAAGAAAAACCTTGGGAGAAAAATGATGAAGAAGGTGACATGGAGGTAGACCCTTCTCGCCTCCTAGAGAACGTCTCAAGCCAAACTCCCTTTTTTCTATACATAATTCGGTATTTAAAGGGAAAATGAGAGAGAGAGAGAGAGAGAGAGAGAGAGAGAGAGAGAGAGAGAGAGAGAGAGAGAGAGAGAGAGAGAGAGAGAGACAACTGATTTAGAGATCCTCTCTTCCTTGTAGTCTATCTCTTATTTCTAGAAAATCTCCGAAAATATCTCCTAAAAAATCTCAAAGATTTGGCCAGTTAAAATCTTTTTTTTATTTTGTCTCTTTCTCCTCCAATAAAGCCTTGAAAGTCTTGGAAGACATCCTTCAAGATTTAGCCAATCAATCCTTTCCATATAGGACTCCCCATTGAATTTGGACTGTGATGAACTGGTAGAAAGCATGCCCGACATACCGGTAGGAAAGTATTATGTTCAGGATGAACCGGTAGAAACAAATGATGAACCAGTAGGTCTATCCTCTACTCACTCAACGTCAGATGAACCAGTAGAAAAGTAGGCATGAATTGGTAGCAAAGTTTCTATTTTGAGATAAATTGGTAGAATTGCACTACTACCAGTAGAATTTCTGTTGGCTACCTGGTGAACTGGTAGAACACGTACCGGCTCAACTGCTCTTTTTCTAAATTCTTGCTGCAATGCACCTGGTTTAAAGTTTGACTTGCCTAGCTCACTTCCTAAGTTTTCTAAGGCATCAAAATTAATGTAAAATATCATCTTTACATCGAATTACCTGCAAGCATATGAATTCCTCTTTAACACACAAACTAAACTAAAACTAAACATATGACTAATAAACAAAACTAAGATGAATGGTTTGAGATATAAATCATGCAATATTATGTACTCATTAGTAAACACTAACTAAAGGAGAGAACTTGTTTAGCACTATCATGCTATATCTATAGGTTCTCAAGCATATTGGGCAAAGTATTCTTACATATCTTGCATATTTGTATTTGCATGATGTTAACATGAATATGCCCTATGCTTATCTTGGGGTTTTCTATACCTGTGATCATATTATGTATTTCTTTCCTATTATGCTTTTCACGAGGTATTGATTTTAGTGGTGATGTGCAGGACTATGATCTTCAAGCAACATCTAGAAGCTAGCTCTTGTACTTAGAGACTAGGGACTTATACACTAGTGTTGAGATTTATTTAACAATTCATTTTGTTGAATGGTTTGTGGGTTGTAATCTTAATTTCTTGCTTGTGTATTGTAACACCCTGAATTTTATTTTATATATTTATAGAGATATATATATATAGTAAATAATATTGGTAAAGATGTAGATATATGTAGTGACATAAGAATAAACCGTAGGAATAAATGCTATGGAGACAATTTGATTGGGAAGTTACGTGTCGAAGATGTTTAAACTTGGAAAGGGTGATTATACAAGTTTCTAAAAGTTTTTAGGTCAAAATAATGATTCCATTGAATCCGGAAGGTCGAAAAACATTGGGAGAGGTGATATGACTTGTATAAGAGGTTAGAAAGGATTCCGGAGTTAAAATACGCTTTAGAGTGAAGTTGGGTAAAAAGTATCTTGGACACCTTCTAGTATTTTGGCCATAAATTTTTATTCTTATGTCCAATTGATCTGAAATTTTGACAGTAGATATTAGACATCTAGAGCTACAAAAGTGTCTCTAATGAAAATTTTCCAATTCGACCTCTAAATGGGTCAAAAATGCGCTAGAAGTTCCAGTGAGCAAAACCTTCCGGAAGAACGATAAAACCTTCCGGAAGGACGATAAAACCTTCCGGAAGGTCGATGAAAAAAACCTTCTAGTGAGCAAAACCTTCCGGAAGAACGACAAAAACCTTCCGGAAGGTTAGTGTAAAAATCCAAAAATTTCTGTTTCGCGAATGCCGGCTCTTTCTCCACTATAAATACATAATGTCTTCTCTTTAGCCTTCATTACACACCTCAAAACCCTAGAAAACATTAGAGAGAAAGAGGGGAAGAGAAAAACACAAGATCAAAGGTGAAATACAAGGAATTTAAGGGTGATTCAAGATCCAAGCCCTAGATTTCCAAGAACATCAAGGTAGGGGATTTCTTCCTATTCTCTTACATTGAGGCTAGGATTAAATTATATGTATTCTTTTGGTTCAAAATCATATATACTTGCTATTATTTACTTGATTCTTGATCCTCTTGCATTTATTACCATGTTTTAAACATTGTAGTAGTTGGGTAACCATTAAAGGTCCCTTTTTCATTCTAAAACCCTAGTTTTAAGAAAAATGAATCTTTCCTCTTTACATTTTCTTTGTTCTCACCATCACAACCTTAGTGTTTGATATTGTATAACAAAATAATGTTTATGGTGATCTCTTGCTCTTTTTCTTCCATTTTGCTATGGTACAAATTGTGAAATTTGGGGATTTGTGGAGTATTGTGTTAATTGAGGAAATTGTGGATATCGTATGTCTTGTTTGGTTGTTTGGAGGAACAAGGGTGAGAGGGTTCTTGTAGGGATGCTTGAGAAATAAGGCTTTGAGGGTGAATTGGGGACTTGTGTAATTGTTGTTTATGTGAGATTTGTTGGTATTTTATCTCTTGGGTGGTGGTACGATACGAACATGGATTACTATGGACCGGGGATCATGTAGTGGGTATACGTCTTTATATGCCACGCGGGTATGAACTTTTCCTACCACATGGAGTGGGTAGACGCCTTTGTACGCCGTGTGGGTATAAACTTTTCATATCACTAATGATCACGGTTTAGTAACGTGGGTTGTATCGGGCACACCGTGTGGGTCATCGTGCATTGTACCAAATACGATTTCTGCAAGAGTTTTGGGGTAGTATGGGATGCCACAAGAACTTGTGGAAATGGTGTATGGTGGGATGGATTATGTGTTGGGAATTGATTCTTAGTAGTATCTTGTGTTCATTTATTCTTTTAATTACCGTGGTTCCTTAAACTTGAGATCTATTTAAAATGTCATGCTTTTCCTTCAAAATGTTATATATGTTATTTGTGAAAATGAGACCAACCATTTTATATGCTTTCCTAAACCTTGTTTGAGTTTGGGAAGATTTTGCTACAGAGCTTCGTGCTCACCCCCTACCGCTAACATTTTTCAGATTATGCTATAGAGGAGGAGCTTGGCGCTAATGAGCCGGGCCTTGGGGACGCCTCATTGGAGGGGTACCTAGATCCCGAGTGGGACATCTAGAGATGTAGCTTATTTTTGTTCTAGACTAGGAGATTTATTTCTGAACAATGTAAAGTCTAGATTCTTTTGAAATTCCGCTGCGGTATATTCATGTAATTCTTTTGGGAATGTAATTGCCATACTTGGCCTATTCTTTTGGGATAACATTATGGATAGTCTAGATGGTAAATGGAATTTTATTGTTATTGGATGGTTAAATGGACCCTGTGTGGTCAAGTTAATATAATTGCACAGGTTGTGTTTTTGGGTAGAGCTTCTCATACAAAGGAGACTCTGCCCAAATTTTGTTAAATCTAGGATGTTTCTTATTTGATGGATATATAGTTAGTTGCTCTCATGTTATGAATGGTTTTAGAATGTAATGCCGTCCAGGGTGGTATTTGGGGCGTTACATGTATTTTGTCATGAAATTGCCAAAGGGGGAGATTGTTAGATCATCTATTTGTAATTGACTAATTTCGTGAAGTTCATGAAGATCTGAAAGTGTCAATTGAAATGAGGAGATCATACGTCAAAGCTACATCAAAAGCACTCTGTATGTACCTTTTTGCTTAGGATAAGGTAATGATCTAGAGACCTAAGATGATCCCCTTGTTTAATAGACTTGGGAGGATTAGTCTTAAAATGGAATCGGTAATTGATCTGAGTATGAATCCTATGTGTTCTTTAAAGAAAAGTATTTCTAAACCTCTTGTGTATTTTGAAAATATAGATTTGAGAACAATACCTTTTAGTGCTCAAGATGAGAAGTTTTTTTGCTTAGTTTTAGGCATAAAAAACCAGTAGGGACCGCCCTATATTTGCTAGCCTTCGCTAAAGTGGTCTCTTAATGACTTAGGAAAAAATCAGCCAAAGGAAAAATGGAGGAGAAGTAGGACTCGCCCTTTGGGGCCACTCGAGCGATCTCAGAGGTCGCCCGAGCAGTCCCCTGGTTGCTTGGGCGGTCTTGCACTCCTAGGATGGTTTGAAATTTGTTTTTCATTCCAGTAACCACCATCGTCTAGCTACCCATCCATTAAAGCGATCGTTTACAAAACTGTATTTTTTAGGCCCAAGATTAACCCTATTTTGAACCTATAAATAAAGGAAGCCTTTCCCAACCTAGGGTATCTCTTTTGTGAGTTAAACCTTATAGATCTCACCACAATTCTAGATCCCTAAGTCCAAAAGCTACAATCTTGTGATTGTTATCCAACTTCATACCTTGGAGAAGAAGAGCTTACATGGTTGAAGGCCAAACCCATTGGAAGTGTGCATACAGAGGATCTTAGCAGAGAAGATCACTCAAGGCCTAGAGGATCCATTGTTGTGGTGAATCCAAGTGAAGCTATCCAAGATATCAGTGGGTGTATCTAAGGGTGCAACTCGGGCGGTTTGGGCGGGTTAGACAGTCAACCCTAGCCCAACCCTAGGTATATAATCTTCAACCCTAACCCTAACCCTAACCCTACCTCGGGTTGAGGAACTCAACCCGAGCACTGCCCGAGTTTAATTCGGGCGGGCTCGGGTTGAATTCGAGTTCACTGCAAGAGAGACAGAGAGAGGGGGGAATAATTACAAATTCATAAAACAATTCATATATTTCATTCATAACAGTGCACAATTATTGATCATCTGCTTTCACACCAAAAAAACTAGTGATCTCAGAGCACAATCCCAGAAAACATAGAAATTAGACTCATAAAAACATTAAACTTAAAACATCACACTATCTCCACTAATCACGCATAACAGAGTAGCAAGCAACAAGAAACAGAGGACGATGGAATAAAAATGAAAAAAAGTGCTAATGCTTTATATATATATAATTATTTTTTAATTTGTCGGGTTCGGGTTGAAATCGGGTTGCCGATGCCTCAACCCGAGCCCGGCCCAAATTGAATTCGGGTTGAGGTTTTTTGACCCAAGCCCAACCCAAGTATTAAAAACCCTAGCCCAAGCCCTAATTTTTTCGGGTTGGGCTCGGGTTGAAATTGGGTTGCCCAACCCAAGTTGCACCCCTAGGTGTATCCAATGGAGAGGCTTGTTGAAGGAAATGAGCATCTAACCATAATATTAGTTGAGTTATAAGACTTGAGTACTTGTAATATGACTTTAGGATAATGGATTAGGCTTTGATGCATCCAAAAATTGCAAGTGTTAATCATTGTTATTTTTATATACACTTGCAATGTGAGAACACATGTGCACTATGTGTTTGATTGAATTGTTGTTTGAATATCTTTATGATCCATAGTTATGTATCAAGGGTTTGTGTCTTTGGTTGGGATCCCCGTGAGAGATTGAGTGTTGATTGATAAATTGATAAAATTAAATCACTAATCTTCATGGTTTCAAGGGGTCGTTGATGTTTAAAGGGGGGTTCTCACAATTAATTGATCAATCTTTGTGAGAAGAGGTAATTGTGGTAGTAATATATTTAATTTGGTGTTTGTCCAAGCATAAAGTTTAAAACCTATTCACCCCCTCTTGGTAGTGTCGTGCAATCCAAGTGTACAATCGCGAGGAAAGATCTACTTAATATTTTCCCCTCCTAGAATTACAATTGGTATCAGAGCGTAGTTGCCCCGAGTTGCATAGGTACATTGTAGGCATATCTGGTTTTTGCTTACATACCTAGCTTTTGCTTCCTAGAGACCTGTTGTTACTACTAGTTAGTTTCTAATGAAGTCTCAAAAGGAAGGAGGCTCAATTGCATGATCAACTCTCTTTGACGGTTCGGACTTTGCATATTGGAAAGCTCGCATAAAAGCATTTCTAAAAGCGATAGACAAGAGAGTTTGGGTATGTGTGCAAGAGGCTTGGTGCCTTCCCATCATCACCACTCCAGTTGGAGGTGATGAAACGTTGGCTGAAGTTAAATCCTCAAATTCATAGACTAAATTTGAAATTGGATCGGTAGGGTGAAACTCTAAAGGCTTGAATGTGATATTTAATACTGTAACACCAAATGAGTTTCAGAGGATAGCAAACTATATAACCTCCAAGGGGGCATGGGACATTCTTGTAGTATCCCATGATGGGACTTCCGTGGTTAAGATGTCTTGTCTCCAAAGGTATCCCTCACAATTTGAAGTGTCAAGGATGTAAGAGGAAGAAACATTTAGTGAATTTTATGCTAAGTTGTGTGATATTGTTAATTCTTCCTTTCCATTAGGTAAAAAGATCGACGATGCTACCATTAAATGAAAAATATTGAGATCTCTTCGGGAAAGATTTCATGCTAAATTCACCTCATTAGAAACGAGTGTTAACATGGCATTGGTCCCGTTGAAGGCCCTAGTATGGTGAATTTTGATGTTCGAGATGAATCTCTTACCACCCAGGAAAGTAAAGGGGGTTTCCTCGAGCACATTGAAAAAAAGAGAGAAATTAGAGTTACCTTTATTGGGAGTAGAGGGCATAACATATCTTGCTAGAAATTCAAAATATATTTTAAGGCTAATGGTGTTGAGTCCTCAAAGTCGAATGGAAAGCCAAGTAGAACCAAAAATCCTAAGGAGGTAAAAGATAGAGGGGACAAAACTTCTCGATAAGAAGGGGTAAGGTCTCCAATGCTACGAATGTCATGGTTTTGGACATGTGGTTGTGGAATGTCGTAATGCAAAGAAAAAGAACTTGCCCAAGGAAAGGAAGAGAGCCATGAAGGCTAAGGTGAATGAGAGTGAAAGTGAGTTTACTTCAAGTGAGAATTTTTCTTCTCAAAGTGATGCAGAGAATTTCACGACCTTCGTTGGTTCTCATTCCTCCCCTCGAGAGAAACTTCAAATGTTGAAGTTGAGTCAAGGCTTACCAAGAAGGTAAATGACTTGGATGTTGAAGTCTCTACCAGTGAGGATAAGACTGAGAGTGTTGAGGACCTCCAAGATGCATACAATCAATTATATGGGGAGTGTAAACAAAAGAGGAGTTTTCATTCATTGAACATGAGGCTCAAATCGAGTGAAGATGATAAGAAAATACTTCATATGGACCTGGTGAAGTCTAAGACTCATATTTGTGGGCATGAGAAGGAGACAAAGTTTCTCCAAGACAAAGTGAGCTTTCTTGAGAGTAAGCACAAAGAGCTTTTAGATTATAAGAAGTGTCTTGAGTTTAAGTTTGTCAAACTTGATAGAGATCTTCATGAATGGAAAAAACTTTCAAAGAGAATTTCCCTAAGCACCGAAAAACTTGATGAAATGTTGTCTACAGGGAAAAGTCTGGGTGACAAAAGAGGCCTAGGCTATTCAAATGAAAACACTACCCCCAGTTCTTCTAAGACCGTGTTTGTGAAGGGTAATCCCAACCCATCACCCCCACGAGAAAGCACAAGTACTCAAAAGAATAAGAATTTTAAGGTTAAGCATTTAAAGAAAAAGGTTAATAAAGAAATTCAAAGCAAATCATTGCGTGTTTTACTTATAGTGAACATGGTCACTATAGTGCACATTGCATTATAGTAGCAAAGTTTTCAATAAAAAGCTCATGCATCTAGCCAACAAATACAAAGCCTTAAACAATCAAATTTTAAATTTTTCTAAGCTTTTGGAATGGTTAAGTGAGTCCAAACATACACATGCATCATCATCTAAAGGCTCACATGCTAGAGTGCACAAGACTTCTTCTACTCCCAAGATCAAGATTAATCAACACACATCCAGAGAGAATATAGTTAGTCCTCCACTAATTCCCCAACCAAACCCAAATTTTTGGAAAGTAAAACAACTTTAGGTGACTAGGGAGGAATTTGAGAAACTCACCATCACGACAAAGTTGGTTGCCCAACAAAGTCATAGCACCTAAGAAGTAGGTGAGGTGAGATAGTATGGACCTAGGTATATCATTCATGCATTGCATCAAACACCCTAGTGTCATACATTGTATGTAGAGATCCAAAAAGTGAGGATACATTTTTCAGTTTTGCCGGTAGGGCATTATTCATGCACCATTTGCCGGTAGGGCACTACATATGTATCATTTAGGCATAAGTCATGTTTAGGAGCATAATTTGAGTATTCCATAGAATAGAAACATGCTTATAATGTTAAAATACACCTACTGTATGAATTTGAGCCTAAACGAAAATAGTTTCAAAAATTGGACCAAAAGGGCATCCCGGGTAGCCCAGGTGGGCCCGGCCAAACCCGGCCACAAGCAAAATATATATTTTTGAAAATTTTCATTTAAAATAATTTTAAGAACTTTGGTTAAAATAAATGTTGAATTGAGGCGTTTCGGGACGAGTTGTAGTGTAACGGGGTCCCAGATTCATCAAGGGTAAAAGGGTCATTTTGCACCTTTGCCCTCCACTATAAATACAGCCCCTTTAGTGTAAAAATATCACATTTTGGTCTGAAGAAGGGAAGTACACGTTCAAGGAGTAAGAAAAGAAGAAAAACCCTAGGTTCTTCAAGCTTCAAGTCACCAAAACTCATTCCTAGGCCAAGATTCTTGCAAGACTTCCTTCTAAGAAGTTGTTCCTCTCAAAAATAGCTATATTCTCACTGATCGGTTCAGCTATAAAGCGAACACAACTCCCTTGGTTTGAGAAAAACCATTTTAGGTATGATATTTTACTAAGTTGGGAATAGATTTAAGTTTTCTTGCCTTTCTATGTGTTGATTGAATGATTCAGGTGTTTACTTGATGTTAGAAAATCATTTAGTTGGTAGTTGCTTTGAAAACTTAGAGTTAGTAGTTTAAGTACTTTTGTGTTCTTTGAGTTTCTTGACAATTTGTTGCTATGATAAATGTGTACCTTGCTTATGTGTTGGATGATCATATTCTAGCTTATGTTAATGTGGAGAAACTCTTGTGGTTTGAGAGTTATGATTTATTCCATGAGTTGGTAATTTGTGTATTTGTATTTTCCTTGAGAAATTGTGAAAGTAATGAACATGAAACTTGATAATATGTTTAATCCATTGAATGGTACTTCACATTCATGTGGGTAAAGTGTCGTGAATTTGAAGTTATGCTTTACTTTATGAATGAGGCATATTTCAAGTTATACACCATGTGTTTGATGAAATGTTCCATAGAATTTACATTGAGAAAAATCATGGCATCTTGGCATACATGAATCTTTGGAACATAGTGTGGGTTGAGCACTTGGTGCTATGCATTATGAGGGTGTATATCCTGTGGTGAAAAACCCAAAATCTGGCCAATGACAGTACTTGCAGGCTGACGGGGGCGGACCGTGAAGCGAGACATGGGTGGCATATAGTTTCATGGGTGTGTCATGCATATTGACATTGCATAACATTGAGGGATTACGGGGTTGTAGATTTTAAAATGTACACTTGCACATGTCACGCCTTAAATTTGTTCCTAGCATTAGCATTTTGTCATACCAGCAGTTGAGTTGACCCATTCGTGGGATATCATATTACAGATGAGGCTCCCAGTACTTGAGACTTGAGGATGTCTTAAAGAAAAGAGAGAAAAAGGGCTTGAATGGATGTTTGGCCATTGGGGCATATTTTGTATGTATGGGCATAAGCCCAAATGACTTGTATTTCAATTTGGAAAAGTAATGGATTATAGACCTTGGGCCATTTTAAAGTGTAAGGGTGTAAACCCAATTGATATGTAGGATATCTTTATTTAATGAGTATCATATGTGTATATTGAGACAACTAGATGTGTATGTTGAGAACAAGGGATGTATGTTTAATTTACATGGGTTGTGGCCACCAAGTGAGAGTGGGTTGTGATATGCTTATGCATATAAAATATCGTGAATATTAGGTGGGAAAAAGGCTTGGAAAACAAAGGAGGTTATGTCGAAATTTTATGAAAAATTAAAAGACTTGTTAAGTGTGTAAAACACCTTTTAAATAGGTGGGAAGGATGTCAAAAGGGGGGGGGGGGGGGGGGTTTAGAAACCTTGAAGAAATAGGTTAAAAAAAAATGGAAGGAAAATGGCTTGAAAAAATTTGGGAAAAGAAATGGGAAAACATGGGAAATGAATGAAAAATCAATTTATCCAACCTAATGACCTTTCATTTACTTTTCTTCTTCCTTTTCACTCACTCCCCGGGTTTGTGGAAATTCGGGGCATGACATTGTATATATATTTTATGTTTATTTTTAATTTAATTTCTTATAAGAAAAACCAAAAACATTAGAATTTTTAAAAAAAAACCAAGAAGGAGTTTTGATGTCAAGTTTAACATTTTTTTAGGATTTATGATAATTACTTAATTTTTTCGTTATTTATTGCATATATTTTTTTTTGTGTATCTTATTTGAAAAATTCAAAAACATTTGAAAAGAAAAGTCAAAAAGATTTTCTTTTTTTTGTTTTTCTTTGTTATTGATCATGCTAATTCACACGTTCGTTTATTTAATTGAAATGTGAATTGTTATGAGTCATTTTAGGGAATAGATAACTTAGTGGCATAAATCTTAGTGTATAAATGGCTAAAATTAATTGCTCTTGAATTGTTGAGAGTACTTATGCTTAAAATTCATTGCTCATTTGTAAATCTCAAAGGGGTCATGCTAGACACGTTTAGAAGCATTTTTATCAAATACATAGTTCACAATCATACTATTGAAGCCATAAGAGGATAAGAGATAAAATTTCGGGGGAGTTATCTAAAATAAAAATGATTAGGACACTCACTAACCGGTCATGTATTTACTTACACGATGCATTAGACTTTCATGTAAAGCCTATGAATGATTTGAACTAAACGGAATCCTAATAACGTCGGAGTTTGATTTCACACAAGTCACACTTGAATTTGTCAAAGTTTAACAAAATTGAACACGTTTTAGTGAAATTGAACTAAGTGAGGGGACATTACTCTAGGATACATGAATTGAGTTCTATAGCTAGAATATGTCTTAGAGTAATGTTATGAGATCATGAAATTTGGATGAAACCATTATAATGCAAACGCATGTGATTTTCATGATTAATGACATTTGCATTTTAATGTTTAAATTCAAAATTGCATTACATTTAGATCCAATTTCATCCATGCATGTGCACTTAGTTGTATTTAAGGTATATATACATCCATGCATGCATTTGAGGCTTGAAGGATGGCTTGGAGGAGTCAATAAAGGGTCAGGATGATCTGTGGAAGCGCCGAAGCTGAGTTGTCAAAATTAACAGAAAACTTTCGAGACTGCTCGAGCGACCCTCACACCGCTTGCGATCAATCGGTGCCCTGGGGTTATAAATCTGATTTTGACAACCCCTTTTCATTCCAAACACTCCTATACCAATCCCAAGCCTCCCAAATATCTAGCTCCCTCTATACCTAAGCATTGTCAAACACCTTCTAGTGAAATTGTAGTTTTGATTCTCATTCTTGAACCTAGAATTGTGTCTGATCATGCCTCCACGACAAGAGAAAAGATCTAGGGTTGTGGAACCGCAGGAGGAGATCGAGATTGAGTTTGATGAGACCACTCGATTTTGGACTCCAGAATTTGAAGAGTGATATTGGTTAGAGTTTTCTCACATGCCTATGATGGTTGAGCAAGAAGTAGACTTCACTGAGGTAATTTTGCCAATCGAGGGTCGACACACTTGTTCGATGCCCCTAAGCCTTCTAACAGTAGCATAGTGAGAGAGTTTTACACTCACATACATGACCCAGATCTCTAAAGAGACCACTTTATCACATATATTCAAGGAATCAAGTGCATGCTTTCTACAAATCTCATTGCTACCACTCTTGGCCTTTCTAAGGTAGAGAATAATGCCCTTAGTGAAGTGCTGATTAATCAGTTGCCTCCTCCCCGTGTCGTGGCTACTGAGTTATATGGTGTATAACATCTTGAACACTGGGTCACATTGAATTTATTTTAAAAATACTTAACCCCAGACTATAGGATGTTGAATCTAATAGCCAATTACAACTTAAAATCAAAATATGAGAGGCCGAAGTCGGTCTTCGAGAGATACAGTTTCTAAGGAATAGGGCTAGATCAAGATTTAATCATGATGATATTTGGGTTTAATCGGTGAGCCTTTTTAGAGGAGACAATATCAGATAGCATGCCTTTTGGATCACTAATTACTTGCATCTACAAGGGCAAGGGTGTTTTTGTTTTGCCTAGGGATATAAAAAGAACCCCTAGAGGCCTTTGAATTAAAGTACAATGAAGTAGAGCATGGCCCAGACTAAGTAATTGTTGCAGTGCCTAAGAGAGGAAAGACGATGGAGGTCCCATATGCCAAGACTGGATCTCATGCACCACCAGTTCATTCAGATGCTAGTTGATGAGCACAAAATATTGCATATTTAACGGCCTCATTACATGCATTTTAACTTAAATTTGCATTTAATTACTTAGAGTTAGCCGAATTTATGAATAATGTTGAAATTTCGATGTTGCAGGTAATTATAGTGTAAATCATGTATTTAGGAACCTTGCAACTAAGTATGGATGAGTAGTGAAGACATGGACACATTACATGAGGATTTGGAGGCTTAAAAGTGAAAGAAATCAAGGAGGTATTGGTGCTTGGTAACACAGGCACCAACACCTGCACCATTTGGTGGCAGTACCTTGGTTTTTCTCCTTTTTGACAATGATCCACTTAGAATATAAAAACGTTCTCCCAACAATGGACTCACTATCTCAATCAAGCTCTTTTATTGCGCTTAAAATAACGAAACAGATTATATTTGTCGAGAAGTGCAAAATCGTATGGATACGATCTTCGTTGTGTATCTTGATTAATTGGATCGTTTCTTTGTGGATTCCT
Organism: Ilex aquifolium; assembly: GCA_951799425.1. Lineage (NCBI taxonomy): Eukaryota > Viridiplantae > Streptophyta > Magnoliopsida > Aquifoliales > Aquifoliaceae > Ilex > Ilex aquifolium. Next base: position 2,273,687 of record OX637402.1, on the reverse strand, counting down.
TTTGTGCGTCGGTAAAAAAAAACATGCTTTTTGGGGGAGAGATACTATTTCACCAATCGAGTCACAGGTATCTAACATATTCATACCTAACGATTTTCCACAAAGTGGTGACGAAACGTATGGGATCAGAAAAGGTTGTATTAAAGTTTCGATCGGTTAATAACATGGTAATGTGTAATTGGCTTCGCTTCGTTGCAGCCTATTCTGTGATGGAGAGATCGATTAAAGTTGTAGATCGGGATGTCCTCCGTATTGTGTCAAAATTTCAGTTCAATCGGACGGTTGGATCAAAAGTTATGATAATTCTACGAACACTGGTCCTGAGCTAGCATCTCACTTACGACCTACTGGTAGGACCTATCGGTAGGTTTTGCCTACTGGACAAAAACCTACCGGAAACCTACCGGTAGGTTTTGGATAATGGAGTAAAACCTACCGGTAGGTTTCATCATTCTACCAGTAGGTTTTGCTGAAAAGTGCCAGAACGCCTGCAACTCAAGCTCTGCAACTTTGGGGGTCCCAAAATTGATTCTCCCACTTGTCCCTTGACATCCTTACACATATACATGCCTCCCCACACCTAGGGGTGGACTTTGGAGGCCATTTCATTTATGAGGATGAGAGAGAAAGGAGAAGGCATGGTGGGTTGCAGGCTAGTTGTCCTAGCCTGTCCAAAGCCAATCAACTCACCTCCCATTGATGGGAGGCCTGCACACACATGCTAGAGGGCCCTATGGACGAAAATGCAGAGGTCTTTCACCATATATTCAGCATTCCACAAGCTTTGAAGAGGAAGGCTACCTAAGCTTAGAAAGCTCCAACGAAAAAGATGAATAGTGAGATAGAGAAGTTGATATTTTTGCATTTTCTTCCATCCTTTTACTTGTAGTTTATTGTAAGACTTTAGTAATCTTCATTTAATGTCTTTAATGTCATTTATTTCAAGTGTATTTCAAGTTTAGCTACATGTTTTGGATTTCACCATTGTTGTATTAAGTTTTCTTCATTTCAAGCTTTTAAAATGGGTATTGAATATTTTTCTTCACAGTTTAAGATTTCTTGCATTAAGTTAAGTTTCAATCTTCATTTCTTTGCAATGTCTCTTCATTTCATTTATGTCTTTGTTTTAGATATGAGTAACTAAGCTTTAAGTTGGCTAATCCAAGGGAGAACTCATTTTGGGTGTGCTATTTCAACTCATTTTCATTCCTCCTCGTAGGGGACGATGACTCGGTTTGACTAGATTGAATGTGGACATGGTTGTGAGTTCTTGATACACCGTAGGCATTGTCATGGGGTATGCTTGAATTCTCACCTCCACTTTCATTCCCCGCTTCCTATGAATCAATCGAATATCTAGGCACCATTGGACGAAGGTCTTGAGTTGATTTGGAATTCCTATTGGAATGACCGCTTCGGATTAGCCAACATTTGTTTTCATTTCATTTTTAGCAAAAACACAATCACCAAAACTCAAACATCAAAGATTTTACACTTTCCATTTTTACAAAATCACCTTCACCACAATTCGACCTCTTTCCCTGAGGAAACGACCTTGGAATACCCATTCCAAGTAAAACACGACAATCGAAAGTCTCCCTGTGCTTGGGGAGCACTTTTGTTCACCCACCATTTTTTCGTTTCTCCATTTTTTGCATCATTCTGAGGGAGAGTGACACTCCCCTATCCCTATAAGCTATACACACATTGAGGGATGATGTCCGAAGATTATATTCCCTATCCCTATATTCCCTAATCTCCGGACATTATCCCTCAATGTGTGTATGACTTATAGGGATAGAGGAGTGTCACTCTCCCTCAGAATGATGCAAGAAATGGGGAAACAGAATAATGGTGGGTGAACATAAGTGCTCCCCAAGCACAGGGAGACTTTCAATTGTCGTGTTTTACTTGGAATGGGTATTCCAAGGTCGTCTCCTCAGGGAAGGAGGTCGAATTGTGGTGAAGATGATTTTTAAAAATGGAAAGTGTAAAATCTTTGATGTTTGAGTTTTGGTGATTGTTTTTTTGCTAAAAATGAAATGAAAACAAATGTTGGCTAATCCGAAGCGGTCATTCCAATAGGAATGCCCAATCAACTCAAGACCTTCATCCAATGGTACCTAGATGTTCGATTGATTCGTAGGAAGCACAGGAGAAAAGTGGAGGTGAGGATTCAAGCATACCCCGTGACAATGCCTACGGTGTATCAAGAACTCACAACCATGTCCACACTCAACTTAGTCAAATCGAGTCATCGTACACTAGGAGGAGGAATGAAAATGAGTTGAAATAGCACACCCAAAATGAGTTCTCCCTTGGATTAGCCAACTTAAAGCTTAGCTAATCATATCTAATGAAAATACATAAATGAAATGAAGAGACATTGCAAAGAAATGAAGATTGAAACTTAACTTAATGCAAGAAATCTTAAACTATGAAGAAAAATATTCAATACCCATTTTAAAAACTTGAAATGAAGAAAACTTAATACAACAATGGTGACATCCAAAACATGCAGCTAAACTTGAAATACACTTGCAATAAATGACATTAAAGACATTAAATGAAGATTCCTAGAGTCTTACAATAAACTACAAGTAAAAGGATGGAAGAAAATGTAAAAATATCAACTTTTCTATCTCACTTTTCATCTTCTTCCTTGGAGCTTTCTAAGCTTAGGTAGCCTCCCTCTTCAAAGCTTGTGGAATGTTGAATATATGGTGAAAGACCTCTGCATTTTCGTCCATAGGGCCCTCTAGCATGTGTGTGCAGGCCTCCCATCAATGGGAGGTGAGTTGATTGGCTTTGGACAGGCTAGGACAAGCTAGCATGCAACCCACCATGCCTCCTCCTTTCTCTCTCATCCTCATAAATGAAATGGCCTCCAAATTCCACCCCTAGGTGTGGGGAGGCATGTATGTGTGTAAGGATGTCAAGGGACAAGTGGGGGAATCAATGGTGGGACCCCCAAAGTTGCAGAGCTTGAACTGCTGGCGTTCTGGCACTTTTCAGCAAAACCTACCGGTAGAATGATGAAACCCTATCGGTAGGTTTTACTCCAGTAGCCAAAACCTACGGGTAGGTCGTAAGTGAGATGCTAAGTGGATTGTCATAACTTTTGATCCAACCGTCCGATTGAGTTGAAATTTTGACACAATATAGAGGACATCCAGATATACAACTTTAATGTTTTGAATTGTTTCATATTCTAAGTGGATCATGGTAAAAAAGGAGGAACACCGAGGTACTACAACCAGATGGTGCGGGTGTTGGTGCCTATGTTACCAAGCACCGATACCTCCTTGATTTCTTTCACTTTTAAGCCTCCAAATCCTTATGTAATGTGTCCATGTCTTCACCACTCATCCATACTTAGTTGCAAGGTTCCAAAATACATGATTTACGCTATAATTACCTGCAACATCGAAATTTCAACATTATTCATAAATTCTGCTAACTCTAAGTAATTAAATGCAAAGTTAAGTTAAAATGCATGTAATGAGGCCATTAAATATGAAATATTTTGTGCTCATCACTAGTAGTTCTTGGCCACCACCACCTGAGTCAAGTTTAGACATCCTTGCAGCCTAGTTGGCATCACTAGTGGAGATTCTTTCGAGGATCGAGCATACTATGGTAGAGCATCACTGTCTCACTTCTTAGAGGTTAGATGCATATGATGGCAGGATCATGAGCCTAGAGGAGACTCAGTAGTCTATGATGGGATTAGTTTCACGCAGAGTGGGGAGACTTAGAAGGTTGCTAAAGGGAAAACAGATTGTAGGTGAGCCAGTGCCTAACGACAATGATTCAAATATAGAGCTACCCCAACGCGATGGTGGAGATGATGGACATGTTGGAGATTATGCGACCACTTGAGCTACTTAAGATACTTTTGTATAGGACCATATCGGATTTTTGAGTGTTTTTATTCATTCATAACCTAAAGTACTCTATTTTTTTCTTGTTGACTTTTACTTTTTATTGATTTTTGCATTTGTTTTGCTATTATCATTTGTTATGACGTACTTTTAGTTTGATGCTATTTGATGCTTTATCTATTGAGACTTTGAGTTATATGCCTTGTTTGTCATTTACTTTCTTTGCATGCTTATTTTAGCTTATTGGTTTATATTTATATCTTCTTGTTATACCATGATTCTATGCTATTTGCTATGATTAATCTTTAGGTTGACATTTTTGTGTCAAATAGGAAAGAATATATTGGGATGACTTGATTCTATACCTTGCTTGTTATGATAAGTCATTGGTTTGGCACTTAGTGACAAAAAGGGGAGAATATTTTGGGTATATGTGAGAGAAGAGAAATCGGGGGAGGGGGGGGGGGGGTGGGGGGGTGGGGGAGGAGTTTGTTCTAATACTCAAGGGGAGTACATTTAGAAACTTGGCATGAAGTCACTTATTTTACACTGCATATTTTTCACTTGTTATTTTAATTGTGAACACCAACTAAAGGGGAGAACTTATTTCACACTATCATGCTATTTCTATAGATTCTCAAGCATATTGGGCAAAATAGTTCTTCCATATGTCACATATTTGCACTTGCATGATGTTAACATGAATATGCCCTAGACTTAGCTTGGTGCTTTTCATACCTATGATTATGTTTTGTATTTCTTACATATTATACTTCTCATGAGGTATTGATTTTAGTGGTGATGTGCAGGACTATGATCTTCAAGCTACATCTAGAAGATAGCTCTTGTACTTAGAGATTACGGACTTATACACTAGTGTTGAGATTTATTTAACAATTTGTTTTGTTCAATGGTTTGTGGGTTATAATCTTATGTGTATTTTTTCATGAACTTGCAAAAGGGGGAGATTGTTAGATCATGTATTTGTAATTGGCTAATTCCTGAAGTCCATGTAAATCTCAACCTATTCCATGGTCATGATGTTATAATGATGAATATAAAAAAATGACAATTTAAGGGAGGACATCATGTGTCAGAGCTAAATCAAAAGCACTCTATATGCACCTTCTTGCTTAGAACAAGGCAATAACCTAGAGACCTAAGATGATCCCTTGGTTTAATAGACTTAGGAGGATTAGTGTTAAAATGGAATCGGTAATTGATTCAAATATGGCTCCTAGGTATTTTATTCAAAGAAAAATTTTTCTAAACCTTTTTTGTGTTTTGAGAGCATAGATTTGAGCCATTATCGGACCCTTGTTGAGCAACGTTGTTTAGTTCACAAGGGGACACATTTTTTTCTTGGTTTTAGGCTAAAAGACCTAGTAGGGACCGCCCTATATTCACTAGCCTTCGCTAGAGCGATCTCTTAGTGCCTAAAGGAAAAATAACAGAAATGAAAAATTAAGGAGAAGTAGGGCTTGTCCTCTAGGCCATTCGAGCGGTCTCAAAGGTCGCTCAAGTGGTCTTACTCTCCTAGGTCAGTTTGGAATTTATTTTTTATTCCAGTGACCACCACCCTCCCACTGCTTGAGCAGTCATTCGCGAATCTGTATTTACTTAGGCCTCAAGATTAACCCTATTCCAAGCCTATGAATAGAGGGACCCTTTCCCAACCTAGGATAACTCTTTTGTGAGATAAATTCTTGCCTCTTAAACCTTAGAGATCTCACCACAACCCTAGATCCCTAAATCCAAAGGCTACCATCTTGTGATTACTATCCAACTTCACACCTTAGAGAAGAAAAGCTTGCTTGGTTGAAGACCAAACCCAATTGAAGTGTGCATACCAAGGATGTTAGCAGAGAAGATCGCTTGCGGTCTAGAGGGTCCATTGAGGTGGAGAATCCAAGTGAACCTATCTTAGACATCGGTGGGTGTATCCAGTTGAGAGGTTTATTGAAGGAAATGAATTTCTAACAATAGTATTGGTTAATTTATAAGAATCGAGTACTTATAAGCTGAATTTGGGATAGTGGATTAGGCTTTGATGAACCTAAGAGAGGTTCCTAGTGGTTTTTCCCGATGATGGTTTCCCGTCAACAAATTACATGTGTTAATCTTTGCTATGTTCATATACACTTGCGATTTGAGTGCAAACACGCCCTATGTGTTTGATTAAATGCTTGTTTGAATATATTTATCAACCATAATTGCGTATCAATATTTTGGGTCTTTGGTTGGGATCCCCGTGAGAGATTGAGTGTTGAGCGATAAAATGAAAAGATCAATTCACTAATTTTCATGGGTTCAAGGGGTTGTTGTGGTTAAAAGGGAGTTCTCACTATTAATTGATCAATCTTTGTGAGAAGAGGTAATTGTGGTAGTAATAGGTTTAATTTGGTGTTTGTCTAAGCATAAAGTTTGAAAACATATTTACTGTGAAACCCGGGTAAATTTGAATTTTTGTGAATAAGGGCAAAATGGTCATTTGCCATCCTAATGCGTATTTGAGATACCCATGCTCTAGACCTCGGATGAGGAAATGGAGTTCGTCGTTGGATTCGTATCACGAAATCGAGTCACCCTGTCAAATTTCGTCGAATTCCGAGATAGTCGAATTTTTGCACGTCGTTCGAGACGACTGCGTGGCGAATGACATTTTAAAGGTCCCCATAAATATATTTTATAAAATTTCCTTAAAATTAAGTTAAAGTTAAAGTTCAAATAAAATTAATTTGAACTTAATCCGAGGTATAATGAATCATTTCGGGACGAAAAACGGACCCGGAAGTCGAAAATATGCGGTGTGATGTGGACCGTACATTTGTGCCTATATATACCCTCTTAAATCAGCTTTTTGAGACATAAAAGATCTTCTCCTTAGCTGTAAGCAGCCGGCCAAGCAAAGAGGAAAAGAAAAATTCCAACTTCAACCTTCCCGCTCCGATTCCGGAAGTTCCGTCAGTCGGAATTCGTCGGACCAAGACTTAAAGTTCTTCTACTCGTCAAGGGCTACGCGTATGTACCAAGAACGAGGGATTTCACCGAAGATTCAAGTGGAGTCTTTGGAGAAATCAAGGATTTTGGGGTTTTTGTTGGTGTTCTTGAGGTGTTCTTGAAGCTTTGAAGCTCTAGTCTTCATCTCACGATTCAAAAGGTAGGGTTTCTCCTACTTGGGACTATTTATCACCTATGGTGTCATATGGGTGGGTATGTGTGTGTAGAACTATAGGGTTTACTTACCTATGGTTATGGAAAGGAGGTAAAAATGGTTGAATTCAAGTTCTAGTTTGAATTCGGTATATAGAGGTTCCTTGTATCATTCTTGGAATTTTGGTATTTAGTGATATACTATGTGTTTATATGATGAGGTGCTATGTGTGTACATTGAGCCTTGTCATAGGAATGAAATGATTATGTGATAACATGATGGTTGCCTTGAAGGTGTTGTTAAATGCCTTTTGTATGTTAAAGTGTGTGACACATGACTATGTATATCATGCCTAAGTCTTGTGTTGATTGGATATGTTGCTAATGTGTTAGCTTCATGGGGATATGGTATTTATATGCTTTGATATAATTTACCATGGATATATGTTTATATATGTGGTTCAAATTGTCCATATGGCACTTATCACATATGGGACACGACATTGGTATTGCAAATGTTCATTACATTGCATATGCATAAAGGCATCACATTCATGGGTATAATGCATGAGTGTGTGTGTGAGTGGGCATCACATTCATGAGCATAAGTCATGAGTGTGGGTGCATGGTTGATCAAACACCATTCTTGGTGGTTGATATGTGAACTCGGGAAAGTTGGATCGAAGATCCGGCTGAGTTGCACGGTTTCATGCATAAGAAAAAACTTGTGTCGGGTATAGCAAGTAGGGCTAGACTCTCCCTTGGGTGCAAAACCCGGCTACTTGGTTTATACACTTTCCGGCGGTGAAATTTCAGAAAAGTGTAAGTTAGGCCCACGGAGTCGGCGGTGCGATTCCAAAATCCGTTGCCCATGAAGACACAAGATTTTGTTATCTAAAAACACCAATTCAATGGGTAACATCTAACAATGATTTGATTTTATAAAACACATAATTTCAATTCAAACGGTCATTGGATGTATTTTCCATCAGTTGATGGGGTTACTACACATTGGCATGGCATTGTGTTGGGGGAGTCGGTGATGACTCGGGTTAAAGGTGCATGAGTGAGTCCCATCTCATTTCATAGCATGACATGGTAGATTCCAATATAGAGTTGCATATTCTTACTTGGAATGTTGATGTGAATACGAAATGTTGAATGTGAACATTGCATGCGCACTTAGGTGGGGAGTAGCCTCTGTAGGAAATTACTTTACTGGGCGTTGGCTCACCCTGTACGGGAAAACATTTCAGGTGGGAGGGATACACCGGCGGATGGCTCCATGTTGGACCCTCATGTTTGAATAAAGCCGTATGTGGCTTTATTTTGTGTTATTGTAAAACACTTGCGAAAATTATGTTTTTGGACATGTAGTCTTTTACAAATAACTGTATTAGAACGTATATGGATTGTTGTTAAAATAACTTTGCATGTTTTGATATAAGTATGGATAATTGGACCCGGTGTGGCCAATGTTTACTTATAAATGGACCCGGTGCGGTCATTGCTTTATATTGGACCTCGGATGGGTCATTTGAATATATATTGCACATGTTGAGTTTTGGGTAAAGCTCCCCGTACAAAGGAGACTCTGCCCGATATTTTGTTCAATTATGGACCCCGATAAATGGGGCATAACGGCGCGATATCGAGTTATTCGGTATCCACGGGTATTCCTGTAACACCCCAAATACCACCCTGGACGGCATTACACTATGAAACCATTCATGTCATGAGAGCAACTAAATATATATCCATCGAATAAGAAACATTCTTAATTTTAACAAAATTTGGGCAGAGTCTCCTTTGTACAGGAAGCTCCACCCAAAAATCACAACCTGTGCAATTCTATTAACTTGACCACACAGGGTCCATTTAACCATCCAATAACAATAAAATTTCTATTTACCATCTATACTATCCTTAACATTATCCCAAAAGAATAGGCCAGATATGGCAATTACATTCCCCAAAAGAATTACATGAATATATCGCAGCGGAGTTTCAAAAGAATCTAGACTTTACATTGTTCAGAAATAAATCTCCTAGTCTAGAGCAAAATAAGCTATATCTCTAGATGTCCCATTCGGGATCTAGGTACCCCTCCAAGGAAGCTTCCCCAAGGCCCGGCTCATTCACACCGAGCTCCTCCTCTAAAGCCAAATCTGAAAAATATTAATTGTAGGGGATGAGCACGAAGCTCTGTAGCAAAATCTTCCCAAACTCAAACAAGGTTTATAAAAACATATAAAATGGCCGGTCTCATTTTACAAATAGCATACATAATCTTTGAAGTAAAACAGAGACATTTTAAAATGGATCTCAAGTTTAAGTAGCAACAGTAATTTACATAAACAGTAAAAGAAACCAAGATCCAATACATATCCATTTTCCAAAATATAAACCATTTTCCCACAAGACCTTGTGGAATCCCATACTCCCACAAGTCCTTGTAGGAAACCATTTTCCACAATAATACAACAATCCATCAATATGTATATGTATCTCAAACATGATGTAAGGCAAACCCCATGAATCGACACATTGAGTAATATCTAACCCACACACACCCACACAAATCTTATCAAAGATATCCATCCTTTAGGAAGGGCGTATGCCACACCAATGGCAGTGACGTATCCAACCCAGGTATTAGTATACTAACCCTCTTACACGGCACCCGTGAGCAATAGCGGTTTAGTCTTACCAAAGCACTAACCCCACTACGAGTGGTAGGAGAAATGCCAACTCCCACGGAGCAAGCAACACGTCTACCCACTCTACGATATCTCGTCAAAGGCCACCCATGGTCATCCCACACTCATAAGAGATACAATACCAAACCAAATTTCATAATTCACAAGTATATCTCAAAATCCCCAAATTAAGCATGTGACATTTTCAATAACCAACCAAGAAAAATGCAAGAGATCACAACAATATCATTTTATTACTCAACACAAAACACTATGAGTTTGAAATCAAGAATAAAGGAAGAGTTCAAGAGGAAAACCCATCACTCTTGAAAACTAGGGTTTTTCAAACAAAAGAGGGATTTCATGGGTATACAACCCTAACTTTGTGTAAAACATGTTAACAATTGAAAAAGAACCAAGAAACAATGGAGTCATAGCAAATACATATCATTAAGAATCAAAACATACATATTTATTAACCCTAACATCAATGTAAGAGAAAGAGAAAAAATCCCCTACCTTATGCTCTTGAAGAAACCTAGGGTTTGAGTCTTGGATCACTTGTGAACCCTTTGTCTTTCCTTTTGATCTTGAGTTTTATCTTTCTCTCTTTCTCTCTAAGGGTTTCTAGGAGGGTTAGGGTGAGAGGGAGATGAAGAAATGGGGCAAATGAGGCTAAAAAGGGTGTTTTAAAACACCAAAATCCCTATTTTTACTGTTCGGCGGACGTCAGACGGATCGTACCGGTACCCAGTACCGGTACAAGAAACCTTCTGGAATCGGGGTACCGGTACTCAGTACCGGTACCATTTACCCAGTTTTGCCTATTTCTTTTGTTTTCCATTTCCAATCCATTCCAAAACTAACCAAATCCATCACAGACCTCTCCTACACATATTTATACAGCAAACCTATCTAATACAAGTTATAGGACCTAACATTTTATATTTTCACTCACTAAAACTAAATTTCAACTATGATTTTCATTTACATTTTAAATCTTTACTTTTCAAATTTACAAAGTTCAAACACACTTCAATTCCCCTATCCACATCTTTACAACCATTATTTGCTATATCTATATATCTATATGAACGAAAATGCGGGGTGTTACAATCCACCCCCCTTAAAGAAAGTTTCGTTCTCGAAACTTACCTCAATTAGTGAACAAAAAGGGATACTTCTCCCGCATTTCTTGCTCCGGTTCCCATGTAGCTTCCTCCACTCCATGGTGTTGCCACCAACCTTCACTAGTCGGATGACTTTGTTACGGAGTACCTTTTTCCTTTGCGTCGAGAATTTCTACCGGTTGTTCTTCGTAGGTTGCTCCGTCTTAAATTTCCATCTCCTCCAAGTTCACGACTGGAGTTGCATCCGAATGACACCTTCTCAACCTGGACACGTGGAACACGTCATGTACTCCGGATAGTTGGGCTAGTAGTCGAAGTTGATATGCCGCCTTGCCTACCGCTTTGATTACCTCAAACGGTCCGGTATATCTTGGCGCTAACTTTCCCTTCTTGACGAATCGAAACACGCCCTTCTTGAGTGACACCTTGAGAAATACGTAGTCTCCCACCTTGAATTCTAAGGGTCTTCGTCTGTGGTCCGCCTAGCTATTCTGTCTACCTTGCGCCGTCCGTAGCCTCTCTCAGATGAGTTGAATCTTCTCCGTAGTTTCCCCCTTTTTTTTTTTTTTTGTCATTACTCTGTTAGTTCGCTGCGCACTCTGATATAAATTACAATCCACCAAAGGTTACAGTTGAAACCTAACCCGACTTGTCCTCCCATCTTAGCTTCCAAATCCATATACATTTTTCCAACGAAATAATTTTTAAGAAAAATTAACATAATATCATCGAAAATACCATTTTAGTGGTCACTACCAATCACTAGAGTGTTGAAATCAATGAACAAGTAAATAATCAAGCTTTGGAATCAAGAATGAATGGCTATTAAGTTTGGAAATCAAAAACAATGGAACAAGAAAGGTTTGAAATCAATGACAAATGAATAATTAAGCTTTGTAATCAGGGATTAAAGAGTATCAAGTTTTGAACTCAAGAACAAAGAGAAATCAAGTATTGAAATCAAGAGCAATTGAATGTCAAGTCTTGAAATCAAGAACCAATGAATGTCAAGTATTAAATATCAAGAATACATGAATCGCAAGGGTTAGGATCAATCAAATGAATATCAAATTTGGCCATCAAGAACAAATGAATATTAACTTGGAAATCAAGAATAAATAGATAAGCAAGGTTTGAAATTAATAACAAATGAATATTAAGCTCAGGAATCAAGAATAAATGGTTATCAAGCTTAGATCTCAAGAACAATTGAATATTAAGGTTAGAATTCAATACCAATGAATAACAAGTTTTGATCTCAAGAACCATTGAAGATTAAGGTTTGAATTCAATAACCAATGAATAACAAGTTTTGATCTCAAGGACAATTGAATATCAAGGTTAGAATTCAATGACAAATGAATATCAAGTTTAGATCTCAAGAACAAGGAAGGAATCAAGAGAAAACCCACTTTTCCTTGAAAATTAAGGTTTCGAAGGCATACAACGAGAATTAGTGGTTACCCAAGCATAACATAGTTAAAACAAGGTAAGATTTAAGGTTTGGAATCAAGAACAAATGAGAAATCAAGAGAAAAACACATCTCATGTGTAAACTAGGGTTGTGAAGGCATAAGATAAGATTTAGAGTTTACCCAACCATAATATATTTTAGAACAAGGTAATATTAACAAGAAGGACAAGACATGATGATTTCCTAGCAAGTAGATATAATTTAGAGTCAAAGATTACATATATATAATAACCCTACTGGTATCCCCTTGTTCTCCCGTAGGCAAATTAACATATACCGTAAGTTCTATTTCCTCGAAACCCAATCCAAATTTCACAGCATATGCAGTACGTACAAAAGAATGAGTCGCATAGGAATCCAATAAAATTTGGGCCCAAGAATGATAGAAAAGAACAATACCTTCCACAACGGCGTTGGAGGCATCTTCGCCCGGTTGAGTCAAGGCAAAAACCCTTCCTTGATTGGTGCCGCCGGGGGCATGAGCTTGTAACGGTCTCTGTGGTGGTAATGGTTGTCGTAGCGGTGGCCTGTTTGCATTCACTCGCCCAGTTGCTCGGTTGGTCTTGGTGGAAAGCAATGGACAATTATCTTTGAAGTGCCCAACACCTCCACAGGCGAAGCATCGGCGTGCATCCGTGCCTACTCTCTCTGGTACGCCTCCCGCTCCTCGAGCTATCTGAGGTATCTGCTGTGCTGGCCTTTGTAGAGGTGGCTTGTTTACTGGTACTTGCTCGGTTGCTTGTTTGGTCCTTGGGGGAAACGAGGGGCATCTATGTTTGAAGTGCCCATACTCTCCGCATGCAAAGCATTGGCGCGGGTCAGTTCTTGTTCTAGTCTGAGTCACTTCATCTCCTCGAGCCGTCAGAAGTCTCTGTCCACCTGCCTGGTCTGGACTTCGGTATGGTGCTGCTCGCTGCACTCCACTGGTGCCAGGGTCCGTCCTGATCGGACCTCCTCTCGCGAAGCTCTGTCGCCGCTGGCTATCCTCTATATCTCTCTCCACCAATGTAGCTCGGTCAACTAGGTCCCCATACTCCCGGATCTTGAGAGCCACCAGCTTCTCCCGGATAGCAGGCCTCAAGCCCTACTCAAAGCGCTTGGCCCTGCTGGCCTAAGTAGATATAAACTCTGTAGCATAACGGGATAGCTCATCGAAACTCCTCTCGTACTCGATCACCGTCATGCTGCCCTGTCGGAGAGCAAGGAAATCGGCCTTCATTCTGTCTCTTACTGATTCCGGAAAGTACTTGTCTTGGAAAATTTGGTCAAATTCCTCCCAAGTGAGTGCATCCGTGGTCCTCATTCTTTTCACTGAGTCCCACCAATGGTCGGCCTCCCCCTCGAATAGATAAGTCGCCAAGCCGACCCGAAGATCCTCGGCTATCCCCATGCCATCACATATCTTTTTCACTCGGCGGATCCATTTATCCGCATCCAAGGGGTTAGAGCTCCCTTGGAAAGTAGGCGGGTGTTGCCTCAGAAACTCTCGGAGGACTACCATTCTCCTATTCTCCTCTCCGTGGCCCGGTACTTGGGCTAGTGGATGAGCCCCACCATTATGGTTGTTCCCATTCTGGTGTTGTACCAGAGTGGTGAGCTCCCTCAAACACTGATAGATGCCATTAATTGCATTGGGAGGTGGTGGCGGTGGTGGGTTTGTTTGCCCTCCACGACCACGACCACGCCCTCGTCCACGTACACGTTCACCGTCCATCCTGCACATCAATATACAACTTAGTTCATTGATGTACAAGATATCCCACTATCACTTTAATCTAGAACATAGGACGTGTGAAAATCTAACTCAAGAATTTTTATCCAACCTAGTCCTAAGGCTCTAGTGGTGATCCATAACCTACAGCTCCCATGTAAGACCTAAAGCCTAGGCTCTGATACCAACTTTGTAACACCCCAAATACCACCCTGGACGACATTACACTATGAAACCATTCATGTCATGAGAGCAACTAAATATATATCCATCGAATAAGAAACATTCTTAATTTTAACAAAATTTGGGGAGAGTCTCCTTTGTACAGGAAGCTCCACCCAAAAATCACAACCTGTGCAATTCTATTAACTTGACCATACAAGGTCCATTTAACCATCCAATAACAATAAAATTTCTATTTACCATCTATACTATCCTTAACATTATCCCAAAAGAATAGGCCAGATATGGCAAATACATTCCCCAAAAGAATTACATGAATATATCGCAGCGGAGTTTCAAAAGAATCTAGACTTTACATTGTTCAGAAATAAATCTCCTAGTCTAGAGCAAAATAAGCTATATCTCTAGATGTCCCATTCGAGATCTAGGTACCCCTCCAAGGAAGCTTCCCCAAGGCCCGACTCATTCACACCGAGCTCCTCCTCTAAAGCCAAATCTGAAAAATATTAATTGTAGGGGATGAGTACGAAGCTCTGTAGCAAAATCTTCCCAAACTCAAACAAAGTTTATAAAAACATATAAAATGCCGGTCTCATTTTACAAATAACATACATAATCTTTGAAGTAAAACAGGGACATTTTAAAATGGATCTCAAGTTTAAGTAGCAACAGTAATTTACATAAACAGTAAAAGAAACCAAGATCCAATACATATCCATTTTCCAAAATATAAACCATTTTCCCACAAGACCTTGTGGAATCCCATACTCCCACAAGTCCTTGTAGGAAACCATTTTCCACAATAATACAACAATCCATCAATATGTATATGTATCTCAAACATGATGTAAGGCAAACCCCATGAATCGACACATTGAGTAATATCTAACCCACACACACCCACACAAATCTTATCAAAGATATCCATCCTTTAGGAAGGGCGTATGCCACACTAATGGCAATGACGTATCCAACCCAGGTATTAGTATACTAACCCTCTTACACGGCACCCGTGAGCAATAGCGGTTTAGTCTTACCAAAGCACTAACCCCACTACGAGTGGTAGGAGAAATGCCAACCCCCACGGAGCAAGCAACACGTCTACCCACTCTACGATATCTCATCAAAGGCCACCCATGGTCATCCCACACTCATAAGAGATACAATACCAAACCAAATTTCATAATTCACAAGTATATCTCAAAATCCCCAAATTAAGCATGTGACATTTTCAATAACCAACCAAGAAAAATGCAAGAGATCACAACAATATCATTTTATTACTCAACACAAAACACTATGAGTTTGAAATCAAGAATAAATGAAGAGTTCAAGAGGAAAACCCATCACTCTTGAAAACTAGGGTTTTTCAAACAAAAGAGGGATTTCATGGGTATACAACCCTAACTTTGTGTAAAACATGTTAACAATTGAAAAAGAACCAAGAAACAATGGAGCCATAGCAAATACATATCATTAAGAATCAAAACATACATATTTATTAACCCTAACATCAATGTAAGAGAAAGAGAAGAAATCACCTACCTTATGCTCTTGAAGAAACCTAGGGTTTGAGTCTTGGATCACTTGTGAACCCTTTGTCTTTCCTTTTGATCTTGAGTTTTATCTTTCTCTCTTTCTCTCTAAGGGTTTCTAGGAGGGTTAGGGTGAGAGGGAGATGAAGAAATGGGGCAAATGAGGCTAAAAAGGGTGTTTTAAAACACCAAAATACCGATTTTTACTGTTCGGCGGGCGTCAGACGGATCGTACCGGTACCATTCAGTACCGGTACCCAGTACCGGTACAAGAAACCTTCTGGAATCGGGGTACCGGTACTCAGTATCGGTACCATTCAGTACCGGTACCCAGTACCGGTACCATTTACCTAGTTTTGCCTATTTCTTTTGTTTTCCATTTCCAATCCATTCCAAAACTAACCAAATCCATCACAGACCTCCCCTACACATATTTATACAGCAAACCTATCTAATACAAGTTATAGGACCTAACATTTTATATTTTCACTCACTAAAACTAAATTTCAACTATGATTTTCATTTACATTTTAAATCTTTACTTTTCAAATTTACAAAGTTCAAACACACTTCAATACCCCTATCCACATCTTTACAACCATTATTTGCTATATCTATATATCTATATGAACGAAAATGCGGGGTGTTACAATTCCGCAGGTTGATGGGAAATCAACGGACCCCCGGATTTTGGGGCGTCACATTTACCCCCTTCTAGGTAGTGTCGTGCAATCCACGTGTATAATCGTGGGGGAAGATCTACATTATATCTCCCCCTCCCAGAACAACAGTATAAATACGGGATAGAAAGGACGTGAATTTAAATTTAGTATTGTGGCTATTTTCTAAAATTGAAAAATCTTTTTAGGAAAATATTAAGGATATATTCTTAAAAGAAAAGAACCTATGAAAATAAAAATAGTTCCTTACGTACATAAATAATATAACAATAAAAATTGATCAAAAACAGTTAAGGTTGAAATCTGTAATATGATCACAACATCAATATAGTACAACACTGAAGAGAAAATAATCCTAATAGACCGCTTAGGATCAATACAAACCATACGAACAAATCATTTAGGGGACTTGCACCCCAAGGAAGATATATTCCCTAATTCAATAAGATCCAATTTGGTACCCAAGTCCGAATACCAACAAGGCCACCCAGACATTTATGAACTCAATGAAACCCTCTATAGACTTAACCTAGAATGTAAACCCTCTGTCACTTGATCCTATGTGAACTTATATTTAGTTCAAAAGGACCCCAAATTTTCATTCAATACGATTGATACAAGCATTTTGAACAGTTGTGCGAACTGCAACTCAAAAATCCTAGTCGGGTCCAAATTCCAAAATCAAGTGAACCACCCAATCATAATTCAAATAAAATTTAAAATAATATAAATAGAATAATTAAGTAGTTTGGAAAGAGATTATAATATCTTGCCCATTATGGAATTGAGAAACCCTACCACAAATCCAAGTTTGAGCACCACGTACGCCAAGCTCGCCAAATGAGAATTCAAACCTGTACCAAACAATAATTAAAATCCTTCCTTCCTTTTCAATTATATTTTTTTATCTTTCCCTCTCTTTATTTCATCCCTATTAATCATAGTTAATATCACATGTACAGTTCATTTCCAACTTAGCATAGGTGTATTCCATTCAAACCCTACTTGTGTAGTATTTTTATACATTCTGTAGCTAACCTTCCTAGATTAAAACCACTGTAGGTCAAGTTTTATAACTCCAATTATCAAAACACCTTTGTAAGATGAAAATATAATTACATGGATTCACTCCCACAAAAAATCACTATTTTTGAATACCACAGACATGTTCAAAAAAACTTTTAAAACTGAGCTTAAGCAGTAGAATCTCAAGTTCCAACAGGTCATAGTCATCTTTAGAAATTCACCATAATTCATTTTTAAATTATTTTTAGATAAAACCAAAGGGAACATAATTTCATATTACACTAACATATTTTAATCTCTCAAAATTTCAGAATCAAAACCTAACTATAACATAAAAGTATTAACCCTAAATCACCTGCCATTCAAAACTTTTAGAACTTTTTCAGCAGGCTAGGGTTGACTTTCGAAATTCACCAAAAATCTATTTTGCATGAAAAAATTCAAAAAATAAACATTTATGCATCTATTTCAAACCCTCAAAGTTTAAGAGTAAGAAACCAATTGTAACACATATAAAGAGCCACCAAACCACTTGCTGCCCAAAATTTTCAGAACTATTGCTATAGGCCAGGGTTAACTTCCAAAAATCACCAAAAATAGTATTTAAATATATTTTACTTGAAACTAAAACTAAAATAATCATTTTTTAGTCTATTTTATGACCCCAAAGTTTCAGGATCATACGATAATCGTAGCTTATTGTATAAACCACAACCTCACATATTGTCTAGAATTTCCAAGATGCTTCCTCTTCTTTTCCTCTTGGTTCAACTGCTTCTCTTCTCTACATTTCTTCCTCTTTATTTTTCTTCTTATTTCTTATGGTTTTCCAGCCTTCTCTTCTTCTCTTTACCTATATTTATCTATTTCTTTTTGTTTTAAGAATGGTAGGCACCAAGGAAGCCTTCTAGTTTGAAGACACCACTACACTCTTCACATGTCATCTACTCCCAAAGGTGGACACGTGATGTAGTATGGGTGGCGATAATTTTTTATTTTATTTGAATGTGATCAATGCCGTTCAATTAGGGAATTTTAGAAGATTTTATTTTATTTCTTATTTTAATAATAAAATTATTTAATTTTTTTGATTCATTTAGAATTTTATCTTATTAAATTTCTAAATTTAATTAGGATTCTAGTTTCTTAGTTGGTTTTAGGGTTTATGTTATTATATAAACTCTTGAAAGCCTTAGGGAAAAACAACTTTAGATGAATTAACAGTATAGATAGAGTTTTTCTCTTATTCTTCCCAATTATTTTGGTATTCGTAAGAATCAACAGTTCGATTGAAGCCTTTAGAAATGGTATTCTGCAGAATCAATAGGCCTAGAGTAGGATTCTAAATCTGTATTTGTGCGCAAATTAACGGTATAGTTTAATTATCCATTTTTTTTCATTATACACCCTTATTCTACCCGCTTCCCAGCATCAGTTGGTATCAAAACCTACATTTGTTCCTGTACCATGCTGCCAAGAAGAAGTCATTCTATTGTACGAGATGCCATTGTCGAAGATGTGTATGAGCGTGAGGAGATAACGATATTATCTTAACAGGTTGCGGCATTCATGATCTAACAACAAGAATGGGTTCAACCTCCGAATCCACACCATATAGATGAGGAACCTGTTGATGATGATCTTGATAACCCTTTTGCCAAAGACCAGCTATAAAACCCGAGTAAATTTGAACTTTTTGTGAATAAGGGCAAAATGGTCATTTGCCATCCTAATGCGTATTTGAGATACTCATACTCTAGACCTCGGATGAGGAAATGAAGTTCGCTGTTGGATTCGTATCGCGAAATCGAGTCACCCTGTCAAATTTCGTCGAATTCCGAGATAGTCAGATTTTTGCACGTCGTTCGAGGCGACTGCATGGCGAATGACATTTTAAAGGTCCCCATAAATATATTTTATATAATTTCCTTTTAATTTGATTAAATTTCAAATAAAATTAATTTGAACTTAAACCGGGATGTAATGAATCGTTTCGGGGCGAAAAATGGACCCGAAAGTAGTAAACGAGCGGTGCGATGTGGACCGCACAATCTAAGACTATAAATATCGACAAATATCTGATTTTATCAAATATTCTTCAGCTGAAACCAGTGGGTTTGTTGGCTGAAAAACGTGGGGGGGGGGGAGGAGAGAAAAAAAAAAGAGAAATCCAAACTTGTTTCTCAGATCTACGGAGTTCCGTCGGTCGGAATTCTTCGAACCAAGAATCAAAGTCGATCTCCTCGACGAGGGCTACGTCTACGTACCAAGAACGAGGGATTTCACCGAAGATTCCAAGGGGAAATTTTGAAGAAATCAAGTTCTTGGGCTTTGGTTGGTAATTTTGGAAGTTCTATCACTTCCTCCACGCTACAAGTGTAACACCCCGAATTTTCTTTTATATATTTATAGAGATATATATATAGTAAATAATATTTGTAAAGATGTAGATATATGTAGTGACATAAGAATAAACCGTAGGAATAAATGCTATGGAGACAATTTGATTGGGAAGTTACGTGTCGAAGATGTTTAAACTTGGAAAGGGTGATTAGACAAGTTTCTAAAAGTTTGTAGGTCAAAATAATGATTCCATTGAATCCGGAAGGTCGAAAAACATTGGGAGTGGTAATATGGATGTATTGGAAGTTAGGAAGTGTCTCGGAGTTAAAATACACTTTAGCGAGAATTTGGGTAAAAATGGGTATTGAACACTACTTAGTGTTTTGGCCATAACTTTTTATCCTTAAGTCCAATTGATCTGAAATTTTTATAGTAGATAGTAGACATCTAGGGCTACAAAAGTATTTCTCATGAAAATTTTCCAATTCGACCTCTAAATGGGTCAAAACTGCATTGGAAGTTGAAACAAAAATCTGGAAGTCAAATCGTACCGGTACGCGTACCGGTACGCTGAACTCCAGAAGCTAGATCGTACCGGTACGCGTACCGGTACACTGGACTACAGAAGCTCAACCGTACCGGTACGCGTACCGGTACGCCCGATAGAAACCAGCCCGATCCGACTTCGGGTCTTTCTCCATTTCTTCCACTATAAATACTTAAGGCCGACTATTTGAGCCTCATTTCACCCATCCAAACCCTAGGCACCCTTAGAGAGCAAAAGAGGGAGAGAAAAACACAAAAATTAGGAGAGATTTACAAGATCAAAGCCCTAGTTTTCAAGATTTCACTTCTCCATCCATTCCCTCTTCTATAATTTCACTTCACCCTCACTCAAACCTCTTAGAACCAAAAGAGAAAGTAGCAAGGGAGCAAGAAAAAGGGGAAAAGGGAGTCTTTAAAGCTTGGGTTGCTAGAGATACTTGGTTGAGGTAGGGGATTTCTTCCTATGTTCTTACATTGAGGCTAGGGCTACATTATATGTATTCTTTTGGTTTAAAATCATATGTACTTGCTATTAAATACATGATTCTTGTTACTCTGGAAATAAATGCCATGTTTTGAACATTGTGATGGTTGGGTAACTATTAAATTTCTCCTTTTCATCTTCAAACCTTGGTTTTAAAGAGAAATGGACTTTTCCCTCTATTTTCCCTGAGTATTGCTTTCAAAACTTTAGTGTTTGATATTGTACACCAAAATGTTACTTATGATGATCTCTTGCTCATTTTCTTCCATCATATTATGAAACATTATATTAGAAATTGTGGAATTTGGTAATTCCTTGAAATGTTGATGAATTGAGAATATGTTGGTTTCCTCAATTGTATGGTTGTTGTGAGGGACTTGGATTGCCTTCGAGAGATGCCGTAGAGTGTTAGAGGTTAGTCTACCCCAGTGGGGGTGAGATGGTTTCCTAGCACTTGTAGTGGGTTGTCATTTGGTAATGAAACCCCTATCGTTCACTGGAGTTCGAACAAGGGATAGTATACTTTTCCTAGGAAGGGACTCGTCACTGCCATTGGGATGGTAGACGCCCTTTCCTATAGTGCTTGTGATTATGATGTAAATAGGTGGACTAGGTATAATCGTTGGGTAGATTCATGAGAAGCAATCAACATACATGGTACGGGGATGAATCAATATACATAAGAACATGAGATTATTATTATTGTTACGGAATGGTTTCCAACAAGTGTTTGTGGAGGTATGAGACTCCACAAGGACCTGTCGGAAATGGTTATGGTGATAATTGTGACTGAGCTTTACGGTGTCATTTTCGTAGATCTTTTCACGATTGCATTTAGCATATGCAACAAGCCGTTAAACCCCTAGGTGATCCCTAGTGGACGAGTTTTGTCTCGTGAAGGTTTTCAGTGAAGCTACCTGCAAACTTCAGTAGTTAGGAGTTTATTATTCATATTTTTCACAAAATTAATAGATCAATATTCCTTCTGTTTTCTTAAAAGACTTCCTTTTCTGATCACTATAAGAGTAACATATGTTAGTTATAATATTATCTATATATTTTACAAAAACTTGTGTGTGTGTGTTGATTTCTTTTGTTTCACAAATTCTTTAAGAAATATTACCCTCTTTTATGGTAGTCTCGATGTCAATCCTTTCCTAAAATACACTCAGCAAAGAATTCATATACGTTATGGTGACTATTCTCTTAGTAATTACATGTGATTAGATTATTGTAAACAAAGTAAATAATTTCACATGTAATATATTTGAATCAACGGATATTTGAATAAAATTTGGAATTTGACATAATCTCATGACAGGATATCAACGCTATATTAGTTATATTATTAACATTCTCCTTTTATAGATAGATAGGACAAATACAATTGCATGATTTCTGGAATCAAAAAGGACTTTTATTAGGTTGTACTGTGGCCATTGGGTTTAGGGTTTAAGAAATGACGTCTATGGGGTTCAAAAGTTACCTTTTGGCACACCTCTTAAAACTTTATTTATTTATTCTTTCCATTTTTCACTTTCTTGGCTCTTTTTTTTTTTTTTTTTTCCATTTGGTGAGTGCATTTTATGCTCCATCTCACTTTTTCTTGAACGAGTGCGTTTTACGCTCCATCTCGCTTTCAACTCATGCCTTTTTTTTCCATTTAGTGAGTGCATTTTATGCTCCATCTCACTTTTTTTTTTAACGAGTGCGTTTTACGCTCCATCTCGCTTTCAACTCATGCCTTTTTTTTTTTTTTCCATTTGGTGAGTGCATTTTATGCTCCATCTCACTTTTTTTTTGAACGAGTGCGTTTTACGCTCCATCTCGCTTTTCTGTATCCTGTTGATTTAAAAGAGGGTGCAAGAAAATTATGTAGCAAAGGTAGGTTTAATATATTTTTATCTGGCTCGGGTACTTTTCGGGTTTCATGAAAAGAATTTATACTATTTTAGGCTCAAACATGGCTGACTAATGATATAATTTTGTAAAAGAAATGGTTAAGGCTCAAAATTAATCAAACATGGCCTAAGATCATTTTCCAGAAATTATGCATTTGTATCATTCCTATAAAAAGAATTTCAAGGATAATGCAAGTAATATAAGCTAACGAGTGCTAATCAAAAGAAAATTAATGAGATTATTCAAAGAAAGTTTACCGTAGAATTGAAGATGTTTACTTGAGTAGATGTAGAATATCTCTCCAAGGGAGATTGGCTCAAATTCTGCAATTGGTTATACATCTCCACTATATATGCAAAGAGTGTAATATTTCACAAGGCTTCTGAAATAAAAGAAATCTATTTGTGCTTGTAAAAGTAAGTTTTAACAAAAATATTAAGATAATATATAACTACAATATGAAAATCTCGCGTGATCAGATTAAGGTTCTTTTTACAAAGCATAGGAATATTAACCTAATTTAACTGTAAATTATATGAAATATATCTCCTAACTAAATTTTTTTTTTTTTTTCAGAACTTAAATTAAAACACACAGCATGTTTAAAAACATAAAGTAAATTGCATAAACTAAAAGCACATAATGTAAAGGCTGAGTGAAAGAAAGTAAAATTTTTTTTTGTAAAATCTCCAGTCTATTTAAGAGTTAGAAGATTCTCCTCTGGAATGGTCTTGAAACAACTGCAACAGCTCAGCTTTATATTCATCCATGCGTTGATTGATCTGGATAATGCTGGTTTCTACTTCTAAGAAGACCTGTCTATCAGTTCTGTCATCCATAGGGATGTATGGTTGATCTTCTTGTGGCTGCTGTTCTTGTGGTCTGTACTCTTCAGATGTGAAACCCGGAAAAATTTGAACTTTTTCTGAAAAAGGGCAAAATGGTAATTTGCCATTACTGCACGAATTTGAAATACATATGTTCTAGACCTCGGATGAGGAAACGGAGTGCGTCGTTGGATTCGCAACGCGAAATCTAGTGACCACCAGAAATTTCGTTGAATTCCGAGATAGTCGGATTTTGCACGTAGTTCGAGACGACTGCGTGGCGATTGACCTTTTAAAGGTCCCCAAAAACGAGGAATATTAAAATTCCTTAAAATTAGATTAATGTGCCAATAAAATTTATTTGGACTTAATCCGGGACTTAATGAGTCGTTTCGGGACGAAAAACGGACCCGAAAGTAATAAACGAGCGGTGCGATGTAGACCACACATTTAAAATTATAAATAGGGGCCTAAATATCTGAAAAATCAGATTTTCTTCTTCTCTTGGCCGGCTGAGCTCACACGTTGGAGAGAAAAAGGAGAGAGAAAAGAGAAACCTAATTTTCTACCCTTCTTCTTCAAGACCCACCAAGTTCCTTTGGTTGGAAGGCTATAGTCCAAGAGTTAAAGTTCGTCTACTCGTCGAGGGCTTCGACTACGTACCAAGAACAAGGCGTTTCACCGAATATTCAAAGGGAGAAATTTTGGAAATCAAAGACTTTGGGTTGGTTTTGGTGCATTGAGGTTGCCTACATCTCTATTGAGGTAGGATCTTTCCTACTTGGGATTATTCTTACCTTAGGTGTTAGTAGACTAAGGGTTAAAAGTTATATATGCATATGTATTGAATTATATATATGTCTATAGTTATGGTAATGGAAAAGGGAGCATAGAGTTGGCCTAGGCTAACTTCTAGCTTGATTTTATTACATAGGAGTTCCATGTGGTTCCTCTTATAACTTGGTGAAATTTGAGCTATATGGTTGCTTGGAATGTGTTATGTGAAAACATGACTTTAATGACTACTAGGTGTTTGATAAAATGCCTAGGTGAAATTGTGTGTGTTACTTGCATGATGCTATGTTATAACATGCTTGGGTGATTGTGAAATCATATGCTTAGGATATGGTTGTTGGATGAAGAGTGTTGTTGATATATGCATGAAATGATATATTGAACATAATGAGATATGGTAGTTATGTGCTTTTGATATAATTGCCATTGTTGTATTGGAAATGTTTATATGTTTGTCATGAGCATATTGAGCATTATTCTGTGTGCAATGGAACATCACATTGCATTTGCACGGGGATATCGCATCCATAGATATGAGTGGGTGTGTGTGCATGTTATACATGATTAATCAATCACCATTCTTGGTGCTTGGTGGATGGGCTCGGGAATGTTGGAACGAAGTTTCGACTGAGTCGCATGGTTGCATGGAAAAACTTGTGTCGGGTGTAGCAAGTAGGGCTAGACACTCCCTCGGGTGAAAAACCCGGAACCACTTGGTTCAGTCACTTGCCGGCGGTGCAATTCCAGAAAAGTGACACGGTGTACGGAACCGGCGGTGTGATTCCGAAGATCCGTTGCCCAACAAAGACACAAGGGTTTTGTTATAAAAACACCCATTCAATGGGTAGCTTCCAACAATGATCCAGTTTTGGGAAAACATGATTTCTTTTCAAATGATCATTGGAAGGTTTTTGCTCCGTCAATAGACGGGTCATCACACATTGGCATTGCATTGTGTTGAGGGAGTCGGTGAGGACTCGGAATGGGTTGCATGAATGAGTTTTCATCTCATTTCATTGCATGGCATTGTTGCATTCCAACATTGAATGCATAGTGTGTGTGGAATGATTGATTATATGTTGTATGTGAATATTACATGAGCATGAGCATCTAGGGGGGAGTAACCTCCGTGGAAAGTTTTCTACTGGGCGTTGTGCTCACCCTATACGGGAAACAATTTCAGGTGTCGGGTTTACACCGGCGATTGGCTCCCATGGAGAGCATCAAGGGTGAAGGGGGCCTAAGTGCGGCCTTATCTCAAGATTTTTGTAAACCTTTTGTTTTACAATGGTTTATGACATGTAAAGTTTGTATAAACAAACTAATTTCATTCCCTTTTTGAATTATATTTGTATGGGATAGATTGTAATGGTCGTGTATGGATCTTGTGCAAAATATAAAAATATAGTTGTACATGTTTTGGATGATGTGGAATTGAGTTAGGATGAATTGGAAATGAAAAATGGAGCAAGAAAGCAAATCTGGGCAGCAACTACCGGTAGTCAATGGGTAACTACCGGTAGTCGACTGTCCAGTGTGTATTGGCTACCGGTAGACAACAGGTAGTCGTAACTCCAGAAGGTTTCGGCTACCGGTAGACAACAGGTAGTCGTGACTCCAGAAGGTTTCGGCTACCGGTAGACAACAGGTAGTCGTAACTCCAGAATGTTTCGGCTACCGGTAGCCGATAAACAGCTACCGGTAGCCAGTCCAAAAATCTGAAATTTTTTAAATGTGTTGCCAAATCTTTGGGCTTTGAATTTCCTTCCTTTAAATGATTAAAGTGGACCCTAATGGGGTACAAACCACGGTGTATGAGACTTTAAATGAATGTTAAACCGAATTTTCATTATGGGTTATAATCCCGGCTTAAAGACATTCTTGATGTGGTGTCGGGTTGAGCGATATCCACGGATGTTTCCGCAGGTTGATGGGTTATCAACGGGACCCCCGGATTTTGGGGCGTCACAGCTTGGTATCAGAGCCTAGGTTTACGATAAACCTTGGGCTTGATGGGCATTGGGTCTAGACCATTGCATGCATAGTACATTTCATCTTATGTGTTTAAATGCTACATGTTAATTGTTTGTTTGCTATATGTTATGTGCTACATGACATGTGAATTATATACATGGTAGAATGTATATGTAAAGGAACACATTAGGTTAGAAAACATAACCTTGGGTTCGGAATAAGGGATGGACGGAGTGGTTCATGGTATAAGTGTCTACTAGTGGGTGGCATAAGCATTGCTAGTGAGACAATGAGAAGAATTCTCAAAGTTTCAAATCTTGATCCCTATTTAGGGATACTTTGTGAGACTTGTTTGCTATCTGACAAATGTAGATGGCTAGTCGAGGAAGGGGACGTCGAGGCGGTGGGAGAACAAATCAACCCCCACCGGCCTTCGATCAAGAGGCCTTTAATGAGACTATGGGCATGATGGCAGCTACGGTTGCACACCGAGGAGGTATGAGTAACCTCCAACAGTTCAAGGCACATAAACCTCCAGTTTTTAAGGGAGGGGCGGATCCTATGGTGGCTGACCATTGGTTCCGGCAAGTTACGAAGATCTTGAAGGCAATGGAAATCACTTCCGACGCCAGTAAGATAACACTAGCTACATTCCAGCTAGAAGGAGAATCCCAAGTGTGGTGGGATTGGGTCTCGGGCTCGAAAAACCTTGAGACTATGACATGGGAAGAGTTCAAGGAGCTCTTCATGGGCAAGTATTTCCCACCGGCCATGCGACATGCAAAGGCCCGGGAGTTTCTGGAATTGAAACAAGGAACCATGACGGTGATGGAATACGTGGCGAAGTTCACGGAACTAGCACGTTTCGCCGATGATTACGTAGCCACAGCTGTGGCTAAGGTAAGAAGGTTTGAGGAAGGCTTGAAGCTTTCCATTCGGGGAAAAATTGTAGGTCTTCTCCTACAAGATCTGGATTTAATGATCACGACGGCTATGGCAATTGAACGTGAGGTGGATGACGCGAGGAATATTCGCGAGGGTGGTACTAAGCACAAGAAGAAGGAGGGACCATCCTCTTCTTCTAGTACGGGGAAGAGGCAGAGGACTTCTACTCCGCAGGGACAGCAAGGGCAGAGCCGCGGCTATCAAGGCCAAGGCCAGGGTCAATCCTCCCAAGGTGGGAGAAATCAGAGGCCTTCCTACCAGGCAGGCCAACGGACTTGCTATCATTGCCACCAACCGGGGCACATGAAGCGGGATTGTCCTCAGAGGCAGGGATCCCAGAGTTATGGGGCATCCCAGTCCCAGTCTTCAGTGGGGCACACACAGACACCTTATGTTCCTCCCTACCCCACTACGGGCCAGGGAAGCTAGTACCAGTTCCAGGGTGCTGCACAGACCCCTACTACATCACGTGCGAGTGCCACGCAATCAGGCCAGATGGGCCAGAGTTTGGGTCGAGGCCGAGGACAGGGTTCACAAGCAGGTACTTCGGGAACCCAGGGCGTGTCTACGCCATGATACCTCAGGCCGAGCCAGCAGACCAATCGGTGATACAGGGTACATTTCTACTCTCTCGTTTATGGGCTAGGGTATTATTTGATTCTGGTGCATCACATTCATTTATTGCTGCATCTTGTGTGGAAGACTTGGGCTTAGAGGTTGAGACATTGGAAGAGCCATTGCATGTGAGTTCTCCCCTAGGTGCTAGGGTGAGGGTTGGTCAGATATGTCGGGACTGTGAGTTAGAGATCTCTGGGATTCTACTCACCGTTGACCTTAGGGTCATGGACATGTCGGAGTTCGATGTCATCCTAGGAATGGATTGGTTGACGGCACACCGTGTTGTTATTGACTGTGATCGGAAGAGGGTCACTGCTTATACGCCTGAGGGTGTTTGTTTCAAGTTCCAGGGGGACAAGCATGGTGCTTTACCCCAAGGGGTGTATGACTCCCGATGGCACGGGCAGTTGATGGGTTGGCTAGCAAGCCTTACCCTAGAGAACGAGGAGAGGCAGGAGTTGGGTCTACCTCGAGTGGTTTGTGAATACGAGGATGTTTTTCCGGATGAATTACCGGGATTACCTCCACATAGGGATGTAGACTTTACCATTGAGTTACATCCTGGCAATTCGCCCATTTCTATGACTCCACATAGGATGGCGCCTGCTGAGTTGCAAGAACTCAAGGTCCAATTGCAGGAATTGTTGGACAGGGGGTTCATTAGACCGAGTACCTCACCATGGGGCGCTCCGGTGTTATTTGCAAAGAAGAAGGACAACACCCTTCGACTCTGCATAGATTACCGGCAGTTAAATAGGGTTACTATCAAGAACAGGTACCCTTTGCCGAGGATTGATGACTTGTTTGATCAACTGAGAGGGGCGCGGGTCTACTCCAAAATAGATCTACGTACCGGTTACCATCAGTTGAGGGTTAGGGAGGCAGATATCCCTAAGACGGCGTTCAGAACGCGGTATGGGCATTACGAGTTTACTGTCATGCCTTTCGGATTGACGAATGCCCCGGCGGCATTCATGGATCTCATGCATAGGGTGTTCCAACCCTACCTTGATCAATTTGTCGTAGTCTTTGTTGACGACATCTTGATCTATTCCAAGTCTGAGGAGGAGCATGAGGGTCACTTGAGGATCGTTCTTCAGATCTTGAGAGACCATCAGTTGTATGCCAAGTTCAGCAAGTGTGAGTTTTGGCTGACTGAGGTGAAGTTTTTGGGACATGTAGTGTCGGCTTCGGGTGTATCCGTAGACCCGGAGAAGGTCGAGGCGGTGATGAATTGGGAGAGGCCGAAGTCAGTTTTCGAGATACGCAGTTTCTTGGGATTGGCTGGGTATTATCGGCGGTTTATCGAGGACTTCTCTAGGTTAGCTGCACCTATGACGAAGTTGACTCGGAAGGAGATTAAGTTTGAGTGGAATGATTCTTGCGAGAAGGCATTCCAGGAGTTGAAGAGGAGGCTTACTTCAGCTCCTATATTGATAGTCCTAGAAAGGGGACAGAGGTACACAGTCTATTGTGATGCCTCTAAGGACGGGCTTGGATGTGTGTTGATGCAGTCCGGGAGGGTCGTGGCTTATGGTTCTCGACAGTTAAAGAACCACGAGCAGAATTACCCTACGCATGATATGGAGTTGGCGGCTATTGTCTTTGCCTTGAAGGCTTGGCGCCACTACCTGTATGGTGAGCAGTTTGAGGTGTTTTCAGACCACAAGAGTCTGAAGTACATCTTTACACAGCGGGACCTCAACATGAGGCAACGCAGATGGATGGAGTTTCTGGAAGATTACGACTTCACGTTGCATTACCATCCTGGTAAGGCAAATGTGGTGGCTGACGCACTTAGCCGGAAGTCAAGGGGAGTCTTGGCTAGTATGGCTTCCCGGGAGTGGGAAATGCTCGAAACTGTGGGACAGTTTGGGCTACATTACATGGGGCAGGCTCAGGGTACCTTGGGAAGTTTGGTGGCTACGCCGTCCCTACTGAGCAGAGTGATTGAGTCTCAGGGGCAAGACCCAGAGATAGTGTCCATTAAGGACCGGGTGCAGTCGGGTACAGGTGACGAGGGCTGGGCCATTCATTTGGATGGTAGTCTTCGGTATAGGGGAAGGATTGTGGTTCCCCAATCTCCAGATCTAAGGGAGGAGATTCTTAGGGAATTTCATTGTTCCCGTTTTGCGGTTCATCCAGGGGGCACGAAGATGTATCATGATCTTCGTCGCCAGTATTATTGGAGTGGGATGAAGAGACAAGTTGGTGAAATGGTTGGTAGATGTCTCACATGTCAGCAAGTGAAGGCTGAACACCAGAGACCAGCGGGATTACTCCAGCCTTTGGAAGTAGCTGAGTGGAAGTGGGAGCATGTCACGATGGATTTTGTGACTCACTTGCCACGGACATCGCGGGGACATGATGCGGTGTGGGTGATAGTGGACCGGCTTACGAAGTCGGCACACTTCTTGGCTGTGCGGATGACCTTCACATTGGAGGAATTCTGTAGGTTATATATACGGGAGATTGTCCGATTGCATGGGGTGCCCGTATCTATAGTATCGGATCGGGATCCCAGATTCACATCTCATTTTTGGGAGAGTTTTCAGCGAACCATGGGGACTCAGTTGATGATGAGCACTGTTTTTCATCCCCAGACGGACGGTCAGTCTGAGAGGACCATCCAGACACTAGAGGACATGCTGCGTGCATGCGTCCTAGACCTCAAGGGAAGCTGGGAAGATCACTTACCCTTGGTAGAGTTTGCCTATAACAATAGTTATCAGGCGAGCATACAGATGGCACCCTATGAGGCATTATATGGGAGGCCTTGTAGATCTCCGGTTTGTTGGACGGAGGTTGGAGAGAGACCCTCTACGGGTCCAGAGTTGATTAGAGACACCTCAGAGAAGGTGGATTTGATACGGAAGCGTCTTCTCACGGCGCAGAGCAGGCAGAAGAGCTATGCCGACA
This sequence comes from Ilex aquifolium, assembly GCA_951799425.1. Taxonomy (NCBI): domain Eukaryota; kingdom Viridiplantae; phylum Streptophyta; class Magnoliopsida; order Aquifoliales; family Aquifoliaceae; genus Ilex; species Ilex aquifolium. Next base: position 2,242,859 of record OX637402.1, on the reverse strand, counting down.
GACGGCGGCGACCTCTAGAGTTTGAGGTGGGTGATCATGTCTTCTTGAAGGTGATGCCTACAAGAGGAGTGGTCAGGTTCGGCAAGCGAGGAAAGTTGTCGCCGAGGTATATCGGGCCCTTCGAGGTACTTGAGAGGGTTGATACAGTTGCTTACCGGTTGGCGTTACCGCCTGATTTAGCAGGTGTTCACGCAGTATTCCATGTCTCTATGCTCCGGAAGTACACCCCAGATCCTACTCATGTGGTGGATTGGGGCGAGCTTGTGGTTGATACTGATGGGACCTTTGAGGAGGGACCGGTGCGTATCATGGATAGCCGGGAACAGGTTTTGCGAGGCAAGACCGTGCGGCTGTTGAAGGTGCTTTGGCAGCACCGGGGAGTAGAGGAGGCAACATGGGAGCGTGAGGACACCATACGTGCTAATTACCCTTTCCTGTTTGAGGATAGAGGTACATTTTCATACTTACAGCTTGGTATCATCACTTTGGGTATAAATTACTTGTTGCATATGCATGCTATTAAATGTGTATGTGTACGTGAATTTCGGGGACGAAATTCTTTTAAGGGGGGAAGAATGTGAAACCCGGGAAAATTTGAACTTTTTCTGAAAAAGGGCAAAATGGTAATTTGCCATTACTGCACGAATTTGAAATACATATGTTCTAGACCTCGGATGAGGAAACGGAGTGCGTCGTTGGATTCGCAACGCGAAATCTAGTGACCACCAGAAATTTCGTTGAATTCCGAGATAGTCGGATTTTGCACGTAGTTTGAGACGACTGCGTGGCGATTGACCTTTTAAAGGTCCCCAAAAACGAGGAATATTAAAATTCCTTAAAATTGGATTAATGTGCCAATAAAATTTATTTGGACTTAATCCGGGACTTAATGAGTCGTTTCGGGACGAAAAACGGACCCGAAAGTAATAAACGAGCGGTGCGATGTAGACCACACATTTAAAATTATAAATAGGGGCCTAAATATCTGAAAAATCAGATTTTCTTCTTCTCTTGGCCGGCTGAGCTCACACGTTGGAGAGAAAAGAGAAACCTAATTTTCTACCCTTCTTCTTCAAGACCCACCAAGTTCCTTTGGTTGGAAGGCTATAGTCCAAGAGTTAAAGTTCGTCTACTCGTCGAGGGCTTCGACTACGTACCAAGAACAAGGCGTTTCACCGAATATTCAAAGGGAGAAATTTTGGAAATCAAAGACTTTGGGTTGGTTTTGGTGCATTGAGGTTGCCTACATCTCTATTGAGGTAGGATCTTTCCTACTTGGGATTATTCTTACCTTAGGTGTTAGTAGACTAAGGGTTAAAAGTTATATATGCATATGTATTGAATTATATATATGTCTATAGTTATGGTAATGGAAAAGGGAGCATAGAGTTGGCCTAGGCTAACTTCTAGCTTGATTTTATTACATAGGAGTTCCATGTGGTTCCTCTTATAACTTGGTGAAATTTGAGCTATATGGTTGCTTGGAATGTGTTATGTGAAAACATGACTTTAATGACTACTAGGTGTTTGATAAAATGCCTAGGTGAAATTGTGTGTGTTACTTGCATGATGCTATGTTATAACATGCTTGGGTGATTGTGAAATCATATGCTTAGGATATGGTTGTTGGATGAAGAGTGTTGTTGATATATGCATGAAATGATATATTGAACATAATGAGATATGGTAGTTATGTGCTTTTGATATAATTGCCATTGATGTATTGGAAATGTTTATATGTTTGTCATGAGCATATTGAGCATTATTCTGTGTGCAATGGAACATCACATTGCATTTGCACGGGGATATCGCATCCATAGATATGAGTGGGTGTGTGTGCATGTTATACATGATTAATCAATCACCATTCTTGGTGCTTGGTGGATGGGCTCGGGAATGTTGGAACGAAGTTTCGACTGAGTCGCATGGTTGCATGGAAAAACTTGTGTCGGGTGTAGCAAGTAGGGCTAGACACTCCCTCGGGTGAAAAACCCGGAACCACTTGGTTCAGTCACTTGCCGGCGGTGCAATTCCAGAAAAGTGACACGGTGTACGGAACCGGCGGTGTGATTCCGAAGATCCGTTGCCCAACAAAGACACAAGGGTTTTGTTATAAAAACACCCATTCAATGGGTAGCTTCCAACAATGATCCGGTTTTGGGAAAACATGATTTCTTTTCAAATGATCATTGGAAGGTTTTTGCTCCGTCAATAGACGGGTCATCACACATTGGCATTGCATTGTGTTGAGGGAGTCGGTGAGGACTCGGAATGGGTTGCATGAATGAGTTTTCATCTCATTTCATTGCATGGCATTGTTGCATTCCAACATTGAATGCATAGTGTGTGTGGAATGATTGATTATATGTTGTATGTGAATATTACATGAGCATGAGCATCTAGGGGGGAGTAACCTCCGTAGAAAGTTTTCTACTGGGCGTTGTGCTCACCCTATACGGGAAACAATTTCAGGTGTCGGGTTTACACCGGCGATTGGCTCCCATGGAGAGCATCAAGGGTGAAGGGGGCCTAAGTGCGGCCTTATCTCAAGATTTTTGTAAACCTTTTGTTTTACAATGGTTTATGACATGTAAAGTTTGTATAAACAAACTAATTTCATTCCCTTTTTGAATTATATTTGTATGGGATAGATTGTAATGGTCGTGTATGGATCTTGTGCAAAATGTAAAAATATAGTTGTACATGTTTTGGATGATGTGGAATTGAGTTAGGATGAATTGGAAATGAAAAATGGAGCAAGAAAGCAAATCTGGGCAGCAACTACCGGTAGTCAATGGGTAACTACCGGTAGTCGACTGTCCAGTGTGTATTGGCTACCGGTAGACAACAGGTAGTCGTAACTCCAGAAGGTTTCGGCTACCGGTAGACAACAGGTAGTCGTGACTCCAGAAGGTTTCGGCTACCGGTAGACAACAGGTAGTCGTAACTCCAGAATGTTTCGGCTACCGGTAGCCGATAAACAGCTACCGGTAGCCAGTCCAAAAATCTGAAATTTTTTAAATGTGTTGCCAAATCTTTGGGCTTTGAATTTCCTTCCTTTAAATGATTAAAGTGGACCCTAATGGGGTACAAACCACGGTGTATGAGACTTTAAATGAATGTTAAACCGAATTTTCATTATGGGTTATAATCCCGGCTTAAAGACATTCTTGATGTGGTGTCGGGTTGAGCGATATCCACGGATGTTTCCGCAGGTTGATGGGTTATCAACGGGACCCCCGGATTTTGGGGCGTCACATCAGATACCCAACCTGGTTCTTCAAATGGTTCCTCTTCATGTGATGAAGATATTCCTTGTTGGTTTCCTATTTTTCCTCCATGACTCTTCTTTAACGAAGTTTTATCCACTGGTCCAAGACGCTCCACTGTTTTCCATGTTGGATTAATGATCACGCCTGCATTCCTGCACATCTGAGTAACTAACATTGCATACGGGAGTGTGAGCTTCCTATTATCCACAGCAATTATCATTTGGTCTAAGATTAAGTTTGGTAGGTCAATTGTGTGTCCCATCCCGAATGCATATAGGAAATAAGCATGGTCAATAAAAATTTGATACTTTAGGGCTCGTGGTAGCAAATTGTACACTGTTATCATATTTAGGATGCGATACTTATTTGTCAGGCTTCCTTGTTTAATGTAATTATTTGGGCGTCCCCAAATAAATTCTGGATTTCCTGTCAATTCTCTTCCTACTTCAGTCAAACTAGGTAGTTCAGTGTAAGGATATTGTGGTCGGGGTTGTCTTTGTATGGGCCGAAAGAATTCGGCTATAGTGTCTGGTGTAACTTGAAGAACTATTCCCCGAACAAATATACGCAGTAGTCTTTTTCCTTTAATTTCAGCATTACTGTAGAACTCCCGAACTAAACAGTTATATGCAGGAACAGATAACCTAACATATTGTAGCCATCCTCTTTCATGGAGAATTTGTCTTATGTTTTCAAAATCCTCATATATTACTATCCTTTCAGAAATAATATTTTTAGTTAGATAGTCCGTATCATACCAGATTTGTTGTTCCAAATTTTCAAACATCACCTCATTAAAGTTGTTTCCCGGTTGAGGTTGTTGTGGAGATGTCTCGGATTGCGAAGATTGATTCTCTCGTGCATGGCTTGAAGATCTTCTTGTTCGTTGTCTTCGATCCATAATTTTGACTGGTTCTTGGTTTGTAATTGCAGGTTATTTCTTTGATGTTCTACACTGGTGTTCTTTTTCCTGTCAATTCCTGCAATTTACAACATTAAATATAACTTTATTCTAAAAAATTTTACTAACCACTCTTTTTTTTCTTCAGGACTGTGGTGTTTTTATTTTATTATTTGTTATTTCTTATTTACGGATTTCCTATTTAATCTAATAGCTATTTATATTTATTTACAGCTATACATATATTCCCAAAAAGCTATACATTTCATTGATCATATCTAGTCTGTATCAGAACTATCTAGTTCAGTAACATTAGTGACACGGTTAATTTCAGATCTCACGTATCTGTTTAGCATCGGGCCGGAATAGGATGGCGTTTCAGGGTAATCCTTGCTCTGCCCATCCCTAATCCACCGTAAACGATCTAACGATCGACCTGAAATTGGTTCCGCACACTTATTATACTGTCTCAGATGTTCTGTACGACCACATTTTACACAAGCACATAGACGATTTGCTCTTCGATGTTTAGCATATGTGCTTTTTCCACATAGGGGTCGTGCTTGGCTTTCAAAGATTTCTAAATTTCGAACAGATTTAGCTTTTTGCATGATCAATGTATGTATATCTTTTGGAAATTGACGTAATAAAATTAAACTCAACCAAAATAATTTTTCGTCCATTTTTTTTTTTAAAATATAAAAATGACTCAAAAAATTATTTAAAATTGACTCCCTATCTGGTTCTTTAACGTCTGCCAGTCACAAAGACGAACAAAATTTTTAAATCACAATTACTATTTTAAACTCATAAAGTAAACTCATATGCCTATCTCCCCAATTGAAATTAAATGTTATCTGTAATATAAGAACAGTAATAGTTAACATTAGTAATAAAAACCAGGAATTTGTAGACTTTCAGCAATTATGATCTCTGGCTTTTACGCAGCAGATTTGATCTGTCAAATAAATTACAAGTAATTAGTGATATTATTAATAATCAAATAACAAGACACACATAGACTGGATCAAAAAGTTGTACATAAGTTATATCTTGAGTGAATCCATCATAATAGGGTTTAAGCCTTTGTCCATTTACTTTGAAGATACTCCCAGTTATTGGATTTTCAATTTCAATTGCCCCATGGTTGAAAACTTGTTTAACTATATACGGTCCTGTCCATCTAGATCTTAGCTTTCCAGGAAATAAACGAAGCTTTGCATTATATAACAACACTTTTTGAGATGGTTCAAACGATTTTCTCATGATATTTTTATCATGAAAAATTTTTGTTCTTGATTTAGCAATTTTTGCATTTTCATAAGCTTCATTTCTTAATTCTTCAAATTCATTAATTTGTAGCTTGCGACATACTCCAGCTTCATTTATATCAAAATTTAGCATTTTAATTGCCCAATATGCTTTATGTTCTAATTCTACAGGCAAATGACATGGTTTACCATAAACTAACCGATAAGGAGACATTCTTAAAATAGTCTTATACGCAGTACGGTAAGCCCAAAGCGCATCAGTTAATCTTAAAGACCAATCTTTACGATCTGGATTTACTTTTTTTTCTAAAATGTATTTTATCTCCCTATTAGCTAATTCAGCTTGTCCACTTGTCTGTGGATGGTATGGGGTGGATATTTTATGAGAAATCATGTATTTTTTCATCAGGTTTTCAAAAACTTTATTACAAAAATGTAATCCACCATCACTGATGATTGTTCGAGGAATCCCAAATCTAGATAAAATATTTTCTTTTAAAAACTTGATCACTGTTCTGTGATCATTATTTCTACATGGAATTGCCTCTACCCATTTAGAAACATAGTCGACTGCAACCAAAATATACAGATATCCAAAGGATGGAGGAAATGGTCCCATAAAATCGATGCCCCAACAATCGAAAATTTCAGTAACTAAAATAGGGTTTAAAGGCATCATATTTCTTTTTGAAATATTTCCCATTCTTTGGCATCTGTCACAGTTTAAACAAAAGATATGAACATCTTTAAAAAGAGTTGGCCAATAAAATCCACACTGCAAAATTTTAGCAGCGGTTTTCTTTGAAGCAAAATGACCTCCGCAAGCTTCAGAATGACAAAACTGAATTACCTGACTAATTTTATGATTAGGTACACAACGTCTTATTATTTGGTCCTTACAGTATTTAAACAAATAAGGATCTTCCCAAAAAAAATTACGTACCTCCCTTAGGAACCTATTTTTATCAGTCCAGGTATAATTAGAAGGAATAGTACCAGTAGCTAAATAATTAACTATATCTGCATACCATGGTACTTCGGTTATAGCTAAGAGTTGTTCATCTGGAAAAGTTTCTCTAATCGGAATTGATTCTTCTTTTATATTATAGTTCAATCTTGACAAGTGATCTGCTACCACATTTTCTACTCCTTTCTTATCTTTAATTATAAGATCAAATTCTTGAAGTAACAAAATCCAACGTAGGAGACGTGGTTTAGCATCTTTCTTAGTAAACAAATATTTCAAAGCTGCATGATTTGTAAATATTACAATTGACGACCCAACCAAATATGAACGAAATTTGTCTAATGCAAACACAACAGCAAGTAATTCCTTTTCTGTGGTTGAATAGTTCATTTGTGCATCATTTAAAGTTTTGCTTGCATAATATATAACATAGGGTTTTTTATCTTTCCTTTGACCCAATATAGCTCCTACAGCGTAATCACTTGCATCACACATTAGTTCAAAAGGCAAAGACCAGTCAGGAGGTTGCATGATAGGTGCAGAAATAAGCATGTTTTTTAATTTGTCAAATGCTAATTGGCATGCATCATTCCATTCAAATGTTATATCCTGACATAAAAGATTACAGATTGGTCTTGATATTGAACTAAAATTTTTTATAAATCTTCGATAAAAACCAGCGTGACCTAAAAAAGACCGAACATCTTTTACGGTTTTTGGTGAAGGTAGATTAGCTATTAAGTCGATTTTGGATTTATCGACTTCAATTCCTTTTTCAGAAACTATGTGACCTAGAACAATACCTTGTGTAACCATGAAATGACATTTTTCCCAATTTAAGACAAGGTTTGTTTCTTCACATCGAATGAGTACCTTTTCCAGATTTTCTAGACATAGTTGAAATGAATCACCATACACTGAAAAGTCATCCATAAAGACTTCTAGATGTCGTTCTACCATATCACTAAATATGCTTAACATGCAGCGTTGAAACGTAGCTGGGGCATTACATAACCCAAAAGGCATTCTTTTATAAGCAAAAGTTCCAAACGGACATGTAAATGTAGTTTTTTCTTGATCATCTATTGCAATTTCAATTTGATTATAACCAGAATATCCATCTAGAAAACAATAATATGCATGCCCAGCTATTCTTTCTAATACTTGATCTAGGAATGGTAACGGAAAGTGATCCTTTCTGGTAAGAGAATTTAATTTTCGATAGTCAATACATACACGCCAACCTGTGACTATACGCATTGGGACTAATTCATTTTCTTGATTTTTTATTACAGTAACCCCAGATTTCTTTGGAACTACTTGTGTAGGATTGACCAATTTACTATCAGATATAGGATAAATAATATTAGCATCTAATAGTTTAAGTACTTTTGTACGAACTATTTCTTTCAAGTATGGGTTTAATCTTCTTTGCATTTGACGAGATGGTTTAGCATTTTCTTCTAAGTAGATACATTGAGTACATAGAAGTGGACTTATCCCTTTTATATCTGCAATTGTCCATCCAATAACACTTTGATGTTTTTTCAAAACTTTTGTTAATTCTTTTTCTTGATTTTCAGACAACTTTGATGATATAATTACCGGATGTATCTCATTTTCTTCTAAGAAGACATATTTTAGATTGGTTGGAAGGGGTTTTAATTCTTTTTTAAAAACTTTGACATTTGATTCTACAAGCTTTGGTAATAATCCTTCACATTGTAGATTTTTTATAGATGCACTTTCAGATTCAGTATCCAATTCAAATAACTCTTTTTTTAGAAAATTCTTTTCAAACTAACTTTGAGTTAATGTCTCAACACAGTTTACGTCGTACGGTTCTTCTTCTTCTCTAGGTTGTTTCGTTCCTTTAAAAACATTTAATTCCAAAGTCATATTTCCAAATGAAAGTTTCATGAATCCATTCCTACAGTTAATCAATGCATTTGATGTAGCTAGGAATGGTCGACCTAAAATAAGAGGTATGTATTGAGATGCATACATCTGACAACTTGGTTCCGTGTCTATAACAATAAAATCTGCTGGAAAATAGAATTGATCCACTTGGACAATAACATCTTCCACAATTCCTCTTGGAATTTTTATTGATCGGTCTGCTAGTTGTAGTTTAATATTGGAAGGTTTTAACTCACTTAGTCCTAGTTGTGTATAGACTGAATATGTCATTAAATTACAACTGGATCCAAGATCTAACAGAGCTTGTTCAATTTGAAAATTTCCAATAAGACATGAAACTGTAGGACTACCCGGATCTTTGTACTTAAGAAGTGTATCATGTTGTATTATTGTACTAATTTGTTCAGTTAGAAATGCTTTCTTTGGTACATTAGTTCTTCTTTTTGTTGTGCAAAGATCTTTTAGGAATTTAGCATAAACTGGAACTCGTTTTATTTCATCCAATAAAGGAATATTAATTTTTACCTGTTTAAATAATTCAAGAATATCAGATTGATCTTTTTCAGTTTGAAGTTGCTTGACTCTTTGAGGGAAAGGTAAAGGGATAGGACATGGCAGATCTTTTTCACTTTGTACTCCTGGTTGCTTTTTGATTAAAGGTTCAGATTCAAGTGGTTCGTTTACAGGAATTGACTCACGTATTTTCTTTGAAATCTTAGGTTTGATGGTTTTATCAATTACCTTACCACTTCTTAGTGTTGTAATTGCTTGTACTTGATTTGACGAAGATTCAGAGGATACAGAATTAACATGACTCTGACTTTGTGGAGGTTTAGGTTGAGAAGGAAACTTTCCTTTCTCTGACGTACTCAAGGACTGGGTCAACTTAGCAAGATGACTCTTAATATCTTCAATACTCTGGGAAGTTTGAGCTTTAAAATCATTAAATGCTTGAGTTGTTTGAGTATTAAAACTCATTTGACTTTGAATAAATTGATTCATAGTATCTTCCAGAGCTCTTTTTTGAGGAGGTTGATAAGGTTGGTACTGTTGTTGATTTTGTAGCTGTGGTGGACCTTGTGTTTGATTTGTAGGTTGTGTATTTCTCCAACTAAAATTCGGATGATTTCTCCATCCTGGATTGTAAGTTTCAGAATATGGATTTGAATATGGTTTATTATAAGTTGGAACAACATTTGATTGTTCAATTAAAACTTCTTTAAAGGCAGGTATAGTTGGACATTTGTAACACCCCGCATTTTTCGTTTATATATGTATATAGATATATATTAAATAATAGTGGTAAAAATGTGGATATGTGTAGTGATGGTAGGAATAAACTAGAGATGCAAATTAATTTGGAAGTTGAAGTTTTGAAGGTGTGTAAGCTTGAGAAGAGGGATTAAGTAAGTTTCTAAATGGATTTAGGTCAAAATAAGGTTTCCATTGAGTCCGGAAGGTCGAAAAACCTTGGGAGAGGTGATATGGGGTGTATTAGAAGTTAGGAAGTATTTTGGAGTTAAAACACATTTTAGAGAAAATTTGGGTATAAAGGATTTTGGACACTGTCTACTATTTCGATCATAACTTTTTATTCTTAATTTCAAATGATCTGAAATTTTTACAGTAGATAGTAGACGTCTAGGGCTACAAAAGTGTATCTCATGAAAATTTTCCAATTCGACCTCTAAATGGGTCAAAAATGCATTGGAAGTGGAAATAGAAAATCTGGGTAGTGACTACCGGTAGCCAAAATCAGCTACCGGTAGCCAGTGGTCTAGTAAAGATCAGCTACCGGTAGCCAACCGGTAGTCGAGGGTCCCGTGTGTCCGAGCTACCGGTAGCCAAAATCAGCTACCGGTAGCCACTGTAAAAATCTGAATTTTTCTGTTCGCGAACCCTCGATTTTTCCTCCACTATAAATACATTTTGTCACCTCCTTAGCCTTCATTACACACCTTAAAACCCTAGAAAACATTAGAGAGAAAGAGGGGAAGAGAAAAACACAAGATCAAAGGTGAAAAACAAGGAATTAAAGGGTTGATTCAAGATCAAAGCCCTAGATTTCCAAGAACATCAAGGTAGGGGTTTTCTCCTTTTCTCTTACAATTGAGGCTAGGGTATTTATATATGTATGCTTTGGCTATCAATGGTATATATATGCTATGAAATCATCATCTCTTAGGCTTTTTGGCAAAGATTACATGTTTTGAACAAAGTTAGGGTTGAATACCCATGAAATCTCTTTTTATGTTTCAAAACCCTAGTTTTTGGAGAGTGATGTATTTCTTTCTTAAATGCTTTCTTTATGATGGATTTTCGAAACCTTAGTGCTTTGTGTTGGGTAGCAAAAATAATGTTATTGTGATCTCATGTATTTTCGTGGTTGGTTATTGAAAATGTCACATGCTTAAATTTGGGGATTTTGGATAAATGATTGTAAATGGAGATAAATATAGGGATTTTATTTTTGGTTGGGTTGTTTGTGATGCAAATGAGTGGGAGGTTTCTTGTAAGAATGCTCACCCATTCTCAAGAGGTTCCTAAGGATGCTTGAGAATAAATGAATGGGGGTGGAGGTTGCTCTTAAGTATGCCACCTACCGGAATAAATGGGGGTGGAGGTTGCTCTTAAGTATGCCACCTACCGGAATAAATGGGGGTGGAGGTTGCTCTTAAGTATGCCACCTACCGTAAGAATGGGGGTGGAGGTTGCTCTAAAGTATGCCACCTACCGGAAGAATTGTTGGGAATTGTTTATGGCCATTAATGTCAAGTTATGAATTATTATAGTATTGTGGAAAATGGTTTCCTATAAGAACTTGTGGGAGTATGGGATTCCACAAGGTCTTGTGGGAAACCGGTTTATATTTCGGAAAATGGATATGTCTTGGATCTTGGTTTCTTTTACTGTTCATTTAAATTACTGTCGCTACTTAAACTTGAGATCCATTTTAAAATGTCCCTGTTTTACTTCAAAGATTATATATACTATTTGTGAAATGAGACCGACCATTTTATATACTTTTATAAACCTTGTTCGAGTTTGGAAGGAATGTTGCTACAGAGCTTAGTGCTCACCCCCTACAAACAACATATTTCAGGTCTTGGTATAGAGGAGGAGCTCGGAACTGACGAGCCGGAATATTGGGAAGCTCCTATAGGAGGGAATGTGGATCCCGAGATGGACCTGTAGAGACATAGCTTCCTTTGTAATAGACTTGAGAATTTATTTTGAAATCATTTGAAGTTTAGTTTTCTTTTGTTATTCCGCTGCTAAGTTACGTTTGATCATTTGAGATGTAAATGCCATATCTTGGCTTATTCTTTTGGGATGATATTGTAAATTTTATGGATGATGAATGGAAAATTTTTCTTATTGATGGAATTATCTTAGTGCTCTCATGTTGTGAATGGTCTTAGAATGTAATGCCGTCCAGGGTGTGTTTTGGGGCGTTACAACATTCCCCAGCAGGATGTCCTGACAACGCACAAATTTCACACACTTGATCAGTAAAGGTTACAACAGATACTTGTTTAAGTTTTTTCATTTCTAAGGCTTCTAATTTTCGAGATAAATTAGCCATTTTAGCTCTTAAATCATCATCGTCTTTTAAAACATATTTCCCTCTTTCAGATATAGATGGCCTATTTTCCACAATGTTTGAAGAAGTTGAGTCCCACATCTGGGAACTCTCCGAAATAGTATCAAAAAATTGAAATGCTTCTTCAGGATTTTTACTCATAAATTCTCCTTGAGCCATCATTTCAACAAATTGTCTCATTGCAGATGGAAGAGCATCATAAAAGAAACCAACTAAAGTCCAGTTTTCAAATGCATGAAAATGGGTATTGAACACTACTTAGTGTTTTGGCCATAACTTTTTATCCTTAAGTCCAATTGATCTGAAATTTTTATAGTAGATAGTAGACATCTAGGGCTACAAAAGTATGTCTCATGAAAATTTTCCAATTCGACCTCTAAATGGATCAAAACTGCATTGGAAATTGAAACAAAAATCTGGAAGTCAAATCGTACCGGTACGCTGAACTCCAAAAGCTAGATCGTACCGGTACGCGTACCGGTACGCTGGACTCCAGAAGCTCAACCGTACCGGTACGCGTACCGGTACGCCCGATAGAAACCAGCCCGATCCGACTTCGGGTCTTTCTCCATTTCTTCCACTATAAATACTTAAGGCCGACTATTTGAGCCTCATTTCACCCATCCAAACCCTAGGCACCCTTAGAGAGCAAAAGAGGGAGAGAAAAACACAAAAATTAGGAGAGATTTACAAGATTAAAGCTCTAGTTTTCAAGATTTCACTTCTCCATCCATTCCCTCTTCTATAATTTCACTTCACCCTCACTCAAACCTCTTAGAACCAAAAGAGAAAGTAGCAAGGGAGCAAGAAAAAGGGGAAAAGGGAGTCTTTAAAGCTTGGGTTGCTAGAGATACTTGGTTGAGGTAGGGGATTTCTTCCTATGTTCTTACATTGAGGCTAGGGCTACATTATATGTATTCTTTTGGTTTAAAATCATATGTACTTGCTATTAAATACATGATTCTTGTTACTCTAGAAATAAATGCCATGTTTTGAACATTGTGATGGTTGGGTAACTATTAAATTTCTCCTTTTCATCTTCAAACCTTGGTTTTAAAGAGAAATGGACTTTTCCCTCTATTTTCCCTTAGTATTGCTTTCAAAACTTTAGTGTTTGATATTGTACACCAAAATGTTACTTATGATGATCTCTTGCTCATTTTCTTCCATCATATTATGAAACATTATATTAGAAATTGTGGAATTTGGTAATTCCTTGAAATGTTGATGAATTGAGAATATGTTGGTTTCCTCAATTGTATGGTTGTTGTGAGGGACTTGGATTGCCTTCGAGAGATGCCGTAGAGTGTTAGAGGTTAGTCTACCCCAGTGGGGGTGAGATGGTTTCCTAGCACTTGTAGTGGGTTGTCATTTGGTAATGAAACCCCTATCGTTCACTGGAGTTCGAACAAGGGATAATATATTTTTCCTAGGAAGGGACTCGTCACTGCCATTGGGATGGTAGATGCCCTTTCCTATAGTGCTTGTGATTATGATGTAAATAGGTGGACTAGGTATAATCGTTGGGTAGATTCATGAGAAGCAATCAACATACATGGTACGGGGATGAATCAATATACATAAGAACATGAGATTATTATTATTGTTACGGAATGGTTTCCAACAAGTGTTTGTGGAGGTATGGGACTCCACAAGGACCTGTCGGAAATGGTTATGGTGATAATTGTGACTGAGCTTTACGATTCATTTAAAATTCTTGCGAACATTTAAACTTGAGATCTATTTAAAATATCCTGTTTTTCCCTCAAAATGGTATATATGCTATTTGTGAAAATGAGACCAACCGTTTTATATGTTTTTTTTTAAACCTTGTTTGAGTGTGGGAAGATTTTGCTACAGAGCTTCGTGCTCATCCCCTACAAATTACATTTTTTTCAGATTTGGTGCTAGAGGAGGATCTCGGCATCGACGAGTCAGGGCATTGGGAGGCTCCACTCGAGGGGAACCTAGATCCCGAGGTGGATATGTAGAGATGTAGTTTCTCTTGTACTAGACTAGGTTATTCTTTTGGACACTGTAAGGTCTAGTTTCTTTTGCTATTCCGCTGTGCTACTTTAATTAATTTTTGAGATGTAAATGCCATGGTTGGGCATATTCTTTTGGATAATGATGTAAATATTTTATGGATGATGAATGAAGTTTAATTTATTTATGGATGATATTTAGTGCTCTCATGATGTGAATGTTTTAGAATGTAATGCCGTCTAGGGTGGTATTTGGGGCGTTACAAATTTGGTATCAGAGCCTAGGCTTTAGGTCTTACATGGGAGCTGTAGGTTATGGATCACCATTAGAGATATAGGATTAGGGTGAAGGAAATTGTGGTCTAGATTGGTATAAACTTTATGCCTTTAGACTAAATTTATACTTAGGATGTCTTGTACATCAATGAAACTAAATTGTGAATTGATGTGCAGGATGGACGGGTTACGAGGACGAGGACGTGGCCGTGGCCGTGGAGGTCAAGCACATCCACCACCACCACCCCCTCCGGATGCCATGCAAGGCATTTACCAATGCTTGAGGGAGCTCACCACTTTGGTACAAAACCAAAATGGTAACAACAACCACAATGGTGGAGCTCATCCTCTCGCTCAAATACCGGGCAACGGAGAGGAGAATAGGAGAATGATAGTTCTCCGAGAGTTTCTGAGACAACGCCCGCCTACTTTCCAAGGGAGCTCTAACCCTTTGGATGCGGATAGATGGATCCGCCGAGTGAAGAAGATTTGTGACGGCATGGGAGTTGCCGAGGACTTACGGGTGGGCTTAGCTATCTACTTGTTTGAGGGAGAGGCCGACCATTGGTGGGACTCCGTGAAAAGAAGGAGGAACCCCGAGGCACTTACTTGGGAAGAGTTCGACCAAATCTTCCAAGACAAGTACTTCCCTGAATCAGTCAGGGACAAGATGAAGGCCGATTTCCTTGCTCTACGACAGGGTAACCTGACAGTGGCCGAGTATGAGAGGAGGTTTGATGAGCTATCCCGTTACGCTACGGAGTTTATAGCTACTGACGCCAACAGGGCCAAGCGCTTTGAGCAGGGCTTGAGGCCGACTATCAGGGAGAAGCTGGTGGCTCTCAAGATCAGAGAATATGGGGATATTGTTGATAGAGCTACACTAGTGGAGAGAGATATAGATGACAGCCAGAGACGACAGAGCTTAGCGAGAGGAGGTCCGATCAGGACGGGCCCTAGCACTAGTGGAGCACAGAGGGCGGCACCCTACCGTCGTCCTGACCAGGCAGGAGGACAGAGACCTCAGGTAGCTAGAGGAGCGGGAGGTGTACCGGGGAGGACGGCCACAGACCCTCGTCAGTGTTTCGCATGTGGAGGAGTGGGGCACTTCAGACACAATTGCCCATCGCTTCCACCGAGGGACAACCAAGCGACAAGACAAGTGGCTGCAAACAAGCCACTACAGCAGCAGAGGCCGTTGGGAGCTCTAGCCCCAGGCGGCGCCACTCAGGGGAGGGTATTTGCTTTGACCCAAGCGGAGGAAGATGCCTCCAATGCCGTTGTGGAAGGTATCGTTATTCTTTACAATTCTTGGGCCCGAATTTTATTCGATCCCGGGGCAACTCATTCTTTTATAAGTACTGTGTATGCTACTAAATTGGGGTTGGGTTTCGAGAAACTAGAACATGCATTGAATGTTGACTTACCTACGGGAGAACAGTTGGGTACTAGTCGGGTTTGCAAGGGTTGCGTGCTTCGGATTGGGGAGCACGAATTGATCATAGATTTGGTTGCTCTAAATATGAAGGGGTATGACGTTATATTCGGGATGGACTTGTTGTCCGCTTTCTGGGCGGTAATGGATTGTTTTCGCAAGCGGATCTCGTTCCAATTACCGGGAGGGGTAGTCTTTACTTTCATGAATGATCGTAATTCTTCCCATCCATTTCCTACTACGGGTAGTAAATTCTTGAAAGCGAAGGCGGGAAGCCAGTTGAGTTTCTTAGCCAACTTGATGGGAGATGATCGGGATAATTTCCATGCGGATGTGGTGTTGATAGTATCGGACTTTTCGGATGTCTTCCCAGACGAATTACCCGGGCTACCTCCACACAGGGAGATTAAGTTCAAAATAGATCTCTACCCGGGAACCGAACCCATATCCATTGCTTCGTATCGGATGGCACCTTTGGAGTTGAAGGAGCTAAGGAAACAGTTAGACTATTTGTTGGCCATTGGGTTTATCCGTTTGAGTACTTCACCTTGGGGAGCCCCGGTCCTCTTTGTGAAGAAAACGGATGAGACTCTACGGTTGTGCACGGATTACCGGAAATTGAATTGGGTTACCGTGAAGAATAAGTATCCGTTGCCGAGGATTGATGACTTATTTGATCAGTTGAAGGGTTCGAAATATTACTCCAAGATTGATCTTCGCACGGGTTATCATCAGTTGCGGATTAAGGAGGAGGATATTCCTAAGACTGCTTTTCGTACCCGGTATGGTCATTTCGAGTATACGGTGATGCCGTTCGAACTGACTAATGCACCAGCAGCCTTCATGGATTTGATGCATAGAGTCTTCCGGCCTTACCTCGATCAATTTGTCATTGTGTTTATTGATGACATACTGATTTACTCACAGACTCGGGAGGAACATGCTCGTCATCTCTCTATTGTGCTACAAACATTGAGAGAACATAAGTTATATGCGAAGATGAGCAAGTGTGAGTTTTGGATGAAGGAAGTGAAGTTCCTTGGCCATGTTGTGTCCGAGCAGGGAGTAGCTGTTGATCCCGCAAAGATTGAGGCTGTGATGAAATGGGAACCACCGATGAATGTGACCGAGATACGTAGCTTCTTGGGTTTAGCAGGTTACTATCGGAGGTTCGTAGAAGGATTCTCAAAGCTTGCGATGCCGATGACTCGCCTTATAAAGAAGGGAGAAAAATTTATGTGGACTCAAGCGTGTGAGCTAGCCTTTCACACCTTGAAGGAGAAGTTGACGATGGCTCCTATCCTCATTATTCCGAGCAGTGGGGAAGGCTACGATGTCTACACCGATGCTTCACTACGAGGCTTGGGATGTGTGTTAATGCAAGGAGGAAAGGTGGTCGCTTATGGCTCGAGGCAACTTAAGGTTCATGAACAGAATTATCCCACCCATGACTTAGAGCTCGCCGCTGTGGTTTTTGCTCTTAAGTTGTGGAGGTGTTACTTGTACGGAGAGAAATTCCAAGTATTCTCGGATCATAAAAGCCTCAAGTACATATTCACTCAGAGAGACTTGAACCTTCGGCAAAGGAGGTGGGTTGAGTATTTAGAAGACTATGATTTCACACTCAACTACCATCCGGGGAAGGCGAATGTAGTTGCCGACGCTCTTAACAGGAAGTCTCGAGGTGAAATCAATTTTCTTGCGGCAAATAGGTGGAAAATGATTGATGCATTGGAGGAGTACGATCTATGGGTGGATGGACCGGAGTATCAACCATATCTATTCAATCTTGTAGCTCAACCAACGCTTCAGCGACGGGTAGTAGAGTTGCAATGCCTGGACTCGGCACTCGATTTGATTAGAGCCCGATTGGAGAATGGAGAAGCGATTGAGGGATGGTCTTGGAAGAATGGAGAGTTGAGATATGAGAAGAGGCTATGTGTTCCCGATGACTCGTCGCTAAAAGAGGAGATACTTGGAGAGTGTCATCGCTCTAAGTTTGCTATCCACCCCGGTAGCACAAAAATGTATAGGGACATGAAGCACCAATATTGGTGGAAGGGAATGAAGAAGGATGTGGCAAGGTTCATAGCACGATGTGCGGTGTGCCAGCAGGTGAAGATTGAACATCAAAAGCCAGGAGGATTATTACAGTCTTTGCCTATCCCAGAGTGGAAGTGGGATCACATCACCATGGATTTCGTGTCGGGTTTACCACGGACGTCGTACGGGCATAACGCAGTATGGGTTATTGTGGATAGACTCACCAAGTCCGCTCATTTCTTGGGTATGAAGATCACGGATACATTCGAGACCTTGAGCCAGCTGTATATCCGTGAGATTGTGCGATTACATGGAGTTCCACTTTCTATCGTGTCGGATCGTGATTCTCGGTTTGTGGCGAGATTCTGGCAAAGTCTACAACAAGCGATGGGGACAGAGTTACACTTCAGTACGGCTTTTCATCCCCAAACGGATGGCCAATCCGAGAGGGTGATACAGATTGTGGAAGACATGTTACGTGCTTGCGCGTTGAACTTCAAAGGAAGCTGGAGTGATCACTTGCCGTTGGTAGAATTTGCATACAACAATAGCTATCAGGCAAGCATTGGGATGGCACCGTATGAAGCCTTGTATGGAAGACCATGCAGATCACCGACGTGTTGGTTAGAAGCCGGCGAGAGTAGTTTGTTTGGACCGGACATTGTTCGAGAAACTACGGAGAAGATTCAACTCATCCGAGAGAGGCTACGGACGGCTCAAAGTAGACAGAAGAGCTATGCGGACCACCGACGAAGACCCTTAGAATTTAAGGTGGGAGACTATGTATTTCTCAAAGTGTCACCCAAGAAGGGCGTGTTTCGATTCGGCAAGAAAGGGAAGTTAGCGCCAAGATATACCGGACCATTTGAAGTGATCAAGGTTGTGGGCAAAGCGGCGTATCAGTTGCGGTTACCAGCTCAGTTGTCTGGGGTACATGACGTGTTCCACGTGTCGATGTTGAGGAAGTGTCAATCGGATGCAACTCCAGTCGTGGATTTGGAGGATATTGAAATTCAGGATGGAGCAACATATGAAGAACAACCGGTGGAGATTCTTGATGCCAAGGAAAAGGTGCTCCGCAATAAAGTCATCAGACTAGTGAAGGTTTTGTGGCAACACCATGGAGTGGAAGAAGCTACTTGAACCGGAGCAAGAAATGCAGGAGAAGTATCCACATTTATTCGCTACTTGAGGTAAGTTTCGAGGACGAAACTTTCTTTAAGGGGGGTGGATTGTAACACCCCGAATTTTCTTTTATATATTTATAGAGATATATATATAGTAAATAATATTTGTAAAGATGTAGATATATGTAGTGACATAAGAATAAACCGTAGGAATAAATGCTATGGAGACAATTTGATTGGGAAGTTACGTGTCGAAGATGTTTAAACTTGGAAAGGGTGATTAGACAAGTTTCTAAAAGTTTGTAGGTCAAAATAATGATTCCATTGAATCCGGAAGGTCGAAAAACATTGGGAGTGGTAATATGGATGTATTGGAAGTTAGGAAGTGTCTCGGAGTTAAAATACACTTTAGCGAGAATTTGGGTATGTGGACAAGCTTGGAGAAGATCTTTAAATCTTTCCCAACATTGATAAAAAAGTTTCTTTTTCCTTTACAACAAAATTCATTATTTTACGTCTTAGTGCATTAGTACGATGCACAGGAAAAAACTTTTTAAAGAACTCAGTTTGTAAAGCTTGCCAATTTGTGATAGAATTTGCTCTTAAAGAGTTAAGCCATAGTTTAGCTTTATCTTTTAACGAAAAAGGAAAAATTTTTAATTTAATCATTTCAGAATTATCTTGCAAAGTTCCACAGACTTCTTCAAATTCTTTCATATGAACATAAGGATTTTCATCTTCCAAACCATGGAACTGTGGTAGTAGTTGTATTGTTCATGGCTTGATATTAATATTTGGAGCGTCTGTTGGAAAAGCAAAACATGACGGAACATTAGTTCTAGTAGGATGTAAATATTCTCTTAATGGTCTAGTATTTTGAACTATTTCATGTTCTCTAGCCTTTTCTTCCCTAGGTACGTTTTGAGCCATACTTAAGTTAAATGATTCTTGTGTAGATGCAGATGAAGAAGATGAGGAAGATGAAGGAGTTGACTGATTTACAGAACCTACTGATGAATGAACAGACATAGACTATTAAAAATAACAAACTATAAACATATATAACAAACAAACAAATAATTTTTTTTTTTTTAAATATTAAATTTTATTTTATTTTTTTAATTACCTTAACTCCCCGGCAACGGCGCCAAAAACTTGATTCGCACTTTTTAGTGTGTCTGAATTATATTATTATTTTACACCCAAGTATAAGTAGTCAAATTGTAGTTTTCTCGGTTTTAAGTCCAAGTATCGATCCCACAGAGAGTTGTTTAGTAATTTAAAACTTAAAATAAAATAAAAATATTAAAGGTGTTGTTTGAAGCAGAATATCGTTTGATAGCTGGTGATGTGAGCTTAGCTTGATAAAGACGAAAATAAAGTGCGTAAATAAAGCAGAGTGATGACAGGAATATAAAATATACCCTTCAGTTTAGGGATCCATATGCTTTGTATTGCTTAAGTTAATGGAAATGTTACCTCACAACAATTAACTCCCATGTTACTGGTAAGTCAATCGGCAGGTCTGATGTATATAAATCATAACACAGCAGCTTCTTAGGCTAGCTGGTGGTATAAATAATAACTCAACAACTTCTTAGGAAAGCTGGTTACATAACCGCTTCAATTGATTAACCCAAGCAAACCAGAAGGACAAGCCATTCATGAAGAATACTTGAGTTATTCCCTTGATGTTATGATTGTTACTTGTTTATATAATAAACCATAACACAGCCGCGTCTTAAGCGAACTGGTGGTAGTATAGCATAACCCAGCAACTTCTTAGGAAAGCTGGTTACATAACCGCCAGTTAAACATCCTCAGTATTCCAGTGGAAGCAGAGCCATACCAATAGGAACACCATGGTTGTTAGACTGTCAGTCTATTTATATAATTTAGATATATATATAAACATATAGCATAACCCAACAACTTCTTAGGAAAGCTGGTTACATAACCGCCAGTTAAACATCCTCAGTATTCCAGTGGAAGCAGAGCCATACCAATAGGAACGCCGTGGTTGTTAGACTGTCAGTCTATTTATATAATTTATATATATATCTATATAAACATATAAATAAAACATCAGCATTTCCAGAACTCAAGCAATATTATACATATGTTCACCCTAGTTGAAGGGTATAAACGACTACTCACACTCCATTACTATAGAAAAGCAAGAAGTGCGGGTAGTATTCATTACAACAGAAATTAAAATAGAACTTCTTTCACAAAGAACACTTGAAACACAACCACTTTTATTATCATTCAAGACACAAAAGTGGCGGCAGTTCAACTGTCCAAATAGAAAGATTACAACAGAAATGTAGAAATACGGAAAGGGTGTCACACACCGGCTATTCCTTTCTCTTTTCTCTCTATCTTTCTCTAAGGTGTTCTTCCTTTGGAGCTTGGAGGCCGGCTGGTCTTGTATGAATAAGGGGCTGATTTTGTAGGTTGAAAGTAACTATATGTAGAAAAAAAAAACAAAGGAAGGCTTGGTGTGGAAAGGCTAGAGAATGGAGGTAAGGTGTGAAGGCTTTTCTCTTTGGTGTTGGTGTGTAAAGGAAATGAAGAATTCAGCCCCCTATTTATAGAGGAGGAGGTGCACGGCAAGGGGGGGGGGGGGGGGCTTTAGGAAGGTCATCCACCCTTTAGGAAGGTTATGTCTTGCAGTAGGGTTAGGTCTCGCCGTCCGGAGCTGCCACTTCGCAACCTTCCAGAAGGTTGTGCCTTGCAGTGATGCTAGGTGTCACCGTCTTGGGCTGCCACTTGTCTTGCTTCCATTGGTACACATGTCTTTTTCTTATTGGTCCAAGTGTCATGCTCCCATTGGTCCAAGTTTCTTTATTGCACTTTAGTCCTTCGTCATTTCCAGCTTTGCAAAATTGTCTTGTACTTTCCAGTATTTCTGCATTTGACCCTGCAATGTTTAACATAATTTATTAAAAACTTTAATTCACACCCAAAACATAATTCATAATATTTAGTTGTTTCATTTTTACAAAAGTGAGTACTTATCATTTTAATTTACACACAATTTAGGGTTAATCACTGGTCATGTTGATGAACAACCCTCCCACTACGATGAGGCGGTGCCTGTATTTGTGTATCATTAGGTTCTGCACGAGTATTGATATTCCTCCCACTATGACGAGGCAAGGAGATATCTTCTACTCTTTCATGGGATGTATCCTCTTGTACAGTTGGTATTGAAGAAGTATTCCCTGATCTATCTCATCTTAACTCCTTGATAACAATTCTACTATTGGACTTGTGATCCATCATGTAGTCTTCCTCTAAGAATCGGGCATTGGTGCTAAAAATGACCTTCTGATTGTTAGGACTATAAAAAAGACTACCTTTTGTTCCTCTTGGATACCCTACAACCAAGGAGACTTCTATTCTTGATTCTAGCTTATTCGCGTTTTCTTTCAACATGTGTGCTAGACTTCCCCAAATCTAAACATGCCACAGGCTAGGCTTACGCCTAGTCCATGGTTCTTTGGGATTAGTAGGTACTGACTTAGATAGTACAAAGTTCAGAATATATATTGCATTTTCTAAGGCATATCCCCAAAAAGAATTAGGTAAAACTAAATAATTCATCATAGATCTCACCATATCCATAAGAGTTATGTTCCTTCTTTCTGCCACACCATTTTACTGTGGTGTGTCAAGTGCAGACAACTGGGATGTAATCCCTACCTCTGATAAGTAGTCCCTAAACTCTCCTAAGAGGTATTTTCCACCATGATCAAATCGTAATATCTTGATACACTTCCCTTAACGCTTCTCCGTTTCAACCTTAAACTCTTTGAATTTCTCAAAGTATTCATACTTACGACACATCTAATAAATGTACACATACCTTGAATAATCATCAACGAAAGTGATGAAATATTCAAATTCTCCTCTAGCTTCGACAGTTATAGGTCCACACCAATCAGAATGAACCAATGTCAACTGATCTTTTGCTCTATAGCCCTTAGTCGTAAAAGACCTCTTGGTCATTTTACCTTCCAAGCAAGATTCACAGGCTGGAAACATCTCCACTTCCAATGAACTCAATGGTCCATTTGTAACTAGTATTTGAATCTTCCTTAAGTTAATATGATCCAAGCGTAAGTGCCAAAGATACATTTGGTTCATTTTAGAGGGTTCTTTTCTCTTACATGACGAGGTACTAGTGCTATTAAGTTCAGTCAATTGCAGTGTGGGTGAGACAGGAATAATAATATAAAGATCATCCACCAATGAACTACAACAGATAAAATGCTTATTATACTTAATAACCGCTGAGTTACTAAAATAAACATTATATCCATTCTTAACTAATTTAGAAATCGAGACTAATTTTCTTCTAATATCTACAAAAACATAAATGTAAATTTCCTACTGCAACTATTGCCACTCTAGTAGCATTCCCCATATGTAGATAAATCTCCATATCACTAAACCACCTGGTTTCCTAGAACCCCTACAAGATTTTGCAGATATGATTAGTGGCTCTCGTATCTACACGGCAAGTACCAGTAGGTAACACCGCTAAATATGATTCAACAATAAGTAAACGAGATTTACCTAGATTGTTCATTTTGCTGAGAAAAACTGAACATTGCTTCTTCTAGTGTCTTTACTGCTTGCAATGAAAACACTTGCCCTTAGTCTTTTTCACTACTCCCCGAGGGCTAACAACTTGCTTTTAAGCCTTTTTTTGCTTCTTCTTGCCTTTTGGCTTAGAAGTAGAACCTTTGTCAATCACATAAACATGAGGTTTTTTCTGGAAGAGACCTTCGGCTGCCTAGAGTTCTGCTAACGCTTATTCATATTATAATTAAGGTGAAACTGCTTAAAAGACTCTAGTAGAGATTGTAGTATGCTATCAACCTGAGTTTTCCTATCAATATCAGTTCATAAGATCTCCAATTCATTAAGAGAACTCATCATCTTTAGAACATGATCCCTTATTGGTGCCCCCTCAGGTGTAAAAATCGGGTAAATTTGAATTTTTGTGAAAAAGGGGCAAAAAGGTAATTTGCCACTTTAGTGCGGGTTGAAAACCCATATTTTTCTACAACTCGGAAGAAGAAACGGACCATAGCATTGGATTCGTCTCACAAAATCTAGTTACTTTGTCAATTTTCGTCGAATTTTGAGACAATCAGATTTTCACGTTTTACAAGGCGAGAATTTAATTTCGTACCCGGGTGTCGGGTGACCTCAAAAACGACCCCAGAAATAAAATTTTGAAAATTTTAAAATAATTTAAGGGAAATTCATATAAAAATATTTTGAACTTAAACCGGTACGAAATTTAATCGTTTCGAAACGAAAACGGACCAGAGAATAGGGAACGCGTGGCGCGACGTGGACCAAGCATTAAAGGGTATAAATAGGAGACAAAAATCTAATTTTTCTCCACAACTCTCTGCTAAGTTTGAACTTTGGAAGAGAGGAAAAAGAGAGAAAGCTCCACCTTCTCTCTACGATTTACGGAGTTTCGCCGATCGGAATCCTTCGGGCCACGTATTATAGTTCATATACGCGATGAGGGCTACGCAACCATACCAAAAAGGACGGATTTCACCGAAGATTCAAAAACGAAATCTTGGGGAAATCAAAGTTAGAGCTTGGGAGGTATTCTTGGAGGCTTTCTACATTACGCTCCAAGAGGTAGGGTTTTCTCCATAACTAGGTTTATTTCCAACTTAGGACAATTATAAGAAATTGGTAGGTTGTTAGATGTATTTTAGCACTTCTCTATTTTACTTGATTTAATGAAAATTGGTAAATTCAGTTCTAGTATGAATTGGAAATTAGAAATTGCTAGCTTGTTATTTCTTGGAAGTTTTGATAATTGGGTATGTAGAAACCACTTAATGTGATTTGTTGAGTTATGTGATAAATTTAGGCATTTTATGTGATTACATAATTTAGTTTCTCGAAGGTGTTTGATTAAATGCCTATGTAAAATTAAGTGTGTTATTGCATATATCATGTATAACATGCTTGGAAAAATAGTAGTTGAATGAAAATGTTGATATATGTTTGTTGATATATTGACATTGTGATGAGTTATGGTAATTATATGCTTAGGATATAATTTACCATGTAATATGTTGTTATGTGGTTAAATTGGCCCATATGGCATTCATAGCCTATTGGACATAATTTTTGTTTTGCAAGTGTGCATTACATTACATATGCATGGAGACATCGTATTTTGTGGGTGTGTGTGCATGGTTGTCATCAAACACCACACTTTGTGGATGATGGGTGGGCTCGAAAAAGTTAGGTCGAGGACCCAATTGAGTCGCAGATTTTGCATGATAAATTAGGTCGGGGTTAGCAAGATGGGCTAGAATATCCCTCGGGTGAGAGACCCAGTGTTTAGGATACGCACTCCCTTGGTTTAGTCCATAAAATGTGTTAGTATACGCGGAACCGTTGGTGGAAGTCCATGAATTCCGTGTCGACTGGGGGCCGTTGGTGTAAGTCCATAAATACCCACCCCAAGAAAGACCCGGAGATTTTTAAAAGGTCATTGGATGTGCAACATCAATGGCAAGGGCTTGGAATGTCCGATTTTATACTCATGGCATTGCATGGGTGATGGGAGCCAGTGGATTGAGTTGCATGAGTGAGTCTCATCTCATTTCATGGCATGACATAGTGAATTTCAACATTGAGTTGCATATTCTTGATTGGAATGTTTTGTGGCTTATTGAAATTGCATGTGACATTTCATATACATCTAGGTTAGGGAGTAGGCTCTTTAGGAGATACCCTATTGAGCGTGGCTCACCCTTTATGGGGAACATTTCAGGTGCGGGATATACACCGGTGGACGGCTCACACTCGGGGCCTGAAGGATAAAGAAAAGTCGACTTGTGGCTTTTAAAACCATCTTTTGTAAAACATTTGCTAAATTTGATTTTGGGCATGTAAATCTATGGAAAAGAATTGAAATCAAACTCATATGAAATATTTTTAATGTAAAATTGCATGTTGTTATATGAGTATAGATAAATGGACCTGGTGTGGTCAATATTGTATGATTGCATAGGTTGTGTTTTGGGTAGAGCTTCCCGTACAAAGGAGACTCTGCCCGAATTTTGTCAAATTATGGATCCCGTTAAATGGGGCATAACGGCGTGATATCGAGTTGTACTGTATCCATGGGGATTTCGCGGGTTGATGGGTGATCAACGGGTTAAAAAAGGACCCCCGGTTTTTTGGGCGTCACAGCTTGGTATCAGATCCTAGGAATACGATTTACCTAGGGCTTGAGGGGCATGGGTTTAGACCATTGCATTACATGTTATGTGCTTTAAATGCTACATGTTATGTGTTATATCTTATGTGAATTATATGTATGATGAAATGTATGTGGAAAAGAGACACTAGGGTTAGAGAACATAACCTTGGGGGTCGGAAAAAGAATGAATGAGATGGTTCAGGATGTAGATGTCTACTAGTTGGTGGCACATGCTCTACTAGTGAGATAAGGAGAAATCTCAAAGTTTGAACTTGATCCCTATCTTGGGATACTAAATAAATGATCTGCTGCTATTTGACATGTGTGTAGATGGAAAATAGAGGAAGAGGACGCGACCGAGGCGGTGGGCGGAACAACAACCAACTACCACTGGCCTTTGACCAACAAGCCTTCATGGAAGCTATTGGCACGATGGTAGCTACCCATGCACAGGCTAGCGCCAACGTGAGCCAATGAGGCACAAGTAACCTCCAAAAGTTTAAGGCACACAAGCCTTCGACTTTTATGGGAGGGGCGGATCCGATGGTGGCCGACCATTGGTTCCGGCAAGTCGACGAGATCTTAGAGGCTATGAAGATCACCTCCAATGCCACTAAGATAAGGCTAGCTGCATTCCAGCTAGAAGGAGAAGCCCATCTGTGGTGGGATTGGGCAAGGGCCTTGAAAAATCTAGAGGCAATGACATGGGAAGAGATCCTGGAACTCTTCATAGACAAGTACTTTCCATTGGCTGTTCGACATGCGAAAGCCTGGGAATTCTTGGATTTGAAGCAGGGGAGTATGAAAGTGATGGAATACATGGCTAAGTTCACTGAGTTAGCCCGTTTCCCCGATGATTACGCGGCCACAGACATGGCCAAAGTAAGGAGGTTCGATGATGGTTTGAAATTGTTCATTCGGGGAAAGATTGTGGGCCACCGCCTATAAGATTTGGACTCGATGGTCGAGATAGCCATGACTATTGAGCGAGAGGTGGACGACGCAAGGAGCATCCGGGAAACGGGTGCTCAGGATAAGAAGAAGGAGGGCCAATCCTCTTCTTCGAGTTTGGGGAAGAGGCAAAGGACTTCGACTCTACAAGGACATCTGGGACAAGGTTGCGACTATCAAGGCCGAGCCTCCAAGGCGGGGGAAACTTCAGGACTACCTATCAGGCGGGTCAGAGGACTTGCTACTTATGCCACCAACCGGGTCACATGAAGCGGGATTGTCCTTAGAGGCAGGGATCCCAGAGCTATGGGGCATCTGATGAGCACAAAATATTGTATATTTTATGGCCTCATTACATGCATTTTAATTCAACTTTGTAATTAATTACTTAGAGTTAGCCAAAGTTGTAAATAATGTTGAAATCTTGTGGTTGCAGGTAATTATAGCTTAAATGATGGATTTTAGAACCTTGCAACTATGTGTGGATGTGTGGTGAAGACATGGACACATTACATGAGGATTTGGAGGCTTAAAAGTGAAAGAAATCAAGGAGGTATCGGCGCTTGGTAACAAAGGCACCAGCACCCGCACCATTTCATTGCAGTACCTCGGTTTGCCTCCATTTTTACCATGATATATTTCGAATCTAAAAAAGTTCAAAACATGAAAGTTGTAGATCTGGATGTCTTGTGTATTGTGTCAAAATTTCATCTCAATCAGACAGTTGAATCAAAAGTTATGACAATTCTACGAAAACTGGTCCGGAGCAGAAGAGTACCGGTAAGCCGTACCGATACGATTTACCTACTGGTGTTCGACGTACCGGTACACCGTACTGGTACGCTCTTCTGAAACAGCCCAAACTGCCCAAAACACCTGCAAATTATCTCCACTTGCTTGGGGGTCCCACCTACACTTCTTCCACTTGTCCCCTGACGTCCCTTACACATTTACATGCCTCCCATCACCCATGCTTGGACTTTGGAGACATTGGCATTAATGGGGATGGGAGAGAAGGGGGCTGCCATGGTGGGTTGCAGGCTAGCCTGTCCAAGACCATCAACTCACCTACCATTGATGGGAGGCCTGCACACACATGCTAGGGACTACCATGGACGAAATTGCAAGGCTCTCACACTCCATATATTCAGCATTCACACAAGATTTTGGGGGTGGCTACCTAAGCTTAGGAGTAGTCCAAGGAAGAAGATGACGAATAGAAGATAGAGAACTTAGATTTTTGCATTTTCTTCCATCCTTTCACTTGTAATTTATTGTAAGACTCTTGTAACCTTCATTTATTGTCTTTAATGTCATTTATTTATAATGCTTTGCAAGTTTAGTTATGCATTCTAGATTCTACCATTGTTGTTTTGAGTTCTTCATTTTCAAGCTTTGAAATGGGTATTGAATATTTCTCTTCATAGCTTAAGATTTCTTGCTTTAAGTTAAGTTCAATGTTTCCTTTCTTCATTATGTCCATTTACATTATGCATGACTTTCTTGCTTTCATGAGTAGCTAGATTTTAAGTTGGCTAATCCAAGGGAAACCTCTTCTTGGGTGTGCCATTTCAACTCATTTTCTTTCCTCCTCTCAGAGTACGATGGTTCGGTTTGACTGGGTTGAGAGTGGATGCGGTTGTAAGTCTTTGATATCCCGTAGGCCTGGTCACGGGTTATACTTGGATCCTCACCTCCATTTCGTCTCTAGCTTTTCACGAATCAATCGTTCATCTAAGCTCTATTCGAGGAAGGCTTCGAGTTGATTTGGGATTCCTATTGGAATGACCTCTTTGGATTAGCCAACACTTGTTTTACATTTCATTTTCATTCACACACTTCACTCACAAAACTCAAACAAAAGATTTTACACTTTCTCTTTTTGACAAAATCACCTTCACACACTTGAACTTTCCTTCCTTGAGGAGACGACCTTGGAATACTTTTCCAAGTAAAACACGACAAGCAAAAGACTCCTTGCGCTTGGGGAGCACTTTTGTTCATTTCGCATTTCATACATTTCATTTCCATCACCATTCTGTTGCCCTATTTCCCACATCATTCCGAGGGAGAGTGACACTCCCCTACACACTATAAATCATATAGGGATGATATTAGGAGGTTAGGAACAACAACGTTTTACACCAAGCAGCATCTCAGTCCCAGTTATCGGTGGGGCATGCACGGACTCATTTCATTCCTCCCTACCCCACCATGGGCTAGGGAAGCCAGTTTCAGTTCTAGGGTGCTGCACAAGCCCCTACTACTTCACGTTCGGGGACTCTGCAATTAGGCCAGATGGGCTAGGGTATGGGCCGAAGTCGGGGACAGGGCTTTCAGGCAGGGACTTCGGGGACCCAAGGGCGTGTCTACGCCATCACACCTCAGACTGAGCCAGTAGATCAGTCAGTTATTCAGGGTACATTTCTACTCTCTCGCTTATGGGCAAGGGTATTATTTGACTCTGGTGCATCTCATTCATTTATTTATGTATCATGTGTGAAGGACTTGGGCTTAGAGGTTGAGACCTTGGAAGAACCATTGCATGTGAGTTCTCCCCTAAGGGTTAGGGTGAGTGTTGATCAGATATATCGGGGTTGTGAGTTAGAGATTTCGGGGATTTTACTCACTGTGGATCTTAGGATCATGGACATGTCGGAGTTTGATGTCATCCTTGGGATGGATTGGTTGACGACACACTGAGTTGTCATTGATTGTGATCGAAAGAGGGTCACTACCTACACACCGGAGGGTGTTTGTTTCAAGTATTAGGGGGAGAAACATGATGTTTTTACCCCAAGTAGTGTATGATTCTCGTTGGCACGGACAGTTGATGGTCTGGCTTACGAGCCTTACCCTAGAGGACGAGGCGAGACAGGAGTTGGGTCTACCTCGGGTGATTTGTGAGTATGAGGACGTTTTTCCAGACGAACTACCGGGATTACCTCCACATAGGGATGTAGACTTCATTATTGAGTTGTACCCTGGTACATCTCCCATTTCTATGACTCCGCATAGAATGACACATGCAGAGTTGTAAGAACTCAAGGTCTAATTACAAGAATTGATGGACAAGGCTTCATTAGACCGAGTACCTCACCTTGGGGCGCTACGGTGTTGTTTTCCAAGAAGAAGGATAAGACTTTTCGGTTATGTATAGACTACCGACAATTGAATCGGGTTACTATCAAGAATAGATACCCTTTGCCGAGGATTAATGATTTGTTCGATCAACTGAGAGGGGTGCGAGTCTACTCCAAGATAGATCTACGCACGGGTAACCATCAGTTGAGGATTAGGGAGGCGGATATCCCTAAGATGGCATTTAGGACACGGTATGGGCATTTCGAGTTCACTGTGATGCCTTTTGGATTGACGAATGCCCGACGACGTTCATGGATTGCATGCATAAGGTGTTCCAACCCTACGTAAATCAGTTTGTCGTGGTCTTCGTTGATGACATTTGGATCTACTCCAAGTCTGAGGAGGAGCATGAGCGTCACTTGAGGATTGTTCTCTAGACCTTGAGAGACCATCAGTTACGCCAAGTTCAGCAAGTGTGAATTTTGGCTTACGGAGGTGAAATTTTTGGGACACGTGGTGTCGGCTTCAGGTGTGTCAGTTGACCCAGAAAAGGTTGAGGCGGTTATGAGTTGGGAGAGATCGAAGTCAGTCTTCGAGATACGCAATTTCTTAGGATTGGCGGGATATTAAAGGAAATTCATTGAGGACTTTTCCTAACTAGCTGCACCTATGACGAGATTGACCCGGAAAGAGGTCAAGTTTCAGTGGGATGACTCGTGTGAGAGAGAATTCCAAGATTTGAAGGGAAGGCTCATTTCAGCTCCTATTTTGATAGTCCCAGAAAGAGGACAGAGGTACACAGTGTATTGTGATGCCTCCAATGACGGACTTGGATGTGTTCTGATGCAGTCCGGGAGGGTGGTAGCTTATGATTCTCGGCAGTTAAAGAACCACGAGCAGAATTACCCTACGCATTATATGGAGTTGGCGGCTATTGTCTTTGCCTTGAAGGCTTAGTGCCACTATTTATACGGTGAAAAGTTAAAGGTGTTTTCGAACCACAAGAGTCTGAAGTACATCTTCATATAGCGGGACCTCAACATGAGGCAACGCAGGTGGATGAAATATTTAGAGGACTATGACTTCACTTTGCATTACCATCCCGGTAAGGCAAATGTGGTGGCTGATGCACTCAACTAGAAGTCACGGGAAGTCTTAGCCAGTGTGGCTTCCCGGGAGTGGTAGATGCTCGAGACTATGAGGCAGTTTGGGCTACACTACAGGAGTCAGGCTCAGGGCACTTTGGGGAATTTGGTGGCTACGCCTTCCCTACTGAGCATGGTGATCGAGTCCTAGGGACAGGATAGAGATATTGTCTATCAGAGACCGGATATAGTCGGGAACAGGTGACGAAGGTTGGGCCATTCACGCGGATGGTAATCTTGGGTATAGGGGAAAGGTTGTGATTCCCCAGTCTGCGGATCTGAGAGAAGAGATCCTTAGGGAATTTTATTGCTCTGATTTTGCTGTGCATCCAGGTGGCACGAAGATGTACCATGATCTTCGCCGCCAGTACTATTAGAACGGAATGAAAAGGCATGTTAGGGACTTTGTCAGTCGATGTCTCACGTGTCAGCAGGTCAAGGCTGAGCACCAGAGACCCGCGGGGTTGCTCCAGCCTTTGGAGGTGACTAAGTGGAAGTGGGAGCACGTCATGATGGATTTTGTGACCCACTTGTCACGGATATGATGCGGTGTGGGTGATAGTGGACCGGCTTACGAAGTCGGTACACTTTTTGCCAGTGCAGATGACCTTCACATTAGAGGAATTATACCGATTGTACATACGGGAGATTGTCCGGTTACATGGGGTGCCCGTATCTATAGTATCATATCGGGATCCCAGGTTCACGACCCATTTTTGGGAGGAGCAATGCTATTGGGACCTAATTTACTGACCTAATTTGCTGACCTAATTCACTATGACCTTTGGATTGACTGTGGGTTCCATCAAACATTGGAACTTGGTGTTAATCCAATGGTTCCAATGAAGCCACGTCATTAGGTCAGCAAATTATGTCAGATTTTTAGGTCCAAATAGCATTTTCCTTTTGGGAGAGTTTTTAGCGGGCCATGGGGACACAGTTGATGATGAGCATTGATTTTCATCCCCAGACGGACGGTCAGTCGGAGAGGACCATCCAGACTTTAGGGAACATGCTACGGGCATGCGTCCTAGATCTCAAGGGTAGCTGGGAAGAGCATTTACCCTTAGTGGAATTCGCCTACAACAATAGTTATTAAGCAAGCATACATATGACACCCTATGAGGCACTTTATGGGAGACCTTGTCGTTCTCCGGTTTGTTGGACGGAGGTTGGACAAAGACCCTCTACGGGTCCGGACTTGGTCAGAGACACCTCAGAGAAGGTGGACTTGATACGGAAGCGTCTTCTCACGGCTCAGAGACGACAGAAAAGCTACGCCGACAGACGGCAACGACCTCTAGAGTTTGAGGTGAGAGATCACTTCTTTTTGAATGTGATGCCTAAGAGGGGATTGGTCAGGTTCAGGAAGCGAGAAAAGCTATCGCCGAGGTATATCAGGCCCTTTGAGGTACTCGAGAGGGTTGGTACAGTTGCTTACCGGTTGGCGTTACTGCCAAATCTATCTGGTGTTCACGTGGTGTTTCATGTCTCTATGCTCCCGAAGTATACTCCAGATCCGACACATGTGGTGGATTGGGATGAGCTGATTGTTGATACGGATAAGACCTTTGAGGAAGGACCAGCGCGTATCATGGACAGCCAAGAGCAGTTTTTGCGAGGCAAGACCATGAAGCTAGTGAAGGTTTTGTGGCAGCACCGAGGTGTGGAGGAGGCGACATGGGAGCGTGAGGACACTATACATACCAGTTATCATTTCTTATTCGAGGATGGAGGTACATTCTTATAGCCACTTAGTATTATGTGACTATAGCATATGCATGTGGTTGAATGTGCATGTGTGTGTGAATTTTAGGGTCGAAATTCTTTTAAAGGGGGAAGAATGTAAAACTCGGGTAAATTTGAATTTTTGTGAAAAATGGGCAAAAAGGTAATTTGCCACTTGGGTGCGGGCTGAAAACTCGTATTTTTCTAGAACTCGGATGACAAAATTGACCTCATCATTAGATTCGTCTCGCGAAATCTAGTTACCTGTCAATTTTCGTCGAATTCCGAGAAAGTCAGATTTTTCACGTTTTACGAGGCCACCGAGTGTCGGGTGACCTCAAAAACAACCCCAGAAATAAAATTTTAAAATAATTTAAGGGAAGTTCATATAAAATATTTTGAACTTAAACCAGGACGAAATTTAATCGTTTCGGGACGAAACGGACCCAAGAATAAGGAACGCATGGCGTGACGTGGACCAAGCATTAAAGGGTATAAATAGGAGACAAAAATCTAATTGTTATCCACAAATCTCTGCTGGATTTTAACTTTGAAAGAGAAGAGAGGGAAGAGAGGAAAAAGAGAGAAAACTTCACCTTCTCCCTACGATCTACGGAGTTCTGCCGGTCAAAATCATTCGGGCCAAGTATTAAAGTTCATCTACGACAAGGGCTACACAACCATACCAAAAAAGACGGATTTCACCGAAGATTCAAAAATAAAATCTTGGGAAAATCAAAGTTAGAGCTTATGAGGTACTCTTGGAAGTTTTCTACAACTCGTATTACGCTCCAAGAGGTAGGATTTTCTCCTTAACTAGGTTTATTTCCAACCTAAGATGATTATATGAAATGTGTAGGTTGTTAGATGTATTTTAACACTTGCCTATTGTAGTTGATTTAATGAAAATGGGTAAATTCAATTATAGTATAAATTGGTAATTAGAAATTGCTAGCTTGTTATTTCTTGCCAGTTTTGATAATTGAGTATGTAGAAACCACATAATGAGATTTCTTGAGTTATGTGATGAATTTGGACATTTTATGTGATTACATAATTTGGTGCCTTGAAGGTGTTTGATTAAATGCCTATGCGAAATTAAGTGTGTTATTGCATAGATTATGTATAACATGCTTGAGAAAATAGTAGTTGAATGAAAATGTTGATATGTATATTGACATTGTGATGAATTATGATAATTATATACTTGGGATATAATTTGACATGAAATATGTTGTTATGTGGTTAAATTGGCCCATATGGCATTCATAGCATATTGGACATTATTGTTGTTTTGCAATTGTGCATTACATTAGATATGCACGGAGACATCGCATTTTGTGGGTGTGTGTGCATGGTTGTCATTAAACACCACACTTGGTGGATGATGGGTGGGCTAGGGAAAGTTGGGTCGAGGACCCGATTGAGTTGCACGGTTTGCATGATAAATTGAGTCGGGGTTAGTAAGAAGGGCTAGACTATCCCTCGGGTGAGAGACCCAGTGTTTAGGATACGCATTCCCTTAGTTTAGTCCATAAAGTGTATCGGTGTACGCGGAGCTGTTGATGGAAGTCCATGAATTCCGTGTCGGCTGGGGGGCCATTGGTGTAAGTCCATAAATACCCACCCCAAGAAAGACCCGGAGATTTTTAAAAGGTCATTGGATGTGCAACATCAATAGCAAGGGCTTGGAATGTCCGGTTTTATACTCATGGCATTGCATGGGTGATGGGAGCCAGTGAAGGTTTGGGTTGAGTTGCATGAGTGAGTCTCATCTCATTTCATGGCATGACATAGTGAATTCCAACATTGAGTTGCATATTCTTGATTGAAATGTTTTGTGGCTTGTTGAAATTGCATGTGACATTTCATATGCATCTAGGTTAGAGAGTAACCTCTTTAGGAGATACCCTATTGAGCGTGGCTCACCCTTTATGGGAAACATTTCAGATGCGGGGTATACACTGGTGGACGGCTCACACTGGGGGCCTCAAGGATGAAGAAAAACTGACTTGTGGCTTTTAAAACCATCTTTTGTAAAACATTTACTAAATTTGATTTTGGGCATGTAAATATATGGAAAAGAATTGTAATCGAACTCATATGAACTATTTTTAATGTAAAATTGCATGTTGTTATATGAGTATGGATAAATAGACCCGGTATGGTCAATGTTGTATGATTGCACAGGTTGTGTTTTGGGTACAGTTCCCCGTACAAAGGAGACTCTGCCCGAATTTTGTCAAATTATGGATCCCGATAAATGGGGCATAACGGCGTGATATCGAGTTACACGGTATCCACGGGTATTCCGCGAGTTGATGGGTGATCAACGGGTTGACAAAGGACCCCCAATTTTTGGGGCGTCACATCAGGCATGCTTATGTTCATCAGATCTTTTCTTGCAACTTATCTAGTAGCACAACTTTGATCCCAAAATATTATTTGAGGTTCATAATCATGTCGTAGGCAGTGGTCATAAACTAATGCTTATTTTGCAGCACACTTAACATATATGTCAAAATCTAACACTGCGACATCTCATCAACCTTTTTCCACCTCTAGTGAGCTTGAACTTCTTGTTCAGTTAACCCTTCACCGATTTTATCAGAACAAAGATCAGTGAACTCAAACTTATACTCCTCTACAGTCAACACAATATTCAAGTTTCTTTTCTAGTCTTATAGTTTGATCCAGTTAGTTTGTGTTCTTTAAGTATGATGGAAAGATGATTAAATGAACCCATTTCAAAACCTGAAAATCACATAATGGAAAATTATGATGGGCAAAATAAAAAACATCGAATTCAAATTTAAATTTGGTTCCCTATACCAATTTCTAAATGAATTTTTTAGCAGCATGAATCAACATGAATAGCATGCTTTAATATGGAGGACGTCTACTATCCATCATTTGTCCAAATAGGCCATTGTCTATTAGCTTTACTCTCTAGCTACTATACCGTGACAAGTAAAATTAAATAGTTGGCTTAGCTTTAGTCCTATAAATAACAGTAGTAACTCAGATAGGGAGGATACTGTTATTTATAGCTAAGTGTATACTATTATTTAATTTTGTGTCAATTGTTTCATAATGAGCCCCTAAGATGGAAAAGTAAACTCATACTAGCAATTACCCAAAATTATCCTTTTAGAAAGTTTGTATTGGTGATTCTGTAATTAATTCATCCAATGGAGAGGAAGTCACTAAAGCCAACACAAAAAATTAATTACATCACCTACAAACCAATAATGGAGACTGTGGGATTTATACAAAATAAATTCTCTCACCCACTTAGTTGTTTAATACTTTGTGAGGGCTATCAAAAAATATTGTATCCAATTTTTATTAATATAAAATATAAGGATGTTTGACATATTTATAAAGATACCGAGTTACCCCAGCTTTATATGTAGTACGTATACATGTAATAAATAAAATATCAAATTCCCACAGCTATACATACAAAAATTTGAGAATTTTATTTTATTTTTCTAATTATATACATACTTTGAACATCCCAATTTTAAATCAATATAAATTAGATACTAGACCATGATGGATAATCTAAATCAATTAATTATCCATGTTGTACACATATTAGGTTACTGTTATATAATTAACTACTCATACAATCAAGATATACATGAATAATAAAAAACAAAGATCAACATAAATAAGGAGACTAATTAAACAAAGATTCGAAACTATTATAGTCATGTCTAGAGTTTCAATACAATAAAGAGTCTACAATAGTCCTTGATAAATCCAGCTATCTCCATGTTGCGCTACGCTGAGTTTTCGAGGATCGACCTACCCGATCAGGTTGCCGAAACCTAAATGATTTCTAAAATAGTTTCTTCTACCCAAAAAATATTTTTGCTGTGAAAACTAGTTTTGAAAAAGTCGTCTTCCACAACAAATCTCATACAAAAAACATCAACAATAATACATAGTCCTATGCCTCACATATTACCATCAATATTACAGCACGAATAAACCATCGTATGAATCCTTCCAATAATTTTAACCACAAATAAAGCATCATGGAATCCAATCACATAAAACCATAATAAAATTAGGCAACCATAATAGAGGGACAAGAATACTATAAAACAAAGATTGCCAAAGTTCTACGTTCTACTCATCAATCATGATATACATCTATTTGTTTTACTTAGATAACATGGTTGTATTCAATATATACGTGGTATCAACGAAGACTCTGATACCACTTACTGGAACGGTAGTCCCAAAAAACTGTTGACAACACGTATAATTGATTACAAAATTTTTAGTCATCTATGCAATACCCCAACTTGGAGATATATATATATTGGAGGTTAAAAATCAAATATGTTAAATAAAACCTTATAACTTGGACATGTGATGGTACACCCGATCTTCTTACAACCACTAGAACAACCAAAATAGAGTTTAAGTTTTAGTATGTATATAGATGGGTAGCATTCACCACGTAAACCTCAAGCTTACCAACCATCAAAAGTATTAATAAAATTTACTAATTACAATGCTTCACAAGTTAAAGGAAACATAGAAGACTCCACGATAAGATCCCCCTTGACCACCTAGACTCAGTAGTGGACTCTCCTCATACTTGATTTACCTGGACACATATAAATAATAGAATGTGAGCATCAAAAGCTTAGTGAATGCTTGTACACAAGTAATAAGAAGTGACATCATGATTATAATAAAATTTGTATCATCTCAAACATAAAAGAGGTGAATATATCGTAAATATTGTCACATTTGCTCATACATCGGCTAGAACCACTATTGCTTGTCATTATGGTTATACCTGCTTACTTGCCGCCAAAGAAGTAACATACCTACCACTTAGGAAATAAATGCCTTATAAACAATAACCACCACACATGTTATAATCTGTCACACAAACAACATACACCACATAGGCAACATCCGCCATATAGGACATAAACTGTCACACCAATAGCCTTTGTCCTTCAAATGACCCAAGCCACAAATAATTCTCGTTCTCGTCACTGAGATGACTCAACCACATAACTAAATCCCGTCACGCAAATGCCCGTCATTTAGATGGCTCGAATCACATGGATAATTCCTATCATGTAGATGACTCGAGTCACCTAAATAACTCATGTCACGTAGATGATTCATATCAAACAATTAAGTCTCATCAGTTAGATAACTCACAATCACCTAATAATCCCTGTCACATAGACACATCAAATCACATGATTATTTTATGTCCTATCATATAGACGAATCACATTCACAAGAAAATTCACCATACACACAATCAACTCGAATAGTATGCATATGTTTCATCACGTAGTCAACCCAAGCCACAAAGGCTTACCTTGTTGCTTAGACAACTTTCGACACACCACAGTATTTTACCACTTAGTTGTTATGTCTCAACAAACAATAAAAAAAAAACACATAACCAAAGCTTAACTATTTATCAATCACAGATGTAAGGTAGCGCACCTACCTTGCAGAAAGTTCTATCTCGTAGATGACCACTCCGCCGGAGCTTTTAGTGCGGCGTTCTTTGCGGTGCTCGTCTACAGACCTGACATATCTAATATTCACAATTCCACTCGAGTATTAATAAGTAATACCACTTAAGTTCGAAATGGTTTACTCGAACCGAGTTTAGAGTAAACCATTTACATTGAGTATCGTTATCTACTTGAATAGATTAAACTAATAGTTTGATAATCAACTCGAGTCAAGTGAAGTAATCCATTCGCATCGAGTAAAATTATCAACTTGAATCGGTTTGAGCTAACCTTCTTGAATCTATTTAAGCAATATTTATTCGAACCAAGTACTCCCAAATTAAAATTTTCTCGTAAAATTATAAAATTCACAAAAGTATAATTGAATTTACATAATTTTCTATAAAATCATAAAATTACATGTTTTCTTGTAATTACTCATACACATGGCTTTCATGAGAATTCAAGAACAATTTATAAAATTTCTAAACTACCCACCAAACTACTATCTCTCTCGACCAAAATTCAACCGACATACAACAATCCCATTCTTTTTATTTTCCATGCAACAACATTAATTATGCTCACACAACCATACAAGCATTATGTTTATCCTCCATGCAACACCCATGGTACTATTTACTCACAACAAGCATCACACTTAACCAACATGCAACCCCCATCATACATGCACTAAATTAAAGTCACACTCCAATTTATTTTCATAAAATTATGGAAATACAAAGGAAAAACATGTCATTTCTTACCTTAAATGGGGATGTGTATCAACCTACAATTTTCACACCAATACCTCACCCATTCTTCTTTTCTTTTTCTATCTTCTTTTTCTCCTTTTTTTTCATTTCTTTCTTCTCCTAGCCGATGGTCTTCTCTCCTCTTCCCACAATTCTTCTAAGTGTTTATATATATATACATATATATATGCCTTACATATAAAATTCTCTAGTGGAGACTCCACTAATACCTTGTCCTTCAATCCTAGCCGCCCCCACCTTCCCCCACTTGATCTCCACCATCCATTGGAAGTTAGTGGGGAGCCCACTAACTTGTATATATATATATGTACACTCTTTGTTTTTATATTTGTTTTATATACCACACACCTTTAATTTCGCAAATAAAACCTAAAACTTTTATCGAGATCCATACACCATTGCCCTCCCACATTTTTAATATTAAAATGCCTATCATCCATGCTCGGGTCTCACAGTCTATTAACCCAAGGTAGAATTAGGGGTTTCCTTTGACACGCAGAACAACACAAACAAGAATGATGCAGATCGAATAGCAACTCGATAGACCTCTCACGATCATATACCATATATCCTTTCACGCCAAAATCTGAATACAGTGTGGGCTTCAATCCTCTGAATTCCTCCTTGCTTTTTCTCTCTGTCTTTTCTAAACGTGAAGGTAAATGTTATGGCAGAGAAAACTAGGGAGTACGTTTATTTATAGGTTATAGTAGAGACTCTAATGAGAAATAAGGATCGGGCTTTCAATGGGCCTAGGAATCTGACGTTCAACCCAAAATAAACATCCTATGGTCCATTGATAATAAGTTAGTCTACTAAAAACTTATTATTGATATTCCGAGCCTTATCTAAAAATTATATTTCCTCATTATTATATGCTTAATAATGTCCACACGTTTAAAAATACAGATGCATCAATTAATTAAATTTCTGAAAATTATATTTAATTAACTTCTTTTTATCATTGAAATCTTTTCACTCAACTTATTTGTCATGTCGAATAATTAAATCCGCCAACAGGGTTTGACATTGACAAAACTTATGAGTTACCTCAAGAGGACATCATCAACCCATTTAAATATCAATATGCGGTTTCCTTTAATAATTAATTTTCACCATACAAATAATGTCATCTATCAATTCACTGAGTTTGTTGACTCAAAATATAAACTTCACTCTTTGATGAATTAAAGTAACAATCATTATATGCATGTGTCAGTTAAATATCTCAAGATTAAGAGCTTAAGCAATCATAATAATCATGAGGTATTTATTTTCTTATTTAGTCAGTAAAAGAAAAATAACTTCAATAATGGTCATATCCAATACACAAAGTTTAACAGTGCAACAATCTGAGATATCAGACAGTCTCCTATAGCCAAGACATATTATGCTAGAAGATTGAACTATAATCCTACTGATGGTGTATCCAATTTCATTTAAGACTGTGCACCTTTACTCATATCATACAAATATCTGATAATCTGATCTTCTATGTATAAGCTGAATTCTACATACCAGATTATCTATAATATAAAATAAAATACATGCATAGTATATGCAAACATTTTACCCATACAGATTCTCAATAGAAAATGAAGAACTTTTATTAAATAATAAATTGAGTTTCATTCCAAAAAAATAAGATTTTAGTATATAACTCTATCAGAAACGAGGGTTTTATGGTTGATTCTATATACGTGAGTGAGAGAGAGCTTAGAGATGAAAGAAAAAATTTGAAAGGATGTTGTTGGATTAAAGGGAAGATGAGAGAGAGAGAGAGAGAGAGAGAGAGAGAGAGAGAGAAAGCTAAAAGGGGATTTCAATTTTTAGGGCTGAATTTGGGGTATTTGGTATTAAGGCATGATATTGAAACGCCATCGTTTTAATAAATAACCAACACTATCAACGACAAGAGTATGCTGGTTGTTGAAATGGTCAAGCTTGACCATCTATGACTGTAATATATTTTTTTTTGGCAACGCCTATATAGTTGATGCAAGAAAAAAAAAAGGATTTTCTTCGACGTAGTGAATGCAATCACGAAAAAAACATTATATATGATAAATTCTTGGTCACCAAAGTGTCAAATTTCGTCGTAAAAGAAAGTCCCTCCTTATGGTG
Organism: Ilex aquifolium; assembly: GCA_951799425.1. Taxonomy (NCBI): domain Eukaryota; kingdom Viridiplantae; phylum Streptophyta; class Magnoliopsida; order Aquifoliales; family Aquifoliaceae; genus Ilex; species Ilex aquifolium. The sequence continues at coordinate 2,201,479 of OX637402.1, read as the reverse complement.
CCAAAATTATCATTGGCGCCAAATGTTTCATGATGACTTTTGGTGACGATCTCAATATTTGCCGCAAAAAATACAACCTCTAAATTTTTGGGCGATGAAGGTCTGAATTGGTTGCCAATAGTACCCTTGTGGCAATGAATTATTGTGTTTGCTGCTAAAAATTGTCACAAAACAAGATTTTTGTGGTAGCATAGGAACATTGAAGCAGGTGTGTGTGTGTGTGTGTGTATTTATTTAGATAACAAGTACACTGAATGTGACAATTAACTAACATAAGGTTTCTTATATGGAGTTTTACATATCTATCAATGTTGAATCCTAAGTTACGGTTATGCAACTGATCCTTATACTTGAGACACTATGGTTGTCGATGGACTTTTATGTTTTAAATATACAATATATTCATATACTAATCATGTACCTTGGATATGTATCGTTGGAAATAGTTAGACATGCATGAAGACTTACAAGTGTACAAAATGAAATCTATCACCCTTAGTAAAAAAAACGAAGAATGTTATATGTAATCTTCTAGGATATGACTCAAGGTGTTCTTGGCCAAGGTAGAATGACAACTAGAAAAGAGTTTCTAATTGATCATTATGAGTCAAAGTCCTAAGATCGAACACATAAGATTGAGTTAGGGATTTGACAGTAATTTCATACCGTAGTAAATCAATTGAGGCATTGTGTGATAGAAATATTGAATTGCATGACAACTGTAGACGAAATGGGGTTTTTTTTACCTAATTCATACTACCTGGGGGTTGATCATGATATGTTGTTAGGTGTTGCTCATGATTAGTAGAAGCCTGAAGAACAAAATTAGTTTAAATTTATTATTTTTCATAATGGGAGAATTAGAAGAGTTCTAATTCAAACTAAATTAAAAAGAGTTCTAATTTGAGTTGCTACTTGAAGTTAGTATCGAGGTATGCTTGAACTTATAGGGTCACACACAATAGAATTGATTGAAAACTAAAGGATAAATGACAAAAAATTAATTCAAATTTAATTAGGATAAAAACCTAATTTAGAGTTAATTATGAAATTTATTATAATTACTGGTTAAATAAAGGAGTCATTATGTAATTATGGGATAATTGCAGACTGACTCCAACTAGGACTGGGTCATCTAAGGCTCTCTAAAAACCCTTCTAGAGGAGGGGGTATCACTATAAGAAATTTTTTTTTTTTTTTTGGTGGCAAAATGCCATCACAAAAAGTACATTTGTTGTCACAAAAATGTTTTATAGAGGGATAGTGGCGACATTCCTTCTGCTATAATAAGTTGGGCCTCAAAAAGGATATGTAATGACACTTTACTGTCACAAAAAAAAATCATAGCCTTTTTGCGATAGCATTATCGTTATTTAATATGATAAAATTTATTTTAAAAAAGTATCTTCGACGCCATTGATGCCGCCACAAAAAAACAAGGATGCGCAAAAAAAAATATTTCACATATTGGAAAAATAATAACTATAAACTCCATCCACTTGGGAGCCTATCCCTTGGATCTGGGGATCCAATCTATTTATCCAAAAAAATATAAATAATTATAGTGACAAATTAGGCTGAATTCTTAAGCATGTGAGTAACCTAATACCTCTATCTGTCAACAAAAAACATTAAAAAAATATTTCCATAGCAATGGTTATATTCATTAAAAAAAACTTGAACATATTCACAACAACAACAATAAAATTAATCCAAAGTACATAATTCTTTTAATCTAATCGTTGAATGGCATAGGATCTTTCAAATACTATTTATTCTTCCTCCAAACCCGGAAGAAATAAACATCAAAAATTCCGTTAAGATAATAAATTTGGAAAAACCACATAATCTATCAATAGACATATCTATAAAGATGTAAAAATAACAATTTATTGGGAAAAAAAATCATAGAGTAAATTATTTTGAGATTAACTCAACATAAAGATATGGAACTAGTAATAAAATAATGTAACAATAATTTCAAGAATTAAAGAATTCAAGTGGAATCTTGTCATGCATCATGAAGTAGAATAATGTAACAATAAATTTTAATAAAATAAAAGGCACATTTTCAAAAAGACAAATAAAAACCTCCCCTTTAGTTCTCTTTTCTTGTCAAAGCTAAATTTTTAACCATGATTCCAGCAATATGATTCATGAAAATCATAAATTTTATTTTTTCAAACCAACACCTAATCTCACTATGTCCATGCATCCTTATGCTCAACTTTGAATGGTATGCTCTTGCAAATTCATAGTAGGCGTGAATAGGAGAATCCATACCTGCCCAATGTGATGATGCTCCCATAACTATCACCAAAATAGAATCATTCATGGGAAATTTTTTTGTCCTCTATATCAGCGAAAGAACATAACACACATAATTATTTCGACAAGCAATTACCTTAATGGTCAGCTACAATGAAGCACAACAACAAGCACTCAAACCAATAATCTGTTATGTAGAAAAAGAGAGGAATAATGTGGCATATTTTTTTAAAATTATAAACTTACAGCTTCAGAGGCTCCTAAAGAAGATAAAGCTTTACGTCCATTAATCTTCATTTGTATTTGACAACTTCATTGCGAGCAAAAAGAAGATTGATTAAAATGGGCTGCTATTAGAACAAAATATAAACAACCAAAAGGACTAGAGAATACAAACTGTCAATGTAAAACCCAAAAAAATTAAAACTTAATTAAAAAGGGCAAAACGGTAATTAGTAGTTACAATAGGGGTTGAAAAACTAAATTTTTCTAGAACTCGGATGACAAAACGGACCTCACCATTGGATTCGTATCATGAAATCTGACTACTCAGTCAGTTTTCGTTAAATTCTAAGACAGTCAGATTTTTCGCATTTTACGAGTCAGTCGAGCGTCGCGTGACTAAAATAAATGCGATTAGATTTTATTTGCGGAACCCTAAAAATAATTTAAATTTATTTCAATAAAAATATTCTAAATTTAACATGGCACGAGATTTAATTGATTCGGAATAAAATTAGACCAATTAAAGAGGGATGTGTGGCACAACAAGGGTCAAGCATTTAAAGGGGGAAAAATTAGATTTTTCCCCATTCTTGGCTTGCAACTTTCGAGAGAGAGAGAGAGAAAGAAGAGAGAGATTCTCTAAACTTCTTCCATTTTTCTTTTTCGATCTACGAAGATGTGAAACCCGGAAAAATTTGAACTTTTTCTGAAAAAGGGCAAAATGGTAATTTGCCACTACTGCACGTATTTAAAATACATATGTTCTAGACCTCGGAGGAGGGAACGGAGTGCGCCATTGGATTCGTAACGCGAAATCTAGTAACCACCAGAAAATTCGTCGAATTCCGAGAGAGTCGGATTTTGCACGTAGATCGAGACGACTGCGTGGCGATTGACCTTTTAAAGGTCCCAAAAAACGAGAAATATTAAAATTCCTTATAATTGGATTAATGTGCCAATAAAATTTATTTGGACTTAATCCGGGACTTAATGAGTCGTTTCGGGACGAAAAACGGACCCGAAAGTAATAAACGAGCGGTGCGATGTAGACCACACATTTAAAACTATAAATAGGGGTCAAAATATCTGAAAAATCAGATTTTCTAAGCCCACTTGAGCCTTGTTCAGCCGTTCAAAGAGAGAGAGAAAGAGAGGAGAGAGAAAAGGGTTTTCTTAAGCCTTTCTCCGACGATTTCTCTGACAACCGTCGCTCGGATTCCGTCGAGCTAGAAGGGAGAAGTGATCTACTCGTCGAGGGCTTCGACTACGTACCAAAAACAAGGCGTTTCACCGAAGATCCAAAGGTGAAGTTTGGGGAAAGTCTTGGTTTTTGAGTGATTTTGGTGTATAGAGATTGCCTACATCTCTATTGAGGTAGGGGTTCTCCTACTTTGGTCTATTCTTGTTCTAAATGTAGATAAGTGTATATATATATATATATATATAGATTTATATATAGATATGCATGGTTCCATGAATTTGGGATGAGGAAGTGTGTTTGGAAAGTATTCTTAACAAATTCAACCTTGAAATTAACTATAGAGAATTACATGTGTGAATTCTCCTTGGGATTTGATGAATGTGGGCATGAATTGTGTGTAAATATATTGTATGCCTTTAAGGTGTTTGTTTAAATATCTTGGTTGATGAAATGAGGTTATTCAATGATATTGTGATAACATGTTTATGTGTATAGAGACAATTGAAATTATGCGTGACTTTGATATGTTGACATGAATATGAGGTTTGGTAGTTATATGCACTTGATATAATTGCCATGAAGTTATGACATGTTGAACATGTGGATACATTGCTCATGTGGTAGTTATTGCATTTTGAGCATTTTCATGGCATCACATTCATGGGACTATTGCATGAGTGTTGGTGTGTGGGAGATGCATGGATATAATCAACACCTTGTTTGGTGGTTGATATGTGGGCTTGGAAATGTGGACCGATGGTCACATGGAGTCACATGATTGCATTGCATAAGGAAAACTTGTGTTGGGTATAGCAAGAAGGGGCATGGCGACTTCCTTGGGTGAAAAGCCCTAAACCACTTGGTTCAGTCACTTGGCCGGCGGTGAAATTCCAGAAAAGTGGCACGGTTCACGGAGTCGGCGGTGTAACTCCGAAAATCCGTTGCCCAAAGAAAACACAAGGATTTGGTTATAAAAACACCCATTCAATGGGTAGATTCCAATAATGATCGGATTTCATAACGATCATTGGAAGGATTTTTTCGTCAATAGACGGGTTGCATTACACTTTGGCGTTGCATTGTGTCGTGTGAGTCGGTGAGGACTCGGGTTGAAACGCATGGGTGAGTGTCACTTCATTCCATGGCATAGCATTGTTGCATTCCATCATAGAATGCATAAGTATGAGAAATGTTTAATTATATGTTTATGTGATGATTACATGAGCATGTGCATCTAGGGGAAGAGTAACCTCTATAGGTTTATCTCTACTGGGCGTTGTGCTCACCCTATACGGGAAACAATTTTCAGGTGTCGGGTTTACACCGGCGATTGGCTCCCATGGAGAGCATCAAGGGTGAAGGGGGCCTATGTGTGGCCTTATCTCAAGATTTTGTAAACCTTTTGTTTTAAAATGGTTTATGACATGTAAATATTGTAAAACATTATATTTTGAATTATGAATGTATGAAGTTGTATGTAATATGACTTGGATGGACTATGTATAATGTGGGAATTTTCATTATATATGTTTGGTAGGAGTTTGGAAGTGTTTAAAAGGGGTTGGAAATGAAAAACTAATGAAATGGGCAAAATCTGCCTTTAGCTACCAGTAGCCAACAGGTAGTCGTAGCTCCAGAATGTTTCGGCTACCGGTAGACAACAGGTAGTTGTTTTCCAGTAGGAAACAGCTACCGGTAGCCAACAGGTAGTTGTTTTCCAGAAGGAAACAGCTACCGGTAGACAACAGGTAGTTGATTTCCAGAATGTTTCGGCTACCGGTAGCCGATAAACAGCTACCGGTAGTCATTCCAAAAATCTGAAATTTTTAAATGTTTTGCCAAATCTTTGGGCTTTGAATTTCCTTCTTTTAAATGATCAAAGTGGACCCTAATGGGGTACAAACCACGGTGTATGGGACTTTAATTGAATTAAATGAACGTTAAACCGAATTTTCATTATGGGTTATAATCCCGGCTTAAAGATATTCTTGATGTGGTGTCGGGTTGAGCGATATCCACGGATGTTTCCGCGGGTTGATGGGTTATCAACGGGACCCCCGGATTTTGGGGTGTCACAGAAGATCCAATCGTTGAATCGCTTCGGTCCAAGAGTTAAAGTTGTTCTACGCAACCATACCAAAGATCATTTTTTTCTCCAAAATCTAAAAGACGAGAATTTAGGGCTAAAGCTTGAAAGGCTTGGTTTGGGGTTCTTGGAACTTCTACTATGCGGGCATACGCTACAAGAGGTAGGGTTCCCTCCTATCTAGGTTTATTTTCAACCTAGGTTTGTGATATCAAATGGGTAGGGTGACATAAATGAATTCTCATGTATTAGTTTACACCTAGTGTAGTTGGAGCATGGAAAATAGGCAGAGAAGATGTTAAAATCATTTCTTGTTTGATTTGGGTTTGATGAAATTGCTCGAGTTGGATTTGATGAAATTGCTTGAATTGGGTTTTATAAAATGTACTGTTTGGAGCGTGCTATGTGTTTATATAATTTTGCCTACTAAGTGTTTGATAAAATACCTAGAAATTCAGGTATGTTATTGTAACGCCCCAAAACACACCCTGTACGGCATTACCTTCTAAAACATTCATCTCATGAGAGCACTAATATAATTCCATCAATAAGAAAATTTTTTCATTCATCATCCATATAATTTACAATATCATCCCAAAAGAATAAGACAAGCTATGACATTTACATCTCAAAGGATCAAATGTAACTTAGCAACGGAATAACAAAAGAAGACTAAACTTCACATGATTTCAAAATAAATTCTCAAGTCTAGTACAAAAGAAGCTATGTCTCTACAGGTCCACCTCGGGATCTAGATTCCCCTCGGGTGAGGTCTCCCAATACCCCGGCTCGTCAACTCTGAGATTCTCCTCTAGCACCAAATCTGAAAATGTTTAACTGTAGGGGGTGAGCACGAAGCTCTGTAGCAAAATCTTCCCAAACTCATACAAGGTTTAAAAAAAAACATATATAAAATGGTCAGTCTCATTTTACAACATAGCATACATAATCTTTGAAGTAAAACAGAGACATTTTAGAATGGATCTCAAGTTTAAGTAGCAACAGTAATTTAAATGAACAGTAGAAGAAACCAAGATCTAATACATATCCATTTCCCAAAGTATAAACCATTTTTCCCACAAGACCTTGTGGAATCCCATACTCCCGCAAGTTCTTGTAGGTAACCATTTACCACAATAATACAATAATCCATAAATTGAATATTCCACAACCATATGTATATGTATCTCGAACATGATGTAGGCAAACCCCATGAATCAACACATTGAGTAATATCTAGCCCACACACACCCACACAAATCTTATCAAAGATATCCATCCTTTAGGAAGGGCGTATGCCATACCAATGACAGTGACGTATCCAACCCAGGTATTAGTATACTAACCCTTTGACACGGCACCCGTGAGCAATAGCGGTTTAGTCTTACCAAAGCACTAACCCCACTGCGAGTGGTAGGAAAAATGCCAACCCACACGGAGCAAGCCACACGTCTACCCACTCTACGATATCTCGTCAAAGGCCACCCATGGTCATCCCACACTCATAAGAGATACAATACCAAACCCAATTTCAAAATTTACAAGTATATCTAAAAAAAACCCTAAATTAAGCATGTGACATTTTCAATAACCAACTAAGAAAATGCAAGAGATCACAACAATATCATTTTATTACTCAACACAAAACACTATGGTTTTGAAATCAAGAATAAAGGAAGAGTTCAAGAGGAAAACCCATCACTCTTGAAAACTAGGGTTTTTCAAACCAAAAAGAGATTTCATGGGTATTCAACCCTAACTTTGTGTAAAACATGTTAACAATTGCAAAAGAACCAAGAAATAATGGAGTCATAGCAAATACATATCATTAAGAATCAAAACATACATATTTATTAACCCTAACATCAATGTAAGAGAAAGAGAAGAAATCCCTTACTTGGTGTTCTTGAAATCTAAGGTTTGATCTTGAATCACTCTTAAATCCTTTGTTTCTCCCTTTTGATCTTGTGTTTTCTCCTTCTTTATTCTTTTCTAAGACTCTCTCTAGGATTCCAAGAGGTGTGGGTAAGGGTGTAGTGAAAGTGTAGAAGAAGAGAGTAGAAGAATGGTGTTCTTGAGGAATTTCGGTTTTGATCTCTATAAGGGGTAACTCTCTCAAGATCTTTGTGTTTTTCTCTCATTTTCTCTTCTCTTAGGGCTCTAAGATGTTTGGGGTGAGAGTGGGATGGAAGAATGGGTCAAATGAGGCTTAAAAGGGTGTTTTAAAACACCAAAATCCCGAATTTTTCGGTGCCAAACTTCGAGCGTACCGGTACGGTTTACCTACTGGTTCGGGCGTACCGGTACTGTGTACCGGTACACTTCGGCTACTTCGACTTCCAGGGAAGTTTTGACCCATTTATAGGTCGAATTGGAAAATTTTCATGAGATACACTTTTGTAACCCTAGATGTCTACTATCTACTGTCCAAATTTCAGATCAATTGGATATAAGGATAAAAATTTATGACTTAAATACTAGAAGGTGTCCCAACTCCTTTTTACCCAAATTTTCTCTAAGTGTGTTTTCACTCCGGAATACTTCCTAGCTTCCAATACACCCCATATTACCTCTCCCAATGTTTTTCGACCTTCCGGATTCAATGGAGAACTTATTTTGACCTAAAAATATTTAGAAACTTCCATAATCCCTCTTCTCAAGTTTACACACCTTCGAAACTTAAACTTTCCAATCCATTCCTAAGCCAACCAAAACCATCCCAAACCTCTCCAACACATATTTCTACACATATCCACATTTTTACCACAATTATTTACTATATATCTATATACATATATGAAAGAAAAATGCGGGGTGTTACAATCCACCCCCCTTAAAGAAAGTTTCGTCCTCGAAACTTACCTCAAGTAGCGAACAAATATGGATACTTCTCCCGCATTTCTTGCTCCGGTTCCCATGTAGCTTCTTCCATTCCATGGTGTTGCCACAAAACCTTCACTAGTCGGATGACTTTGTTGCGGAGCACCTTCTCCTTGGTATCAAGAATCTTCACCGGTTGTTCTTCAGAGGTTGCTCCATCTTGAACTTCAATGTCCACCAAATCTATGACGTGCGTAGTATCCGTCTGACACTTCCTCAACATCGACACATGAAATACGTCATGTACTCCATCTTGAACTTCAATGTCCACCAAATCTATGATGTGCGTAGTATCCGTTTGACACTTTCTCAACATCGACACATGAAATACGTCGTGTACTCCGGATAGCTGAGCTGGTAATCGAAGTTGATACGCTGCTTTGCCCACAGCTTTGATCACCTCGAATGGTTCGAGGTACCTTAGAGCTAATTTCCCCTTCTTGCCAAATCTAAATACCCCCTTCTTGGGTGACCAAGATCCACATACATTTTTCCAACGAAATAATTTAAGAAAAACTAACATAATATCATCGAAAATACCATTTTATTGGTCAATACCAATCGTTAGAATTTTGAATTAAGGAACAAATAAATAATCAAACTTTGGAATCAAGAACAAAGTAACAATCGTGTCTTGGAGTCAATAACATATGCATATCAAACTTTGTAACCAAGAACTAAAGAGTATCAAGTTTTGAACTCAAGGACAAGGAGAAATCAAGTATTGAAATCAAGAGCAATTGAATGTCAAGTCTTGAAATCAAGAACCAAAGGATGTCAAATATTGAATATCAAGAATAAATGAATCACAAGGGTTAGAGTCAATAAAAAATGAATATTAAATTTGGCTATCAAGAACCAATGGATCATCAAGCCTGGGGAAATTAAAAACAAAGGAACAACCAAGTCTTGAAATCAAGAACCAAAGGATGTCAAGTATTGAATATCAAGAATACATGAATTACAATAGTTAGAATCAATCAAATGAATATCAAATTTTGCTATCAAGAGCAAATGAATATTAAGCTTGGAAATCAAGAATAAAGGCGTATCAAGCTTGAAAGTCATGAACAAAGGAGAAATTAAGATTTAACGGAACAATCATGTATGAAAATTTATAACAAACGACTATCAAGGTGTGAAATCAAGAACAAAGGCAAGATAAAGAGAAAACACCTCTCCCTTGAAAACTAGGATTTCAAGGGCATACCAAAAAGATTTGGTGGTCACTCACCCATAACATAGCTTAGAACAAATAATATTTAAGTTCGGGAATCAAGAGCAAAGGAGAAATCAAGAGAAAAACACATCTCCTTTGTAAACTAGGGTTTAAAGGCATAAGAAAAGATTTAGGGTTTACCCAACCATAATATATTTTGGAACAAGGTAGTATTATCCAGAATGGCAAGACATGATGATTCCCTAGCAAGTAGATATAAATTAGAGTCAAAGATTACATATAAATAAACCCTACTGGTGTCCCCTTGTTTTCCCGTAAGCAAGTTAACATATACAGTAAGTTCTATTTCCTCGAAACCCAATCCCAATTCCACAGCGTACACAGTACGTAGAAAAGAATAAGTCGCATAGGAATCCAATATAATTCGGGCCCAAGAATGGTAGAGAAGAACAATACCTTCCACAACGGCGTTGGAGGCATCTTCCTCCGGTTGAGTCAAAGCAAAAACCCTTCCTTGATTGGCGCCGCCGGGGGCATGAGCTTGTAACGGTCTCTGTGGTGGTAGTGGCTGTGGTAGCGGTGGCCTGTTTGCATTCACTCACCCAGTTGCTTGGTTGGTCTTGGTGGAAAGCAATGGACAATTATCTTTGAAGTGCCCAACACCTCCACAGGCAAAGCCTCGGCGTGCATCCGTGCCTACTCTCTCTAGTACGCCTCCCGCTCCTCGAGCTATCTGAGGTCTCTGCTGTGCTGGCCTTTGTAGAGGTGGCTTGTTTGCTGGTACTTGCTTGGTTGCTTGTTTGGTCCTTGGGGGAAACGAGGGGCATCTATGTTTGAAGTGTCCATACTCTTCGCATGCAAAGCATTGGCGCGGGTCAGTGCTTGTTCTAGTCTGAGTCACTTCATCTCCTCGAGCTGTCAGAAGTCTCTGTCCACCTGCCTAGTCTGGACTTCGGTATGGTGCTGCTCGCTGCACTCCACTGGTGCTAGGGTCCGTCCTGATCGGACCTCCTCTCACGAAGCTCTGTCGCCGCTGGCTGTCCTCTATATCTCTCTCCACCAATGCAGCTCGGTCAACCAGGTCTCCATACTCCCGGATCTTGAGAGCCACCAACTTCTCCCGGATACCAGGCCTCAAGCCTTGCTTAAAGCGCTTGGTCCTGCTGGCCTCAGTAGATATAAACTCTGTAGCATAACGGGATAGCTCATCGAAACTCCTCTCGTACTCGGTCACCGTCATGCTGCCCTGACGGAGAGCAAGGAAATCGGCCTTCATTCTGTGTCTTACTGATTCCGGAAAGTACTTGTCTTGGAAAATTTGGTCAACTTCCTCCCAAGTGAGTGCATCCGTGGTCCTCCTTCTTTTCACTGAGTCCCACCAATGGTCGGCCTCTCCCTCGAATAGATAAGTCGCCAAGCCGACCCGAAGATCCTCGGCTATCCCCATGCCATCACATATCTTCTTCACTCGGCGGATCCATTTATCCGCATCCAAGGGGTTAGAGCTCCCTTGGAAAGTAGGTGGGTGTTGCCTCAGAAACTCTCGGAGAACTACCATTCTCCTATTCTCCTCTCCGTTGCCCGGTACTTAGGCTAGTGGAGGAGCCCCACCGTTATGGTTGTTCCCATTCTGGTGTCGTACCAGAGTGGTAAGCTCCCTCAAACACTGATACATGCCATTAATTGCATCGGGAGGTGGTGGCGGTGGTGGGTTTGTTTGACCTTTACGACCACGACCACGCCCTCTTCCACGTACACGTTCACCGTCCATCCTGCACATCAATTTACAATTTAGTTTCATTGATGTACAAGACCTCCTAATAGTCAATTTAATCCCAAGTATACAACTCGTGTAAAATCTAGATCAAAAGTTTCGTCCGACCTATTAATACTTCTGTAGTGAGAATCCATAACCTACAGCTCCCATGTAAGACCTAAAGCCTAAGCTTTGATACCAACTTTGTAACGCCCCAAAACACACCCTGGACGGCATTACCTTCTAAAACATTCATCTCATGAGAGCCCTAATATAATTCCATCAATAAGAAAATTGTTCCATTCATCATCCATATAATTTACAATATCATCCCAAAAGAATAAGACAAGCTATGGCATTTACATCTCAAAGGATCAAACGTAACTTAGCAGCGGAATAACAAAAGAAGACTAAACTTCACATGATTTCAAAATAAATTCTCAAGTCTAGTACAAAAGAAGCTATGTCTCTACAGGTCCACCTCGGGATCTAGATTCCCCTCGGGTGAGGTCTCCCAATACCCCGGCTCGTCAACTCCGAGATTCTCCTCTAGCACCAAATCTGAAAATGTTTAACTGTAGGGGGTGAGCACGAAGCTCTGTAGCAAAATCTTCCCAAACTCATACAAGGTTTAAAAAAAAACATATATAAAATGGTCGGTCTCATTTTACAACATAGCATACATAATCTTTGAAATAAAACAGGGACATTTTAGAATGGATCTCAAGTTTAAGTAGCAACAGTAATTTAAATGAACAGTAGAAGAAACCAAGATCTAATACATATCCATTTCCCAAAGTATAAACCATTTTTCCCACAAGACCTTGTGGAATCCCATACTCCCACAAGTTCTTGTAGGTAACCATTTACCACAATAATACAATAATCCGTAAATTGAATATTCCACAACCATATGTATATGTATCTCGAACATGATGTAGGCAAACCCCATGAATCAACACATTGAGTAATATCTAGCCCACACACACCCACACAAATCTTATCAAAGATATCCATCCTTTAGGAAGGGCGTATGTCATACCAATGGCAGTGACGTATCCAACCCAGGTATTAGTATACTAACCCTCTGACACGGCACCCGTGCGCAATAGCGGTTTAGTCTTACCAAAGCACTAACCCCACTACGAGTGGTAGGAAAAATGTCAACCCACACGGAGCAAGCCATACGTCTACCCACTCTACGATATCTCGTCAAAGGCCACACATGGTCATCCCACACTCATAAGAGATACAATACCAAACCCAATTTCAAAATTTACAAGTATATCTAAAAAAAATCACAAATTAAGCATGTGACATTTTCAAATAACCAACTAAGAAAATGCAAAAGATCACAACAATATCATTTTATTACTCAACAAAAAACACTATGGTTTCGAAATCAAGATTAAAGGAAGAGTTCAAGAGGAAAACCCATCACTCTTGAAAACTAGGGTTTTTCAAACCAAAAAGAGATTTCATGGGTATTCAACCCTAACTTTGTGTAAAACATGTTAACAATTGCAAAAGAACCAAGAAATAATGGAGTCATAGCAAATACATATCATTAAGAATCAAAACATACATATTTATTAACCCTAACATCAATGTAAGAGAAAGAGAAGAAATCCCCTACTTGGTGTTCTTGAAATCTAAGGTTTGATCTTGAATCACTCTTAAATCCTTTGTTTCTCCCTTTTGATCTTGTGTTTTCTCCTTCTTTATTCTTTTCTAAGACTCTCTCTAGGATTCCAAGAGGTGTGGGTAAGGGTGTAGTGAAAGTGTAGAAGAAGAGAGTAGAAGAATGGTGTTCTTGAGGAATTTCGGTTTTGATCTCTATAAGGGGTAACTCTCTCAAGATCTTTGTATTTTTCTCTCATTTTCTCTTCTCTTAGGGCTCTAAGATGTTTGGGGTGAGAGTGAGATGGAAGAATGGGTCAAATGAGGCTTAAAATGGTGTTTTAAATCACCAAAATCCTGAATTTTTCGGTGCCAAACTTCGAGCGTACCGGTACGCTGTACCGGTACGGTTTACCTACTGGTTCGGGCGTACCGGTACACTTCGGCTACTTCTAATTCTAGGGCAGTTTTGACCCATTTAGAGGTCGAATTGGAAAATTTTCAGGAGATACACTTTTGTAGCCCTAGATGTCTACTATCTACTGTCTAAATTGCAGATCAATTGAATGTACGGATAAAAAGTTATGACTTAAATACTAGAAGGTGTCCCAACTCATTTTTACCCAAATTTTCTCTATGTGTGTTTTCACTCCGGAATACTTCCTAGCATCCAATACACCCCATATTACCTCTCCCAATGTTTTTCGACCTTCCGGATTCAATGGAGAACTTATTTTGACCTAAAAATATTTAGAAACTTCCATAATCCCTCTTCTCAAGTTTACAGACCTTCGAAACTTAAACTTTCCAATCCATTCCTAAGCCAACCAAAACCATCCCAAACCTCTCCAACACATATTTCTACACATATCCACATTTTTACCACAATTATTTACTATATATCTATATACATATATAAAAGAAAAATGCGGGGTGTTACATTTATTCGGATTGAAATCACATGTGACATGCTTGGGAATGTTGTGGAAAATGGACATGTTTACTATATGCTTTAAGATATGATGAACAAAATGATATGAATTGTAATTGTACATTTTAATTGCATATGTATGGGTAGTATCGCATTCGTGGGCATCCGACATGAGTGTGGGTGCATGTGCATGTTTTTACTCAAACACCATTCTTGCTGGGTTGATACGTGGGCTCGGAAAAATTGCACTTAAGTTTAGCTGAGTCGCACGAGTTTGAAATTGAAAAATGTGTCGGGTTTAGCAGGAAGGGCTAAATTCTACCTCGGGTCCAAGACTCGGTAATTTTTGATACGCACTCTCGTTGGTATTGAGTCCATAAAGTGTCTCAGTGTACGCAAAATCGTTGGCATAGATGTCGTGTCAGTTAGGTGACCGTTGGTGGAAGTCCATAAATACCTACCCCAAGAAAGACACATTTTTTTTATAAAATAGTCATTGAATTTCTAACACCAATGGCGGGGGCTTGGAATATCCGGATGCATACGCATGTGTTATGAGAACTGGTGGGGCTCGGGTTTGCATTGCATGCGTGAGTTTTCATCTCATGGCATGGCATGGAATTGTATCATTCATTTACGAAAAGTATGTGTTTGAATGGATGCTTGATATGATGATTTGCATGTGACAATTCATATGCATCTGGGTTGGGGAGTGGCCTCCTTAGGTGTGCGTGACTCACCCTTTATAGGAATACATTTCAAGTATTGGATGAGGTTACGTTGACAGCCCTCACTAGGGCTTGCTTTGAGGACAGAGTCGTGTTGTGGCTCTAGATTTTGGAATTGAAGACCCTTGTATAAATATTATCTTTTGGCCTTATACATTTTGTAGTATTTTGGTAGAGGTTTGTAAGGGTACTTTATATGTGGACATCTAATCTCATTATGAATGGATGTTGTATGAGTTTGTAGGGTTAAAAGTTGAAATCTGGGAAAGTAGGAAAATCTGGGCCCAAGTACTGGTACCTCAGAGGTACCTGGCATCCAGAGGGCTCAGGTACCGGTACCAAGGATTACAGATACCGATACCTTGCTTCCAAAGGCCTCAGGTAACGGTACCAAGAATTTCAACACTTTCGAGCCTTCATATTTTGAGTTCTTTTATCTGGATAATATGAATGGTTAAATTTTAAGTCCTAGACTTTAAAATGTGGTACTTGGAATGGTCGTTTGAATAATGTATGCACATGTTATGTATCAGGTAGAGCTCCCGTGCAAAGGAGACTCTACCCCGAATTCTGATTTGTTATTATGACGCCCCAAAAACCGAGGGTTATTTATAAGTCCGTTGATCTACCATCAACCCGCGGAAATACCCGTGGATGCCGGTTAACCCGACACCGCGGCACCACATCCCCTTTACCGGGATTTAAAAAAAATATATAAAGTCTATATGCTTTCGATTGATTGACCCATCCGAGGTCCAATATACCACCATTGGTACTCTATTATTGTCCATTTATAACATTGGAATGAAGGAAATACATAGCCCAAGAGCTTGGCAAACAGTTTTAAAATTGCTGAATTTTGGAAATCGTACCGGTACGCCTTGCCCACTGGACCACAGTGTACCGGTACACTGGGCCTACTGGACCCCGTTGTACCGGTACACTTTACCCAGTTTCACCTGTTTTCCATTTCAAATCCATTCCAAACTTTTCTACAATCATCCAACACATGTTTAAGTTCTTTACATAAAACATGATACGTATAAGTTCTATTACAATCATTTGTACACATTTACATGTCATAAACTAAGCTTTCACGATTAGTTTACAAAAAACCCAAAGTAAGCCACCTATCGGCCTTTCTTCATCCTTGGGGCCCCGAGTAAGCGTCATCCACCGGTGTGTATCTCACACCTGAAATGTTTTCCCGTATAGGGTGAGCTACGCTCAATAGAGTATCTCCTACATAGGCTACTCCTCAACCTAAAAGCATATGAAATGTTCACATACAACAAGTTATGAGCAACTTTATTTTCAATCAAGAAAATGCAATCCCATGATAGAAATTTCCATGTCATGCTATGAATTGAGATGAAACTCACTTATGCAACTTCAAACCCGAGTCCTCACCGACCCCCCCAACACAATGTGATGCACTTGTGAAGTAAATCCGTCATTGACGAAAATCCATCCAATGATAGTTTTGAATAAAGAATCATGTGTTAATAAACCAAATCATTGTTGGATGATTCCCATTGAATGGACATTTTATAAAAAAAATCAAGTGTCTTTGTTGGGTATCGGATTCTCGGAGTCTCACCGCCAGTTTCGTACACCGTTACACTTTCCTGGAATTTCACCGCCGGTAAGTGTATGAACCATGTAGCCGGGTTTTGCACCCGAGGGAGAATCTAGCCCTTCTTGCTATACCCGACACAAGTTTTTCCATGCAACCATGTGACTCAAGGGGATCTTCGATCTAACCTTCCCGAGACCACTTATCAATCACCAAGTATGGTGTTTGATCAACCATGCACTCACACACCCACACTCATGACTCATGCCCATGAATGTGATGCAAAATCTATGCCCAAATTGCAATGCATGCCAAGTGAGCGATTTCCACGTATCAACATGTACCATGACAATTTATATCATATGCATATAATCACCCTTATCCATCACAATGTCAATATATCAATGAACATATATCAACAATCATAACAAGTATGTTATTACACAATTTATGTCCAAAACATGCTTCACTCACAAGAGCACAATCTAAACAAATAGCATGCCCACACGATACCATATTTCAAGAAATTTCACAAGGAACTTCCACATATCAATTTCAAGGTAGAACTTGGAATAAACCATTTCTACACCCATTTCCTCACTTCCCTAATAATAGGCAAGTCCTATACACCTAACAATTCCCTATGGACACCATAGGTTGTAAATAACCAAAGTAGGAGGGAACTCTACCTCTTGAAGCGTGAGATGAAGTGTGGAGAACCTCAAGAACACCTCCCAAGCCCCAAAACTCTTGATTTCCCCAAAGTCTCCTCTTGGATCTTCGGTGAAATCTTTCGTTCTTGGTGTGGCTACGTAGCCCTCGTTGAGGTGATCGACTTTAACTCTTGATCCGAATAATTCCGACCCACGGAACTCCGTGAATCGTCGAGAAAAGCCTTGAAATTATGTTGTTTTTCTTCTCCTTTTTCCCCTCCTCTCTCCCTCACATGTTTACACACTGGTTTTAGAAGATATTTCCTTCAAAAAAATCATATTTTTACCGATATTTATAGCCCTTGATGCTTGGTGCACGTCGCGCCACACGCCCCCCTTGTCCGAGTCCGTTTTCTCCCTGAAACGATTAATTTCATCCCGGTTTAAATTCAAATTATTTTTATTTGAAATTTAATTCAGTTATAAGGAAATTTTATAATTTCCATTTTTGCGGACCTTTGTGAGGTTATTCGACACAGTTATCTCGTAAAACGCGTAAAATCCGACTATCTCGGAATTCGACGAAAATTGTCTGGGTAACTCGATTTTGCGGGATGAATACAACGATGAGGTCCATTTCATCATCCGAGCTCTAGAGAAATACATATTTTAAATCCGCATTATAGTGGCAAATTACCATTTTGCCATTTTCCAGAAAAAGTTCAATTTCACCCGGGTTTTACAGTTATGATCTCGATGAATGGGGTGTAACAACGTGGCATCGATTATACGGTACTCACTGGTATTCCGCGGGTTGATGGGTAATCAATGAGTCGAGAAAGGATCCCTGGATTTTGAGGCGTCATTACTTGATATCAGAGCTTAGGTTCCTGATTACCTTGGGGACTTGAGGGTAGATTGGGTTAAGCCATTGCATTCTTTATGCATTACAATGTGCATTAAATGCTACATGTTGCATAATATGAGATTGTATGCATTAAATGCTACATGTTGCATAATATGAGATTATATGCATGATTAAATGTGTATATGAATGAGACACTGGGTTTATAAGACATAACCTTGGGGTTGGAAAAAGGAAATAATGGGAAAGTTTACGGTTTGGCATCTATTGGTAGGTGGCATACCTCCTACCAGTGAGACAAGAGCAAAATTTTCAACGTTTTTACTTTGATCCCTAACTTTGGGATACTAAGTGGTATATTGCTATCTTACGTGTGTGTAGATAACAACTAGAGGGAGAGGACATCGAAACGGTCGGGGGGTGGACGGAACAACCAACCACTACCACTAACCTTTGATCAAGAAGCCTTCATTGAGGTTATGGGCGCAATGACGACTACTTTTGCACAAACCAGTGCTAACATAGGCCACGAAGGCTCGAGCAACCTCCAAAAATTTAAGGCACATAAGTCACCAAGTTTTATGGGAAGAACGAATCCAATGATGGCCGTTCATTCTTTCCAATAAGTGGATAAGATCTTGGAGGCTACGAAGATCACATTCGACGCCACTAAGATAAGATTAGCAACATTGCAGCTAGAAGGAGAGGCAAATCTATGGTGGAATGGGCAAAGGCCTCAAAAGAATATTGAGGCAATGACTTGGGAAGAGTTTCTTGAGCTCTTCATGGGTAAGTATTTCCCCGTCATCTATTTGGCAAGTGAAAGCCTAAGAATTTCTAGACCTAAAGGAAGGAACAATGACGTTGATACAATATGTGGTGAAGTTCACCGATCTAGGCCGTTTTGCCGAAGATTACATGGCCACTGACTTGGCCAAAGTGAGGAGATTTGCAAACGGCTTGAAGCTATCTATTTGGGGGAAAATTGTAGGCTATCGCCTATAAGGCCTAGACTCGATGGTCGAGATGGACATGGTCATTGAGAGGGAGGTCGACGATGCCAAGAGTATCTAGGAGGCCGGAGCCAAGGACAAGAAGAAGGAGGGTCAGTCCTCTTCTACTAGTTCAGGGAATAAGCAAAGGACATCTACCCCATAGGGATCACAAGGGCAGGGCCGAGGCTATCAAAGTCAAGGCCAAGGTTAATCCTCCTAAGGTGGGAGAAATTTTAGGGCCCTCTATCAAGCTAGCCAGAAGACTTGCTACCTATGTCACCAGTTGGGCCACTTGAAACAGGAATCCCAAAATTATGGGCTATCATAATCCCAGTCATCAATGGGGCCTCCACATACATTTTTCATTCCTCCCTATCCCACCATGGGCCAAGGAAGTTAGTTAAAGTTCCAAGATGCTACACAAGCCCCTACTACTTCACGTGCGGGGACTCCACAATCAGGCCAGATGGGCCAAGGTGTGGGCCAAGGTCGAGGATAGGGCTTGCATGTAGGGAATTTCGGGACTCAAGGGCAAGCCTTCGCCATCACACCACAGACTGATTCGGTGGGTCAGTCAATGATACAAGGTACATTTCTACTCTCTCGCTTATGGACAAGGGTGTTATTTGATTCAGGTGCATCATATTCATTCATTGTTGCATGTTTTTCGAAAGATTTGGGCTTAGAGGTTGAGACCTTAAAGGAGCCATTGCGTGTGAGTGCTCCCCTAGGAGCTAGGGTTTGTATTGATAAGATAGGTCGGGGATGTGAGTTAGAGATCTCAAGGATTCAACTCATTGTGGTCCTTAGGGTCATGGACATGTCGGAGTTTGACATCATCCTTGGGATGGATTGGTTGGCGGCACACTGAGTTGTCATCGATTATGATTGGAAGAAGGTCATTGCTTATACACCAGAGGGTGTTTGTTTCAAGTTTCAGGGAGAAAAACACAATGCTTTACCTTAAGCCGTGTATAAATCTCGTTGGCATGGACAATTGATGCTTTGGTTTGTGAGTCTTACACTTGAGGACGAGGCGAGACAGGAGTTGGGTCAACCTCGGGTAGTTTGTGAGTATGTAGAAGTTTTCCCAAATGAGTTACCTGGATTACCACTGCATCGGGATATAGAATTTATCGTTGAATTACAACTTAGTGCATCCTCTATTTATATGACACTGCATAGGATGTCACTTGTAGAGTTGCAAGAACTCAAGATCTAGTTGCAAAAATTGTTAGACAAGGGTTTTATTAGACTGAGTACCTCACCTTGGGGTCCTCTGGTGCTATTTGCCAAGAAGAAGGACAGGACCCTTAGACTATGTATTGACTACTGACAGTTGAATCGAGTCACTATCAAGATCAAGTACCTACTACCGAGGATCGATAACCTTTTTGATCAACTAAGAGGGGTACGGGTCTACTCCAAGATAGATTTGCGCATGGGATATCATCAGTTGAGGATTAGGGAGGTTGATATCCCTAAGACAACGTTTAGGATTAGATATGGCCACTTTGAGTTCATAGTTATACCATTTGGGTTGACGAATGCCTTGGCGGCATTCATGGATCTCATGCATAGGGTGTTCCAACCGTATTTAGACCAGTTTGTCGTAGTCTTTGTTGATGATATTTTGATCTACTCCAAGTTTGAGGAGAAGCATGAGGGTCACTTGAGGATTATTCTCCAAACCTTGAGAGACCATCAGTTATATTCCAAGTTCAGCAAGTGTGACTTTTGGTAGACAGAAGTAAAATTTTTGGGACACGTGATGTCTACTTCGGGTGTGTCAATGGAACCCGAAAAGGTTGAGGCAGTTATGAGTTAGGAGAGGCATAAGTCAGTCTTCGAGATACGCGATTTCTTGGGATTGGTAGGATATTATCAAAGGTTCATTGAGGACTTCTCACGGCTAGCTGCACTTATGACTAGGCTGTGCCGCCACATTCTGGTTGTGGTTTCCATTCTGGCTCTGTACCAGAGTGGTCAACTCTCGTAGGCATTGGTAGATACCATTCATAGCATCCGAAGGAGGTAGTGGTGATGGGTTCACGAAACCTCCACGTCCTCATCCTCGTCCTCGTCCCCGTCCCCTTCTACCGTCCATTCTACACAACAAAGTTCAGTTTAGTTTCCTTAACATACAAGAAACCCTAATTCACCCTAGATTCTAAAGCCTAAGGCTTGTTATTAGACTCAATTCTATAATTTCATTCTTCCTAATCCTAACTCTCTAGTGGTAATCCATAACCTATAGCTCCCATGTAAGACCTAAAGCCTGGGCTCTAATACCAAACTTGTAACGACCCAAAATCTACCCTATAAGGCATTACTATCTACAAACCATCCAACCATAAGAGCAACTAAAAATAACCATTCATCCATTTGACAAGGAATAAATACTAAAGCCAATAAAAAATTGTAACTTCTCCAACTTATAATTCAAAACCAAATAATATCTAGCAGCGGGGTAATAAAAACTAGCTAAAACATTGTTCGTAAAGATCTCTCAAACTCTAAACCAAAAATAGAACAACTATATTCCTCTTAAGTAGGATCCACATCTTGATCCTCTAACAGCTTGTAATCAACCTGCTCATCCACATTTACATTCTTTTCTATGCCAAAATCCATAATTTTGTTGTAGGGGGCGAGCAAAAGCCCGTAGGAAATCCCTCTGAAATCCAAATAAGGTTTTAAAACAATATAAAGAAGGCAAGTCTCATTTGGAAAATAGCATATATAAATTTTTGAGAGTAAAACCATGACAGTTGTAATGATCTCAAGTGTACGAAATACAGTAAATCAATGAAATGAATAAACATGGAAGAAATTAAAGCATTCGATAAATAACTTAGTAGCATCATCCTATATTCTCATGTTTGTTGGTTCATCCTCATTCTCATGTATTTTGGTTGTTTATCAAGAATCTACACAACGATTCTATCTCGTTCACCCACCACAACCACACAATCTCAATCATTCCCCGCAGAGCCAAATCACAAACCACTTTAGGAAGGGTGTATACCATCTCCTACGATATTGACGAATCCTTCCTAGGAAAGGTATACCATCCCTCAGCCTCAAACTTATGTGAACAATAGTGATTGCCCTCAAACACAACAATCCACCACAAGTGTTAGGCAATCATCTCACCCCCACTGGAATAAACTAACCTCTAACACTACGGCAGCTCTCGAAGGCAATTCAAGTCCGTTACAACAAACCATATTATAGACGAAACCACAACTTTCTCAACAACCACAATCTTAACCAATCACAATTTTCCATTACCAATTAAAGTATCACAATTTCACAATTCTCAATATACTATAGTAATAAGGAATTAAAATATCCAAGAGATCATCTCAAGAAAACATTCACAATTTCGATATCAAAATTCTAGGGTTTTGCCAAAACTCAAGATTTCTTGGAACAAGAACAAGTATTAGATGAAAACATGATTTAATCAAGAATAGGACTTTAGAAGTCAAGAATCCATGTATTTTTCACAATCAAACATGTATTTAGTAAAACTAGGGTTTTGGACATTCAAGAACAAATATTTCTTGAAGCCAAACATTTATTTTGTTCAAGACTATGTTCCAATGATAAAGAAATCAAAAACGCATAAATATTTATCATATAATTATCAAGAAGATTTAAAACATACATAATTATAACCTAAGTCTCAATGAAAGAACTCAAGAAGAATCCCATACCTCGATTCCGTATTTTTTGTGGGAAAACCTAACGTATTTGATCGTTCCGACATGAAAATCCCCCTTAATTTGATGTTTCTCCTCTTCTCTCTTGCTCTCCAAGTCTCTCTATACTTAGAACTGATGAAATAGGGTTAGGGAAGACGTCCTTGGGTATTTATAGTATGAGAAAACAGTCCAATTAGTGCAAATCTGATACTCAGAATCGCGACCTCACGTTCGAACTAGAGGCTTGATGATCGAACTATCTACCTGACGTTCGAACGTCATTTTGGCTTTCGAATGTTGCTGGCTCCCAGTACTTTTGTTTTTCCATCAGAGTTCTGTCAAACACAAAAGTACTGGGACTAACTGTCATTCGAACGGATCCATTCACGTTCAAACGGACTCCCATTTTTAGTTGAACTTCCAATGAAGTTGTGGCCTATTTAGAGGTCGATTTGACAAATATTTTGTGAAATATTCTTTTGTAGCCCTGGAAGTCTAGTGTCTACTGTAAAAATATCAGATCAAACGGACATCAAGGTATAAAGTGATGGTCCAAAAACTAAGATAGTGTCAAATTCCTTCCTACCCGAATTCTATCTAAAATGTGTTTTAACTCCAGAATACTTCCTAACTTCTACTACACACCCTATTATCTCACCTAACATTTTTATTTGTACTCTTAAAATCTATATAGTTCATGCTTACATCATTAAATATATGAGCATTTCAAAATAATTACGTTACTATATAATGATATTGTGGGGGTTTACAATCAACCCCCTTAAAGAAAGTTTCATGCTCGAAGCTTACCTTAAGTAGAGAACAATGAGGATACTTCTCTCGAATCTCCAGCTCTTGTTCCCAGGTAGCTTCCTCTATCCCATGATGTTGCCACAAGACCTTCAACAATTGGATTACTTTATTGCAAAGTACCTTCTCCTTGGTATCGAGAATCTTCAACGATTGTTCTTTATATATTACTCCATCTTGAATTTCAATTCCTTCCAAATCCACGAGATGCGTTGTATTGGATTTGCACTTTCTTTGCATTGACACATGGAACACATCAAGTACCCCTGAAAACTGGGTTGGTAACCTAAGTTAATACGCCACTTTGCCCACAACTTTGATCACTTCAAATGGTCTGGTGTACCTTGGGGCTAACTTTCCCTTCTTGCCAAATCTAAACACTCCCTTTTTGGGTGACTCCTTGAGGAACACATAGTCCCCCTCTTGGAATTCCAAGGGTCTTCTTCTTCTATCTGCATAGTTTTTCTATCTACTTTGATTCGTGTGTAGTCTTTCCCTAATTAGTTAAATTTTCTCAGTAGTCTCCCGAACAATTTCTGGTCAAAACAAGCTACTATCTCCAACTTCTAACCAACAAGTCGGGGACCTACCTGGTCTTCCATACAATGCCTCATAAGGAGCCATTCCAATACTTTCCTGATAGCTATTGTTATAGGCAAATTCCACCAATGGAAGATGTTCACTCCAAATCCCTTTGAGGTCAAGAACACATGCCCTTAACATATCTTCCAAAATTTGGATAACCCTCTCAGATTGTCCATTTGTCTGAGGATGAAAGGTTGTACTGAAATGCAACTCTGTTCCCAATGTATTTTGTAAGCTCTGCCAGAATTTAGACACAAAGCGACTATCTCTATCAGACACAATCGACAACGGTACCCCATGTAACCTCACTATATCCCGAATGTATAACTATCTCAAGGTTACCAAGTTATATGTGGTCTTAATAGGTATAAAGTGGGCAATCTTTGTCAATCTATCAATCACCACCCAAATCGCATTATGACCCTTGACGTTCTTGGGTAATCCTCACACAAAATCCATAGTAACATGGTCCCACTTAAACTCAGGAATCGGTAAGGATTGGAGTGAACCTTCCGGTCTTGGATGCTTAATCTTTACCTATTGACACACTACACACTTTGTAACGTACTTAGCCACGTCTTTCATCCCTTTTCACCAATATTGACGCTTCATGTCTCTATACATCTTAGTACTACCCAGATGTATAGAGAATTTTGAACGATGGCTCTCCTCCAACACTTGTTCCCTTACTTGGTAATTGTTTAGTATACATAGTCTTCTACGAAATTGTAACTCATCATTATGTATAGACTAGTTCTCAACAATCTCATTCCTCTCCAATCTACCCCGGGTAGTTCCCAACTCTGTATCTAATCATTGCAACTCTACAATCCTTTTTCGGAGAATTGGTTGAGCTACAAGATTAAATAAGCATGGTCGATCCTTCTGTTTATCCACCAATAGATCAAATTCCTCCAAAGCATCAATCATCTTCCACCTATTAACAACAAGAACATTGATTTCACCCGAGACTTTCTGCTAAGTGCATCTACTGCCACATTAGCCTTCCACGGATGGTAGTTGAGTGTAAAATCGTAATCTTCCAGATATTCAATCCACCTTCTTTGCCGAAGATTCAAGTCTTTCTGTGTGAATATATACTTGAGGCTCTTATGATCAGAAAAAACTTGAAACTTTTCTCCATACAGGTAACACCTCCACAACTTAAGAGCAAAAACCACAGCAGCAAGCTCCAAGTCGAAAGTGGGATAGTTCTGCTCATGAATCTTTAGTTGTTTCGAGTTATAAACAACTACCTTACCTCCTTGCATTAGCACATATCCCGAGCCTTGTAATAAAGGATCTGTGTAAACATCATATTCTTCCACACTGCTCGAAATAATAAGGACAGGAGTTGTTGTCAACCTTTACTTCAAGGTGCGGAAGGCTAGTTCACACTCTTGAGTCCACAAGAATCTGTCCCCCTTCTTCAGGTGTGTCAATGGACCCAGAGAAGGTTGAGGCAATTATGAGTTGGGAGAGGCCTAAATCAGTCTTTGAGATACACATTTTCTTGGGATTGGTAAGATATTATATAAGGTTCATTGAGGACTTCTCACGGCTAGCTGTAATTATGACTAGGTTGTGACGCCACATTCTGGTTGTGGTTTCCATTCTGGCTCGGTACCAGAGTGGTCAACTCCCGTAGGCATTGGTAGATATCATTCATAGCATCCGGAGGAGGTGGTGGTAATGGGTTCATGAAACCTCCACTTCCTCGTCCTCGTCCCCTTCTACCTTCCATTCTGCACAGCAAAGTTCAGTTTAGTTTTCTTAATATACAAGAAACCCTAATTCACCCTAGAGTCTAAAGCCTAAGGCTTGTTATTAGACTCAATTCTATAATTTCATTCTTCCTAATCCTAACTCTCTAGTGGTAATCTATAACCTATAGCTCCCATGTCAGACCTAAAACCTGGGCTCTGATACCAAACATGTAATGCCCCAAAATCTATCTTGGAAGTCATTACTATCTACGAACCATCCAACCATGAGAACAACTAAAAATAATTATTAAGTAATAAACCATACATCCATTTGATAAGGAATAAATACTAAAGCCAATAAAAAATTGTAACTTCTCCAACTTACAATTCAAAGCCAAAGAATATCTAGCAGCGGAGTAATAAAAACTAACTAAAACGTTGTTTCATAAAGATCTCTCAAACTCTAAACCAATATAAAACAACTTTATTCCACTAAGGTAGGATCCACATCTTGATCCTCTAACGGCTCGTAATCAACCTGCTCATCCACATTGACATCCTCTTCTATGCCAAATTTTGTGATTGTGTGGTAGGGGTTGAGCAAAAGCCCATAGGAAATCCCTCTCAAATCCAAACAAGGTTTTAAAACAAAATAAAGAAGGCAAGTCTCCTTTGGAAAATAGCATATATAAATTTTTTAGAGTAAAACCATTATAGTTGTAATAATCTCAAGTGTACATAATACAATAAATCAATGAAAAGAATAAACATGCAAGAAATTAAAGCATTCGATAAATAACTGAGTAGCATCATCCTATATTCTCATGTATATTGGTTCATTCCCGTTCTCATGTATGTTGGTTGTTTCTCATGAATCTACACAACGATTCTACCTTGTTCACCCATCACAACCACACAACCTCAATCATTCCCCGCTAGGCCAAATCACAAACCACTTTAGGAAGGGCGTATACCATCTCCCACGACATTGACGAATCCTTCCCAAGAAAGGTATACCATCCTTCAGCCTCGAACTTACTTGTGGTTGCTCTCACAAACAACAATCCACTACAAATGTTAGGCAACCATCTCACCCCCACTAGGATAGACTAACATCTAACACTCTACGGCAGCTCTCGAAGGCAATTCAAGTCCATCACAATAAACCATACAAGAGATGAAACCACAACTTTCTCAACAAGCACAATCTTAACCAATCACAATTTCCATTACCAATTCAAGTATCACAATTTTACAATTCTCAATATACTACATTAATAAAGAATTAAAATATGCAAGAGATCATCTCAAGAAAACATTTACAATTTCGATATCAAAATTCTAGGGTTTTGTCAAAACTCAAGATTTCTTGAAACAAGAACAAGTATTAGATGAAAACATGATTTAATCAAGAATAGGACTTTAGAAATAAAGAATCTATGTATTTTTCACAATCAAACATGTATTTAGTAAAACTAGGGTTTTGCAAATTCAAGAACAAATATTCTTTGAAGCCAAACATGTATTTTGTTCAAGACTATGTTCCAATGATAAAGAAACCAAAAACTCATACATATTTATCATATAATTATCAAGAAGATTGAAAACATACATAATTATACCCTAAGTCTCAATGAAAGAACTCAAGAAGAATCTCTTACCTCGATTCTGTAGTTTTTGTGTGAAAACCTAGCGTATTTGATCCATTCCGACATGAAAATCCCCCTTAATCTCATGTTTCTCCTCTTCTCTCTTGTTCTCCAATTCTCTCTATGGTTAGAAATGATGAAATAGGGCTAGGGAAGACGTCCTTGGGTATTTATAGTATGAGAAAATAGTCCAATTGGTGGAAATCTGATACTCAGAATCGCGACCTCACGTTCAAACTAGAGGCTTGACGGTCGAACTATCTCCTGACGTTCGAACGTCATTTTGGCTTTTGAATGTTGCTTGCTCCCAGTACTTTTGTTTTTCCATCAGAGTGATGTCAAACACAAAAGTACTAGGACCAACTATCGTTCGAACGGATCCATTCACGTTCGAACGGACTCCCATTTTTAGCTGAACTTCCAATGAAGTTGAGGCCTATTTAGAGGTCGATTTGAAATTTTTTTGTGAAATACTCTTTTATAGCCCTGGAAGTCTAGTGTCTACTATAAAAATATCAGATCATACAGATATCAGGGTTAAAATTTATGGTCCAAATACTAAGATAGTTTCAAATTTCTTCCAACCCGAATTCTATCTAAAATGTGTTTTAACTCCGAAATACTTCCTAACTTCTACTACACACCCTCTTACCTTGGCTAACATTTTTATTTCTACTCTTACAATCTATATAGTTCATGCTTACATCATTACATATATGAGCATTTCAAAATAATTACATTACTATATAAAGATAAGCATGTGGGGGTTTACAGGAAAGCTGTCGCCGAGGTATATCAAGCCCTTCAAGGTACTCGAGATGGTTGGTGTAGTTGCTTACCGGTTGGCGTTACCACCAAATCTATCAGGTGTTCACCCAATGTTCCATGTTTCTATGTTCCAAAAGTACACTCCAGATCCTACACATGTGGTAGATTGGGGTGAGTCGGTTTTTCATACATATGGGACCTTCGATGTCATACCCCATCCCGGTCTCCTTAGGATGAGACGCGACTAGATTTTTTATACACCTATTTACATATATAATCTGGATTAATAAAACACTCCCACAGGTGCAACAACACCGCCTATCATCTTAACCATTAAGCATGATGGTAATACCTAACTCATAACCTGTACCATATATAACACATGTACCATTTTGTTTTCCAAGCCATATACATATACAAAATCCCACACCCACATAGCATACATCACAAAGTATGCTTGATGAGTCTGTTTACAACCCAATATAACCTGCTATAATAATCTCTCACTCAATATAATATACAACCCAGCAAATAATTATACATACACTCAACATGTATCACTCAACTCATTAAAACTAAATACATAATTAACAGACGTACAACCTAAGTAATATCACACTAACTTCGCTGGAAAACTCTGGACTGAACTGAACTTAACGAGACAGTACTTGACTTGATCCGAAATGTGTACACCCAAGTGCAGGCGGTCAAGTTGTAGTAATAATCCGGTTTGAGTCCAGAGTCGAATCCTCAGGGAACTATGGTTGGTGTTCTTTGAAGTAAATAGTGAGAAAGACTTGTAACTGGAAATATTATGATTTTGAAGTTGTAGAAAGTTTTGGATAGAATGTAAGATTCTTTCCAATGGGTATTTTTCTAGACAAAATATAAGATGATTAAATGTAACAAACACTCTTTGGTTCGGGAATCAGAATATGTAGTTGATTATCCGGTGCATTATGTTTGTGCTTTATAACTCAATTAACTCCCGTGTCAACGGAAAATTAATCGGAAGATAGGAATGAAGTTCAATAATGGTGGACATTGAAAGTTTGTCATGAAGAGTTAGTTAGGGTACTTGCCTTGAATCAATGGGTCTTTCCATGTAGGAGTCATCCATTTATCATAGAAAGATCCGTTGATTATACAAAGTACCCTTACTTTGCTAGGTGCATTCAATCACCCAAAAATCAAGTGGAGTATAGAACATTTAAGCATAAAGGTGATATACAAACATAATGTCCGGATTAATCTTTTACATATCTATCATCCCTTCCCAAAGAGTGAATGAGGACTACTCACCCTCCATAGCTATGGTAAAGCTAGAATGATGAATGGTACTCATCCCCATAAGCAAAGGTGTTACAAAGTAAAATGCTCAAGCACTAGAAGCGAAATGCTTTAAAGTAAAATAGCTAAACAAGAAGTCATTCTTCGACAGAGAACGAGTGAATCACGTTCCACCCTTCCCGGCTTTGGTAAAGCACTAAAAAGGTGGGAGAGTTTCACTCCTCTAAGAAGAAGGATGCTCAAGCAATGAAAGTAAAATGCACGAACAATAAAATAGAAGAAAGCTAGTTATCCTTGGAGGGTTTCCACCTCAACCGAAGGATAAGCTATATCTCTTGATGTATGCAAATACAAGTAACAATTAGAAGAGGAGGCTCAGCCTTCCATTATGGTTATACAAGCAAGTAAATATAAAAGCTATAAAGAAATGACAATTAGAAGAGGAGGCTCAGCCTTCCATTATATTTATACAAGCAAGTAAATATAAAAGCTATAAAGAAATGACAATTAGAAGAGGGAACTCTTACCATAAGAACATAAGCATAAAATCTTCAATACATGAATTGAAATGGAAGCTACAAAAGATGAAAGAAATTTTGCTCTCTAAATTCCCTTTTTTTCTCTTTTTTTTTTTTTTAAAATGTTCCAACAATGGGTCTATTTATAGGCCAAAATATTGAACCAACTACCAGTCTTCATCTACCGATCTTCATCCACCGGTCTTCATCCACCGGTCTTCATTAGGGTTTCACTGGACAATAGGGTTCCACTGGACATTCGAACGTTGGGTGACGTTTTTTTTTCAGTTTATGTCCTTAAGGAGCTGCTTGTTACCCTCAGATGTACTTCTTGGATGCCTTTGGACTTCCCTTCACTTTAGAACCTAAAATATCATCATTTAAACTCAATCAAAGTATAATTAGTCCAAAAAGAGTGTAACAATATGCTACTTTTGAGTGCTAATCACACCCCCCAACCTAAACATTGCTGGTCTCTAGCAATAAGATGGTAATGAAATGTAAATTTATTCCTAATGCCTTTTTCGTAGGTAATCCGGTTGCATTTAGCACATGCAACATGCCGTTAAACCACTAGGTTTACCCTAATGGACGAGTGTTGTCTCGTGAGGGTTTTCAGTGAAGCTACCCACAAACTTCAGTTTGAACAGAAATGTATGTGGGGTTGCTAATTAAAAGAATTAGCATCATGGTCGTTAAGACACCCCGATTCTCAATTGTGACTTATTCCTCAAGCTTTCCTTCCATTGGTACTCACACTATGCAAAAATTAATACTTTGTCTCATTTGGAATTTGGGTGTCTTTAAACATGAGAATAATCATCCTTAGAAACAAGAATTGGTATACAACAATCATTCCTCTTTTCACCGTCCATGGCTAGTTTTGATTTCACAAACCTCTCTTGGAATGCTCTCAGCAAAACAAGTCACTCAGATTATAGTGACTTACCTCTCAAAGGGTATGTGATCAGAAGATGGCCAGTCGAAAAACCACATGCACGATCAATAAAATAGAAGTTTTGAGAAAACACATAGTCAATTTTAGCATAATCTCATGAAAGGATATTGATGCAAAGAAAGCACATCAAATTAACATACCCCACTCGTAGTAAACATACATAAGCAACATACTTGAGATCACCTAGGGCTTTATGCGGGTTATAATGGGGCTAGAGGTCAGTGGCTAATGAAATGACGTCAATAGTGTTCAAAAACTATCCTTTTATGCATTGTAGCACACCTCTTTCTTGGTTCTCGACATTTTGCCTGGAAATGGGATTTCTTTCTTTTTATTTTCCCATTTTTTTACTTTCTTGGCAAGTCCCTGTTTCATTGTATTCTTCTCTTTCGGCTGCCCTTGATTTTTTTCTTTCTTGAAGAGTTGTCGCCATATTTTTTTTTTTTTTTACGTTTCACATTGTTTTGTAAGATGGTGCAAGAATTCGGATAGCAAGGTATGATAAATTTCTGTTTTTGTGGCTTGGTCAACATATGGGCTTTTGAAAGAGAATTTATTCTTTTACAGGCTCAAATATGGTTGACTAGGGATATGCTTTTGAAAGAAAAAGCTAAAGCTCAAAGTCGATTCAAAGATGGCCTAAGATCTTTTCTCAAGTATGTGCATCTGTGTGTGTGTGCAAATTTTCCTGTGGGGTATGCAAACAGATCACTTTAGTTACCTCAATCAAAGCAAGATTAATGAGATTATTGAACGAGACTTGGAAGTGAAAGAGCTTACTTTGAGTAATCGTTGGTATCCTCTCACAAAGCATCGCAAAGCTCGAAACTCACCATGGTTTTCTTTGTAATCTCCACTGATTATGTCGGTGTTCCAGGGATTGGTGGTTATATAGCAATTCTATTTTCAAGTTTGATCACTTGCATCTTAAAAACACTAAATACTAATGTACAATCATTAATTTAAGCATAGGGAGAATACCATTTTTCAGAAATTAAGGTTTTCAGTCCCAGTTGTCAATTTGAGGTGATAAACTGATCATGTGCTAAGTCATTTTTATAAACAATCCTAACATCCATATCTATTTCACCCTTGTTAGCATGCTTTATCGAAGTGCTACTCCTATTTAAGCATTTTAACAGATAACAAACAACTAAAAAGTGCTAAACGAATAAAAGTGATAAACTGAATCATTCATTCATAGAAAAGCGTGTTTACAGCAAAACTATGATTCAATCCATCCAAAATATAGCTCCAATGAGCAAAACAAAATTATTAACATACCATATTTCAAGGATAAATGAGTATGTAAATATTTTTTTTTATTTTTTATTTTTTTTAACAAGAAGAAGAAATAAAATTCAAAATTATAAACATACTCATTTATCTATGAAAATTGAAAGAAGACTAGATGCACCAATTAAACTTGAAAAACTATGGCGTCTCAGGATAAGTCCCTACCCACACTACAGGTTGGCATTTTAGGACATTCCTTACTCGGCCCATTTTTTTTTCTAAAAAGGATTTGGTACATCTAATATGTACATTTTTTACAAAAATTCGGATCATTAACTCCATCCCCAAAACACACTTTTCCACAGCTTTGTCAAAAGAAGAAGAAAGAAAAGAAAAAAATCTAATCCGAGTCATCGCTTGTATCTATGTCATTATCAGTGACCCTTCCAACTTTTTGTCGCACATAACGTGTAAGTCCCGGACTAGCATAAAATGGCGTGTCAGGATAATCCTTACTCTGCCCATACACTATCCAGTTTAATCGATCGGTTGCACGACCCGAAATTGGTTCAGAACACTGATTATGTTTTTTCATATGAAATATCCTGCCACAATGGTAACAAGCACCCAGTCGTTTGGAACGACGACGTTTAGCAAAATTGCTTCTGCCACACAATGGTTGTTGTTGTTTCTCTCGGATCTCAATTTTTCTCACATCCCTTGCTTTTCTCATTATCACAGCATGCACATCAGATGGGAAAATGCGTAGAACTCCTAGACTAAACCAAAAAAGTTTAGGATCCATGCTTGCTAAGACTAAAGACACTCTATCTGGTTCTTTAATGTCTGCCAGTCACAAAGACAGTTGAAGCTGCATCCGATGTGATCATGAAATATAGGCACAAATACTAAAAAAAACCGCGATCCAGAATAAAAATAAACAGAAATTTTTTTTTTTTTTTTTAGAAGAAAAACTAAAATTACAAATACGAAACTAGAGAAATTAGATCCACACCCCCCAATCTAAACTGAACATTGTCCCCAATGTTTCGAATTTACCAGTGTATGACTTTTGGAAATGAGGTTGTAAGGTACAGATCTGTTCATCTGCCGAAACCTACAAACAACACAAACCAATTAATCATCTTCTGGGGGGATCTGGTTGCGGCTGGAAACCTTTAATCTTGAATGCAAAAAGAAGAAGAACACCCATGAACAAATACAAACATATAACACAAATTACTAAACAAAGGACTGGGTCGTCAGGTCCTACAACCATGGATTTGCAGGGGGTGGGTTGTGTTTACAAAAAACAACGAAGAAGAAGAAAAAGAAAAGAAGAATAAAAGAAGAAGAAGAAAAGAAGGAGTGGGGAGCCAATACCAGTAGATGTGGAGAAAAAAAGAAAAGGTGGGAGGCCTAATAAAGGCGCCCCAATGACTCGACCCCCTTTTTTTTTTTTTTTTTTCTAACTTTACTTTCGGCAGTGTTGGCAGGCGCAAATTATGGCAGCAGGCGCAATAATGGTGCATAGGCGTGAATAATGGCAGGCAGGCGCAATAATGGTGCAGGTGCAATAATTGTGCAGGCATGAATTTTTTATTTTTTATTTTTTGATATGATAATTAATGACGCACAGTAAAAAAAAAAAAAAAATGAGTAGGGTAAGAGAACACCTCGCACTTGAGCTTTGACCCATGCACCGATATCTGAAACTAGGAACAACAAAACTATACAACAAAAGAAAGTGACATGCATTAAAAATAACATTAATAAATAAAAGCAAATGTACACTATTGTAGAAGGATTTTAGCAAAAACGTTCAAACGTGTTGTAACGTTCGAACGTCGAATCAAAAATTTCTTTCTACACTACATTATGCATACTAAAAGGAATCAAAATAAACAATCTTAAGCCAAAAGTCATGGCGTCTCAGAACAAATCCCTACCTACACTGTTAGTTGGTAGTTCGGGACGTTACTTACTCTGCCCATGTTTTCATTTTAGTCAAAAGAGTTTGTACATAACATTTTTTTACAGACTCGAACCTTCAGCTTTCATTCCCAACCTCAGTACACTTTTCCACAGAGGTCAATCTGATTCCCCCTCCGTATCTGTGTAGTTTGGACAACCAGCAACCCTGTTGATTTCTTGTCGCACAAAACGGTTAAGCTCAGTACCGGAATAGGATGGCGTGTCAGGATAATCCTTACTCTGCCCATTCACTATCCAGTCTAATCGATCGAGTGCACGACCAGAAATTGGTTCAGAACATTTGTTGTATCTTTTCTCATGAAATATCCGGCCACATTTTTTACAAGCACCTAGTTTTTTCGAACGACGGCGTTTGGCAAATGTGCTTCGGCCACAGAGAGGTTTATTTTGTTCATCTCGGATCTCATTTTTTCTTATTGGTCTCGCCTTTCTCATGATCATAGTATGTACATCAGTCGGAAAAGTGCGAAGGACTGCCAGACTAAACCAAAAAAGTTTACCATCCATGTTTTCTACTTTATGACCCACTATCTGGTTCTTTTACGTCTTCCAGTCACAAAGACGATCAAAACTGACCCACATATATTATCATTAATACAAGGTACATAATCTGAACAGATACAACAATAAAAAAAAAAAAAAAAATTTACTGAAAATTTTACGGGTTCAACCTGCGCAGATCAACTACTGTAAACTGTAGATCAACTACTGTAAACTGTAAATCTCACCCCCCAACCTAGACTGAACATTGTCCCCAATGTTTCGAGTTTTTCTGTTTGTAGAGCTTGAATACGCAGTTAACTGTGGAGATTTGTTCAATCGCCGATGACCTATACCGAAAAAAAAAAGAGATTAAGCATCTTTGGGGTGGTCTGGGTTTTCGTTGGGACAAAAACCCTTGATCATCAGTGCGTCCCGAAGAAGAACAACCATAAGTAGATAATACAAACAAATGTAGATCACGAGAAGGAGAATAGGGTCATCGAAAAATGCAGACATGGTACTGTTATGGGTTGGATCATGGTACAGAAGATCGGATGTAGTGGAGAAGAAGAAGAAAAGAAAAGAAGCAGAAGAAGAAAAAGAAAAGAAAAGAGTAAAGGCGGTGGGGAAAAGAAAAAAAAAGAAAAAAAAGTGATGGGGGCCTTATAAAGGCAGTCCATCGTGTCGGGTGTCTGACTGACCCGACCCTTTTTTGTGTCGGCAAGCGTAATCTCCGGAGTGATTTCCGGAGATATTTTCTGGATCCATAAAAAAAATGGTTTCCACATTTTGGACAAAATTCTCCACAAAGGGTTTTAATCGCTGACCATTGACGGTAAAAATGTTACCGTTTGATGGGTTCTCCACTTCCACTGCCCCATGTTCAAATACCTTTTTAACAATGTATGGTCCAGTCCATCTTGATTTCAACTTACCAGGAAATAGGCGAAGTCTCGAATTGAAAAGTAGAACCTTTTGATCAGGTTTAAAAGATTTTCGCACTATGTTCTTGTCATGAAAAATTTTCATCCTGGTTTTTGCAATCTTAGCATTTTCATATGCTTCATTTCTCAATTCCTCCAATTCATTAATCTGAAGCTTCCGTGACAGTCCGGCCTTATCCATGTCAAAGTTCATTGCTTTAATGGCCCAGTAGGCTCTATGTTCCAATTCCACTGGTAGGTGACAAGGCTTTCCATAGACTAATCGATATGGAGACATACCCAAAATGGTTTTAAAAGCAGTACGGTAAGCCCAGAGTGCATCAGTTAGTCTTGATGACCAATCTTTGCGATCCGGTTTTACTGTTTTTTCCAAAATTAATTTTATCTCCCGATTAGCTAATTCGGCCTGTCCACTAGTTTGTGGATGATAAGGGGTTGCTACTTTATGAAAAATCAGGTATTTTTTCATCAGATTCCAGAATGGTCGATTACAAAAATGAGCACCCCCATCACTTATAATGGATTATGGAATTCCAAACCGAGATAAAATATTTTCTTTTAAAAACTTGATCACCGTTTGATGATCATTATTTCGGCATGGAATTGCTTCAACCCATTTGGATACATAGTCTACGGCTACTAAAATGTATAGATAGCCAAAGGAGGGGGGAAATGGTCCCATAAAATCGATGCCCCAACAGTCAAAAATTTCGATCACCAAAATTGGGTTTAAGGGCATCATGTTTCTTTTTGAAATGTTTCCCAACCTTTGACATCTATCGCAAGTTATGCAAAAAGCATGAACATCTTTGAAAAGTGTGGGCCAGTAAAATCCACATTGCAAGATTTTTGCAGCGGTTTTTCGAGATGAAAAATGACCACCGCATGCTTCTGAATGACAAAATGTTATTACCTGTCTACTTTCCTGAGCGGGGATGCAACGTCTTATGATCTGATCCTTACAGTACTTGAATACGTAGGGATCTTCCCAAAAGAAATTGCAGACCTCCCTCAGAAACTTCTTTTTGTCCATGGGAGTGAAAAATGGAGGAAGTGTTCCGGTAGCAAGGAAATTAGCAATATCAGTGTACCATGGGGTCTCATCAATCCTGAATAGTTGTTCATCGGAGAATTTTTCATTGATTGGCAGTCCATCCTCATGAAATTCATAAGTTAATCTCGACAGATGATCTGCCACCACATTTTCCACACCCTTTTTGTCCTTAATGACTAAGTCAAATTCTTGGAGCAAGAGGATCCATCTCAAGAGCCTTGGTTTGGCATCTTTTTTTTGTAAGCAAAAATTTCAGTGCTGCATGGTCAGTAAATACAGTAACAGAAGAACCAACAAGATAAGATTGAAATTTTTCCAATGCAAATACTACAGCAAGTAATTCCTTTTCAGTTGTTGAGTAATTCATTTGGGCATCATTTAAAGTTTTACTTGCATAGTAAATCACATGTGGCTTCTTATCTTTTCTTTGTCCCAAAACAGCACCTACAGCATAGTCACTAGCATCACACATCAATTCAAAGGGTAGAGTCCAGTCAGGAGGTTGCATTATTGGGGCAGAAATTAACATGCCTTTGAGTTTGTCAAAGGATTTTTGGCACGCTTAATTCCAGTCGAAAATGACGTCCTGACTCAAAAGATGACACATAGGTTTTGCTATGGTGCTGAAGTCTTTTATGAACCTTCTGTAGAATCCTGCATGACCTAAGAATGATCGAACATCATTCACAACCCTAGGAGCAGGAAGATTTCCTATCAAATCAATTTTTGCTTTATCAACTTTCATGCCTTCAGACGACACAATGTGACCCAAGACAATGCCTTGATTCACCATGAAATGACATTTCTCCCAGTTAAGCACCAGATTTGCCTCTTTGCATCTTATCAAAACTTTTTCTAGGTTAGCTAGACACAAATCAAATGAGTCACCATATACCGAGAAATCATCCATGAAGATTTCCAAAAAATTTTCGACCATGTCACTGAACAAGCTCAGCATACATCTTTGAAATGTTGCAGGAGCGTTACAAAGTCCGAATGGCATCCTTTTGAATGCAAAGGTGCCAAATGGACATGTGAATGTGGTCTTTTCTTGGTCATTCAGAGCTATCTCAATTTGATTGTATCCGGAATACCCATCCAGGAAACAGTAAAATTCATGGCCTGCTATTCTCTCGAGGACTTGGTCAAGGAAGGGAAGAGGAAAATGGTCTTTTCTAGTCACCAGATTGAGTTTTCGATAGTCAATGCACATTCGCCATCCTGTGACGACTCGTGTTGGCACGAGTTCATTTGCATCATTTTTGACTACTGTGACTCCAGATTTCTTTGGTACAACTTGGGTTGGACTAACCCATTTGCTATCGGAGATAGGAAAAATTATCCCTGCATCCAGGAGTTTGAGCACTTCCAGTCTCACAACCTCTTTCATGTGAGGATTCAATCGTCGCTGCATTTGACGAGAGGGTTTTGAGTCCTCTTCAAGGTATATGGCATGATTACAAATTAACGGGCTTATACCTTTCAAATCAGCGATGGTCCACCCAATGGTGCTTTTATGACTTTTAAGAACTTCAATTAATTGAGCTTTCTGCAAGTCTGTGATTTTTGAAGAAATTACCACTGGGTAAGATTTATCCTCACCTAAAAATGCATACTTGAGATCAGATGGGAGCGGTTTCAGTTCAGGCTTTGGTGGCCTGTCACTTGAAGATAGTGGTTTTGTACCACTTGATGAAATTTCTTCAAGTTTAGGAGCCCATGTCCCCACATTGAAGGTAGGGCACTCAATGGAGTTTTGTTCCAGAGAGTCAGATGAGTCAGAAGTTGATTCACTAAGATCCTCACAGAATGAGTCATTCAGATGTGCTTGTATCAATGACTCAATGGAATTTATTTCTCCTACCTCCTCGTACTCTCTTGGGTGTTTTGCAATGTCAAAGACGTTCATTTCGAAAGTCATATTCCCAAAAGTCAATTTCATAATACCATTCCTGCAATTGATTAGTGCATTGGAGGTTGCTAGAAAAGGTCGACCAAGAATGACAGGAATTGGAGTTTCTGAATGAACTTCTTGATGAGTATCTAGAACAATGAAGTCTACAGGGAAGACAAAATTATCCACTTGGACAAGTACATCTTCAACAATACCCCTAGGAATTTTTACAGATCTATCTGCCAATTGGAGTGTGATGCAAGTGGGTTTGAGTTCACCTAAACCCAACTGCTGGTAGACAGAGAAAGGAAGCAAGTTGACACTAGCTCCAAGGTCTAACAATGCTTGCTCAATTTTGAAATTTCCAATGACACATGACACAGTGGGGCACCCTGGATCTTCGTACTTTGGAGGGATTTTGTGTTGAAGTAGGGCACTGGCTTGCTCTGTGAGGAAGGCTCTTTTTTGAACATTTTGGCTTCTTTTGACTGTGCACAAGTCTTTTAGAAACTTGGCATAAGCTGGAACCTGTTGGATTGCATCTAGAAGTGGGATGTTGATTTTTACTTGCTTGAAAAGCTCGTAAATTTCAGACTGGTTGTTTGCTTTCTGTATGCTCTTGAGTCTATGAGGGAAAGGAGCAGGAATAGAACACGAGGGTTCTTCTTCCCTTGATGGCTCTGGTTCTTGTTCAATCATGGGATCACAGTCATTTTTTGTTGCAAGTTCTGGCTCACTTAATGGGTTGGCTGGAATTGAGTCTGGTTTTGGGTCTGGAATCAGCATGTTTCTGATGGACTTGTCAATCTTTTTGCCACTTCTCAATGTGGTGACAGTTTTGGCTTGGTCTTGTGGAGTTTCCATAGTTGATGGATTTCCCACCTGAAATTGGCCTTGTGGAGGCTTTGGTTGGACAGGAAATTTTCCCTTCTCATGTATGCTCATGGACTGGGTCAGCTTTTGAATGTGGCCTTTGAGATCCTCAAAAGATTGTGTGGTCTGGGCCTTGAAATCAATAAAAGCCTGAGTAGAACTATTGTTATAGCTCATTTGGGTTTGCATGAATTGATTCAATGTATCTTCAAGGCTCCTTTTGTGTGGTGGTTGATATGGAGGATATTGTGGAGGTACTTGAGGTGGATGTGGTGGCCCTTGTTGATGAGGATATTGTGGAGGTCCTTGAGGTGGTTGTTGTGGACTTTGTTGCTGATTCATGGGGGTTGGTTGTGTGTTTCTCCAACTGAAATTTGGGTGGTTCCGCCACCCTGGATTGTATGTTTCAGAGTATGGGTTGGAGTAAGGCTTGTTGAAATTGGAAATGACATTTGTTTGTTCCAACAAAACTTCTTTGAATGCCGGAATGGTCGGGCATTCCCCAGTAGAATGCCCTGTTAGCGCACAAATCCCACACACTTGTTCTGTGGGAGGGACAACATCAACTTGATGGACCTTTTTCATCTCTAAAGCTTCAAGCTTTCGAGACAAAGTGGACATTTTTGCTCTAAGATCATCATCTTCTCTCAAGACATACTTACCCCCTTGGAAAGTAGGTGGTTTGGCTTCTACAGTGGTAGGAGAGGCTGAGTCCCACATTTGAGAACTGTCAGATATGGTATCAAAAAAATTGAATGCCTCCTCCGGACTTTTTCCCATGAACTCTCCTTGAGCCATCATTTCGACAAACTGTCGTAACCTAGTGGGCAAGGAATCATAAAAAAAACCTGCCAAAGTCCAATTTTCAAAAGCATGGTGTGGACAAGATTGGAGAAGATCTTTGAATCTCTCCCAGCTTTGATAAAAAGTTTCCCCTTCTTTGACCGAAAAATTCATGATTTGTCTTTTGAGTGCATTAGTGCGGTGCAGAGGAAAGAATTTTCTGAAAAATTCATTCTGTAGAGCCTGCCAATTAGGGATTGAAAGAGCTTTTAAAGAATTTAACCATTGTTTGGCTTTGTCCTTTAAAGAAAAAGGGAAAAGTTTCATTTTGGCTAGTTCAGAATTGTCTTGAAAAGTTCCACATACCTCCTCAAAATCTTTTATGTGCAGATATGGATTTTCAGATTCAAGTCCATGGAATTGAGGGAGTAATTGAACTGTCCCCGTCTTCACAGTGAAGTGGGGCGCATTCTCCGGAAAAACAAAACAAGAGGGGACACTATTCCTTGTGGGATGTAAGTAATCCCGCAATGTTCGAATGTTGGGTACTTCCCCCTCTCTCACATGATCTTCACCCTGCCTATCAATATTTGCCATATTGAAGTTACAAGAATCGGCTTCTGATTTGGGTGAAGGTGGTTCAAGTTGATTTACAGACCCAGAAGATTCAGCAGGCAAATTTTGATAGAGGCGATTGGTGTCAGTCATAAAAAAAAAACAAAATTATTCACAATAAGGCAAAAATATATACAAAAAGAGAGGTTTTTTTTTTTTTTTTTTTTTCACCTTTTTCTAAAAAGAGCACCTTTTATGATTCCCCGGCAACGGCGCCAAAAACTTGACTTGATCCGAAATGTGTACACCCAAGTGTAGGCGGTCAAGTTGTAGTAATAATCCGGTTTGAGTCCAGAGTCGAATCCTCAGGGAACTATGGTTGGTGTTCTTTGAAGTAAATAGTGAGAAAGACTTGTAACTGGAAATATTATGATTTTGAAGTTGTGGAAAGTTTTGGATAGAATGTAAGATTCTTTCCAATGGGTATTTTTCTAGACAAAATATAAGATGATTAAATGTAACAAACACTCTTTGGTTCGAGAATCAGAATATGTAGTTGATTATCCGGTGCATTATGTTTGTGCTTTATAACTCAATTAACTTCCGTGTCAACGGCAAATTAATCGGAAGATAGGAATGAAGTTCAATAATGGTGGACATTGAAAGTTTGTCATGAAGAGTTAGTTAGGGTACTTGCCTTGAATCAATGGGTCTTTCCATGTAGGAGTCATCCATTTATCATAGAAAGATCCGTTGATTATACAAAGTACCCTTACTTTGCTAGGTGCATTCAATCACCCAAAAATCAAGTGGAGTATAGAACATTTAAGCATAAAGGTGATACACAAACATAATGTCCGGATTAATCTTTTACATATCTATCATCCCTTCCCAAAGAGTGAATGAGGACTACTCACCCTTCATAGCTATGGTAAAGCTAGAATGATGAATGGTACTCATCCCCATAAGCAAAGGTGTTACAAAGTAAAATGCTCAAGCACTAGAAGCGAAATGTTTTAAAGTAAAATAGCTAAACAAGGAGTCGTTCTTCGACAGAGAACGAGTGAATCACGTTCCACCCTTCCCGGCTTTGGTAAAGCACTAAAAAGGTGGGAGAGTTTCACTCCTCTAAGAAGAAGGATGCTCAAGCAATGGAAGTAAAATGCACGAACAATAAAATAGAAGAAAGCTAGTTATCCTTGGAGGGTTTCCACCTCAACCGAAGGATAAGCTATATCTCTTGATGTATGCAAATACAAGTAACAATTAGAAGAGGAGGCTCAGCCTTCCATTATGGTTATACAAG
Organism: Ilex aquifolium; assembly: GCA_951799425.1. Lineage (NCBI taxonomy): Eukaryota > Viridiplantae > Streptophyta > Magnoliopsida > Aquifoliales > Aquifoliaceae > Ilex > Ilex aquifolium. The sequence goes on along the minus strand of OX637402.1, from coordinate 2,159,398 downwards.
CAAGTAAATATAAAAGCTATAAAGAAATGACAATTAGAAGAGGAGGCTCAGCCTTCCATTATATTTATACAAGCAAGTAAATATAAAAGCTATAAAGAAATGACAATTAGAAGAGGGAACTCTTACCATAAGAACATAAGCATAAAATCTTCAATACATGAATTGAAATGGAAGCTACAAAAGATGAAAGAAATTTTGCTCTCTAAATTCCCTTTTTTTCTCTTTTTTTTTTTTTTAAAATGTTCCAACAATGGGTCTATTTATAGGCCAAAATATTGAACCAACTACCAGTCTTCATCTACCGGTCTTCATCCACCGGTCTTCATCCACCGGTCTTCATTAGGGTTTCACTGGACAATAGGGTTCCACTGGACATTCGAACGTTGGGTGACGTTTTTTTTTCAGTTTATGTCCTTAAGGAGCTGCTTGTTACCCTCAGATGTACTTCTTGGATGCCTTTGGACTTCCCTTCACTTTAGAACCTAAAATATCATCATTTAAACTCAATCAAAGTATAATTAGTCCAAAAAGAGTGTAACAATATGCTACTTTTGAGTGCTAATCAGTACTCAACCAACTGGACAGTGGACTAATCAACAACTCCCTCTATAGTACCTAAAAAAAAAAACTATAGGGGTGTGAGCTAAACCACGCGCTCAATGAGTATACATGTTGTATATGAAATGAAAATGACAGTAATACACAGAAGTAGGTAAATACAACGTAGATACACGTATCAAACAACAACATCAATCCAATTCCAAAGAATTCACAAGCCATAACACATCCATACTATCCCTTATCGGGTAGTCGATCCCACATGGATCTGTGTCTCCCGAACCTCCCAGGAACACCACAGTGCTAGCACACCACTACATGTCGAGTGATCAGGCATCGACGCTCCTGTCTCAGATATTGCGCCAAATTCCACAATACATAATACACAGTGCACAGCATCATTCAATCACATAAGCACGTAGCACATAATCCTGGAGAATTGCTATTAAATTCTATCACTTACTATCATCTTATAATAGCATTTTCAAAACATATAAAGATATATACCCACATCAAGTGTACAGATTTACGGGCCTTCAAACCTACCGGTGGATCCCTTCGGTGTTACCGTATCTGTCTCAACACCGACTGTCATACCTGTTCCACCTAATACATTTGTAATTACAATATCAATATGGTTATCACATTTAATAGTTAATCATGCATTAATGCATGATGATTCAACCCAAAGTGCCCCAGTTACCGCACTGTCCACTCACACACTGGTACATTAGATTTAAAACAGTCACACTTAAACTCACACACCCATTTGATCATGCAGAACAACCCCTTAACTGAACCCTTAAACCCTCCATTTCACTCCCACAGATCTCAGTTTCAACCTAGCCTACTAAAAGCATCCCGAGCATCTCAAATGTTCATTTTCCACACTTTTCTCATACCCGGTTGAATACCCACTTGAAACCCTTTCTTAATAGCCCTTTAATTATGCTTAACACACTTAATTAGACTCACACAAAGTCTCTTTTGAAATCTAAATAAAACAGCCCACACACACACATATGCTTAAAATTAATCACACACACACACCCTTATACATTTCTCTTGCTCTCAGTTTGGCATGGAGGTTTCCCCCAAGTTCCTCCCTTTGTATTCTTTCTTCTAACTCTCGGTTTGAACTTGAAGCACCACCAAAAGCTTGGTTTCTCTCTCCCTCTCTCCCTCCTTGCTCACGGTTCAAGAAGACACATACACACATATATTTTCTTCTCTCTCTCTTGCTCTCCCTCACTCATGGTTCTAGGGGAGAAAGAACACACACACATTGTAACACCCCAACCCGGAGTACAATATCTGTAATCTCTGCTTATTATTTTCATACACCTTTCTTTATGTAAAAATAAGCATATAAAAAAAATAATCATATAATCCCTTAGTGGTACGGCTTGCCATGAGTCCTGCTTATTTACAAACCATAATATTGATCTCAAGAATATGACATAGAATAATACAATTTAAATTTAAAGGTCATATTAAAATAAACCCCATGATGACATCTCAATCGACCATCTAGACTCGGCAGTGGACTCCTCACGTCTTTATGGTTTTTCCTGAAAAGTCATTAAGACCATTAGTAAAAGCAAATATGCAGTTAATATTTAAGAGCACAACAAGTGATAAATGAAACTTTATTTATTTAGGAACAACCTTAACCACGAATTAGATATTTACTTTCAAATTACACTTCACCTCATACACATTTGTTTACATCGCATAGGCATAACCTGTATATATCACATCGACCAAATATACAGCACATATATCTACTTCCACATAATTAAATTATTCCTCACAAAGAATACCCTACACGCACACAAACTAATTGCCTTGTAAACAACAACCGCCACACAGACTATATTTAGTTGTGCAAGTTTTTGCGCCACATAGGCCACATGTATCGCAAGCTTGTAACACCTCATAGATATCATTCATCAGTGGGACAACCCAAACCACATTAATGGTTTTCCTTCAGATGACCCACATCACAGAGAGTTTTTGATCGCGTTACTTAGACGACTCCACCACATAATCAAATCCCGTCACATAAACAACTCAAGCTATATAAATACTTCATGTTACTTAGACCACTGAAATCACATAATCCTCTCTCGTCATTTAAACGACTCTCGTAATGTACCGTGAGTCCCTGATCAATTAATTATTCCCAACAATAACCATAGTAAAAACATATGCTTAAAAGTCTAATAAATTATCACAAAAAGTTGTAGGGTAGTGCACCTACCTTGCTTGGAATTCTACCTTGTAGATGACCCGTCTGCCAGAACTTTGAGTGAGGCGTACTTTGAGGTGTTCGCCTCCAGGCCTAGCACACCCAATATTTGCAATTCCACTCAGACATTAATACGTAATAATGCTCAAGTTTGAAATAGTGTATTCGAACCGAGTTTAATTATCAATTCGAGTCGAATTAAATAATCCATTCGCATCGAGTAAAATTATCTACTCGAATCGATTAAGCTAGTCTTCTCAAATCTGTTAAAATAATATTTATTTGAACCAATTACACTAAATTAAACATTTCCCATATAATTGCAAATACAAAAGTATACTTGAATTTACTCCATTTTCTATAAAACCATAAAATTACATACTTTCTTGCAATTAAATTATATCCATGAATTTATGAAAGTTAAAGAACAATTACCACAAGCATCACATTTAACCCACATGCAATACCCAAATACATACACTAGAATGTATCCATACATTCAAGAGGAGAGAAAGTAGATTATATGACTAAGCTTACCTCTTGTATCCACTTCCTTCACCACCAAGCACCATCACTTGTCTTCCACCATTAAGCCCACCACCAAGCTCCAACATTTCCTCCTTCTAGTCTTGGCCAAAATTCTCAAGTGCAAGACCCCTTTTCTTTTCTTTCTTTTTCTCTCTCCTTTTCCTTAGCCTTGCATGTGACCTTGTTTTTTTTCTTTCTCTTTTTGTTCACTCTCCCTCACTCTCGGTTTTCAGCCCAGAAGAACACACACACACACACCATTTTATCTTTTACACACACACACGGCTACACTCAAGTTACACACACACACGTCTTCACTCTAAAACACACACACTCACACACATAGCCACTTAACAGCCCACATGACTCACCAACTTCATATGCTAACAAATGTAAAAATGGTGCATGCAAAGTTAATAATTATGCTTGCCTCCCCCTAAATTCTTAAGTGATTTCAAAATCAACCCAATACTATTTTCATACACAAAATTCCATCGAATAACTAATTTCACATAATTGCAATTAGTCCACATGATTATACTAAGATGTATGCAATGTATGATTGGGTCTCACACACATACTAAATCATGTTTTAAACACACACACACTATTACACCTTAGAAAACACACACACATCCACCTAGCATTCTAATTGACTCACCTACTTCATATTTTGACACGTGTAAGGATGACTCATTCTAATTTGATAATTATGCTTGCCTCCCCCCAAGTTCTTAAGTGATTTCAAAATTGACCAACTACTATTTTCACACATTCAATTTCTATAAATGGGTCTCACTAATACATCACTAAGGGGGTCCACATACCCGATATATGCTCACACACATCATGGCTATGAAGGGTTTACTTTAATTAACCCTTTAATAGTTCCACATAACTACAATTTAGCCCAAATAATTATGCTAATATGCATGCAATACATGATCTGGTCTCACATTCGAGTAGGGACCAGTGCATATTATCGATAGCCGAGATTAGGTTTTGCATGACAAGATTGAGAGGTTAGTGAAGGTGTTGTGGTAGCACCATGGTATAGAGGAGGTGACATAGGAGCGTGAGGACACTATCTGCACTACCTATCTGTTCATGTTAGAGGATAGGGGTACATTTCTTGCAGCCATGGAGTATTACATGACTCGTTACATTTGCATTATTTTATATGCACACGGATGTGTAATTTAGGGGTCAAAATTCCTTTAAGGGGAAGAATGTAAAATCCGAGAAAATTAAAATTTAATTAAAAAGGGGAAAATAGTAATTAGTTGTAACGGTACTAGTTGAAAACCCGAGTTTTTTTAGAACTTAGATGATGAAATGGACCTCACATTTGGATTCGTATCGTGATATCTAGTTACCCAGTTAGTTTTCGTTAAATTCTGGGACAGTCGGATTTTTTGCGTTTTATGAGGCGATCGGGCATCGCGCGACTAAATTAAAAGCGATTAGATTTTATTCTTGGAACCAAAAAAAATAATTTAAAGTTAGCTCAATAAAAATATACTAAACTTAACAAGTGATGATATTTAATTGATTTAGAATAAAATTGGACTAATTAAAGAGGGACGTGTGGCGCAACGAGGGCTAAACATTTAAAAGGTATTTAAAGGAGAAAAAATCAGATTTTCCCCCTTTCTTGGACTGCAACGAGAGAGAGAGAGAGAGAGAGAGAGAGAGAGAGAGAGAGAGAGAGAGAGAGAGAGAGAGAGAGAAATTCTCCAAACTTCTTCCACCTTTCTTCTCCGATCTACAAAGATCCAACTTTTGGATCACTTTGGACCAAAAGTTAAAGTTGCTCTACACAACGAGAGGTATGCAACCATACCAAGATCATGTTTTTCTCCAAAATCTCAAAGACGGGAATTTAGGGCTAAAGCTTGGAATGCTTGATTTTGGGTTCTTGGAATTTCTACTACGCGGGTTTATGCTACAAAAATTAGGGTGATAGAGATGAATTCTCATGTATTAGTTTACACCTAGTGTAGCTAGAACATAAAAAATGGGTATGAGAAAACGTTAAAACCATTTCTTGTTTCATTTGAGTTTGATAAAATTGCTCGAATTGGATTTGATGAAATTGCTTGAATTGTGTTTGATAAAATGTATTGTTTGGGGCATGCTATGTGTTTACATAATTTTGTCTACTAAGTGTTTGATAAAATGCTTAGAAATTCAAGTATGTTATTCAGATTGAAATCACATGTGGCATGCTTAGGAATGTTATGGAAAATGGACATGTTTCCTATATGCCTTATGATATGATAAACATAATGATATGAATTGTAATTATACATTTTAATTACATATGTATGGGTATCATCGCATTTGTGGGCATCCGATATGAGTATAGGTGTGTGTGCATGTTTTTAGTCAAACATCATTCTTGGTGGTTTGATACTTAGGCTCGAAAAAGTTGGACCTAGGTCTAGCTAAGTCTCAAGGGTTTGAAATTCAAAAACATGTCGGGGTTAACAAGAAGGGCTAGATTCTCCCTCGGGTGCAAGACCTGGTAATTTCAGATACGCACTCCTGTTAGTATTGAGTCCATAAAGTGTGTCGATGTACGCGAAACCGTTGATGGAAGTCAATAGATGTCGTGTCGGCTAGGTGACCATTGGTGGAAGTCCATAAATACTTATCCCAAGAAAGACACAATATTTTTATAAAATAGTCATTGGATGTCTAACATCAATGGCGGGGGCTTAGAATTCCCGAATGCATATGCATGTGTTATGGGAGTTGGTAGGGCTCGGGTTTGCATTGCGTGCATGAGTTTTCATCTCATGGCATGGCATGAACTTATAGCATTCATTTATGAAAAGTATGTGTTTTAATGGATGCTTGATATGATAATTTGCATGTGACATTTCATATGCATCTGGGTTGGGGAGTGGCCTCCTTAGGAGATACCCTATTGAGCGTGTCTCACCCTTTATGGGAATACATTTCAGGTATTGGACGAACTTACGCTAACAGCCCTCATTAGGGCTCGCTTTGAGGACAAAGTCGGGTTGTGGCTCTAGATTTTGGAATTGAAGACCCTTGTATAAATATTATCTTTTGGCCTTATATATTTTGTAATACAAAACTTGTATTTTGGTAAAGACTTGTAAGGGTACTTTATATTTGGACATGTAATCTCATTATGAATGGATCATGTATGAGTTTGTAAGGTTAAAATTGAAATTTGGGAAATATGGAAAATCTGGGCCCCAGGTACCCGGCATCCAAAGGACTTAGGTACCGTTATTTATGCTCACAGGTACCCGTACCACTATTTTTACTGACCATGCAGCCTTAAAGTATTTGCTTACAAAGAAGGACGTCAAACCACAATTGCTTAGATGGATACTCCTACTTCAGGAATTTGACTTGACCACAAAGGATAAAAGAAGAGTTAAAAATGTGGTGGCAGATCATCTTTCAAGATTGACTTATGAGTTTCATGAGGAGAGACTAAAATCAATGAGCTTCCCTGATGAGCAGCTATTTGAGGTCTCAGAGCTACCCTGGTAAGTTGATATTGCTGATACGCTCCTTCTTCCTTTAATTCTTTAGATAAGAAAAAGTTTTTGTATGAGATATTTAATTTCTTTTAGGATGATCCCTATTTGTTTAAATATTGTACAAATCAGATCATTCGGAGATGTGTACCAAATTAGGAGATGCTTAGTGTCATTACCTTTTGCCATAATGAAGCATGTGTTGGCCATTTTCTTCTAAGAAAACCACTGCAAAGATTTTGCAATGTGGATTTGATTGGCCCACACTTTTTCAAGATACCAATGCTTTTTGTTTATCATGTGATAGATGCCAATGGTTGAGGGGTATTTCAAGAAGAAACATGATGCCCTTAAACCCAATTCTTATAATTAAAATATTTAATTGTTGGGGCATAGATTTTATGGGACCATTTCCCAAATCTTTTGGCTATTTGTATATCTTCGTTTTCGTTGATTATGTTTCTAAATGAGTTGAGGCTATTCTCTGCCATAATAATTATCATCAAAATGTGGTGAAATTTTAAAAGAAAATATCTTATCATGGTCTAGAATACCTCGAGCCATTATTAATGATGGAGGATCTTTCTTTACAATTGATATTTTAAAATTTTAATAAGAAAGTATTTCATAAATCATAAGGTTGTTGCTCCCTACCATCCACAGAAAAGTGGTCAAGCTGAATTGGCTAATAAGAAGAGATTAAGTATATTTTGGAAAAAATGATTAACCCTGACCGCAAAGATTGGTCTTTAAGACTGACTAATGCATTATGGGCTTATCGTATAGCTTTTAAAACAATTTTAAGCATGTATCCTTATAGGTTGGTTTACGGTAAACCATGCCACTTACCTATTAATACAATGAATTTTGATTTAGACAAGGCAAGAGTGTCTAGAAGGCTCCAGATTAATGAACTAGAAAAACTTAGGAATGAAGTCTATGACAATGCAAAAATTGCTTGAATGAAAATCTTTCATGATAAGAATTTTCTAAGAAAAACCTTCGAGCCTTCTCAAAAGATTCTACTTTATAATTGTCACCTCCACCTATTTCTTGGTAAGTTGAGGTCTTGTGGTCAGGCCCATTTATAGTTCGACATGTATTTTTTCATGGGAAATATGTGAAACCCCGGAAAATTTAAACTTTGACGAACAAGGGCAATAAGTGAATTGCCACTTCGGTACTAGTTGAAAAACTGAATTTTTCTAAATCTCGGATGACGAAACGGATTCCACCGTTGGATTCGTCTCGCGAAATCTAGTTACCACGTCAAATTTCGTTGAATTCCGAGATAGTCGGATTTTTCGCGTTTTACGAGACAAACGGGTCTCGGGTGACCCCGTGCACGAAATTTTTATAAAATTTTAAAGTTTGGGGAAATATTAGAGGCAAGTTGAAGTAAAAATAATTCGAACTTGAACCGGAGCAAAATTTAGTCGTTTCGGGATTAAAACGGACCCGAAATTAAATAGGACATGTGGCCAATTGTGGGCCAAGTATCCTAAAAATATAAATAGGGGCCTAAAGTCTGAAAAATTAGACTTCTCCTTCACCATTCAGCCGGTTTCAGCCGAGAGAAAAGAAGAGAGGGAAAATGAGAGAAAACTCCACCTTCTCTCTACGATCTACTCCGTTCTAGCGCTCAAATCGATTCGGGCCAAGAACAAGAGTTGCTCTACGCGTCGAGGGCTACGCGTGGGTACCAAAAACGACGGTTTTCACCGAACGTTGGAGGGCCGAAAATTTGGAAGTGAAGGATTCAAGCTTGCTTTGAGTTGTAGGAGCTTCCCACGGCGATTCTACACGCTACAAGAGGTAGGGTTTTCTTCCTACTTAGGTTTATTTCCAACCTAGGAAGGTTATATGGAATGGGTAGGTGTATATATATATGTATCACTTGCCTATTGTGGTTATTTGGGTGAAATGGGTATTGAGAATGTGTGGTATGATTTAAATCACATTCTCTAGTTTAATGTACCACCAATGTATGTCATGTGTGGGAAATGGGTACCAAATGTGCTAAGCAAGGTTGGTATGAAATGGGTGTATATATGTACTTGTTAGGTAAATTTCATAAAGGAACTTGAAGTGTAGAAAATGGATATGGAAAAATTGGTAAAGTGAAATTCTAAATGGAATTGACATTTAGAGGTGGTTGCTTTAAAATTCTCTTAGGAGATTATGATACGTGGATATTAAGAAATGGATAGAATAAATTATATCTTGGTATAATTGTGTAGAAATCACTAGATATGATTTCTTGAGTTTGATGATGAAATTGAGTATATTATATGATTACATGTTTTGGGTGTTTCGAAGATGTTGATTAAATGCCTTGGTGAAAATGATGTATTGATGAGTTTGCTATGTTAATTGCATGCTTATGGGATAACATGTTTGAAAATGGTTATTGGATGAAATGTTGATATATGCATGCTTGCTATATATTGACAATGTGTTAAATTATGGTATTTATATGCTTATGATATGAAGTACCATGAATATGTAGATTTATCTTGACATTGTTCATATGACACTCATACATATCGAACATGTGGTTAGAGTGCAATTGGTACATTACATTGCATTCTCATGGGTACATCACATTCATGGTCATAAGACATGAGTGTGTGTGTGAGTTGGCATCACATTCATGGGTAATACACATGGGTGTGGGTGGGTGCATGTGTTGTGGATCAAACACCAAATCTTGGTGATTGGTATGTGAGCTCGGGAAAGTCGGGATCTAAGATCCGACTGAGTTGCACGGGTGCATTGCATAAGGAAAACTTGTGTCGGGTAAAGCAAGTAGGGCTAGACACTCCCTCGGGTGAAAAACCCGGAACCACTTGGTTCAGTCACTTGTCCGGCGGTGAAATTCCAGAAAAGTGGCATGCCCACGGAGCCGGCGGTGAAATTCCGAAATCCGTTGCCCAGGAAGACACAAGATTTTGTTATATAAAAACACCCATTCAATGGGTAACCTCTAACAATGATTTGATTTTTATAAAGACATAACTTTTATCTCAAACGATCATTGGGAGGGTTTTTCCGTCAATAGACGGGTTCATACACATTGGCTTTTGCATTGTGTTGTGTGAGTCGGGGAAGACTCGGGATAAGGTGCGTGAGTGAGTTCCATCTCATATCATGGCATGACATAGCATAGCATGGTAGCTTTCTAACATTGAAGTATATAGTCTTGTTAGATTGGTTGATGCTTGTTGATTGTTGCATGTGCGCATTTCATATGCACTTAGGTTGGGGAGTAGCCTCTGTAGGAGGATATCCTATTGAGCGTGGCTCACCCTTCGTGGGACAACATTTCAGGTGCGGGGTTCACGCCGGCGGACGGCTCCCAATTCGAGTCCCAAAGTTGAAGAAAGCCGACTTGTGGCTTTTATAGTCATTTAGTAAAGTTTTTGTAAGAATTCCATTTTGAGATGTAAATATATGGAATGAATTGTGATAGAGCTTGTAGGAGTTGTGTATTATATGGAAAAGCTCATTAAACATGTGTTGGATGAGTTTGGAGTGTATGGGGTAGCTTCAAGGATGGTTTGGAGGGGAAAGAAATACATTTTTTTGCTCACAGTCTGAAAACCTACCGGAAGGTGTATGTCGGCCTTCCGGAAGGTTTTGCTAAAAACCCTGGATGCCTTGTTCACGGCTAATACCTTCCGGAAGGTTTTGCCCACTGGAATGAACCTTCCGGAAGATTTTAGCTACTGGAGTAAAACCTACCGGAAGAACTTGTCTACTGGAATGGACCTTCCGGAAGGTTTTGCCATGGGTTTCTTTTTGACTGCCAAATTCTTCCGGAAGGTTTTGGCTACTGGAATGAACCTTCCGGAAGGTTTTTGCTACTGATGTCGACCTTCCGGAAGTTCTTGCAATTGATCCTTTTCATTTAACTGTTCTTTCAGCGACCTTCCGGTAGGTGTATGTCGACCTTCCGGAAGGTTTTTCCAAAAATTTGAAAATTTCAAAATGCTTAGCCATGTTTTTGGGCTTTGTTTTCTTTGGTTCCTATGACATAAATGGATATAAATAGAGGTATAATTGACCTTGTGGATGGTGAATCCGGTTAAAAGCATGTGAATGACGTGGTGTTGGGTTATACGACTATCACGAGTATTTCCGCGGGTTGACGGATGGTCAACGGTTAATAAAGGACCCCCGGGTTTTGGGGCGTCACAGCTTTGGTATCAGAGCTTAGGTTATAGATCTTATGTGGTCTTGTGGGAAATGAGTCTATCATCTTCCATTGCAAGAATGAAAGAGGTTTAGAGCTTAGGTTTACGATTCACCTAAGGCTTGATGGGCATGGGTTTTAGACCATTTCATTCCATGTGCATCTCACGTTATGTGCTATATTTCCTACATGTTATGTACCCTACTTGGTACATGTTATGTGTTACTTGTTGTGTGACTTGTATGCATGATGAATGTGCATAGTGAAAAGTATTCTAACCCTAGTGTTTAGAGAACTTAACCTTGGGAGTGGGAAAACAAATGAACGGGAAAGTTCAAAGTGTAAGGGTCCACTATTGGAGGCATACGCTCTACTAGTGAGACAGTGAGAAAGATTTGAACGTTTTAACTTTGGTCCCTATCTAGGGATACTAAGCCGTTGTACCATTGCTATTTGACATGTGTGTAGATGTCATATAGAGGAAGGGGACGTCTAGGCGGTGGACGGAACAACCAACCACTACCGGCTTTAGACCAACAAGCCTATATGGAGGCTATGAGTACGATGGCTGCTAACCTAGCACAGGCAAGCGCCAATTTGAGCCAAGGGGCTCAAGCCATCCAAAGGAGTTTAAGTTCCATGGGCCATCAACGGCCATGGAAAAAGCAAAAGACATCGAGGCCACAAGAATCATCGGGGCAGGGCCGCGGCTATCAAGGCCAAGGCCAAGGGCAAACCTCCCAAAGTAGTGGGCACTTCAGGGTTCCCAGCCAAGCGGGGCAGGGGCCATGTTATCATTGTCGCCAAGTGGGGCATAAGAGGAGGGATTGTCCTCAGAGGCAGGGATCACAGGAGGGGGATCAAGCCCAAAATCTTTTGTCCCAAGGAGGGAAGAAATTCAAGGGAACGTTTCAAGGAGGCCAGAAGACATGTTTCTATTGTCGACAACCGGGCCATAGGAAGAAGGATTGCCCCCTGAGGCAAACCTCACAGAGTTCCGAGACTTCTCAATCCCAGTCGTCGGTGGGACTCACACAGGCACGTATTGTCCTTCCCTATTCCACTAAGGACCAGGGAAATCAGTCCCAACTACAGAGCGTTGTGCAAGTCCTTAGTACGCCGCGTGCGGAGACCCCACAATCAGACCGGATGAGCCAAGGTATGGGCCAAGGCCAGGAACAAGACTCTGAAGCGACAACATTGGAGACCCAGGAAACGGTCTTTGACGTTGCACCATAGAGTAAATCGGGGGATCAGGCAGCGACCCACGGTACATTACTTATTCCTTATTTATGGGTACACGTGTTATTTGACTTGAGCGTGTCAAATACCGTTATTTTTCATGTTTTGTGCATGGTACAGTTTAAATATTATAACCCTAGAAGAGTCCTCAGGGGTGAATTCCACCTTAGGGACTAGGGCCTGCATTGATCAAATATGACGGTTGTGAGTTAGAGATCTCGGGGACTCTACTCACTATGGACCTTAGGGTCGTGGACATGTCGGGTTTGATGTCATCCTGAGAATAGGTTGATTGACGGCACACTGCGTCGTCGTTGATTGTGATCGTAAGAGGATCACTGCTTACACACCGAATGGTGTTTATTTCAAATTCCAGGGGGAAAAGCACGACTCTTTATCCCAAATCGTGTATGGTTTCCGTTGGCACGAATGGTAGATGGGTTGGCTTGCGAGCCTCATCTTGGAGGACAAGGTGAGACAAGAGTTGGGTCTACCTCGGGTTGTCTGTGGGTATGGGGATATTTTTCGGATGAACTACCGGGATTACCTACACATAGGAATGTAGAATTTACCATTGAGTTGCATCCCGGTACATCGCCCATTTCTATGACTCTGCATAGAATGGAACCAGTAGAGTTGTGAAAACTCTAGGTCCGAATACAAGAATTGTTGAACAAGGACTTCGTTAGACCAAATACTTCACCTTGGGGCGCTTTGGTACTAATGACCAAAATTTATGGAGGAAGCTTACTTCACCTCTTATTCTAGTAGTTCCGGAGAGGGGACAGAAGTACACAGTGAATTGTGATGCTTCTAAGGACGGACATGGATGGGTATTAATGTAGTCCGCGAGAACGGTGGCTTATGGTTCTGGACAACTAAAGAACCACAAGCAAAATTATCTTATACGTGACATGGAGTTGGCGGCCATTATCTTGCCTTGAAAGCTTGGCGCCACTACGTATATGGTGAGAAGTTTGAGGCGTTATCAGACCACAAAAGTCTGAGATATATCTTTACACAACGGGACCTCAACATGAGGCAACGCAGGTGGATGAAATAATTGGAGGGTTACGACTTCACTTTGCATTATCATCCTGGTAAGGCAAATGTGGTAACTAATGCACTTAGCCGGAAGTTACAGGAACTTGTGGCTAGTGTGGCTCACCGAGAGTGGCGGATGCTTGAGAGTGTGGGACAGTACGGGCTGTATTATCGGGGTCAGACTCAGGGTATTTTAGGGAGCTTGGTGACTATGCCTTCCCTACTGAGCAGAGTGATCGATTCCCACGAACAGGACCCAGATTTGTTATCTATCAAGGACCGAGTACGTCTAGGTGGCACGAAGATGTACCATAATCTTCATCACCAGTGTTACTGGAGTAGAATAAAGAGACACGTTGAAAACCTTGTCAGTAGATGTCTCACATGTCGACAGGTGAAGGCTGGGCACTAGAGACTAATAGAGCTGCTCTAGCCCTTGGAGGTGGCTGAGTGGAAGTGGGAACATGTCACAATGGGTTTTGTGACCCACTTGCCATGGACATCGCGGGGACATGATGCGGTGTGAGTGAGAGTGGACCGGCTTACTAAGTCGGCACGCCTTTTGACAGTGCGGATGACCCTCACATAGGAGGAATTCTGCAGGTTGTATGCACGGGATATGTGGTGCCTTTACGGACGGACTTGGTTGCGTCTAGAACCTAGTCCGGGAGTGAGACGGATACATATGGGACAATTTAGATAGTATTGTTGTAACTTATGCATATAGTCGAATGTGCATGAGGGTGTGAATTTCGGGGACGAAATTCTTTTAAGGGGGGAAGAATGTGAAACCCCGGAAAATTTAACTTTGACGAACAAGGGCAATAAGTGAATTGCCACTTCGGTACTAGTTGAAAAACTGAATTTTTCTAAATCTCGGATGACGAAACGGATTCCACCGTTGGATTCGTCTCGCGAAATCTAGTTACCACGTCAAATTTCGTTGAATTCCGAGATAGTCGGATTTTTCGCGTTTTACGAGACAAACGGGTCTCGGGTGACCCCGTGCACGAAATTTTTATAAAATTTTAAAGTTTGGGGAAATATTAGAGGCAAGTTGAAGTAAAAATAATTCGAACTTGAACCGGAGCGAAATTTAGTCGTTTCGGGATTAAAACGGACCCGAAATTAAATAGGACATGTGGCCAATTGTGGGCCAAGTATCCTAAAAATATAAATAGGGGCCTAAAGTCTGAAAAATCAGACTTCTCCTTCACCATTCAGCCGGTTTCAGCCGAGAGAAAAGAAGAGAGGGAAAATGAGAGAAAACTCCACCTTCTCTCTACGATCTACTCCGTTCTAGCGCTCAAATCGATTCGGGCCAAGAACAAGAGTTGCTCTACGCGTCGAGGGCTACGCGTGGGTACCAAAAACGACGGTTTTCACCGAACGTTGGAGGGCCGAAAATTTGGAAGTGAAGGATTCAAGCTTGCTTTGAGTTGTAGGAGCTTCCCACGGCGATTCTACACGCTACAAGAGGTAGGGTTTTCTTCCTACTTAGGTTTATTTCCAACCTAGGAAGGTTATATGGAATGGGTAGGTGTATATATATATGTATCACTTGCCTATTGTGGTTATTTGGGTGAAATGGGTATTGAGAATGTGTGGTATGATTTAAATCACATTCTCTAGTTTAATGTACCACCAATGTATGTCATGTGTGGGAAATGGGTACCAAATGTGCTAAGCAAGGTTGGTATGAAATGGGTGTATATATGTACTTGTTAGGTAAATTTCATAAAGGAACTTGAAGTGTAGAAAATGGATATGGAAAAATTGGTAAAGTGAAATTCTAAATGGAATTGACATTTAGAGGTGGTTGCTTTAAAATTCTCTTAGGAGATTATGATACGTGGATATTAAGAAATGGATAGAATAAATTATATCTTGGTATAATTGTGTAGAAATCACTAGATATGATTTCTTGAGTTTGATGATGAAATTGAGTATATTATATGATTACATGTTTTGGGTGTTTCGAAGATGTTGATTAAATGCCTTGGTGAAAATGATGTATTGATGAGTTTGCTATGTTAATTGCATGCTTATGGGATAACATGTTTGAAAATGGTTATTGGATGAAATGTTGATATATGCATGCTTGCTATATATTGACAATGTGTTAAATTATGGTATTTATATGCTTATGATATGAAGTACCATGAATATGTAGATTTATCTTGACATTGTTCATATGACACTCATACATATCGAACATGTGGTTAGAGTGCAATTGGTACATTACATTGCATTCTCATGGGTACATCACATTCATGGTCATAAGACATGAGTGTGTGTGTGAGTTGGCATCACATTCATGGGTAATACACATGGGTGTGGGTGGGTGCATGTGTTGTGGATCAAACACCAAATCTTGGTGATTGGTATGTGAGCTCGGGAAAGTCGGGATCTAAGATCCGACTGAGTTGCACGGGTGCATTGCATAAGGAAAACTTGTGTCGGGTAAAGCAAGTAGGGCTAGACACTCCCTCGGGTGAAAAACCCGGAACCACTTGGTTCAGTCACTTGTCCGGCGGTGAAATTCCAGAAAAGTGGCATGCCCACGGAGCCGGCGGTGAAATTCTGAAATCCGTTGCCCAGGAAGACACAAGATTTTGTTATATAAAAACACCCATTCAATGGGTAACCTCTAACAATGATTTGATTTTTATAAAGACATAACTTTTATCTCAAACGATCATTGGGAGGGTTTTTCCGTCAATAGACGGGTTCATACACATTGACTTTTGCATTGTGTTGTGTGAGTCGGGGAAGACTCGGGATAAGGTGCGTGAGTGAGTTCCATCTCATATCATGGCATGACATAGCATAGCATGGTAGCTTTCTAACATTGAAGTATATAGTCTTGTTGGATTGGTTGATGCTTGTTGATTGTTGCATGTGCGCATTTCATATGCACTTAGGTTGGGGAGTAGCCTCTGTAGGAGGATATCCTATTGAGCGTGGCTCACCCTTCGTGGGACAACATTTCAGGTGCGGGGTTCACGCCGGCGGACGGCTCCCAATTCGAGTCCCAAAGTTGAAGAAAGCCGACTTGTGGCTTTTATAGTTATTTAGTAAAGTTTTTGTAAGAATTCCATTTTGAGATGTAAATATATGGAATGAATTGTGATAGAGCTTGTAGGAGTTGTGTATTATATGGAAAAGCTCATTAAACATGTGTTGGATGAGTTTGGAGTGTATGGGGTAGCTTCAAGGATGGTTTGGAGGGGAAAGAAATACATTTTTTTGCTCACAGTCTGAAAACCTACCGGAAGGTGTATGTCGGCCTTCCGGAAGGTTTTGCTAAAAACCCTGGATGCCTTGTTCACGGCTAATACCTTCCGGAAGGTTTTGCCCACTGGAATGAACCTTCCGGAAGATTTTAGCTACTGGAGTAAAACCTACCGGAAGAACTTGTCTACTGGAATGGACCTTCCGGAAGGTTTTGCCATGGGTTTCTTTTTGACTGCCAAATTCTTCCGGAAGGTTTTGTTTTCTGGAATGAACCTTCCGGAAGATTTTGGCTACTGGAATGAACCTTCCGGAAGGTTTTTGCTACTGATGTCGACCTTCCGGAAGTTCTTGCAATTGATCCTTTTCATTTAACTGTTCTTTCAGCGACCTTCCGGTAGGTGTATGTCGACCTTCCGGAAGGTTTTTCCAAAAATTTGAAAATTTCAAAATGCTTAGCCATGTTTTTGGGCTTTGTTTTCTTTGGTTCCTATGACATAAATGGATATAAATAGAGGTATAATTGACCTTGTGGATGGTGAATCCGGTTAAAAGCATGTGAATGACGTGGTGTTGGGTTATACGACTATCACGAGTATTTCCGCGGGTTGACGGATGGTCAACGGTTAATAAAGGACCCCCGGGTTTTGGGGCGTCACAAAATAGATATTGAGAACCCTAAGAATGACAATGTTTTTAAAGTCAATGATCAAAGACTTAAGCCGTTCTTGAAAGGTTTTCTGGCCGAGGTGTAGTCCATCGAATTAGTAGATCCATAATATTCTAAGTAAGATAAATGTTACTTTGTATTATATAGTGGTGTAGTAATTTTATTTTTTTGTTTACTTTATTTTTGGTTTTTGTAATTTTTTTTTTAGGATTTGGTAAAGATGTTGTGGTAACAGGTAAACCTATTCCTTTAATCTTTGTTTATTTTTATGAGCTTAACTGGTTTATTTTACATTGAGGACAATGTATAATTTAGGTTGGGGAGTGAGATACTTTCTTACATCAACTTCTTTGCTTATTTATTTTTGCTTAATTGTTAATTATTGGTTTCTTGGTTTTTGTTCTTTTGCATTTAGGTCTAGGTAAATTGCATAGTAGTCTACATTAGATAATAAAGATGCAGCAAAATTTTTTGGAAAAAAAAAATATTGTTTTAAGGATTTTAAGGGTTATTTACAATTGAGTTGAAAGAGTTGGAAATTTTAATTTTTGCAAATTTGAGGAAAAAGGCACGAGTTTCATAAAACTAAAATTGTCAGGACGCCATCACTACCATCCGAACGCAAATTTTAAAATATGTTTTCTAGTAACTTTTTTGTTGTCTGGACACAAGGGAGACCGTCCGGACGTGTTCTCAACTCTGCAAATTCTAGAGGTGAAGTACTGTCCGGACACCACGATTACTGTTCGGACGCAGAGAGTACTGCCTGGACGTGCCTCTTTTTTGACTTAACCGTCTGACTTGAAGAGACGCGCCTCTTGGAAACCCTAACAATTTTTAAAACTTCGTCCCGATGCTCCTCTACTATCCGGACGCGACTGATACATTATAAAAGGCATAGATCATCTTCTCCATTCATTTTGCAACTCCAAAACCCTCCAAGATGAAGCTCTCTTATCCTATTTTTTATTTTTTCTACTCCAAATCACCCTCAAACTCTTCCAAATTCACTTGCCTTGAAAAAATTCACACGCGGCCAACAACTTTCCCAAAATAAGGGGAAGTCTGCTGCTTATTTCTCACGAAAACATCCGACCTATTCTATAGTAAAGTCATATTGCTTCTTTTTTTTTTTTCTTTTTTTTACTAATCTTACTAGTTTACACTCAAGGCACTGCCCATTCTTGGTGTAAAAAAATCCTTCTAAATCATAGGTATCAGTAAAATTAGTTTCTGGAGTCTTTCTATCCAAGTTGAACCCCATGTATTCCTGCTTTTTTTTTTCTATGTTGATGTCAAAGGTCCTATACCTTCTTCTTTCTCTGGTTCACGTTATCTCGTAGTTTTTATTGTTACACTAGATATACATGATTCTTTTTTCTGTGTCAAATCTTAAGTTTTTTATGTTTTTCAAACCTTTCACTGAATTTTTTCAAATTTCCAAATCCTCTTTCAAAACTTTAAAAACCTAGTTTTCTCTACAATGTCTTCAAAGAGACAAAGTGCATAGAGGGTTGAGTCCAGTTCTCAGACTACCCAGTGTGGGCAAGGTGTCCAGGCTAAGCCAAGTGTTCCAGAACTGGGGGTCTTTGTTGATGAGAATAGGTTCAAGCACTATTTTGATCACTTTCGCTTTCCTACCATTGAGAAGGATAGAGGTACACTCAATTTTTTTTCTTCTAGGCCTATATTTATGGAGAGGTCCGTATTGCTACATTATTTTGATGTTTGTGGAGTGGGTGATTTCATTAGGGATAGGGGATGGTTGTAGTTTATGGAGAGTTCTGGAAGGGGTGCTATTTCTTTGGTAAGGGAATTTTATTATAATGTTTGAAGGGTGGATTTGAACATGATCTATACTTTTTGTGAGGGGGTGTTATTTTTGTGGTGGATTCTATGTTGATTTTTAGTGTAGCTGGTGTAAATGTAGTACCTAGGCCACAATTTACATAAACTATGGTGTTGGATATAAAGACAATTGGTAAGGAATTCACTGGTGATTCCCATTTTGTTTGGCTATATAATGCAAAAATGTTGAAACAGGGGCAATTAATTGACAAGTACAAGGTTCTTAATTGGATTTCTGTTGTAAACCTGTTGCGACTAAGTAAGAAAAACCATGTTTAACCTGAGAGCAAAGTTTTTGTATGCTCTAGGCACCAACTAGACCATTTGTTTATTTCCCTTATCATGGCTAAGATGCAGAGGGCCATGATGGAGACAACTAAAAATGCCTCTTTACCTTTTCGATATTTGAATACCCGAATTTGTATGGGTAAGGGCATTGAGGTGGGCAATGGCATATTGAAGGAGAAGCGTCCAAAAGAGTTGGGTGATACGACATTGCTGAAGAGTCGTAGTATGATAGGTAGGGTTGTTGCGGAAGAAGGTGATGAATAGGATATTGGAGGAGGTGAAGCTTTGACGAGAAACCCAGTGGATGTTCGTTCTGGCAGGGATATCCTACTTCAGATCTTGGATGATCAGAAGTGAAGTAAGAGGGAGCTCGCTACGCATGGACAGATTTTGGACAGTCTTCACCTTTCGCCTCATGATTGCCTTTGCCCTTCTTCTTAGATTGTTGGAGATGATATATGCTCGTTTTTAATAAAATTTTCAAAAACTTTGCTATTTAATTTAAGTATTTAGTTAATATTGAGTTAGTTAAAGCCCCCACTCGTAGTTAGTAAAGTCAAGGCTTGACTTAGTAATTTGTCTAGTTTTTACATTATTTGCATTAGAGTCATGTAAACGAAGCTCATTTTGATATATATATAAGTTATGGTTTCAATACAATAATTGTTTCATATTAATATGTTAATTACCTTAAATTATGTGCATATAACTAGATTGATAATTTAGTTAGGACATGTGTGATGAAAACTTGAATATGTAAATATTTTAGTCTGTTATAGAATTTTAGACTGTACTTCAGTATCATATATCTGGCATCTGACATTCCCACTTAAAACTTAACAAAACTAATTAGTGCATACGTGCGTTGTACATGAACCAGTTTTTAAGTATAAAACATTATACATTCGAGTTGTGGGTCACTTTTCTCAAATTCTACCATTTTAGCAAACATTGATTAAAAAAAAATGATATTGGAATAAATAAATTAAATATGAAAGTCTATTTTTTGTCATCTTTTAAAATATAGTTGAGTTTCTCTGCAAAATTTATTTCATTCACAATTTCTTTAGAGGTATTGTGTAAATATAACTATCTTTTTCACTTTTAAAATTAATCTCTGCAACCACAGGTAATATCTTTGATGTTGGGCTGTTGGAATAAATTTTGAAGATGTCAACACATATAATACTTCAAGTGCCAAAAAATATCACTTTCTAAACCACCCCCCCCCCCCCCCCCCCCCCCCCCCCCCCTTTTCAACCCAACAAACAATTTCTAAAATCATATCCACATTTGACACGTACATTGAACAACAACTGAGTTCTACATTTTACAAGTCAACTTCACTACAAATACTTTAATGTAATTTAGTCTTTTTCAGGCGGTGGAATTTAATTATAACCCGGAGTATACTTCAAACTTCATAAGACCAAAAGTTTGTATGCCACTCGAAGTCGCAATTCTTGACTTATTTTCGTCCTCTATTTCTTCACAATTCATTATAGAGTAATTTAATCCTTTTATGTCACAATCATTTGGACCTAAAACCCTAACCTAATTTGTTGACATAATGATTATGATTTCATTATAACCATTAAATTAACACCAAATTTCAATGTTTGATGATGCTCACGTTCAATCTAATGGTCATAGTGAATTATGTCAATAAATTAGATTAATAAATTAAGTCCCAATAACATTACTCTTTTTTTTTAATAGAGATGACCAAGTATGGTATTTAATAGTTGTACGATTGTTGGGTCTGATGTTTGCTTTCTATCATGCTTTGCATTGCAAGTTAATAAAATGAACCAAGGCAACTAAGTTTTAAACTTGAGGCAGTTTTGCAAATATTGTCAAGTGTCAACATATAGTTTCATTTGTATAACAATAAAATTTTGAAATGTTATTAATGTTTTCCATTTGGTTAATGATGTAGAAAGAGATCGCATAATTAGTTGCAATAACAATAGACTACCTCTTGTCTAACTCATAATATTCATCCTCTGGGCACTAATTGGATCTTTTACATTCTAGACCACTAATGTTGCATAAGTTACAGTGCCTCATGTCTCACCATTTCTTCCTTTCTTTCTAAAATCAAACATATGGATGCAAAAGAAAGTGCCAAGATTTCACTGCACCACTCATGTAGAGACTCACAAACATCTATGCAAAAATGGAAATTATATGTTCGAGAAATTTTTTGGATGGTATCTAAATTAGCAACCGTAATATTTTCTTCTATTTGTAAAATTTGAGAAGTCATCAATAATAATTTATTCCACAGTCCAATAGCATGTGAAACAACGTACACATTAACATAATATGTATACCATCATAAATTACAGAACCCATACTGAAGAATGATCGACAAAAACTATTTACAGCAATCTTTGCCACTTCAGAAAACAATCTGGAATGCTCAGATTAAAATATTTCTCATGATACTCCCTCACAAACATCACAGCATCTGTAGCAATGGTGCACTGTCCTTGAAAAGGATTAGGGACATAATCAGAATTGGTTTGCTATAAAATCAAGATTTGTGGGCTTTAGCTGCTTCTTATTGTAATTGGTCAATTTTAGTTTAACAAAGACGCATTGAACCCTTCCAATAGGAATCATGGCATAACCTATATCTAATTGCATTCATATAAGGAAAGCTTAATCCATCACTTCAACTTAAGTCCTCGAATGTTTGATATAGAAAGTCCTAGCCTAATGGTAAGCACATTAGAAGTAAAGTTAAAAAAAAAAAGACTCTTTATCTTCTTCCTATCTCAACCTAATATATTGTGTTTGGGAGCTTTCTAATTCTACAATCCATCTTAACCAAAAAATCAAAAAAGTGTTTTATAGATATAGATAGTGGACAAAAAATAGGAGACTAAGATGATTTTGCCTCTCATAGGAAGATACTTCTTAGTCTACCAATGAATATACTACAAAATGTACTTGTGAATCAATGCATACATAGCAATCATTACCCTTCAACCTATCAAGAATTCAATGATAACACTGATTACTATTATGTAATTTCTTCCTCTTAGTGAGAAAAATAAGTAAATGACACACTATACTTCTCATATTACAATCTCACAATTAGTCTACAATGTTTGTTTACTATTCAACATTGATGACATTTAGCTTCTCTTGCTTCTTTGCACTGACGAAAATCAGGAATTAAGTTGCTAGAACATTAAAAATCTAATCAATGGGATCAAATGATAATTTAATTGTTCTGGTTCCGGGAATAATACCCCACATTGCTACATATTTTTGTTAGAAATAGTGTTCTTAGATTCAAACTTCAATTATTAATTTCACACCCGAC
This sequence comes from Ilex aquifolium, assembly GCA_951799425.1. Classification (NCBI taxonomy): domain Eukaryota; kingdom Viridiplantae; phylum Streptophyta; class Magnoliopsida; order Aquifoliales; family Aquifoliaceae; genus Ilex; species Ilex aquifolium. The sequence goes on along the minus strand of OX637402.1, from coordinate 2,136,682 downwards.
AACTTGAACACTTACCATTGGACTAAGAAAACCACAATTAGTGCTTAGAAGTAGAAACACAACCACGAATCCAAGTTTAATAAATCGGGTAAATTACATTCACACCCCCTGACATTTGGCTTTATTATACGGACACCCCCTCACTTTTCAAAAATTACACTAAGACCCCTTGACATTTGAAACTTATAACAACCACACCCCCTCTAACTAACAGACGTTAGAATGACTAACAGTCAAAGCTGATGTCATCGATATTAATTCTTAAAATACCAAAAATACCCTTCAAATATATGTTCTTACCCCAAAAATTTATCCATCTCTCATTTATCATTTCTCTATTTTATATTTCATATATAAACTAAAATTTTCTCATTTAATCTAAAATTAAATGTTATATTTCACATTTAATCTAAAATTAAATGTTATATTTCACATTTAATCTAAAATTAAATGTTATATTTCACATTTACATTTAAACTAAAATTAAATGTTGAATTAACCACCCGCCGCCGCCTCCACACCACGGAACCACCACCATACTTCCCTAAAAATCACCACCACCACCATCACCTCCTCCTCCTCCTCCTCCTCCTCTCTCTCTCTCTCTCATATACAGAGCACCACCACTAGTAACAGAGTAACCCTATCACTGGTCCACCACCTCCATCTTCATTTTCATCTCCACAAACACACAAAAAACACACAACCACCACAGCAAGAACTGGGTTAATCTGTAGCTCTAAAAACAATAGTTTGAAGGCATTAATCCAAAGAGACCAATACACTAGTGGTCAATGGAAGCTCATACCCTCTTCATCTCAACAACAGCAACAAAAAGCAAACCCAGATCTACACTGAAAGCCACCAGCAACCACCACCGACATTCACCGCTGCAACAAATCACCCCCCCCACACACACACAGTTTTGTCAAGAATGAACATGTATAGAACCCGAATGGGTGATTTTGGATGGTTTATTTCATTGAGATAGAAAGAAGATTTGAGGTAAAGATCGCAAACCCTAATGGGTGATTTTGGATGATTGAGGTGGTGGTGTTGATGGGTCTCTCTATCTCTGGTGGGATTCCAGCCGATGGATGTGTTGATGGTGGACTCCATTGTTGCGATTGGGTCACTGGTAATGGTGCCGGTGATGGGTACTAGTGACTCCATTGTTGCGATTGGGGGTCTGCTATATCGCCGAAGAGAGAGATGGGGGGCTGGGTGGGGGTGGTGTGGTTGCGTCGCTAGGTATTGGGTGGTGTCTGTGTGTATGTATATATGTATGTGTGTGTGTGTGTGTGTGTGTGTGTGTGTGTGTGTGTGTGTATATACATACACGCACGCACAGAGATGGGCTGAGGGGGAGAGAGAGAAGACTGATGAACAGAGAGGCAAAATAGTCTTTTTATTAAGATAGCTAACTCCGTCTAACTATTGGGGTCTCAGTGTAATTATTAAAAAGTGAGGGGGTGTCCGTGTAATAAAGTCAAATGTCAGGGGGTGTGAGTGTAATTTACCCTAAATCCTATCATACTAAAGAGTAATCATTCGCAAATTTCAGCAATCAGATAGTGAAGCTTGGCTAATAGTATTTGAGCAAGTACTGCAAAATATATCCCTGGATACCAAACCACTTTGGTTAGGAAGAAATATCAGAAAGACACCACGACACTCGTGCAATAATTATAATACATCATATCAAAGCATTTCATTCAGGAACTATGTAGTCTCCTTTGGTAATGGGGATATAAATGCTCTCATTCATATTTATGAGCTTGTACTTCAAGAAATGAGACAATAAAGCAAAAACATATGAAAATATTGATCAAAGAAAATAAGCTCTTTACACGTATGACTGCTAAGTTTTCTAGGAAAAAGACGATTATTGAGATTAAAAAAGTGGGTATTGCCATCTGTAAAGGGGTCTACCTTTAACACCTCATGTCCTGCTGTCAAAGAAGACAGGTCTTTACAAACTGTTCAAAATCATCCTCCATGTTCGGCCAATAAAAACTTCAGAAAAGGAGAGCCAGGGTCCGTTGCTGGCCCAGATGCCCCACCTTTGCCCCTTTGAAAATCAGAAGATATATAATTGGGCAAAGGTCCCTTTTCTAGAGTCTTTTTATCAATTGCCGAAGGCCGATGTTAACGTCTTTAGAGGATTAGGTAACTTCATTGTTAAATACAATGGTACTTCTTCTAATTGGAGTGACGACATGAACGTGCACTTCATCTTCGACATCCTCCGTCGCAACCCATAAGGGGGCTTGGTTTTCGACTCTCACAATAGTTAATCGAACACTAAATGTTTTTTTTTATAGGAAACGACAACTTTTTCTAATAAAAATTAGTTCACATTAAAAAGGTTGGATAAAAAATCCACCATATAAAAGGAAAGCATAATCAAAATATGTAATTTCATAAAAAGCCTATTCCGCAAAAATTACAAAAAGCGGGATTTCTTTGAAATCGTTAGTAACCAAAGCCTAAAATGATGTCAAGAAATACATATGGTCCCACATACTTTACAAACACTCAGCTCGATTTTCAAAAATTCTTTCATTTCTTTCCTTCCAAATAACCCACAAAGTAGTAATAATAGTACATTTCCAAAGTGTCGTTCCTTTATTGCTCCTCTCAATTCGTATCAAATCTTCACAAACAAAGATGTAGCCAATACCAGAATCACCCAAATACAAACCCAACAATCTAAATAACTTGTACCACAATGACAATCAATAGGGAAATATAAAAATAAATGATAAATGCTTTCATAATCCCGTTTACATGACTTACCATTACGGGCAAAGGCAAGAAGGAGGCCTTCTCTTTTGAAGCATATTCACGATATTAATCTTACCATGTGTAACGGGCTAGGCAAAAACTTGCACTTTACATCTCAAAATCTTAGCATGTAAAAAATCAAGAATGTTAAAATGGATCCAAATGCAATGAAATTTTGGGACCTAAGAGATTCGTCAAAGTTCGTAAGAATACCTTGGCATCAACATCAGGGAAATTCTACACGTACCTAGCTTGGTAAACCAAGTGTGTTTGGTGCCCGCATAGTTCCATCTCAACATTAATGACTACTATCTGTTGTCTTAAAAGCAAGAAAAACATCGATATGTCCAACATGTCAATGTTAAATCCTTAACTCCTAATTCATATTAGAGGAAAAATCATTAAAATGAATTGCATGAGAAACTTACCCAAAGCATATTATATAACGTCAAGGTGTACACCAAACAATGCAATCGAAAAATACACAATAGTAAATTCTAACTCGTCATATATCAATAGATGATACTGTCGATATGAATGGTTTTGAAAAATGTATATTGCCTATAAATAAGGTTGAATTAGAGTAGGACAAGCTTAAAAAAATGTCAAGCACTTAATCTCAAAGTCTACATCTAGAGAGTGCAACACACATTTGAAAAGTAAGCTAACTTATATCAAACTTTCATTTGCACAAGGTAATGCAGCTGTAACGGCATGCATCACACAACTTGCAGTAACCATAATTACAACATAATTAATTATTTATTATAATATTAACACATAGAGGGTACTCATGCTATAGCCCAAATATCACAAGCAAACTTTTTGACCAGTTTTATGGAATGAGGATAGTACGTTTGCCATGGAAGTGTCAGCAAAACACTCACATGTGTATAATCTTTTTGTAATCTTATTTTTCTTTCAGGCCGTAATCTTAACCACTAAATTCATTATAATAATAATAATAACTGTTAGGGAACTACTTGATAATATCATGCAGTTTCTCAATTTATCAAGCAAAATTAGAACTTGCAGCACCAATACTCACATTTGCAATTTAATGAATTAAAGTAAACATTTTCCCTATAATAAGGTTGACTCCCTTTTAATGCCCAAAAAAAAAACTCCTTCATTTCTAATTCTAAGACCAAATTGTAACTTATTATATCAAATTTTCTTCCTTTCCAAATCTAAAAACCTGTTAATCAGACAAAATTAAAACTCAGTTGAATTAAAAAAAAAAAGGCCTTGAACTTTCTATACATAAATCCAATAGAATATTCATATGTTGTAGTGATATAGATATTCTTCAATTAATAAGTAATTACAGATAATACATATCAAAATTATACGCACATACGTAGAGAGAAGGCTTGAACAACAAACAAACCTCTAGTAATTATGTATTCTTAAAGTACCTATAAAGTAAACCAAAACAAAATAAAAAACAAGAATACATATCAGCAACAAACCAATTGAAACTTTCATAATGAATATCAAAGGGCCATAAATCGAACCATTTATAAATTAACAAAAGACATGATATTATGTTAACCATGAAATAATTCAAAAAAAAAATATAATACAGAGATCAATCAAATAGGAGAAATTGTTGTGCAATCCATTGCCGTTAAAACAATACCTCTGGTTTTGCAAAGCACAAGCAGTGGGAAAGAGATTTAGAGAGAGAAGAGTGGGGGAGAAGATGAGAAGTATAAGAAGCAAAAGAATCTGAGGAGTGTAGTGGCATCAGTTGTGGTGATGATGGATGTTCCTTCTGAACTGCTTTTGTTGATCAAAAAAGAAAGGGGATTGCAAAGCGAACGGATGTAAGGATGGGAGAAGATGAATAAGAGAAATCGGAGAGAAAAGATGATATAGGGATGCAAGATAGAGAGACATCTATCTAAGGAGAAACCCTTGAGTCTATAAAACCACTAAGAATTTGTAGGGCCTGCAAGACAGAATTAGAGAGAGACGGATGGAGAGGGGAAGGTGAAGAGAGGGAGCATGTTATTTTGTTCTTCTTGAGTGGTGAATATGTAAGGGGAGAGAGTAACGATTGAAAAGAGAGAGAGAGAGAGAGAGAGAGAGAGAGAGAGAGAGAGAGAGAGAGAGAGGAGTAACGGTTGAAAATTATGGAAGAAATTCTCAACGATAAGGATGTAATACTTGTGTTATTAGAGGGTAAAGGTGAAAAAAAAAAGTTTTTCAAGTATACTGATATTTTAAAGTAGTATAGATATATTAGTACATATGTGACATCCTTAGCTTGAAACTTGATACAAATAAGTGGAGATGAATATTTTTTTGGAGTTACATTAACATTTACTCAATAAAGAATAATTTCATTCAGCTATTTTCTTTGAATAGTCTTACATGCTTGTTTTGTTCAAACTAATATTGCGAAGGATTACTTGATTCTGAATTGCTTGCATAAGAAATGTGTTATCAAGAACTCCTGAGATATGATTTTAGGTTATTTTTTGTATAATTTGAGATTTTGTATTATTTTATCTCTAGAAGTTGTGATTGAGTCTTTTGAATAAATTTTGATTCTCATACCACATATAATAGCCAAGCCAAGAATATATAGGATTCTTCTTACCTTGGTTATCCCGAGATTGAGTCATATTGTTTATATAAATGGTTTGATGATGGTTGAGAGATGCTGAAGAAAAGGTGAAAATTTTCTTATTTATGAACAGTTACATATGTTATTTGCTAGGTGAAAAAAAGAGAAAAGAGAGTTATGGAAGAAAAAAAAAAAAAGCAAGCTGAAAAAAAAAATATGTCTAGCATTGTGAAAAAAAAAAAAGAGAAATATGAGGAAAGTGTTGTGAATAGTGCTTCTAAATGTTGATGAAAGAAAGTTTGTCAAAGAATGGGGTTGTGTAGTGTAATGTTTTCACGGGATAGCATTTTGAATTCCTGAATATCCTTCATTTCAAAATTCTAATCTCAATGTCCCATTACGACCTTAGAAAAAGATATATCTGATCTCAAGAATATATTGGTTGATGCATGACTTGTGTGAATGAGGAGGAAAATAGTGATTGTTTTACTAATCATGTATTAATTATTTTCATGAGACTATGCCAAGTCTTTTTTATTGATATAGTGATTATTGATTATGAGACATATGTTAGTTATCTTTTGCTTGATTGACATTAAATCTGCTCACATATGATATTACGAGGGTACATAGTCACTATAATCTGAGTGAATTTATTGTTGAGTGTATACTTTGGTGAGGATTGCATCAAAGCAAACCGTAGATAGTGGAAGAGGCGGATTATTCTTGACTGATTCTTTGGTTATGTGTAGTTATTTGCACACCACACACTAGGTTCAATGGGAATTTGATATGTAAATACTATTGCATAGCCTTTGATTCTATAAATTGACTTGGTATGAACTTATTCTTGCCATCAGACTTCCGAATTTAAGATGATACTCCTACCTTGACCTATACCTTGCCTATTTGTATAAATTGGTGCTCTCACCTATTGAGAGAGATTCCGGTGATCACTACTTTTTATTATTTTTGCTTTCGAGATTAGTCGTGTCTTGTGAGTAATTTTATTTTGTACCCTTTAGTTAGGGTGTGGATCTAGAATTATAAATTAAATATTTATATGTTTTATGCAATTATTTTCCTTATGTTTTAAAGTTATATTTTCCTGAAATTATAGATTGATTGAATGATTTCTAATAAATTTTTAGGCTTTATACTATTATTTGATTATTTATTAACTTGGTTGAGTTCTTGGTATAAATAATGTTTATGATTCTCTGCGGGTTTCATAGAAATAGTTCTTCAATTCTTCAAATTAATTGAATCTTGTCTTTTCAATGTTAAATATTTTGGTGGACTACACTGACATTGGAAATCAACTAAGATAACAGATATTTTTGGTGAGTGTAACGCCCCAAATACCACCCTGGACGGCATTACATACTAAAACCATTTACATCATGAGAGCACTAATATCATCCATAAATAAATTAAACTTCATTCATCATCCATAAAATATTTACATCATTATCCAAAAGAATATGTCCAACCATGGCATTTACATCTCAAAAATAAATAACTAATGTAGCGCAGTGGAAATAATAAAATAAAACTAGACTTTACAAGGTTCAAAATGAATATCCTAGTCTAGAACAAAAGGAAGTGTCGCTCTAGGCGTCCACCTCGGGATCCACGCTCCCGTCTATCGGAGTCTCCCAGTGTGCGGGCTCCTCGACTCCCAGCTCTTCCTCGAGAGGGTAATCTGAAAAAGGTTAGCGGTAGGGGGTGAGCACGAAGCTCTGTAGAAAAATTCTCTCAAACCCAAACAAGGTTTAGAAACGTATTTAAAATGGCCGGTCTCATTTTTAACATAACATAGATACATAGTTTGAAATAAGGCAGTGACATTTCAACAAGGATCTCAAGTTTAGATAGCAATAGTACTAGAAATGAACAATAATAACCTATTTTAATAAACATCCATTTTCAAAATATAAACCATTTCCCACACATTATATAATATTTGTAACGCCCCAAAACACACCCTGGACGGCATTACTATCTAAGACCATTCACAACATGAGAGCGACTAAATAAATTTCATCAATAAGGAAATTTCATTCATCACATTTCATATCCATAACATTATCCCAAAAGAATAAGCCAATTCATGGCAATTACATCCCAAAGCATTAAACATAACTTAGCAGCGGAATAACAAAAGATTATATTTTACATGATTCCAAAATAACCCTTCAATCTAATACAACGAAGGACCGTCGAGATATCCCCCTCCGGATCTCCCTCCTCGTCTTTTAACTAATTCTCTTTTACAGCATCACCTGAAAAATGTGTTGGTTTGTAGGGGGTGAGCACTAAGCTCTGTAGGAAAATCCTCCCAAACTCAAACAAGGTTTAGAAAACATGTAAAACAAGTCGGTCTCATTTCACAAATATCATATATAACTTTTGAAGTAAAACAAGGACATTTAATAGATCTCAAGTTTAAGGAACAACAATAATTGACTGAATAAGTGGAACCACTATACAGTTAACAAACCATATCCAAATATAATCCAATCCACCATACACTGTTTCCACAAGTTCTTGCGGAATCCCATACTTCCCCAAGACTCTTGTAGAAACCGTCTATGGTAAAATGAACAATAACCAATATACAATAGATAATCTATTCCACCATAAACCGTTTCCAACAAGTTCTCGCGGAATCCCATATTTCCGGAAACTCTTGTCGAAACCATTTCTGGTACAATGCACAATAACCCACATCGTATGTCCGACACAACCCACGTTACTAATCCGTGATCATTAGTGATATGAAGAGTTCGTACCCACACGGCGTACAAAGACGTCTACCCACTCCATGTGGTAGGAAAAGTTCATACCCATGTGGCATACAAAGACGTCTACCCACTACATGATACCTGTAACACCCCGCATTTTCTTTTATATATATGTATATAGATATGTAGTAAATAAAAGTTGTAAAAATTTTGAATATGTGTAATGATGTAAGAATGAACTCTATAGATTGTAATAGTAAGAGAAATGCTAGAGATGCATATTGATTTGAGTAGTTTGAGTTTCAAAGACGTTTAAACTTGGAAAGGGTGATTAGATGAATTTCTAAATATTTTTAGGTCAAAATAAGGTCTCCATTGAATCCGGGAGGTCGAAAAACATTGGGAGAGGTGATATGACTTGTATAAGAGGTTAGAAAGGATTCCGGAGTTAAAATACGCTTTAGAGTGAAGTTGGGTAAAAAGTATCTGGGACACCTTCTAGTATTTTGGCCATAAATTTTTATTCTTAAGTCCAATTGATATGAAATTTTGACAGTAGATAGTAGACATCTAGGGCTACAAAAGTGTATCTAATGAAAATTTTCCAATTCTACCTCTAAATGGGTCAAAAATGCGCTAGAAGTTTCAGCAGGCAAAACCTTCCGGAAGAACGATAAAACCTTCCGGAAGGTCGATGACAAAAACCTTCCAGTGAGCAAAACCTTCCGGAAGAACGACAAAAACCTTCCGGAAGGTTAGTGTAAAAATCCAAAAATTTCTGTTTCGCGAATGCCGGCTCTTCCTCCACTATAAATACATAATGTCTTCTCTTTTGCCCTCATTTTCACCACTCCAAACCCTAAAAACATTAGAGAGTAAGGAAAGAAGAGAAAAACACAAGATTTAGAGAGATTTACACCCTTTTAGAAATCAAAACCCTAGTTCTTCAAGCACACCCATCTTCACCATTTTATTTCATTCCTCACACCACTCTCACCCAAATCTCTTGAAATCCTAGGAGGACGAAATTAAGCGGAAAAAGGAAGGAGAATAGGAAGATTTTGAAGCTTGGGTCTTAGATTGAAGCTACAACTAAGAGGTAGGGGTTTTCTTCCATTCTCTTACATTGAGGTTAGGTTGTATGTATATATGTATGTTTTTGACTCCTAATAGTATGTATTTGCTATGGGTTCTTTGTCCCTTGGTATTCTTGTAAAATTGATGGTGTTTTGAACAAAGTATGGTTGATGAGCCATACAAATTATAGCTCTTGAGAAAAAATGGATTTTTTCCCTTCATCTTCACTAAAATTGGGTTTCGAAAACTATAGGGCTTTATGTTGGGTATTAAAATGTTATTTTGGAGGATCTCTTGTATTTTAGTTTAAATTGTATATTGAGTATATTACTTGTGAAAATTGTGGACTTTTAGAATTTGATTGTAGATTGGAAATTTATGGATATGCTTGCTTTGTGAGATAAATGTTTGGTATTGTAATTTTTGTATGGTAGTTTGGGGGCAACATGGGTTATTTTAGACATATTATCATGGAGTGGATAGACGTCTTCACACCCCTTGTGGGTATGAACTTATCCTACCACTATTACTCATTAGGTAGACGTCTTCGTACACCGTGCGAGTATGAACTTTCTCCTACCACTCATATTAGGTAGACGTCTTTGTACGCCGTTCGGGTATGAACTTTCTCCTACCACTCGTAGTGGATAGACGTCTTCGTACGCCGTTCGGGTATGAACTTTATCCTACCACTATTACTTAAGGGTTTATAATGTGGGTGTTCGTGGGACATGCAATGTGGGTTATTGTTCATTCTACCAGAAGCGGTTTCTACAAGAGTCTTGGGGTATTATGGGATGCCACAAGAACTTGTTCGAAGCGAGTTATGGTGGAAGGGATTATTAATGGTGTATTGTGTTCATTTCTTCATTTCAATTACTGTTGCTATCTAAACTTGAGATCTGTTAAACTGTTCCTGTTTTCCTTCAAAAAGTATATATGATAATTGTGAAAATGAGACCAACCTATTTTACATGTTTTCTAAACTTTGTTTGGGTTTGGGAGGATTTTTCTACAGAGCTTCGTGCTCACCCCCTACGGTTGAACATTTTTCAGATTCTGTGCCAGAGGATGAGCTCGATGCTAATGAGCTGGGCCATGGAGAGACTTCACTAGAGGGATACTTGGATCCCGAGTGAGACATCTAGAGATGTAGCTTATTTTTGTTCTAGACTAGGAGATTTATTTCTGAACCATGTAAAATCTAGATTCTTTTGAAATTCCGCTGCGATATATTCATGTAATTCTTTTGGGAATGTAATTGCCATACTTGGCATATTCTTTTGGGATAACATTCTGTATAGTATAGATGGTAAATGGAATTTTATTGTTATTGGATGGTTAAATGGATCCTGTGTGGTCAAGTTAATATAATTGCACAGGTTGTGTTTTTGGGTAGAGCTTCCTGTACAAAGGAGACTCTGCCCAAATTTTGTTAAATCCAGGATGTTTCTTATTTGATGGATATATAGTTAGTTGCTCTCATGCTATGAATGGTTTTAGAATGTAATGTCGTCCAGGGTGGTATTTGGGGCGTTACAATACCCGGTCAATAGTAATCCATTTTCGTATCGTACAACCACGTAAGAAATAAAATACCCCCGCTTTTCAAAAATATTCAACCATTTCATCACCATTTTCTCCAATTTTACCTTTTCGGAATGAGCATCCTTACAAGGAACCTCTCACCCTCAAGGTTTCATTCCACAATTAACCAACAATTCCATAGTCCCCAATTTTTCCATCCCACTTCACATGTAACATTTCAATAAAACAATTTAAGAAAAACACATGAGATCATCGACATATCATTCTATTACTCAACACAAAACACTAAATTTCTTTTTAAAACAAGACAAAAGAATATCCAAGGAGAATCCACACTTCATGAAGAAATAGAGTTTTGAAGTAAGGACATGTGAATGTTGGGTTAGGATATTAAGGGCCAATGGATATAAAGCTTGAAATCAAGAACAATTAAACACAAGGTCTTGAAATTAAGAATAAAGGAATAACAAGGTGGGTCATCAATGAAAAAAGAGCAATCAAGCCTTGACATCCATAGCAACAAATATCAAGCTTGGGAATCCAAAAGTGAAGGAACAATCAAGTTTTTTCATTTATAACAACAAACATTAAGATTAGACCTCATGAACAAAGGGGAAATCAAGAGGAACCCAATTTTCTTGCAATTAGAGTTTCGAAGGCACACTAAGAGATTTAGCGATTACCCAAGCACAACATAGTTTAGAACATGTAATATTTAAGGTTAGGAATCAAGAGAAAAGGAGAAATCAAAAGAAAACACAATCTCCTTGAAAATTTGGGGTTTCAAAGGCATACAAGGGATTTATGGCTACCAAGCCCTAATTTCGTTCATGATATGGTAAGGGATTTCAAGAGTAACAAGAAATAGAGATTCCATAACATACATATAAGATTTGGAAGCAAAACATACATAAATATAAACCCTAACCTCAATGTAAGAGAAAAGGAGAAAACCCATACCTCAATGCTCAAGAGTTTTAGCCAAATACCCAAGCTTCAAGACCTTCTTGCTTTCCTTTCTTTTCCTTTTTAATTCCCCCTCCCTAGGGTTTTCAAAAGATTTGGGTGAGAGTGGGTGAAGAATGGAAGAAAAGAGAATGAGTAGAGAAGTGAAATCTTAGAAATCTAGGGTTTTGATCTTCTAAAATGGTGTATCTCTCCTTATCTTTGATGTTCTTCTCTCCATCTCTTTCTCTCTAAAGGTGCCTAGGGTTTAGAAGGCTGAAATGGGGCTCAAATAGTCGGCCTTAAGTATTTATAGTGGAAGAAATGGAGAAAGACCCGTAGTCGGATTGGCTGGATTTATCGGGCGTACCGGTACGGTTTAGCTTCTGGAGTCCAGCGTACCGGTACGCGTACCGGTACGGTTGAGCTACTGGAGTTCGGCGTACCGGTACGGTTTGACTGCCAGATTTTTGTTTCAACTTCCAATGCAGTTTTGACCCATTTAGAGGTCGAATTGGAAAATGTTCATGAGACATACTTTTGTAGCCCTAGATGTCTACTATCTACTGTAAAAATTTCAGATCAATTGGACTTAAAGATAAAAAGTTATGGCCAAAACACTAAGTAGTGTTCAATACCCATTTTTACCCAAATTCTCGCTAAAGTGTATTTTAACTCCGAGACACTTCCTAACTTCCAATACATCCATATTACCACTCCCAATGTTTTTCTACCTTCCGGATTCAATGGAATCATTATTTTGACCTACAAACTTTTAGAAACTTGTCTAATCACCCTTTCCAAGTTTAAACATCTTCGACACGTAACTTCCCAATCAAATTGTCTCCATAGCATTTATTCCTACGGTTTATTCTTATGTCACTACATATATCTACATATTTACACTTTTTATTTACTATATATATATATATATCTCTATAAATATATAAAAGAAAATTCCGGGTGTTACAATATTGTCCTCTTTTGGCATGAGCATCCTTATAAGGAACCTCTCACCCTCAAGGCTTGGTTACTCAAGCATCCTTATAAGGAACCTCTTGAGGAAAATTACATACTATCCTCTTTTGGCATGAGCATCCTTATAAGGAACCTCTCACCCTCAAGGCTTAGTTTCTTAAGCATCCTTATAAGGAACCTCTTAAGGAAAATCACATACTCTCCTCTCTTGGCATGAACATCCTTATAAGGAACCTCTCACCCTCAAGGCATCACAAACTCAAGCATCCTTATAAGGAACCTCTTGAGGGAAATCACATACTCTCCTCTCTTGACATGAGCATCCTTATAAGGAACCTCTCACCCTCAAGGCATCACAAACAACCCAACCAAGCATACCGTTCCAATATTTATATCATTTTACACGCATCTCTCCAAAATCCCCAAGATATATTATGTAACAATTCCCCAACCAACAAGGAAAATACATGAGATCACAATAACATCATTTTTCTACCCCACACAAACAACTATGGTTTTCGAAGTTCATAATAAAGAAGCATTTAAAAAGAAATACATCACTCTCCCAAAAACTAGGGTTTTAAAGCTAGAAAAGAGATTTAATGGGTATTAAACCCTAACAATGTAATCTTTGCAAAAAGCCTAAGAGATGATGATTCTATAGCATATATATATCATTGATAGCAAAAACATACATATATAAATACCCTAGACTCAATGTAAGTGAGTGAGAGAAAACCCCTACCTTGATGTTCTTGGAAAAATTAGGGCTTTGATCTTGAATCAACCCTTCAATCTCTTGTTTTCTCTTGATCTTGTGTTTCTCTCTTTCTCTCTTCCTCTCTTATGTTTTCTAGGGTTTGGAGTGGTGTAATGAAGGCTAAGGAGGTGACAAAATGTATTTATAGTGGAGGAAATGGAGAAAGACCCGCAGTCGGATCGGGCTGGCTTTATCGGGCATACCGGTACGGTTTAGCTACTGGAGTTCGGCGTACCGGTACGGTTTGACTGCCAGATTTTTGTTTCAACTTCCAATGCAGTTTTGACCCATTTAGAGGTCGAATTGGAAAATGTTCATGAGACATACTTTTGTAGCCCTAGATGTCTACAATCTACTGTAAAAATTTCAGATCAATTGGACTTAAAGATAAAAATTTATGGCCAAAACACTAAGTAGTGTTCAATACCCATTTTTACCCAAATTCTCGCTAAAGTGTATTTTAACTCCGAGATACTTCCTAACTTCCAATACATCCATATTACCACTCCCAATGTTTTTCGACCTTCCGGATTCAATGGAATCATTATTTTGACCTACAAACTTTTAGAAACTTGTCTAATCACCCTTTCCAAGTTTAAACATCTTCGACACGTAACTTCCCAATCAAATTGTCTCCATAGCATTTATTCCTACGGTTTATTCTTATGTCACAACATATATCTACATATTTACACTTTTTATTTACTATATATATATATATCTCTATAAATATATAAAAGAAAATTCGGGGTGTTACAATATTGTCCTCTTTTGGCATGAGCATCCTTATAAGGAACCTCTCACCCTCAAGGCTTGGTTACTCAAGCATCCTTATAAGGAACCTCTTGAGGAAAATTACATACTATCCTCTTTTGGCATGAGCATCCTTATAAGGAACCTCTCACCCTCAAGGCTTAGTTTCTTAAGCATCCTTATAAGGAACTTCTTAAGGAAAATCACATACTCTCCTCTCTTGGCATGAACATCCTTATAAGGAACCTCTCACCCTCAAGGCATCACAAACTCAAGCATCCTTATAAGGAACCTCTTGAGGGAAATCACATACTCTCCTCTCTTGGCATGAGCATCCTTATAAGGAACCTCTCACCCTCAAGGCATCACAAACAACCCAACCAAGCATACCGTTCCAATATTTATATCATTTTACACGCATCTCTCCAAAATCCCCAAGATATATTATGTAACAATTCCCCAACCAACAAGGAAAATACATGAGATCACAATAACATCATTTTTCTACCCCACACAAACAACTATGGTTTTCGAAGTTCATAATAAAGAAGCATTTAAGAAGAAATACATCACTCTCCCAAAAACTAGGGTTTTAAAACTAGAAAAGATATTTAATGGGTATTAAACCCTAACAATGTAATCTTTGCAAAAAGCCTAAGAGATGATGATTCTATAGCATATATATACCATTGATAGCAAAAACATACATATATAAATACCCTAGACTCAATGTAAGTGAGTGAGAGAAAACCCCTACCTTGATGTTCTTGGAAAAATTAGGGCTTTGATCTTGAATCAACCCTTCAATCTCTTGTTTTCTCTCTTTCTCTCTTCCTCTCTTATGTTTTCTAGGGTTTGGAGTGGTGTAATGAAGGCTAAGGAGGTGACAAAATGTATTTATAGTGGAGGAAATGGAGAAAGACCCGCAGTCGGATCGGGCTGGCTTTATCGGGCGTACCGGTACGGTTTAGCTACTGGAGTTCGGCGTACCGGTACGGTTTGACTGCCAGATTTTTGTTTCAACTTCCAATGCAGTTTTGACCCATTTAGAGGTCGAATTGGAAAATGTTCATGAGACATACTTTTGTAGCCCTAGATGTCTACTATCTACTGTAAAAATTTCAGATCAATTGGACTTAAAGATAAAAAGTTATGGCCAAAACACTAAGTAGTGTTCAATACCCATTTTTACCCAAATTCTCGCTAAAGTGTATTTTAACTCCGAGACACTTCCTAACTTCCAATACATCCATATTACCACTCCCAATGTTTTTCTACCTTCCGGATTCAATGGAATCATTATTTTGACCTACAAACTTTTAGAAACTTGTCTAATCACCCTTTCCAAGTTTAAACATCTTCGACACGTAACTTCCCAATCAAATTGTCTCCATAGCATTTATTCCTACGGTTTATTCTTATGTCACTACATATATCTACATATTTACACTTTTTATTTACTATATATATATATATATCTCTATAAATATATAAAAGAAAATTCCGGGTGTTACAATATTGTCCTCTTTTGGCATGAGCATCCTTATAAGGAACCTCTCACCCTCAAGGCTTGGTTACTCAAGCATCCTTATAAGGAACCTCTTGAGGAAAATTACATACTATCCTCTTTTGCCATGAGCATCCTTATAAGGAACCTCTCACCCTCAAGACTTAGTTTCTTAAGCATCCTTATAAGGAACTTCTTAAGGAAAATCACATACTCTCCTCTCTTGGCATGAACATCCTTATAAGGAACCTCTCACCCTCAAGGCATCACAAACTCAAGCATCCTTATAAGGAACCTCTTGAGGGAAATCACATACTCTCCTCTCTTGGCATGAGCATCCTTATAAGGAACCTCTCACCCTCAAGGCATCACAAACAACCCAACCAAGCATACCGTTCCAATATTTATATCATTTTACACGCATCTCTCCAAAATCCCCAAGATATATTATGTAACAATTCCCCAACCAACAAGGAAAATACATGAGATCACAATAACATCATTTTTCTACCCCACACAAACAACTATGGTTTTCGAAGTTCATAATAAAGAAGCATTTAAGAAGAAATACATCACTCTCCCAAAAATTAGGGTTTTAAAGCTAGAAAAGAGATTTAATGGGTATTAAACCCTAACAATGTAATCTTTGCAAAAAGCCTAAGAGATGATGATTCTATAGCATATATATACCATTGATAACAAAAACATACATATATAAATACCCTAGACTCAATGTAAGTGAGTGAGAGAAAACCCCTACCTTGATGTTCTTGGAAAAATTAGGGCTTTGATCTTGAATCAACCCTTCAATCTCTTGTTTTCTCTCTTTCTCTCTTCCTCTCTTATGTTTTCTAGGGTTTGGAGTGGTGTAATGAAGGCTAAGGAGGTGACAAAATGTATTTATAGTGGAGGAAATGGAGAAAGACCCGCAGTCGGATCGGGCTGGCTTTAACGGGCGTACCGGTACGGTTTAGCTACTGGAGTTCGGCGTACCGGTACGGTTTGACTGCCAGATTTTTGTTTCAACTTCCAATGCAGTTTTGACCCATTTAGAGGTCGAATTGGAAAATGTTCATGAGACATACTTTTGTAGCCCTAGATGTCTACTATCTACTGTAAAAATTTCAGATCAATTGGACTTAAAGATAAAAAGTTATGGCCAAAACACTAAGTAGTGTTCAATACCCATTTTTACCCAAATTCTCGCTAAAGTGTATTTTAACTCCGAGACACTTCCTAACTTCCAATACATCCATATTACCACTCCCAATGTTTTTCTACCTTCCGGATTCAATGGAATCATTATTTTGACCTACAAACTTTTAGAAACTTGTCTAATCACCCTTTCCAAGTTTAAACATCTTCGACACGTAACTTCCCAATCAAATTGTCTCCATAGCATTTATTCCTACGGTTTATTCTTATGTCACTACATATATCTACATATTTACACTTTTTATTTACTATATATATATATATATCTCTATAAATATATAAAAGAAAATTCCGGGTGTTACAATATTGTCCTCTTTTGGCATGAGCATCCTTATAAGGAACCTCTCACCCTCAAGGCTTGGTTACTCAAGCATCCTTATAAGGAACCTCTTGAGGAAAATTACATACTATCCTCTTTTGGCATGAGCATCCTTATAAGGAACCTCTCACCCTCAAGGCTTAGTTTCTTAAGCATCCTTATAAGGAACCTCTTAAGGAAAATCACATACTCTCCTCTCTTGGCATGAACATCCTTATAAGGAACCTCTCACCCTCAAGGCATCACAAACTCAAGCATCCTTATAAGGAACCTCTTGAGGGAAATCACATACTCTCCTCTCTTGACATGAGCATCCTTATAAGGAACCTCTCACCCTCAAGGCATCACAAACAACCCAACCAAGCATACCGTTCCAATATTTATATCATTTTACACGCATCTCTCCAAAATCCCCAAGATATATTATGTAACAATTCCCCAACCAACAAGGAAAATACATGAGATCACAATAACATCATTTTTCTACCCCACACAAACAACTATGGTTTTCGAAGTTCATAATAAAGAAGCATTTAAAAAGAAATACATCACTCTCCCAAAAACTAGGGTTTTAAAGCTAGAAAAGAGATTTAATGGGTATTAAACCCTAACAATGTAATCTTTGCAAAAAGCCTAAGAGATGATGATTCTATAGCATATATATATCATTGATAGCAAAAACATACATATATAAATACCCTAGACTCAATGTAAGTGAGTGAGAGAAAACCCCTACCTTGATGTTCTTGGAAAAATTAGGGCTTTGATCTTGAATCAACCCTTCAATCTCTTGTTTTCTCTTGATCTTGTGTTTCTCTCTTTCTCTCTTCCTCTCTTATGTTTTCTAGGGTTTGGAGTGGTGTAATGAAGGCTAAGGAGGTGACAAAATGTATTTATAGTGGAGGAAATGGAGAAAGACCCGCAGTCGGATCGGGCTGGCTTTATCGGGCATACCGGTACGGTTTAGCTACTGGAGTTCGGCGTACCGGTACGGTTTGACTGCCAGATTTTTGTTTCAACTTCCAATGCAGTTTTGACCCATTTAGAGGTCGAATTGGAAAATGTTCATGAGACATACTTTTGTAGCCCTAGATGTCTACAATCTACTGTAAAAATTTCAGATCAATTGGACTTAAAGATAAAAATTTATGGCCAAAACACTAAGTAGTGTTCAATACCCATTTTTACCCAAATTCTCGCTAAAGTGTATTTTAACTCCGAGATACTTCCTAACTTCCAATACATCCATATTACCACTCCCAATGTTTTTCGACCTTCCGGATTCAATGGAATCATTATTTTGACCTACAAACTTTTAGAAACTTGTCTAATCACCCTTTCCAAGTTTAAACATCTTCGACACGTAACTTCCCAATCAAATTGTCTCCATAGCATTTATTCCTACGGTTTATTCTTATGTCACAACATATATCTACATATTTACACTTTTTATTTACTATATATATATATATCTCTATAAATATATAAAAGAAAATTCGGGGTGTTACAATATTGTCCTCTTTTGGCATGAGCATCCTTATAAGGAACCTCTCACCCTCAAGGCTTGGTTACTCAAGCATCCTTATAAGGAACCTCTTGAGGAAAATTACATACTATCCTCTTTTGGCATGAGCATCCTTATAAGGAACCTCTCACCCTCAAGGCTTAGTTTCTTAAGCATCCTTATAAGGAACTTCTTAAGGAAAATCACATACTCTCCTCTCTTGGCATGAACATCCTTATAAGGAACCTCTCACCCTCAAGGCATCACAAACTCAAGCATCCTTATAAGGAACCTCTTGAGGGAAATCACATACTCTCCTCTCTTGGCATGAGCATCCTTATAAGGAACCTCTCACCCTCAAGGCATCACAAACAACCCAACCAAGCATACCGTTCCAATATTTATATCATTTTACACGCATCTCTCCAAAATCCCCAAGATATATTATGTAACAATTCCCCAACCAACAAGGAAAATACATGAGATCACAATAACATCATTTTTCTACCCCACACAAACAACTATGGTTTTCGAAGTTCATAATAAAGAAGCATTTAAGAAGAAATACATCACTCTCCCAAAAACTAGGGTTTTAAAACTAGAAAAGATATTTAATGGGTATTAAACCCTAACAATGTAATCTTTGCAAAAAGCCTAAGAGATGATGATTCTATAGCATATATATACCATTGATAGCAAAAACATACATATATAAATACCCTAGACTCAATGTAAGTGAGTGAGAGAAAACCCCTACCTTGATGTTCTTGGAAAAATTAGGGCTTTGATCTTGAATCAACCCTTCAATCTCTTGTTTTCTCTCTTTCTCTCTTCCTCTCTTATGTTTTCTAGGGTTTGGAGTGGTGTAATGAAGGCTAAGGAGGTGACAAAATGTATTTATAGTGGAGGAAATGGAGAAAGACCCGCAGTCGGATCGGGCTGGCTTTATCGGGCGTACCGGTACGGTTTAGCTACTGGAGTTCGGCGTACCGGTACGGTTTGACTGCCAGATTTTTGTTTCAACTTCCAATGCAGTTTTGACCCATTTAGAGGTCGAATTGGAAAATGTTCATGAGACATACTTTTGTAGCCCTAGATGTCTACTATCTACTGTAAAAATTTCAGATCAATTGGACTTAAAGATAAAAAGTTATGGCCAAAACACTAAGTAGTGTTCAATACCCATTTTTACCCAAATTCTCGCTAAAGTGTATTTTAACTCCGAGACACTTCCTAACTTCCAATACATCCATATTACCACTCCCAATGTTTTTCTACCTTCCGGATTCAATGGAATCATTATTTTGACCTACAAACTTTTAGAAACTTGTCTAATCACCCTTTCCAAGTTTAAACATCTTCGACACGTAACTTCCCAATCAAATTGTCTCCATAGCATTTATTCCTACGGTTTATTCTTATGTCACTACATATATCTACATATTTACACTTTTTATTTACTATATATATATATATATATCTCTATAAATATATAAAAGAAAATTCCGGGTGTTACAATATTGTCCTCTTTTGGCATGAGCATCCTTATAAGGAACCTCTCACCCTCAAGGCTTGGTTACTCAAGCATCCTTATAAGGAACCTCTTGAGGAAAATTACATACTATCCTCTTTTGCCATGAGCATCCTTATAAGGAACCTCTCACCCTCAAGACTTAGTTTCTTAAGCATCCTTATAAGGAACTTCTTAAGGAAAATCACATACTCTCCTCTCTTGGCATGAACATCCTTATAAGGAACCTCTCACCCTCAAGGCATCACAAACTCAAGCATCCTTATAAGGAACCTCTTGAGGGAAATCACATACTCTCCTCTCTTGGCATGAGCATCCTTATAAGGAACCTCTCACCCTCAAGGCATCACAAACAACCCAACCAAGCATACCGTTCCAATATTTATATCATTTTACACGCATCTCTCCAAAATCCCCAAGATATATTATGTAACAATTCCCCAACCAACAAGGAAAATACATGAGATCACAATAACATCATTTTTCTACCCCACACAAACAACTATGGTTTTCGAAGTTCATAATAAAGAAGCATTTAAGAAGAAATACATCACTCTCCCAAAAACTAGGGTTTTAAAGCTAGAAAAGAGATTTAATGGGTATTAAACCCTAACAATGTAATCTTTGCAAAAAGCCTAAGAGATGATGATTCTATAGCATATATATACCATTGATAGCAAAAACATACATATATAAATACCCTAGACTCAATGTAAGTGAGTGAGAGAAAACCCCTACCTTGATGTTCTTGGAAAAATTAGGGCTTTGATCTTGAATCAACCCTTCAATCTCTTGTTTTCTCTCTTTCTCTCTTCCTCTCTTATGTTTTCTAGGGTTTGGAGTGGTGTAATGAAGGCTAAGGAGGTGACAAAATGTATTTATAGTGGAGGAAATGGAGAAAGACCCGCAGTCGGATCGGGCTGGCTTTATCGGGCGTACCGGTACGGTTTAGCTACTGGAGTTCGGCGTACCGGTACGGTTTGACTGCCAGATTTTTGTTTCAACTTCCAATGCAGTTTTGACCCATTTAGAGGTCGAATTGGAAAATGTTCATGAGACATACTTTTGTAGCCCTTGATGTCTACTATCTACTGTAAAAATTTCAGATCAATTGGACTTAAAGATAAAAAGTTATGGCCAAAACACTAAGTAGTGTTCAATACCCATTTTTACCCAAATTCTCGCTAAAGTGTATTTTAACTCCGAGACACTTCCTAACTTCCAATACATCCATATTACCACTCCCAATGTTTTTCTACCTTCCGGATTCAATGGAATCATTATTTTGACCTACAAACTTTTAGAAACTTGTCTAATCACCCTTTCCAAGTTTAAACATCTTCGACACGTAACTTCCCAATCAAATTGTCTCCATAGCATTTATTCCTACGGTTTATTCTTATGTCACTACATATATCTACATATTTACACTTTTTATTTACTATATATATATATATATCTCTATAAATATATAAAAGAAAATTCCGGGTGTTACAATATTGTCCTCTTTTGGCATGAGCATCCTTATAAGGAACCTCTCACCCTCAAGGCTTGGTTACTCAAGCATCCTTATAAGGAACCTCTTGAGGAAAATTACATACTATCCTCTTTTGCCATGAGCATCCTTATAAGGAACCTCTCACCCTCAAGACTTAGTTTCTTAAGCATCCTTATAAGGAACTTCTTAAGGAAAATCACATACTCTCCTCTCTTGGCATGAACATCCTTATAAGGAACCTCTCACCCTCAAGGCATCACAAACTCAAGCATCCTTATAAGGAACCTCTTGAGGGAAATCACATACTCTCCTCTCTTGGCATGAGCATCCTTATAAGGAACCTCTCACCCTCAAGGCATCACAAACAACCCAACCAAGCATACCGTTCCAATATTTATATCATTTTACACGCATCTCTCCAAAATCCCCAAGATATATTATGTAACAATTCCCCAACCAACAAGGAAAATACATGAGATCACAATAACATCATTTTTCTACCCCACACAAACAACTATGGTTTTCGAAGTTCATAATAAAGAAGCATTTAAGAAGAAATACATCACTCTCCCAAAAACTAGGGTTTTAAAGCTAGAAAAGAGATTTAATGGGTATTAAACCCTAACAATGTAATCTTTGCAAAAAGCCTAAGAGATGATGATTCTATAGCATATATATACCATTGATAGCAAAAACATACATATATAAATACCCTAGACTCAATGTAAGTGAGTGAGAGAAAACCCCTACCTTGATGTTCTTGGAAAAATTAGGGCTTTGATCTTGAATCAACCCTTCAATCTCTTGTTTTCTCTCTTTCTCTCTTCCTCTCTTATGTTTTCTAGGGTTTGGAGTGGTGTAATGAAGGCTAAGGAGGTGACAAAATGTATTTATAGTGGAGGAAATGGAGAAAGACCCGCAGTCGGATCGGGCTGGCTTTATCGGGCGTACCGGTACGGTTTAGCTACTGGAGTTCGGCGTACCGGTACGGTTTGACTGCCAGATTTTTGTTTCAACTTCCAATGCAGTTTTGACCCATTTAGAGGTCGAATTGGAAAATGTTCATGAGACATACTTTTGTAGCCCTAGATGTCTACTATCTACTGTAAAAATTTCAGATCAATTGGACTTAAAGATAAAAAGTTATGGCCAAAACACTAAGTAGTGTTCAATACCCATTTTTACCCAAATTCTCGCTAAAGTGTATTTTAACTCCGAGACACTTCCTAACTTCCAATACATCCATATTACCACTCCCAATGTTTTTCTACCTTCCGGATTCAATGGAATCATTATTTTGACCTACAAACTTTTAGAAACTTGTCTAATCACCCTTTCCAAGTTTAAACATCTTCGACACGTAACTTCCCAATCAAATTGTCTCCATAGCATTTATTCCTACGGTTTATTCTTATGTCACTACATATATCTACATATTTACACTTTTTATTTACTATATATATATATATATCTCTATAAATATATAAAAGAAAATTCCGGGTGTTACAATATTGTCCTCTTTTGGCATGAGCATCCTTATAAGGAACCTCTCACCCTCAAGGCTTGGTTACTCAAGCATCCTTATAAGGAACCTCTTGAGGAAAATTACATACTATCCTCTTTTGCCATGAGCATCCTTATAAGGAACCTCTCACCCTCAAGACTTAGTTTCTTAAGCATCCTTATAAGGAACTTCTTAAGGAAAATCACATACTCTCCTCTCTTGGCATGAACATCCTTATAAGGAACCTCTCACCCTCAAGGCATCACAAACTCAAGCATCCTTATAAGGAACCTCTTGAGGGAAATCACATACTCTGCTCTCTTGGCATGAGCATCCTTATAAGGAACCTCTCACCCTCAAGGCATCACAAACAACCCAACCAAGCATACCGTTCCAATATTTATATCATTTTACACGCATCTCTCCAAAATCCCCAAGATATATTATGTAACAATTCCCCAACCAACAAGGAAAATACATGAGATCACAATAACATCATTTTTCTACCCCACACAAACAACTATGGTTTTCGAAGTTCATAATAAAGAAGCATTTAAGAAGAAATACATCACTCTCCCAAAAACTAGGGTTTTAAAGCTAGAAAAGAGATTTAATGGGTATTAAACCCTAACAATGTAATCTTTGCAAAAAGCCTAAGAGATGATGATTCTATAGCATATATATACCATTGATAGCAAAAACATACATATATAAATACCCTAGACTCAATGTAAGTGAGTGAGAGAAAACCCCTACCTTGATGTTCTTGGAAAAATTAGGGCTTTGATCTTGAATCAACCCTTCAATCTCTTGTTTTCTCTCTTTCTCTCTTCCTCTCTTATGTTTTCTAGGGTTTGGAGTGGTGTAATGAAGGCTAAGGAGGTGACAAAATGTATTTATAGTGGAGGAAATGGAGAAAGACCCGCAGTCGGATCGGGCTGGCTTTATCGGGCGTACCGGTACGGTTTAGCTACTGGAGTTCGGCGTACCGGTACGGTTTGACTGCCAGATTTTTGTTTCAACTTCCAATGCAGTTTTGACCCATTTAGAGGTCGAATTGGAAAATGTTCATGAGACATACTTTTGTAGCCCTTGATGTCTACTATCTACTGTAAAAATTTCAGATCAATTGGACTTAAAGATAAAAAGTTATGGCCAAAACACTAAGTAGTGTTCAATACCCATTTTTACCCAAATTCTCGCTAAAGTGTATTTTAACTCCGAGACACTTCCTAACTTCCAATACATCCATATTACCACTCCCAATGTTTTTCTTCCTTCCGGATTCAATGGAATCATTATTTTGACCTACAAACTTTTAGAAACTTGTCTAATCACCCTTTCCAAGTTTAAACATCTTCGACACGTAACTTCCCAATCAAATTGTCTCCATAGCATTTATTCCTACGGTTTATTCTTATGTCACTACATATATCTACATATTTACACTTTTTATTTACTATATATATATATATATCTCTATAAATATATAAAAGAAAATTCCGGGTGTTACAATATTGTCCTCTTTTGGCATGAGCATCCTTATAAGGAACCTCTCACCCTCAAGGCTTGGTTACTCAAGCATCCTTATAAGGAACCTCTTGAGGAAAATTACATACTATCCTCTTTTGGCATGAGCATCCTTATAAGGAACCTCTCACCCTCAAGGCTTAGTTTCTTAAGCATCCTTATAAGGAACCTCTTAAGGAAAATCACATACTCTCCTCTCTTGGCATGAACATCCTTATAAGGAACCTCTCACCCTCAAGGCATCACAAACTCAAGCATCCTTATAAGGAACCTCTTGAGGGAAATCACATACTCTCCTCTCTTGACTTGAGCATCCTTATAAGGAACCTCTCACCCTCAAGGCATCACAAACAACCCAACCAAGCATACCGTTCCAATATTTATATCATTTTACACGCATCTCTCCAAAATCCCCAAGATATATTATGTAACAATTCCCCAACCAACAAGGAAAATACATGAGATCACAATAACATCATTTTTCTACCCCACACAAACAACTATGGTCTTCGAAGTTCATAATAAAGAAGCATTTAAAAAGAAATACATCACTCTCCCAAAAACTAGGGTTTTAAAGCTAGAAAAGAGATTTAATGGGTATTAAACCCTAACAATGTAATCTTTGCAAAAAGCCTAAGAGATGATGATTCTATAGCATATATATATCATTGATAGCAAAAACATACATATATAAATACCCTAGACTCAATGTAAGTGAGTGAGAGAAAACCCTTACCTTGATGGTCTTGGAAAAATTAGGGCTTTGATCTTGAATCAACCCTTCAATCTCTTGTTTTCTCTTGATCTTGTGTTTCTCTCTTTCTCTCTTCCTCTCTTATGTTTTCTAGGGTTTGGAGTGGTGTAATGAAGGCTAAGGAGGTGACAAAATGTATTTATAGTGGAGGAAATGGAGAAAGACCCGCAGTCGGATCGGGCTGGCTTTATCGGGCGTACCGGTACGGTTTAGCTACTGGAGTTCGGCGTACCGGTACGGTTTGACTGCCAGATTTTTGTTTCAACTTCCAATTTTGACCCATTTAGAGGTCGAATTGGAAAATGTTCATGAGACACACTTTTGTAGCCCTAGATGTCTACTATCTACTGTAAAAATTTCAGATCAATTGGACTTAAAGATAAAAAGTTATGGCCAAATCACTAAGTAGTGTTCAATACCCATTTTTACCCAAATTCTCGCTAAAGTGTATTTTAACTCCGAGACACTTCCTAACTTCCAATACATCCATATTACCACTCCCAATGTTTTTCGACCTTCCGGATTCAATGGAATCATTATTTTGACCTACAAACTTTTAGAAACTTGTCTAATCACCATTTCCAAGTTTAAACATCTTCGACACGTAACTTCCCAATCAAATTGTCTCCATAGCATTTATTCCTACGGTTTATTCTTATGTCACTACATATATCTACATATTTAAACTTTTTATTTACTATATATATATATATATCTCTATAAATATATAAAAGAAAATTCGGGGTGTTACAATATTGTCCTCTTTTGGCATGAGCATCCTTATAAGGAACCTCTCACCCTCAAGGCTTGGTTACTCAAGCATCCTTATAAGGAACCTCTTGAGGAAAATTACATACTATCCTCTTTTGGCATGAGCATCCTTATAAGGAACCTCTCACCCTCAAGGCTTAGTTTCTTAAGCATCCTTATAAGGAACCTCTTAAGGAAAATCACATACTCTCCTCTCTTGGCATGAACATCCTTATAAGGAACCTCTCACCCTCAAGGCATCACAAACTCAAGCATCCTTATAAGGAACCTCTTGAGGGAAATCACATACTCTCCTCTCTTGGCATGAGCATCCTTATAAGGAACCTCTCACCCTCAAGGCATCACAAACAACCCAACCAAGCATACCGTTCCAATATTTATATCATTTTACACGCATCTCTCCAAAATCCCCAAGATATATTATGTAACAATTCCCCAACCAACAAGGAAAATACATGAGATCACAATAACATCATTTTTCTACCCCACACAAACAACTATGGTTTTCGAAGTTCATAATAAAGAAGCATTTAAGAAGAAATACATCACTCTCCCAAAAACTAGGGTTTTAAAGCTAGAAAAGATATTTAATGGGTATTAAACCCTAACAATGTAATCTTTGCAAAAAGCCTAAGAGATGATGATTCTATAGCATATATATACCATTGATAGCAAAAACATACATATATAAATACCCTAGACTCAATGTAAGTGAGTGAGAGAAAACCCCTACCTTGATGTTCTTGGAAAAATTAGGGCTTTGATCTTGAATCAACCCTTCAATCTCTTGTTTTCTCTCTTTCTCTCTTCCTCTCTTATGTTTTCTAGGGTTTGGAGTGGTGTAATGAAGGCTAAGGAGGTGACAAAATGTATTTATAGTGGAGGAAATGGAGAAAGACCCGCAGTCGGATCGGGCTGGCTTTATCGGGCGTACCGGTACGGTTTAGCTACTGGAGTTCGGCGTACCGGTACGGTTTGACTGCCAGATTTTTGTTTCAACTTCCAATGCAGTTTTGACCCATTTAGAGGTCGAGTTGGAAAATGTTCATGAGACTTACTTTTGTAGCCCTAGATGTCTACTATCTACTGTAAAAATTTCAGATCAATTGGACTTAAAGATAAAAAGTTATGGCCAAAACACTAAGTAGTGTTCAATACCCATTTTTACCCAAATTCTCGCTAAAGTGTATTTTAACTCCGAGACACTTCCTAACTTCCAATACATCCATATTACCACTCCCAATGTTTTTCGACCTTCCGGATTCAATGGAATCATTATTTTGACCTAACAACTTTTAGAAACTTGTCTAATCACACTTTCCAAGTTTAAACATCTTCGACACGTAACTTCCCAATCAAATTGTCTCCATAGCATTTATTCCTACGGTTTATTCTTATGTCACTACATATATCTACATATTTACACTTTTTATTTACTATATATATATATATATCTCTATAAATATATAAAAGAAAATTCGGGGTGTTACAATATTGTCCTCTTTTGGCATGAGCATCCTTATAAGGAACCTCTCACCCTCAAGGCTTGGTTACTCAAGCATCCTTATAAGGAACCTCTTGAGGAAAATTACATACTATCCTCTTTTGGCATGAGCATCCTTATAAGGAACCTCTCACCCTCAAGGCTTAGTTTCTTAAGCATCCTTATAAGGAACCTCTTAAGGAAAATCACATACTCTCCTCTCTTGGCATGAACATCCTTATAAGGAACCTCTCACCCTCAAGGCATCACAAACTCAAGCATCCTTATAAGGAACCTCTTGAGGGAAATCACATACTCTCCTCTCTTGACATGAGCATCCTTATAAGGAACCTCTCACCCTCAAGGCATCACAAACAACCCAACCAAGCATACCGTTCCAATATTTATATCATTTTACACGCATCTCTCCAAAATCCCCAAGATATATTATGTAACAATTCCCCAACCAACAAGGAAAATACATGAGATCACAATAACATCATTTTTCTACCCCACACAAACAACTATGGTTTTCGAAGTTCATAATAAAGAAGAATTTAAAAAGAAATACATCACTCTCCCAAAAACTAGGGTTTTAAAGCTAGAAAAGAGATTTAATGGGTATTAAACCCTAACAATGTAATCTTTGCAAAAAGCCTAAGAGATGATGATTCTATAGCATATATATATCATTGATAGCAAAAACATACATATATAAATACCCTAGACTCAATGTAAGTGAGTGAGAGAAAACCCTTACCTTGATGTTCTTGGAAAAATTAGGGCTTTGATCTTGAATCAACCCTTCAATCTCTTGTTTTCTCTTGATCTTGTGTTTCTCTCTTTCTCTCTTCCTCTCTTATGTTTTCTAGGGTTTGGAGTGGTGTAATGAAGGCTAAGGAGGTGACAAAATGTATTTATAGTGGAGGAAATGGAGAAAGACCCGCAGTCGGATCGGGCTGGCTTTATCGGGCGTACCGGTACGGTTTAGCTACTGGAGTTCGGCGTACCGGTACGGTTTGACTGCCAGATTTTTGTTTCAACTTCCAATACAGTTTTGACCCATTTAGAGGTCGAATTGGAAAATGTTCATGAGACACACTTTTGTAGCCCTAGATGTCTACTATCTACTGTAAAAATTTCAGATCAATTGGACTTAAAGATAAAAAGTTATGGCCAAATCACTAAGTAGTGTTCAATACCCATTTTTACCCAAATTCTCGCTAAAGTGTATTTTAACTCCGAGACACTTCCTAACTTCCAATACATCCATATTACCACTCCCAATGTTTTTCTACCTTCCGGATTCAATGGAATCATTATTTTGACCTACAAACTTTTAGAAACTTGTCTAATCACCCTTTCCAAGTTTAAACATCTTCGACACGTAACTTCCCAATCAAATTGTCTCCATAGCATTTATTCCTACGGTTTATTCTTATGTCACTACATATATCTACATATTTACACTTTTTATTTACTATATATATATATATATCTCTATAAATATATAAAAGAAAATTCGGGGTGTTACAATATTGTCCTCTTTTGGCATGAGCATCCTTATAAGGAACCTCTCACCCTCAAGGCTTGGTTACTCAAGCATCCTTATAAGGAACCTCTTGAGGAAAATTACATACTATCCTCTTTTGGCATGAGCATCCTTATAAGGAACCTCTCACCCTCAAGGCTTAGTTTCTTAAGCATCCTTATAAGGAACCTCTTAAGGAAAATCACATACTCTCCTCTCTTGGCATGAACATCCTTATAAGGAACCTCTCACCCTCAAGGCATCACAAACTCAAGCATCCTTATAAGGAACCTCTTGAGGGAAATCACATACTCTCCTCTCTTGACATGAGCATCCTTATAAGGAACCTCTCACCCTCAAGGCATCACAAACAACCCAACCAAGCATACCGTTCCAATATTTATATCATTTTACACGCATCTCTCCAAAATCCCCAAGATATATTATGTAACAATTCCCCAACCAACAAGGAAAATACATGAGATCACAATAACATCATTTTTCTACCCCACACAAACAACTATGGTTTTCGAAGTTCATAATAAAGAAGAATTTAAAAAGAAATACATCACTCTCCCAAAAACTAGGGTTTTAAAGCTAGAAAAGAGATTTAATGGGTATTAAACCCTAACAATGTAATCTTTGCAAAAAGCCTAAGAGATGATGATTCTATAGCATATATATATCATTGATAGCAAAAACATACATATATAAATACCCTAGACTCAATGTAAGTGAGTGAGAGAAAACCCCTACCTTGATGTTCTTGGAAAAATTAGGGCTTTGATCTTGAATCAACCCTTCAATCTCTTGTTTTCTCTTGATCTTGTGTTTCTCTCTTTCTCTCTTCCTCTCTTATGTTTTCTAGGGTTTGGAGTGGTGTAATGAAGGCTAAGGAGGTGACAAAATGTATTTATAGTGGAGGAAATGGAGAAAGACCCGCAGTCGGATCGGGCTGGCTTTAACGGGCGTACCGGTACGGTTTAGCTACTGGAGTTCGGCGTACCGGTACGGTTTGACTGCCAGATTTTTGTTTCAACTTCCAATGCAGTTTTGACCCATTTAGAGGTCGAATTGGAAAATGTTCTTGAGACATACTTTTGTAGCCCTAGATGTCTACTATCTACTGTAAAAATTTCAGATCAATTGGACTTAAAGATAAAAATTTATGGCCAAAACACTAAGTAGTGTTCAATACCCATTTTTACCCAAATTCTCGCTAAAGTGTATTTTAACTCCGAGACACTTCCTAACTTCCAATACATCCATATTACCACTCCCAATGTTTTTCGACCTTCCGGATTCAATGGAATCATTATTTTGACCTACAAACTTTTAGAAACTTGTCTAATCACCCTTTCCAAGTTTAAACATCTTCGACACGTAACTTCCCAATCAAATTGTCTCCATAGCATTTATTCCTACGGTTTATTCTTATGTCACTACATATATCTACATATTTACACTTTTTATTTACTATATATATATATATCTCTCTATAAATATATAAAAGAAAATTCGGGGTGTTACAATATTGTCCTCTTTTGGCATGAGCATCCTTATAAGGAACCTCTCACCCTCAAGGCTTGGTTACTCAAGCATCCTTATAAGGAACCTCTTGAGGAAAATTACATACTATCCTCTTTTGGCATGAGCATCCTTATAAGGAACCTCTCACCCTCAAGGCTTAGTTTCTTAAGCATCCTTATAAGGAACCTCTTAAGGAAAATCACATACTCTCCTCTCTTGGCATGAACATCCTTATAAGGAACCTCTCACCCTCAAGGCATCACAAACTCAAGCATCCTTATAAGGAACCTCTTGAGGGAAATCACATACTCTCCTCTCTTGACATGAGCATCCTTATAAGGAACCTCTCACCCTCAAGGCATCACAAACAACCCAACCAAGCATACCGTTCCAATATTTATATCATTTTACACGCATCTCTCCAAAATCCCCAAGATATATTATGTAACAATTCCCCAACCAACAAGGAAAATACATGAGATCACAATAACATCATTTTTCTACCCCACACAAACAACTATGGTTTTCGAAGTTCATAATAAAGAAGAATTTAAAAAGAAATACATCACTCTCCCAAAAACTAGGGTTTTAAAGCTAGAAAAGAGATTTAATGGGTATTAAACCCTAACAATGTAATCTTTGCAAAAAGCCTAAGAGATGATGATTCTATAGCATATATATATCATTGATAGCAAAAACATACATATATAAATACCCTAGACTCAATGTAAGTGAGTGAGAGAAAACCCCTACCTTGATGTTCTTGGAAAAATTAGGGCTTTGATCTTGAATCAACCCTTCAATCTCTTGTTTTCTCTTGATCTTGTGTTTCTCTCTTTCTCTCTTCCTCTCTTATGTTTTCTAGGGTTTGGAGTGGTGTAATGAAGGCTAAGGAGGTGACAAAATGTATTTATAGTGGAGGAAATGGAGAAAGACCCGCAGTCGGATCGGGCTGGCTTTAACGGGCGTACCGGTACGGTTTAGCTACTGGAGTTCGGCGTACCGGTACGGTTTGACTGCCAGATTTTTGTTTCAACTTCCAATGCAGTTTTGACCCATTTAGAGGTCGAATTGGAAAATGTTCTTGAGACATACTTTTGTAGCCCTAGATGTCTACTATCTACTGTAAAAATTTCAGATCAATTGGACTTAAAGATAAAAATTTATGGCCAAAACACTAAGTAGTGTTCAATACCCATTTTTACCCAAATTCTCGCTAAAGTGTATTTTAACTCCGAGACACTTCCTAACTTCCAATACATCCATATTACCACTCCCAATGTTTTTCGACCTTCCGGATTCAATGGAATCATTATTTTGACCTACAAACTTTTAGAAACTTGTCTAATCACCCTTTCCAAGTTTAAACATCTTCGACACGTAACTTCCCAATCAAATTGTCTCCATAGCATTTATTCCTACGGTTTATTCTTATGTCACTACATATATCTACATATTTACACTTTTTATTTACTATATATATATATATCTCTCTATAAATATATAAAAGAAAATTCGGGGTGTTACAATATTGTCCTCTTTTGGCATGAGCATCCTTATAAGGAACCTCTCACCCTCAAGGCTTGGTTACTCAAGCATCCTTATAAGGAACCTCTTGAGGAAAATTACATACTATCCTCTTTTGGCATGAGCATCCTTATAAGGAACCTCTCACCCTCAAGGCTTAGTTTCTTAAGCATCCTTATAAGGAACCTCTTAAGGAAAATCACATACTCTCCTCTGTTGGCATGAACATCCTTATAAGGAACCTCTCACCCTCAAGGCATCACAAACTCAAGCATCCTTATAAGGAACCTCTTGAGGGAAATCACATACTCTCCTCTCTTGACATGAGCATCCTTATAAGGAACCTCTCACCCTCAAGGCATCACAAACAACCCAACCAAGCATACCGTTCCAATATTTATATCATTTTACACGCATCTCTCCAAAATCCCCAAGATATATTATGTAACAATTCCCCAACCAACAAGGAAAATACATGAGATCACAATAACATCATTTTTCTACCCCACACAAACAACTATGGTTTTCGAAGTTCATAATAAAGAAGAATTTAAAAAGAAATACATCACTCTCCCAAAAACTAGGGTTTTAAAGCTAGAAAAGAGATTTAATGGGTATTAAACCCTAACAATGTAATCTTTGCAAAAAGCCTAAGAGATGATGATTCTATAGCATATATATATCATTGATAGCAAAAACATACATATATAAATACCCTAGACTCAATGTAAGTGAGTGAGAGAAAACCCCTACCTTGATGTTCTTGGAAAAATTAGGGCTTTGATCTTGAATCAACCCTTCAATCTCTTGTTTTCTCTTGATCTTGTGTTTCTCTCTTTCTCTCTTCCTCTCTTATGTTTTCTAGGGTTTGGAGTGGTGTAATGAAGGCTAAGGAGGTGACAAAATGTATTTATAGTGGAGGAAATGGAGAAAGACCCGCAGTCGGATCGGGCTGGCTTTAACGGGCGTACCGGTACGGTTTAGCTACTGGAGTTCGGCGTACCGGTACGGTTTGACTGCCAGATTTTTGTTTCAACTTCCAATGCAGTTTTGACCCATTTAGAGGTCGAATTGGAAAATGTTCTTGAGACATACTTTTGTAGCCCTAGATGTCTACTATCTACTGTAAAAATTTCAGATCAATTGGACTTAAAGATAAAAATTTATGGCCAAAACACTAAGTAGTGTTCAATACCCATTTTTACCCAAATTCTCGCTAAAGTGTATTTTAACTCCGAGACACTTCCTAACTTCCAATACATCCATATTACCACTCCCAATGTTTTTCGACCTTCCGGATTCAATGGAATCATTATTTTGACCTACAAACTTTTAGAAACTTGTCTAATCACCCTTTCCAAGTTTAAACATCTTCGACACGTAACTTCCCAATCAAATTGTCTCCATAGCATTTATTCCTACGGTTTATTCTTATGTCACTACATATATCTACATATTTACACTTTTTATTTACTATATATATATATATCTCTATAAATATATAAAAGAAAATTCGGGGTGTTACAATATTGTCCTCTTTTGGCATGAGCATCCTTATAAGGAACCTCTCACCCTCAAGGCTTGGTTACTCAAGCATCCTTATAAGGAACCTCTTGAGGAAAATTACATACTATCCTCCTTTGGCATGAGCATCCTTATAAGGAAACTCTCACCCTCAAGGCTTAGTTTCTTAAGCATCCTTATAAGGAACTTCTTAAGGAAAATCACATACTCTCCTCTCTTGGCATGAACATCCTTATAAGGAACCTCTCACCCTCAAGGCATCACAAACTCAAGCATCCTTATAAGGAACCTCTTGAGGGAAATCACATACTCTCCTCTCTTGGCATGAGCATCCTTATAAGGAACCTCTCACCCTCAAGGCATCACAAACAACCCAACCAAGCATACCGTTCCAATATTTATATCATTTTACACGAATCTCTCCAAAATCCCCAAGATATATTATGTAACAATTCCCCAACCAACAAGGAAAATACATGAGATCACAATAACATCATTTTTCTACCCCACACAAACAACTATGGTTTTCGAAGTTCATAATAAAGAAGCATTTAAGAAGAAATACATCACTCTCCCAAAAACTAGGGTTTTAAAGCTAGAAAAGAGATTTAATGGGTATTAAACCCTAACAATGTAATCTTTGCAAAAAGCCTAAGAGATGATGATTCTATAGCATATATATACCATTGATAGCAAAAACATACATATATAAATACCCTAGACTCAATGTAAGTGAGTGAGAGAAAACCCCTACCTTGATGTTCTTGGAAAAATTAGGGCTTTGATCTTGAATCAACCCTTCAATCTCTTGTTTTCTCTCTTTCTCTCTTCCTCTCTTATGTTTTCTAGGGTTTGGAGTGGTGTAATGAAGGCTAAGGAGGTGACAAAATGTATTTATAGTGGAGGAAATGGAGAAAGACCCGCAGTCGGATCGGGCTGGCTTTATCGGGCGTACCGGTATGGTTTAGCTACTGGAGTTCGGCGTACCGGTACGGTTTGACTGCCAGATTTTTGTTTCAACTTCCAATACAGTTTTGACCCATTTAGAGGTCGAATTGGAAAATGTTAATGAGACACACTTTTGTAGCCCTAGATGTCTACTATCTACTGTAAAAATTTCAGATCAATTGGACTTAAAGATAAAAAGTTATGGCCAAATCACTAAGTAGTGTTCAATACCCATTTTTACCCAAATTCTCGCTAAAGTGTATTTTAACTCCGAGACACTTCCTAACTTCCAATACATCCATATTACCACTCCCAATGTTTTTCGACCTTCCGGATTCAATGGAATCATTATTTTGACCTACAAACTTTTAGAAACTTGTCTAATCACCCTTTCCAAGTTTAAACATCTTCGACACGTAACTTCCCAATCAAATTGTCTCCATAGCATTTATTCCTACGGTTTATTCTTATGTCACTACATATATCTACATATTTGCACTTTTTATTTACTATATATATATATATCTCTATAAATATATAAAAGAAAATTCGGGGTGTTACAATATTGTCCTCTTTTGGCATGAGCATCCTTATAAGGAACCTCTCACCCTCAAGGCTTGGTTACTCAAGCATCCTTATAAGGAACCTCTTGAGGAAAATTACATACTATCCTCCTTTGGCATGAGCATCCTTATAAGGAAACTCTCACCCTCAAGGCTTAGTTTCTTAAGCATCCTTATAAGGAACTTCTTAAGGAAAATCACATACTCTCCTCTCTTGGCATGAACATCCTTATAAGGAACCTCTCACCCTCAAGGCATCACAAAATCAAGCATCCTTATAAGGAACCTCTTGAGGGAAATCACATACTCTCCTCTCTTGGCATGAGCATCCTTATAAGGAACCTCTCACCCTCAAGGCATCACAAACAACCCAACCAAGCATACCGTTCCAATATTTATATCATTTTACACGCATCTCTCCAAAATCCCCAAGATATATTATGTAACAATTCCCCAACCAACAAGGAAAATACATGAGATCACAATAACATCATTTTTCTACCCCACACAAACAACTATGGTTTTCGAAGTTCATAATAAAGAAGAATTTAAAAAGAAATACATCACTCTCCCAAAAACTAGGGTTTTAAAGCTAGAAAAGAGATTTAATGGGTATTAAACCCTAACAATGTAATCTTTGCAAAAAGCCTAAGAGATGATGATTCTATAGCATATATATATCATTGATAGCAAAAACATACATATATAAATACCCTAGACTCAATGTAAGTGAGTGAGAGAAAACCCCTACCTTGATGTTCTTGGAAAAATTAGGGCTTTGATCTTGAATCAACCCTTCAATCTCTTGTTTTCTCTTGATCTTGTGTTTCTCTCTTTCTCTCTTCCTCTCTTATGTTTTCTAGGGTTTGGAGTGGTGTAATGAAGGCTAAGGAGGTGACAAAATGTATTTATAGTGGAGGAAATGGAGAAAGACCCGCAGTCGGATCGGGCTGGCTTTAACGGGCGTACCGGTACGGTTTAGCTACTGGAGTTCGGCGTACCGGTACGGTTTGACTGCCAGATTTTTGTTTCAACTTCCAATGCAGTTTTGACCCATTTAGAGGTCGAATTGGAAAATGTTCTTGAGACATACTTTTGTAGCCCTAGATGTCTACTATCTACTGTAAAAATTTCAGATCAATTGGACTTAAAGATAAAAATTTATGGCCAAAACACTAAGTAGTGTTCAATACCCATTTTTACCCAAATTCTCGCTAAAGTGTATTTTAACTCCGAGACACTTCCTAACTTCCAATACATCCATATTACCACTCCCAATGTTTTTCGACCTTCCGGATTCAATGGAATCATTATTTTGACCTACAAACTTTTAGAAACTTGTCTAATCACCCTTTCCAAGTTTAAACATCTTCGACACGTAACTTCCCAATCAAATTGTCTCCATAGCATTTATTCCTACGGTTTATTCTTATGTCACTACATATATCTACATATTTACACTTTTTATTTACTATATATATATATATCTCTATAAATATATAAAAGAAAATTCGGGGTGTTACAATATTGTCCTCTTTTGGCATGAGCATCCTTATAAGGAACCTCTCACCCTCAAGGCTTGGTTACTCAAGCATCCTTATAAGGAACCTCTTGAGGAAAATTACATACTATCCTCCTTTGGCATGAGCATCCTTATAAGGAAACTCTCACCCTCAAGGCTTAGTTTCTTAAGCATCCTTATAAGGAACTTCTTAAGGAAAATCACATACTCTCCTCTCTTGGCATGAACATCCTTATAACGAACCTCTCACCCTCAAGGCATCACAAACTCAAGCATCCTTATAAGGAACCTCTTGAGGGAAATCACATACTCTCCTCTCTTGGCATGAGCATCCTTATAAGGAACCTCTCACCCTCAAGGCATCACAAACAACCCAACCAAGCATACCGTTCCAATATTTATATCATTTTACACGCATCTCTCCAAAATCCCCAAGATATATTATGTAACAATTCCCCAACCAACAAGGAAAATACATGAGATCACAATAACATCATTTTTCTACCCCACACAAACAACTATGGTTTTCGAAGTTCATAATAAAGAAGCATTTAAGAAGAAATACATCACTCTCCCAAAAACTAGGGTTTTAAAGCTAGAAAAGAGATTTAATGGGTATTAAACCCTAACAATGTAATCTTTGCAAAAAGCCTAAGAGATGATGATTCTATAGCATATATATACCATTGATAGCAAAAACATACATATATAAATACCCTAGACTCAATGTAAGTGAGTGAGAGAAAACCCCTACCTTGATGTTCGTGGAAAAATTAGGGCTTTGATCTTGAATCAACCCTTCAATCTCTTGTTTTCTCTCTTTCTCTCTTCCTCTCTTATGTTTTCTAGGGTTTGGAGTGGTGTAATGAAGGCTAAGGAGGTGACAAAATGTATTTATAGTGGAGGAAATGGAGAAAGACCCGCAGTCGGATCGGGCTGGCTTTATCGGGCGTACCGGTATGGTTTAGCTACTGGAGTTCGGCGTACCGGTACGGTTTGACTGCCAGATTTTTGTTTCAACTTCCAATACAGTTTTGACCCATTTAGAGGTCGAATTGGAAAATGTTAATGAGACACACTTTTGTATCCCTAGATGTCTACTATCTACTGTAAAAATTTCAGATCAATTGGCCTTAAAGATAAAAAGTTATGGCCAAATCACTAAGTAGTGTTCAATACCCATTTTTACCCAAATTCTCGCTAAAGTGTATTTTAACTCCGAGACACTTCCTAACTTCCAATACATCCATATTACCACTCCCAATGTTTTTCGACCTTCCGGATTCAATGGAATCATTATTTTGACCTACAAACTTTTAGAAACTTGTCTAATCACCCTTTCCAAGTTTAAACATCTTCGACACGTAACTTCCCAATCAAATTGTCTCCATAGCATTTATTCCTACGGTTTATTCTTATGTCACTACATATATCTACATATTTACACTTTTTATTTACTATATATATATATATCTCTATAAATATATAAAAGAAAATTCGGGGTGTTACAATATTGTCCTCTTTTGGCATGAGCATCCTTATAAGGAACCTCTCACCCTCAAGGCTTGGTTACTCAAGCATCCTTATAAGGAACCTCTTGAGGAAAATTACATACTATCCTCCTTTGGCATGAGCATCCTTATAAGGAAACTCTCACCCTCAAGGCTTAGTTTCTTAAGCATCCTTATAAGGAACTTCTTAAGGAAAATCACATACTCTCCTCTCTTGGCATTAACATCCTTATAAGGAACCTCTCACCCTCAAGGCATCACAAAATCAAGCATCCTTATAAGGAACCTCTTGAGGGAAATCACATACTCTCCTCTCTTGGCATGAGCATCCTTATAAGGAACCTCTCACCCTCAAGGCATCACAAACAACCCAACCAAGCATACCGTTCCAATATTTATATCATTTTACACGCATCTCTCCAAAATCCCCAAGATATATTATGTAACAATTCCCCAACCAACAAGGAAAATACATGAGATCACAATAACATCATTTTTCTACCCCACACAAACAACTATGGTTTTCGAAGTTCATAATAAAGAAGCATTTAAGAAGAAATACATCACTCTCCCAAAAACTAGGGTTTTAAAGCTAGAAAAGAGATTTAATGGGTATTAAACCCTAACAATGTAATCTTTGCAAAAAGCCTAAGAGATGATGATTCTATAGCATATATATACCATTGATAGCAAAAACATACATATATAAATACCCTAGACACAATGTAAGTGAGTGAGAGAAAACCCCTACCTTGATGTTCTTGGAAAAATTAGGGCTTTGATCTTGAATCAACCCTTCAATCTCTTCTTTTCTCTCTTTCTCTCTTCCTCTCTTATGTTTTCTAGGGTTTGGAGTGGTGTAATGAAGGCTAAGGAGGTGACAAAATGTATTTATAGTGGAGGAAATGGAGAAAGACCCGCAGTCGGATCGGGCTGGCTTTATCGGGCGTACCGGTATGGTTTAGCTACTGGAGTTCGGCGTACCGGTACGGTTTGACTGCCAGATTTTTGTTTCAACTTCCAATGCAGTTTTGACCCATTTAGAGGTCGAATTGGAAAATGTTCATGAGACAAACTTTTGTAGCCCTAGATGTCTACTATCTACTGTAAAAATTTCAGATCAATTGGACTTAAAGATAAAAATTTATGGCCAAAACACTAAGTAGTGTTCAATACCCATTTTTACCCAAATTCTCGCTAAAGTGTATTTTAACTCCGAGACACTTCCTAACTTCCAATACATCCATATTACCACTCCCAATGTTTTTCGACCTTCCGGATTCAATGGAATCATTATTTTGACCTACAAACTTTTAGAAACTTGTCTAATCACCCTTTCCAAGTTTAAACATCTTCGACACGTAACTTCCCAATCAAATTGTCTCCATAGCATTTATTCCTACGGTTTATTCTTATGTCACTACATATATCTACATATTTACACTTTTTATTTACTATATATATATATATATCTCTATAAATATATAAAAGAAAATTCGGGGTGTTACAATATTGTCCTCTTTTGGCATGAGCATCCTTATAAGGAACCTCTCACCCTCAAGGCTTGGTTACTCAAGCATCCTTATAAGGAACCTCTTGAGGAAAATTACATACTATCCTCTTTTGGCATGAGCATCCTTATAAGGAACCTCTCACCCTCAAGGCTTAGTTTCTTAAGCATCCTTATAAGGAACCTCTTAAGGAAAATCACATACTCTCCTCTCTTGGCATGAACATCCTTATAAGGAACCTCTCACCCTCAAGGCATCACAAACTCAAGCATCCTTATAAGGAACCTCTTGAGGGAAATCACATACTCTCCTCTCTTGGCATGAGCATCCTTATAAGGAACCTCTCACCCTCAAGGCATCACAAACAACCCAACCAAGCATACCGTTCCAATATTTATATCATTTTACACGCATCTCTCCAAAATCCCCAAGATATATTATGTAACAATTCCCCAACCAACAAGGAAAATACATGAGATCACAATAACATCATTTTTCTACCCCACACAAACAACTATGGTTTTCGAAGTTCATAATAAAGAAGCATTTAAGAAGAAATACATCACTCTCCCAAAAATTAGGGTTTTAAAGCTAGAAAAGAGATTTAATGGGTATTAAACCCTAACAATGTAATCTTTGCAAAAAGCCTAAGAGATGATGATTCTATAGCATATATATACCATTGATAACAAAAACATACATATATAAATACCCTAGACTCAATGTAAGTGAGTGAGAGAAAACCCCTACCTTGATGTTCTTGGAAAAATTAGGGCTTTGATCTTGAATCAACCCTTCAATCTCTTGTTTTCTCTCTTTCTCTCTTCCTCTCTTATGTTTTCTAGGGTTTGGAGTGGTGTAATGAAGGCTAAGGAGGTGACAAAATGTATTTATAGTGGAGGAAATGGAGAAAGACCCGCAGTCGGATCGGGCTGGCTTTATCGGGCGTACCGGTACGGTTTAGCTACTGGAGTTCGGCGTACCGGTACGGTTTGACTGCCAGATTTTTGTTTCAACTTCCAATGCAGTTTTGACCCATTTAGAGGTCGAATTGGAAAATGTTCATGAGACATACTTTTGTAGCCCTAGATGTCTACTATCTACTGTAAAAATTTCAGATCAATTGGACTTAAAGATAAAAATTTATGGCCAAAACACTAAGTAGTGTTCAATACCCATTTTTACCCAAATTCTCGCTAAAGTGTATTTTAACTCCGAGACACTTCCTAACTTCCAATACATCCATATTACCACTCCCAATGTTTTTCGACCTTCCGGATTCAATGGAATCATTATTTTGACCTACAAACTTTTAGAAACTTGTCTAATCACCCTTTCCAAGTTTAAACATCTTCGACACGTAACTTCCCAATCAAATTGTCTCCATAGCATTTATTCCTACGGTTTATTCTTATGTCACTACATATATCTACATATTTACACTTTTTATTTACTATATATATATATATCTCTATAAATATATAAAAGAAAATTCGGGGTGTTACAATATTGTCCTCTTTTGGCATGAGCATCCTTATAAGGAACCTCTCACCCTCAAGGCTTGGTTACTCAAGCATCCTTATAAGGAACCTCTTGAGGAAAATTACATACTATCCTCCTTTGGCATGAGCATCCTTATAAGGAAACTCTCACCCTCAAGGCTTAGTTTCTTAAGCATCCTTATAAGGAACTTCTTAAGGAAAATCACATACTCTCCTCTCTTGGCATTAACATCCTTATAAGGAACCTCTCACCCTCAAGGCATCACAAAATCAAGCATCCTTATAAGGAACCTCTTGAGGGAAATCACATACTCTCCTCTCTTGGCATGAGCATCCTTATAAGGAACCTCTCACCCTCAAGGCATCACAAACAACCCAACCAAGCATACCGTTCCAATATTTATATCATTTTACACGCATCTCTCCAAAATCCCCAAGATATATTATGTAACAATTCCCCAACCAACAAGGAAAATACATGAGATCACAATAACATCATTTTTCTACCCCACACAAACAACTATGGTCTTCGAAGTTCATAATAAAGAAGCATTTAAAAAGAAATACATCACTCTCCCAAAAACTAGGGTTTTAAAGCTAGAAAAGAGATTTAATGGGTATTAAACCCTAACAATGTAATCTTTGCAAAAAGCCTAAGAGATGATGATTCTATAGCATATATATACCATTGATAGCAAAAACATACATATATAAATACCCTAGACACAATGTAAGTGAGTGAGAGAAAACCCCTACCTTGATGTTCTTGGAAAAATTAGGGCTTTGATCTTGAATCAACCCTTCAATCTCTTCTTTTCTCTCTTTCTCTCTTCCTCTCTTATGTTTTCTAGGGTTTGGAGTGGTGTAATGAAGGCTAAGGAGGTGACAAAATGTATTTATAGTGGAGGAAATGGAGAAAGACCCGCAGTCGGATCGGGCTGGCTTTATCGGGCGTACCGGTATGGTTTAGCTACTGGAGTTCGGCGTACCGGTACGGTTTGACTGCCAGATTTTTGTTTCAACTTCCAATGCAGTTTTGACCCATTTAGAGGTCGAATTGGAAAATGTTCATGAGACAAACTTTTGTAGCCCTAGATGTCTACTATCTACTGTAAAAATTTCAGATCAATTGGACTTAAAGATAAAAATTTATGGCCAAAACACTAAGTAGTGTTCAATACCCATTTTTACCCAAATTCTCGCTAAAGTGTATTTTAACTCCGAGACACTTCCTAACTTCCAATACATCCATATTACCACTCCCAATGTTTTTCGACCTTCCGGATTCAATGGAATCATTATTTTGACCTACAAACTTTTAGAAACTTGTCTAATCACCCTTTCCAAGTTTAAACATCTTCGACACGTAACTTCCCAATCAAATTGTCTCCATAGCATTTATTCCTACGGTTTATTCTTATGTCACTACATATATCTACATATTTACACTTTTTATTTACTATATATATATATATATCTCTATAAATATATAAAAGAAAATTCGGGGTGTTACAATATTGTCCTCTTTTGGCATGAGCATCCTTATAAGGAACCTCTCACCCTCAAGGCTTGGTTACTCAAGCATCCTTATAAGGAACCTCTTGAGGAAAATTACATACTATCCTCTTTTGGCATGAGCATCCTTATAAGGAACCTCTCACCCTCAAGGCTTAGTTTCTTAAGCATCCTTATAAGGAACCTCTTAAGGAAAATCACATACTCTCCTCTCTTGGCATGAACATCCTTATAAGGAACCTCTCACCCTCAAGGCATCACAAACTCAAGCATCCTTATAAGGAACCTCTTGAGGGAAATCACATACTCTCCTCTCTTGGCATGAGCATCCTTATAAGGAACCTCTCACCCTCAAGGCATCACAAACAACCCAACCAAGCATACCGTTCCAATATTTATATCATTTTACACGCATCTCTCCAAAATCCCCAAGATATATTATGTAACAATTCCCCAACCAACAAGGAAAATACATGAGATCACAATAACATCATTTTTCTACCCCACACAAACAACTATGGTTTTCGAAGTTCATAATAAAGAAGCATTTAAGAAGAAATACATCACTCTCCCAAAAATTAGGGTTTTAAAGCTAGAAAAGAGATTTAATGGGTATTAAACCCTAACAATGTAATCTTTGCAAAAAGCCTAAGAGATGATGATTCTATAGCATATATATACCATTGATAACAAAAACATACATATATAAATACCCTAGACTCAATGTAAGTGAGTGAGAGAAAACCCCT
This sequence comes from Ilex aquifolium, assembly GCA_951799425.1. Classification (NCBI taxonomy): domain Eukaryota; kingdom Viridiplantae; phylum Streptophyta; class Magnoliopsida; order Aquifoliales; family Aquifoliaceae; genus Ilex; species Ilex aquifolium. The sequence continues at coordinate 2,092,963 of OX637402.1, read as the reverse complement.
ACCTTGATGTTCTTGGAAAAATTAGGGCTTTGATCTTGAATCAACCCTTCAATCTCTTGTTTTCTCTCTTTCTCTCTTCCTCTCTTATGTTTTCTAGGGTTTGGAGTGGTGTAATGAAGGCTAAGGAGGTGACAAAATGTATTTATAGTGGAGGAAATGGAGAAAGACCCGCAGTCGGATCGGGCTGGCTTTAACGGGCGTACCGGTACGGTTTAGCTACTGGAGTTCGGCGTACCGGTACGGTTTGACTGCCAGATTTTTGTTTCAACTTCCAATGCAGTTTTGACCCATTTAGAGGTCGAATTGGAAAATGTTCATGAGACATACTTTTGTAGCCCTAGATGTCTACTATCTACTGTAAAAATTTCAGATCAATTGGATTAAAGATAAAAAGTTATGGCCAAAACACTAAGTAGTGTTCAATACCCATTTTTACCCAAATTCTCGCTAAAGTGTATTTTAACTCCGAGACACTTCCTAACTTCCAATACATCCATATTACCACTCCCAATGTTTTTCTACCTTCCGGATTCAATGGAATCATTATTTTGACCTACAAACTTTTAGAAACTTGTCTAATCACCCTTTCCAAGTTTAAACATCTTCGACACGTAACTTCCCAATCAAATTGTCTCCATAGCATTTATTCCTACGGTTTATTCTTATGTCACTACATATATCTACATATTTACACTTTTTATTTACTATATATATATATATATCTCTATAAATATATAAAAGAAAATTCGGGGTGTTACAATATTGTCCTCTTTTGGCATGAGCATCCTTATAAGGAACCTCTCACCCTCAAGGCTTGGTTACTCAAGCATCCTTATAAGGAACCTCTTGAGGAAAATTACATACTATCCTCTTTTGGCATGAGCATCCTTATAAGGAACCTCTCACCCTCAAGGCTTAGTTTCTTAAGCATCTTTATAAGGAACCTCTTAAGGAAAATCACATACTCTCCTCTCTTGGCATGAACATCCTTATAAGGAACCTCTCACCCTCAAGGCATCACAAACTCAAGCATCCTTATAAGGAACCTCTTGAGGGAAATCACATACTCTCCTCTCTTGACATGAGCATCCTTATAAGGAACCTCTCACCCTCAAGGCATCACAAACAACCCAACCAAGCATACCGTTCCAATATTTATATCATTTTACACGCATCTCTCCAAAATCCCCAAGATATATTATGTAACAATTCCCCAACCAACAAAGAAAATACATGAGATCACAATAACATCATTTTTCTACCCCACACAAACAACTATGGTCTTCGAAGTTCATAATAAAGAAGCATTTAAAAAGAAATACATCACTCTCCCAAAAACTAGGGTTTTAAAGCTAGAAAAGAGATTTAATGGGTATTAAACCCTAACAATGTAATCTTTGCAAAAAGCCTAAGAGATGATGATTCTATAGCATATATATATCATTGATAGCAAAAACATACATATATAAATACCCTAGACTCAATGTAAGTGAGTGAGAGAAAACCCCTACCTTGATGTTCTTGGAAAAATTAGGGCTTTGATCTTGAATCAACCCTTCAATCTCTTGTTTTCTCTTGATCTTGTGTTTCTCTCTTTCTCTGTTCCTCTCTTATGTTTTCTAGGGTTTGGAGTGGTGTAATGAAGGCTAAGGAGGTGACAAAATGTATTTATAGTGGAGGAAATGGAGAAAGACCCGCAGTCGGATCGGGCTGGCTTTATCGGGCGTACCGGTACGGTTTAGCTACTGGAGTTCGGCGTACCGGTACGGTTTGACTGCCAGATTTTTGTTTCAACTTCCAATGCAGTTTTGACCCATTTAGAGGTCGAATTGGAAAATGTTCATGAGACATACTTTTGTAGCCCTAGATGTCTACAATCTACTGTAAAAATTTCAGATCAATTGGACTTAAAGATAAAAATTTATGGCTAAAACACTAAGTAGTGTTCAATACCCATTTTTACCCAAATTCTCGCTAAAGTGTATTTTAACTCCGAGACACTTCCTAACTTCCAATACATCCATATTACCACTCCCAATGTTTTTCGACCTTCCGGATTCAATGGAATCATTATTTTGACCTACAAACTTTTAGAAACTTGTCTAATCACCCTTTCCAAGTTTAAACATCTTCGACACGTAACTTCCCAATCAAATTGTCTCCATAGCATTTATTCCTACGGTTTATTCTTATGTCACTACATATATCTACATATTTACACTTTTTATTTACTATATATATATATATCTCTATAAATATATAAAAGAAAATTCGGGGTGTTACAATATTGTCCTCTTTTGGCATGAGCATCCTTATAAGGAACCTCTCACCCTCAAGGCTTGGTTACTCAAGCATCCTTATAAGGAACCTCTTGAGGAAAATTACATACTATCCTCTTTTGGCATGAGCATCCTTATAAGGAACCTCTCACCCTCAAGGCTTAGTTTCTTAAGCATCCTTATAAGGAACTTCTTAAGGAAAATCACATACTCTCCTCTCTTGGCATGAACATCCTTATAAGGAACCTCTCACCCTCAAGGCATCACAAACTCAAGCATCCTTATAAGGAACCTCTTGAGGGAAATCACATACTCTCCTCTCTTGGCATGAGCATTCTTATAAGGAACCTCTCACCCTCAAGGCATCACAAACAACCCAACCAAGCATACCGTTCCAATATTTATATCATTTTACACGCATCTCTACAAAATCCCCAAGATATATTATGTAACAATTCCCCAACCAACAAGGAAAATACATGAGATCACAATAACATCATTTTTCTACCCCACACAAACAACTATGGTTTTCGAAGTTCATAATAAAGAAGCATTTAAGAAGAAATACATCACTCTCCCAAAAACTAGGGTTTTAAAGCTAGAAAAGAGATTTAATGGGTATTAAACCCTAACAATGTAATCTTCGCAAAAAGCCTAAGAGATGATGATTCTATAGCATATATATACCATTGATAGCAAAAACATACATATATAAATACCCTAGACTCAATGTAAGTGAGTGAGAGAAAACCCCTACCTTGATGTTCTTGGAAAAATTAGGGCTTTGATCTTGAATCAACCCTTCAATCTCTTGTTTTCTCTTGATCTTGTGTTTCTCTCTTTCTCTCTTCCTCTCTTATGTTTTCTAGGGTTTGGAGTGGTGTAATGAAGGCTAAGGAGGTGACAAAATGTATTTATAGTGGAGGAAATGGAGAAAGACCCGCAGTCGGATCGGGCTGGCTTTATCGGGCGTACCGGTACGGTTTAGCTACTGGAGTTCGGCGTACCGGTACGGTTTGACTGCCAGATTTTTGTTTCAACTTCCAATGCAGTTTTGACCCATTTAGAGGTCGAATTGGAAAATGTTCATGAGACACACTTTTGTATCCCTAGATGTCTACTATCTACTGTAAAAATTTCAGATCAATTGGACTTAAAGATAAAAAGTTATGGCCAAAACACTAAGTAGTGTTCAATACCCATTTTTACCCAAATTCTCGCTAAAGTGTATTTTAACTCCGAGACACTTCCTAACTTCCAATACATCCATATTACCACTCCCAATGTTTTTCTACCTTCCGGATTCAATGGAATCATTATTTTGACCTACAAACTTTTAGAAACTTGTCTAATCACCCTTTCCAAGTTTAAACATCTTCGACACGTAACTTCCCAATCAAATTGTCTCCATAGCATTTATTCCTACGGTTTATTCTTATGTCACTACATATATCTACATATTTACACTTTTTATTTACTATATATATATATATATCTCTATAAATATATAAAAGAAAATTCCGGGTGTTACAATATTGTCCTCTTTTGGCATGAGCATCCTTATAAGGAACCTCTCACCCTCAAGGCTTGGTTACTCAAGCATCCTTATAAGGAACCTCTTGAGGAAAATTACATACTATCCTCTTTTGGCATGAGCATCCTTATAAGGAACCTCTCACCCTCAAGGCTTAGTTTCTTAAGCATCCTTATAAGGAACCTCTTAAGGAAAATCACATACTCTCCTCTCTTGGCATGAACATCCTTATAAGGAACCTCTCACCCTCAAGGCATCACAAACTCAAGCATCCTTATAAGGAACCTCTTGAGGGAAATCACATACTCTCCTCTCTTGACATGAGCATCCTTATAAGGAACCTCTCACCCTCAAGGCATCACAAACAACCCAACCAAGCATACCGTTCCAATATTTATATCATTTTACACGCATCTCTCCAAAATCCCCAAGATATATTATGTAACAATTCCCCAACCAACAAGGAAAATACATGAGATCACAATAACATCATTTTTCTACCCCACACAAACAACTATGGTTTTCGAAGTTCATAATAAAGAAGCATTTAAAAAGAAATACATCACTCTCCCAAAAACTAGGGTTTTAAAGCTAGAAAAGAGATTTAATGGGTATTAAACCCTAACAATGTAATCTTTGCAAAAAGCCTAAGAGATGATGATTCTATAGCATATATATATCATTGATAGCAAAAACATACATATATAAATACCCTAGACTCAATGTAAGTGAGTGAGAGAAAACCCCTACCTTGATGTTCTTGGAAAAATTAGGGCTTTGATCTTGAATCAACCCTTCAATCTCTTGTTTTCTCTTGATCTTGTGTTTCTCTCTTTCTCTCTTCCTCTCTTATGTTTTCTAGGGTTTGGAGTGGTGTAATGAAGGCTAAGGAGGTGACAAAATGTATTTATAGTGGAGGAAATGGAGAAAGACCCGCAGTCGGATCGGGCTGGCTTTATCGGGCGTACCGGTACGGTTTAGCTACTGGAGTTCGGCGTACCGGTACGGTTTGACTGCCAGATTTTTGTTTCAACTTCCAATGCAGTTTTGACCCATTTAGAGGTCGAATTGGAAAATGTTCATGAGACATACTTTTGTAGCCCTAGATGTCTACAATCTACTGTAAAAATTTCAGATCAATTGGACTTAAAGATAAAAATTTATGGCTAAAACACTAAGTAGTGTTCAATACCCATTTTTACCCAAATTCTCGCTAAAGTGTATTTTAACTCCGAGACACTTCCTAACTTCCAATACATCCATATTACCACTCCCAATGTTTTTCGACCTTCCGGATTCAATGGAATCATTATTTTGACCTACAAACTTTTAGAAACTTGTCTAATCACCCTTTCCAAGTTTAAACATCTTCGACACGTAACTTCCCAATCAAATTGTCTCCATAGCATTTATTCCTACGGTTTATTCTTATGTCACTACATATATCTACATATTTACACTTTTTATTTACTATATATATATATATCTCTATAAATATATAAAAGAAAATTCGGGGTGTTACAATATTGTCCTCTTTTGGCATGAGCATCCTTATAAGGAACCTCTCACCCTCAAGGCTTGGTTACTCAAGCATCCTTATAAGGAACCTCTTGAGGAAAATTACATACTATCCTCTTTTGGCATGAGCATCCTTATAAGGAACCTCTCACCCTCAAGGCTTAGTTTCTTAAGCATCCTTATAAGGAACTTCTTAAGGAAAATCACATACTCTCCTCTCTTGGCATGAACATCCTTATAAGGAACCTCTCACCCTCAAGGCATCACAAACTCAAGCATCCTTATAAGGAACCTCTTGAGGGAAATCACATACTCTCCTCTCTTGGCATGAGCATTCTTATAAGGAACCTCTCACCCTCAAGGCATCACAAACAACCCAACCAAGCATACCGTTCCAATATTTATATCATTTTACACGCATCTCTACAAAATCCCCAAGATATATTATGTAACAATTCCCCAACCAACAAGGAAAATACATGAGATCACAATAACATCATTTTTCTACCCCACACAAACAACTATGGTTTTCGAAGTTCATAATAAAGAAGCATTTAAGAAGAAATACATCACTCTCCCAAAAACTAGGGTTTTAAAGCTAGAAAAGAGATTTAATGGGTATTAAACCCTAACAATGTAATCTTCGCAAAAAGCCTAAGAGATGATGATTCTATAGCATATATATACCATTGATAGCAAAAACATACATATATAAATACCCTAGACTCAATGTAAGTGAGTGAGAGAAAACCCCTACCTTGATGTTCTTGGAAAAATTAGGGCTTTGATCTTGAATCAACCCTTCAATCTCTTGTTTTCTCTTGATCTTGTGTTTCTCTCTTTCTCTCTTCCTCTCTTATGTTTTCTAGGGTTTGGAGTGGTGTAATGAAGGCTAAGGAGGTGACAAAATGTATTTATAGTGGAGGAAATGGAGAAAGACCCGCAGTCGGATCGGGCTGGCTTTATCGGGCGTACCGGTACGGTTTAGCTACTGGAGTTCGGCGTACCGGTACGGTTTGACTGCCAGATTTTTGTTTCAACTTCCAATGCAGTTTTGACCCATTTAGAGGTCGAATTGGAAAATGTTCATGAGACACACTTTTGTATCCCTAGATGTCTACTATCTACTGTAAAAATTTCAGATCAATTGGACTTAAAGATAAAAAGTTATGGCCAAAACACTAAGTAGTGTTCAATACCCATTTTTACCCAAATTCTCGCTAAAGTGTATTTTAACTCCGAGACACTTCCTAACTTCCAATACATCCATATTACCACTCCCAATGTTTTTCTACCTTCCGGATTCAATGGAATCATTATTTTGACCTACAAACTTTTAGAAACTTGTCTAATCACCCTTTCCAAGTTTAAACATCTTCGACACGTAACTTCCCAATCAAATTGTCTCCATAGCATTTATTCCTACGGTTTATTCTTATGTCACTACATATATCTACATATTTACACTTTTTATTTACTATATATATATATATATCTCTATAAATATATAAAAGAAAATTCCGGGTGTTACAATATTGTCCTCTTTTGGCATGAGCATCCTTATAAGGAACCTCTCACCCTCAAGGCTTGGTTACTCAAGCATCCTTATAAGGAACCTCTTGAGGAAAATTACATACTATCCTCTTTTGGCATGAGCATCCTTATAAGGAACCTCTCACCCTCAAGGCTTAGTTTCTTAAGCATCCTTATAAGGAACCTCTTAAGGAAAATCACATACTCTCCTCTCTTGGCATGAACATCCTTATAAGGAACCTCTCACCCTCAAGGCATCACAAACTCAAGCATCCTTATAAGGAACCTCTTGAGGGAAATCACATACTCTCCTCTCTTGACATGAGCATCCTTATAAGGAACCTCTCACCCTCAAGGCATCACAAACAACCCAACCAAGCATACCGTTCCAATATTTATATCATTTTACACGCATCTCTCCAAAATCCCCAAGATATATTATGTAACAATTCCCCAACCAACAAGGAAAATACATGAGATCACAATAACATCATTTTTCTACCCCACACAAACAACTATGGTTTTCGAAGTTCATAATAAAGAAGCATTTAAAAAGAAATACATCACTCTCCCAAAAACTAGGGTTTTAAAGCTAGAAAAGAGATTTAATGGGTATTAAACCCTAACAATGTAATCTTTGCAAAAAGCCTAAGAGATGATGATTCTATAGCATATATATATCATTGATAGCAAAAACATACATATATAAATACCCTAGACTCAATGTAAGTGAGTGAGAGAAAACCCCTACCTTGATGTTCTTGGAAAAATTAGGGCTTTGATCTTGAATCAACCCTTCAATCTCTTGTTTTCTCTTGATCTTGTGTTTCTCTCTTTCTCTCTTCCTCTCTTATGTTTTCTAGGGTTTGGAGTGGTGTAATGAAGGCTAAGGAGGTGACAAAATGTATTTATAGTGGAGGAAATGGAGAAAGACCCGCAGTCGGATCGGGCTGGCTTTATCGGGCGTACCGGTACGGTTTAGCTACTGGAGTTCGGCGTACCGGTACGGTTTGACTGCCAGATTTTTGTTTCAACTTCCAATGCAGTTTTGACCCATTTAGAGGTCGAATTGGAAAATGTTCATGAGACATACTTTTGTAGCCCTAGATGTCTACAATCTACTGTAAAAATTTCAGATCAATTGGACTTAAAGATAAAAATTTATGGCTAAAACACTAAGTAGTGTTCAATACCCATTTTTACCCAAATTCTCGCTAAAGTGTATTTTAACTCCGAGACACTTCCTAACTTCCAATACATCCATATTACCACTCCCAATGTTTTTCGACCTTCCGGATTCAATGGAATCATTATTTTGACCTACAAACTTTTAGAAACTTGTCTAATCACCCTTTCCAAGTTTAAACATCTTCGACACGTAACTTCCCAATCAAATTGTCTCCATAGCATTTATTCCTACGGTTTATTCTTATGTCACTACATATATCTACATATTTACACTTTTTATTTACTATATATATATATATCTCTATAAATATATAAAAGAAAATTCGGGGTGTTACAATATTGTCCTCTTTTGGCATGAGCATCCTTATAAGGAACCTCTCACCCTCAAGGCTTGGTTACTCAAGCATCCTTATAAGGAACCTCTTGAGGAAAATTACATACTATCCTCTTTTGGCATGAGCATCCTTATAAGGAACCTCTCACCCTCAAGGCTTAGTTTCTTAAGCATCCTTATAAGGAACTTCTTAAGGAAAATCACATACTCTCCTCTCTTGGCATGAACATCCTTATAAGGAACCTCTCACCCTCAAGGCATCACAAACTCAAGCATCCTTATAAGGAACCTCTTGAGGGAAATCACATACTCTCCTCTCTTGGCATGAGCATTCTTATAAGGAACCTCTCACCCTCAAAGCATCACAAACAACCCAACCAAGCATACCGTTCCAATATTTATATCATTTTACACGCATCTCTACAAAATCCCCAAGATATATTATGTAACAATTCCCCAACCAACAAGGAAAATACATGAGATCACAATAACATCATTTTTCTACCCCACACAAACAACTATGGTTTTCGAAGTTCATAATAAAGAAGCATTTAAGAAGAAATACATCACTCTCCCAAAAACTAGGGTTTTAAAGCTAGAAAAGAGATTTAATGGGTATTAAACCCTAACAATGTAATCTTCGCAAAAAGCCTAAGAGATGATGATTCTATAGCATATATATACCATTGATAGCAAAAACATACATATATAAATACCCTAGACTCAATGTAAGTGAGTGAGAGAAAACCCCTACCTTGATGTTCTTGGAAAAATTAGGGCTTTGATCTTGAATCAACCCTTCAATCTCTTGTTTTCTCTTGATCTTGTGTTTCTCTCTTTCTCTCTTCCTCTCTTATGTTTTCTAGGGTTTGGAGTGGTGTAATGAAGGCTAAGGAGGTGACAAAATGTATTTATAGTGGAGGAAATGGAGAAAGACCCGCAGTCGGATCGGGCTGGCTTTATCGGGCGTACCGGTACGGTTTAGCTACTGGAGTTCGGCGTACCGGTACGGTTTGACTGCCAGATTTTTGTTTCAACTTCCAATGCAGTTTTGACCCATTTAGAGGTCGAATTGGAAAATGTTCATGAGACATACTTTTGTAGCCCTAGATGTCTACTATCTACTGTAAAAATTTCAGATCAATTGGACTTAAAGATAAAAAGTTATGGCCAAAACACTAAGTAGTGTTCAATACCCATTTTTACCCAAATTCTCGCTAAAGTGTATTTTAACTCCGAGACACTTCCTAACTTCCAATACATCCATATTACCACTCCCAATGTTTTTCGACCTTCCGGATTCAATGGAATCATTATTTTGACCTACAAACTTTTAGAAACTTGTCTAATCACCCTTTCCAAGTTTAAACATCTTCGACACGTAACTTCCCAATCAAATTGTCTCCATAGCATTTATTCCTACGGTTTATTCTTATGTCACTACATATATCTACATATTTACACTTTTTATTTACTATATATATATATATCTCTATAAATATATAAAAGAAAATTCGGGGTGTTACAATATTGTCCTCTTTTGGCATGAGCATCCTTATAAGGAACCTCTCACCCTCAAGGCTTGGTTACTCAAGCATCCTTATAAGGAACCTCTTGAGGAAAATTACATACTATCCTCTTTTGGCATGAGCATCCTTATAAGGAACCTCTCACCCTCAAGGCTTAGTTTCTTAAGCATCCTTATAAGGAACTTCTTAAGGAAAATCACATACTCTCCTCTCTTGGCATGAACATCCTTATAAGGAACCTCTCACCCTCAAGGCATCACAAACTCAAGCATCCTTATAAGGAACCTCTTGAGGGAAATCACATACTCTCCTCTCTTGGCATGAGCATTCTTATAAGGAACCTCTCACCCTCAAAGCATCACAAACAACCCAACCAAGCATACCGTTCCAATATTTATATCATTTTACACGCATCTCTACAAAATCCCCAAGATATATTATGTAACAATTCCCCAACCAACAAGGAAAATACATGAGATCACAATAACATCATTTTTCTACCCCACACAAACAACTATGGTTTTCGAAGTTCATAATAAAGAAGCATTTAAGAAGAAATACATCACTCTCCCAAAAACTAGGGTTTTAAAGCTAGAAAAGAGATTTAATGGGTATTAAACCCTAACAATGTAATCTTCGCAAAAAGCCTAAGAGATGATGATTCTATAGCATATATATACCATTGATAGCAAAAACATACATATATAAATACCCTAGACTCAATGTAAGTGAGTGAGAGAAAACCCCTACCTTGATGTTCTTGGAAAAATTAGGGCTTTGATCTTGAATCAACCCTTCAATCTCTTGTTTTCTCTTGATCTTGTGTTTCTCTCTTTCTCTCTTCCTCTCTTATGTTTTCTAGGGTTTGGAGTGGTGTAATGAAGGCTAAGGAGGTGACAAAATGTATTTATAGTGGAGGAAATGGAGAAAGACCCGCAGTCGGATCGGGCTGGCTTTATCGGGCGTACCGGTACGGTTTAGCTACTGGAGTTCGGCGTACCGGTACGGTTTGACTGCCAGATTTTTGTTTCAACTTCCAATGCAGTTTTGACCCATTTAGAGGTCGAATTGGAAAATGTTCATGAGACATACTTTTGTAGCCCTAGATGTCTACTATCTACTGTAAAAATTTCAGATCAATTGGACTTAAAGATAAAAAGTTATGGCCAAAACACTAAGTAGTGTTCAATACCCATTTTTACCCAAATTCTCGCTAAAGTGTATTTTAACTCCGAGACACTTCCTAACTTCCAATACATCCATATTACCACTCCCAATGTTTTTCTACCTTCCGGATTCAATGGAATCATTATTTTGACCTACAAACTTTTAGAAACTTGTCTAATCACCCTTTCCAAGTTTAAACATCTTCGACACGTAACTTCCCAATCAAATTGTCTCCATAGCATTTATTCCTACGGTTTATTCTTATGTCACTACATATATCTACATATTTACACTTTTTATTTACTATATATATATATATATCTCTATAAATATATAAAAGAAAATTCGGGGTGTTACAATATTGTCCTCTTTTGGCATGAGCATCCTTATAAGGAACCTCTCACCCTCAAGGCTTGGTTACTCAAGCATCCTTATAAGGAACCTCTTGAGGAAAATTACATACTATCCTCTTTTGGCATGAGCATCCTTATAAGGAACCTCTCACCCTCAAGGCTTAGTTTCTTAAGCATCCTTATAAGGAACCTCTTAAGGAAAATCACATACTCTCCTCTCTTGGCATGAACATCCTTATAAGGAACCTCTCACCCTCAAGGCATCACAAACTCAAGCATCCTTATAAGGAACCTCTTGAGGGAAATCACATACTCTCCTCTCTTGACATGAGCATCCTTATAAGGAACCTCTCACCCTCAAGGCATCACAAACAACCCAACCAAGCATACCGTTCCAATATTTATATCATTTTACACGCATCTCTCCAAAATCTCATAGATATATTATGTAACAATTCCCCAACCAACAAGGAAAATACATGAGATCACAATAACATCATTTTTCTCCCCCACACAAACAACTATGGTCTTCGAAGTTCATAATAAAGAAGCATTTAAAAAGAAATACATCACTCTCCCAAAAACTAGGGTTTTAAAGCTAGAAAAGAGATTTAATGGGTATTAAACCCTAACAATGTAATCTTTGCAAAAAGCCTAAGAGATGATGATTCTATAGCATATATATATCATTGATAGCAAAAACATACATATATAAATACCCTAGACTCAATGTAAGTGAGTGAGAGAAAACCCCTACCTTGATGTTCTTGGAAAAATTAGGGCTTTGATCTTGAATCAACCCTTCAATCTCTTGTTTTCTCTTGATCTTGTGTTTCTCTCTTTCTCTCTTCCTCTCTTATGTTTTCTAGGGTTTGGAGTGGTGTAATGAAGGCTAAGGAGGTGACAAAATGTATTTATAGTGGAGGAAATGGAGAAAGACCCGCAGTCGGATCGGGCTGGCTTTATCGGGCGTACCGGTACGGTTTAGCTACTGGAGTTCGGCGTACCGGTACGGTTTGACTGCCAGATTTTTGTTTCAACTTCCAATGCAGTTTTGACCCATTTAGAGGTCGAATTGGAAAATGTTCATGAGACATACTTTTGTAGCCCTAGATGTCTACAATCTACTGTAAAAATTTCAGATCAATTGGACTTAAAGATAAAAATTTATGGCTAAAACACTAAGTAGTGTTCAATACCCATTTTTACCCAAATTCTCGCTAAAGTGTATTTTAACTTCGAGACACTTCCTAACTTCCAATACATCCATATTACCACTCCCAATGTTTTTCGACCTTCCGGATTCAATGGAATCATTATTTTGACCTACAAACTTTTAGAAACTTGTCTAATCACCCTTTCCAAGTTTAAACATCTTCGACACGTAACTTCCCAATCAAATTGTCTCCATAGCATTTATTCCTACGGTTTATTCTTATGTCACTACATATATCTACATATTTACACTTTTTATTTACTATATATATATATATCTCTATAAATATATAAAAGAAAATTCGGGGTGTTACAATATTGTCCTCTTTTGGCATGAGCATCCTTATAAGGAACCTCTCACCCTCAAGGCTTGGTTACTCAAGCATCCTTATAAGGAACCTCTTGAGGAAAATTACATACTATCCTCTTTTGGCATGAGCATCCTTATAAGGAACCTCTCACCCTCAAGGCTTAGTTTCTTAAGCATCCTTATAAGGAACTTCTTAAGGAAAATCACATACTCTCCTCTCTTGGCATGAACATCCTTATAAGGAACCTCTCACCCTCAAGGCATCACAAACTCAAGCATCCTTATAAGGAACCTCTTGAGGGAAATCACATACTCTCCTCTCTTGGCATGAGCATTCTTATAAGGAACCTCTCACCCTCAAGGCATCACAAACAACCCAACCAAGCATACCGTTCCAATATTTATATCATTTTACACGCATCTCTACAAAATCCCCAAGATATATTATGTAACAATTCCCCAACCAACAAGGAAAATACATGAGATCACAATAACATCATTTTTCTACCCCACACAAACAACTATGGTTTTCGAAGTTCATAATAAAGAAGCATTTAAGAAGAAATACATCACTCTCCCAAAAACTAGGGTTTTAAAGCTAGAAAAGAGATTTAATGGGTATTAAACCCTAACAATGTAATCTTCGCAAAAAGCCTAAGAGATGATGATTCTATAGCATATATATACCATTGATAGCAAAAACATACATATATAAATACCCTAGACTCAATGTAAGTGAGTGAGAGAAAACCCCTACCTTGATGTTCTTGGAAAAATTAGGGCTTTGATCTTGAATCAACCCTTCAATCTCTTGTTTTCTCTTGATCTTGTGTTTCTCTCTTTCTCTCTTCCTCTCTTATGTTTTCTAGGGTTTGGAGTGGTGTAATGAAGGCTAAGGAGGTGACAAAATGTATTTATAGTGGAGGAAATGGAGAAAGACCCGCAGTCGGATCGGGCTGGCTTTATCGGGCGTACCGGTACGGTTTAGCTACTGGAGTTCGGCGTACCGGTACGGTTTGACTGCCAGATTTTTGTTTCAACTTCCAATGCAGTTTTGACCCATTTAGAGGTCGAATTGGAAAATGTTCATGAGACATACTTTTGTAGCCCTAGATGTCTACTATCTACTGTAAAAATTTCAGATCAATTGGACTTAAAGATAAAAAGTTATGGCCAAAACACTAAGTAGTGTTCAATACCCATTTTTACCCAAATTCTCGCTAAAGTGTATTTTAACTCCGAGACACTTCCTAACTTCCAATACATCCATATTACCACTCCCAATGTTTTTCTACCTTCCGGATTCAATGGAATCATTATTTTGACCTACAAACTTTTAGAAACTTGTCTAATCACCCTTTCCAAGTTTAAACATCTTCGACACGTAACTTCCCAATCAAATTGTCTCCATAGCATTTATTCCTACGGTTTATTCTTATGTCACTACATATATCTACATATTTACACTTTTTATTTACTATATATATATATATATCTCTATAAATATATAAAAGAAAATTCGGGGTGTTACAATATTGTCCTCTTTTGGCATGAGCATCCTTATAAGGAACCTCTCACCCTCAAGGCTTGGTTACTCAAGCATCCTTATAAGGAACCTCTTGAGGAAAATTACATACTATCCTCTTTTGGCATGAGCATCCTTATAAGGAACCTCTCACCCTCAAGGCTTAGTTTCTTAAGCATCCTTATAAGGAACCTCTTAAGGAAAATCACATACTCTCCTCTCTTGGCATGAACATCCTTATAAGGAACCTCTCACCCTCAAGGCATCACAAACTCAAGCATCCTTATAAGGAACCTCTTGAGGGAAATCACATACTCTCCTCTCTTGACATGAGCATCCTTATAAGGAACCTCTCACCCTCAAGGCATCACAAACAACCCAACCAAGCATACCGTTCCAATATTTATATCATTTTACACGCATCTCTCCAAAATCCCCAAGATATATTATGTAACAATTCCCCAACCAACAAAGAAAATACATGAGATCACAATAACATCATTTTTCTACCCCACACAAACAACTATGGTCTTCGAAGTTCATAATAAAGAAGCATTTAAAAAGAAATACATCACTCTCCCAAAAACTAGGGTTTTAAAGCTAGAAAAGAGATTTAATGGGTATTAAACCCTAACAATGTAATCTTTGCAAAAAGCCTAAGAGATGATGATTCTATAGCATATATATATCATTGATAGCAAAAACATACATATATAAATACCCTAGACTCAATGTAAGTGAGTGAGAGAAAACCCTTACCTTGATGTTCTTGGAAAAATTAGGGCTTTGATCTTGAATCAACCCTTCAATCTCTTGTTTTCTCTTGATCTTGTGTTTCTCTCTTTCTCTCTTCCTCTCTTATGTTTTCTAGGGTTTGGAGTGGTGTAATGAAGGCTAAGGAGGTGACAAAATGTATTTATAGTGGAGGAAATGGAGAAAGACCCGCAGTCGGATCGGGCTGGCTTTATCGGGCGTACCGGTACGGTTTAGCTACTGGAGTTCGGCGTACCGGTACGGTTTGACTGCCAGATTTTTGTTTCAACTTCCAATACAGTTTTGACCCATTTAGAGGTCGAATTGGAAAATGTTCATGAGACACACTTTTGTAGCCCTAGATGTCTACTATCTACTGTAAAAATTTCAGATCAATTGGACTTAAAGATAAAAAGTTATGGCCAAATCACTAAGTAGTGTTCAATACCCATTTTTACCCAAATTCTCGCTAAAGTGTATTTTAACTCCGAGACACTTCCTAACTTCCAATACATCCATATTACCACTCCCAATGTTTTTCGACCTTCCGGATTCAATGGAATCATTATTTTGACCTACAAACTTTTAGAAACTTGTCTAATCACCCTTTCCAAGTTTAAACATCTTCGACACGTAACTTCCCAATCAAATTGTCTCCATAGCATTTATTCCTACGGTTTATTCTTATGTCACTACATATATCTACATATTTACACTTTTTATTTACTATATATATATATATATCTCTATAAATATATAAAAGAAAATTCGGGGTGTTACAATATTGTCCTCTTTTGGCATGAGCATCCTTATAAGGAACCTCTCACCCTCAAGGCTTGGTTACTCAAGCATCCTTATAAGGAACCTCTTGAGGAAAATTACATACTATCCTCTTTTGGCTCGAGCATCCTTATAAGGAACCTCTCACCCTCAAGGCTTAGTTTCTTAAGCATCCTTATAAGGAACCTCTTAAGGAAAATCACATACTCTCCTCTCTTGGCATGAACATCCTTATAAGGAACCTCTCACCCTCAAGGCATCACAAACTCAAGCATCCTTATAAGGAACCTCTTGAGGGAAATCACATACTCTCCTCTCTTGACATGAGCATCCTTATAAGGAACCTCTCACCCTCAAGGCATCACAAACAACCCAACCAAGCATACCGTTCCAATATTTATATCATTTTACACGCATCTCTCCAAAATCCCCAAGATATATTATGTAACAATTCCCCAACCAACAAGGAAAATACATGAGATCACAATAACATCATTTTTCTACCCCACACAAACAACTATGGTCTTCGAAGTTCATAATAAAGAAGCATTTAAAAAGAAATACATCACTCTCCCAAAAACTAGGGTTTTAAAGCTAGAAAAGAGATTTAATGGGTATTAAACCCTAACAATGTAATCTTTGCAAAAAGCCTAAGAGATGATGATTCTATAGCATATATATATCATTGATAGCAAAAACATACATATATAAATACCCTAGACTCAATGTAAGTGAGTGAGAGAAAACCCTTACCTTGATGTTCTTGGAAAAATTAGGGCTTTGATCTTGAATCAACCCTTCAATCTCTTGTTTTCTCTTGATCTTGTGTTTCTCTCTTTCTCTCTTCCTCTCTTATGTTTTCTAGGGTTTGGAGTGGTGTAATGAAGGCTAAGGAGGTGACAAAATGTATTTATAGTGGAGGAAATGGAGAAAGACCCGCAGTCGGATCGGGCTGGCTTTATCGGGCGTACCGGTACGGTTTAGCTACTGGAGTTCGGCGTACCGGTACGGTTTGACTGCCAGATTTTTGTTTCAACTTCTAATACAGTTTTGACCCATTTAGAGGTCGAATTGGAAAATGTTCATGAGACACACTTTTGTAGCCCTAGATGTCTACTATCTACTGTAAAAATTTCAGATCAATTGGACTTAAAGATAAAAAGTTATGGCCAAATCACTAAGTAGTGTTCAATACCCATTTTTACCCAAATTCTCGCTAAAGTGTATTTTAACTCCGAGACACTTCCTAACTTCCAATACATCCATATTACCACTCCCAATGTTTTTCGACCTTCCGGATTCAATGGAATCATTATTTTGACCTACAAACTTTTAGAAACTTGTCTAATCACCCTTTCCAAGTTTAAACATCTTCGACACGTAACTTCCCAATCAAATTGTCTCCATAGCATTTATTCCTACGGTTTATTCTTATGTCACTACATATATCTACATATTTACACTTTTTATTTACTATATATATATATATATCTCTATAAATATATAAAAGAAAATTCGGGGTGTTACAATATTGTCCTCTTTTGGCATGAGCATCCTTATAAGGAACCTCTCACCCTCAAGGCTTGGTTACTCAAGCATCCTTATAAGGAACCTCTTGAGGAAAATTACATACTATCCTCTTTTGGCATGAGCATCCTTATAAGGAACCTCTCACCCTCAAGGCTTAGTTTCTTAAGCATCCTTATAAGGAACCTCTTAAGGAAAATCACATACTCTCCTCTCTTGGCATGAACATCCTTATAAGGAACCTCTCACCCTCAAGGCATCACAAACTCAAGCATCCTTATAAGGAACCTCTTAAGGGAAATCACATACTCTCCTCTCTTGACATGAGCATCCTTATAAGGAACCTCTCACCCTCAAGGCATCACAAACAACCCAACCAAGCATACCGTTCCAATATTTATATCATTTTACACGCATCTCTCCAAAATCCCCAAGATATATTATGTAACAATTCCCCAACCAACAAGGAAAATACATGAGATCACAATAACATCATTTTTCTACCCCACACAAACAACTATGGTTTTCGAAGTTCATAATAAAGAAGCATTTAAAAAGAAATACATCACTCTCCCAAAAACTAGGGTTTTAAAGCTAGAAAAGAGATTTAATGGGTATTAAACCCTAACAATGTAATCTTTGCAAAAAGCCTAAGAGATGATGATTCTATAGCATATATATATCATTGATAGCAAAAACATACATATATAAATACCCTAGACTCAATGTAAGTGAGTGAGAGAAAACCCCTACCTTGATGTTCTTGGAAAAATTAGGGCTTTGATCTTGAATCAACCCTTCAATCTCTTGTTTTCTCTTGATCTTGTGTTTCTCTCTTTCTCTCTTTCTCTCTTATGTTTTCTAGGGTTTGGAGTGGTGTAATGAAGGCTAAGGAGGTGACAAAATGTATTTATAGTGGAGGAAATGGAGAAAGACCCGCAGTCGGATCGGGCTGGCTTTAACGGGCGTACCGGTACGGTTTAGCTACTGGAGTTCGGCGTACCGGTACGGTTTGACTGCCAGATTTTTGTTTCAACTTCCAATGCAGTTTTGACCCATTTAGAGGTCGAATTGGAAAATGTTCATGAGACATACTTTTGTAGCCCTAGATGTCTACTATCTACTGTAAAAATTTCAGATCAATTGGACTTAAAGATAAAAATTTATGGCCAAAACACTAAGTAGTGTTCAATACCCATTTTTACCCAAATTCTCGCTAAAGTGTATTTTAACTCCGAGACACTTCCTAACTTCCAATACATCCATATTACCACTCCCAATGTTTTTCGACCTTCCGGATTCAATGGAATCATTATTTTGACCTACAAACTTTTAGAAACTTGTCTAATCACCCTTTCCAAGTTTAAACATCTTCGACACGTAACTTCCCAATCAAATTGTCTCCATAGCATTTATTCCTACGGTTTATTCTTATGTCACTACATATATCTACATATTTACACTTTTTATTTACTATATATATATATATCTCTATAAATATATAAAAGAAAATTCGGGGTGTTACAATATTGTCCTCTTTTGGCATGAGCATCCTTATAAGGAACCTCTCACCCTCAAGGCTTGGTTACTCAAGCATCCTTATAAGGAACCTCTTGAGGAAAATTACATACTATCCTCCTTTGGCATGAGCATCCTTATAAGGAAACTCTCACCCTCAAGGCTTAGTTTCTTAAGCATCCTTATAAGGAACTTCTTAAGGAAAATCACATACTCTCCTCTCTTGGCATGAACATCCTTATAAGGAACCTCTCACCCTCAAGGCATCACAAACTCAAGCATCCTTATAAGGAACCTCTTGAGGGAAATCACATACTCTCCTCTCTTGGCATGAGCATCCTTATAAGGAACCTCTCACCCTCAAGGCATCACAAACAACCCAACCAAGCATACCGTTCCAATATTTATATCATTTTACACGCATCTCTCCAAAATCCCCAAGATATATTATGTAACAATTCCCCAACCAACAAGGAAAATACATGAGATCACAATAACATCATTTTTCTACCCCACACAAACAACTATGGTTTTCGAAGTTCATAATAAAGAAGCATTTAAGAAGAAATACATCACTCTCCCAAAAACTAGGGTTTTAAAGCTAGAAAAGAGATTTAATGGGTATTAAACCCTAACAATGTAATCTTTGCAAAAAGCCTAAGAGATGATGATTCTATAGCATATATATATCATTGATAGCAAAAACATACATATATAAATACCCTAGACTCAATGTAAGTGAGTGAGAGAAAACCCTTACCTTGATGTTCTTGGAAAAATTAGGGCTTTGATCTTGAATCAACCCTTCAATCTCTTGTTTTCTCTTGATCTTGTGTTTCTCTCTTTCTCTCTTCCTCTCTTATGTTTTCTAGGGTTTGGAGTGGTGTAATGAAGGCTAAGGAGGTGACAAAATGTATTTATAGTGGAGGAAATGGAGAAAGACCCGCAGTCGGATCGGGCTGGCTTTATCGGGCGTACCGGTACGGTTTAGCTACTGGAGTTCGGCGTACCGGTACGGTTTGACTGCCAGATTTTTGTTTCAACTTCTAATAAAGTTTTGACCCATTTAGAGGTCGAATTGGAAAATGTTCATGAGACACACTTTTGTAGCCCTAGATGTCTACTATCTACTGTAAAAATTTCAGATCAATTGGACTTAAAGATAAAAAGTTATGGCCAAATCACTAAGTAGTGTTCAATACCCATTTTTACCCAAATTCTCGCTAAAGTGTATTTTAACTCCGAGACACTTCCTAACTTCCAATACATCCATATTACCACTCCCAATGTTTTTCGACCTTCCGGATTCAATGGAATCATTATTTTGACCTACAAACTTTTAGAAACTTGTCTAATCACCCTTTCCAAGTTTAAACATCTTCGACACGTAACTTCCCAATCAAATTGTCTCCATAGCATTTATTCCTACGGTTTATTCTTATGTCACTACATATATCTACATATTTACACTTTTTATTTACTATATATATATATATATCTCTATAAATATATAAAAGAAAATTCGGGGTGTTACAATATTGTCCTCTTTTGGCATGAGCATCCTTATAAGGAACCTCTCACCCTCAAGGCTTGGTTACTCAAGCATCCTTATAAGGAACCTCTTGAGGAAAATTACATACTATCCTCTTTTGGCATGAGCATCCTTATAAGGAACCTCTCACCCTCAAGGCTTAGTTTCTTAAGCATCCTTATAAGGAACCTCTTAAGGAAAATCACATACTCTCCTCTCTTGGCATGAACATCCTTATAAGGAACCTCTCACCCTCAAGGCATCACAAACTCAAGCATCCTTATAAGGAACCTCTTAAGGGAAATCACATACTCTCCTCTCTTGACATGAGCATCCTTATAAGGAACCTCTCACCCTCAAGGCATCACAAACAACCCAACCAAGCATACCGTTCCAATATTTATATCATTTTACACGCATCTCTCCAAAATCCCCAAGATATATTATGTAACAATTCCCCAACCAACAAGGAAAATACATGAGATCACAATAACATCATTTTTCTACCCCACACAAACAACTATGGTTTTCGAAGTTCATAATAAAGAAGCATTTAAGAAGAAATACATCACTCTCCCAAAAACTAGGGTTTTAAAGCTAGAAAAGAGATTTAATGGGTATTAAACCCTAACAATGTAATCTTTGCAAAAAGCCTAAGAGATGATGATTCTATAGCATATATATATCATTGATAGCAAAAACATACATATATAAATACCCTAGACTCAATGTAAGTGAGTGAGAGAAAACCCTTACCTTGATGTTCTTGGAAAAATTAGGGCTTTGATCTTGAATCAACCCTTCAATCTCTTGTTTTCTCTTGATCTTGTGTTTCTCTCTTTCTCTCTTCCTCTCTTATGTTTTCTAGGGTTTGGAGTGGTGTAATGAAGGCTAAGGAGGTGACAAAATGTATTTATAGTGGAGGAAATGGAGAAAGACCCGCAGTCGGATCGGGCTGGCTTTATCGGGCGTACCGGTACGGTTTAGCTACTGGAGTTCGGCGTACCGGTACGGTTTGACTGCCAGATTTTTGTTTCAACTTCTAATACAGTTTTGACCCATTTAGAGGTCGAATTGGAAAATGTTCATGAGACACACTTTTGTAGCCCTAGATGTCTACTATCTACTGTAAAAATTTCAGATCAATTGGACTTAAAGATAAAAAGTTATGGCCAAATCACTAAGTAGTGTTCAATACCCATTTTTACCCAAATTCTCGCTAAAGTGTATTTTAACTCCGAGACACTTCCTAACTTCCAATACATCCATATTACCACTCCCAATGTTTTTCGACCTTCCGGATTCAATGGAATCATTATTTTGACCTACAAACTTTTAGAAACTTGTCTAATCACCCTTTCCAAGTTTAAACATCTTCGACACGTAACTTCCCAATCAAATTGTCTCCATAGCATTTATTCCTACGGTTTATTCTTATGTCACTACATATATCTACATATTTACACTTTTTATTTACTATATATATATATATATCTCTATAAATATATAAAAGAAAATTCGGGGTGTTACAATATTGTCCTCTTTTGGCATGAGCATCCTTATAAGGAACCTCTCACCCTCAAGGCTTGGTTACTCAAGCATCCTTATAAGGAACCTCTTGAGGAAAATTACATACTATCCTCTTTTGGCATGAGCATCCTTATAAGGAACCTCTCACCCTCAAGGCTTAGTTTCTTAAGCATCCTTATAAGGAACCTCTTAAGGAAAATCACATACTCTCCTCTCTTGGCATGAACATCCTTATAAGGAACCTCTCACCCTCAAGGCATCACAAACTCAAGCATCCTTATAAGGAACCTCTTAAGGGAAATCACATACTCTCCTCTCTTGACATGAGCATCCTTATAAGGAACCTCTCACCCTCAAGGCATCACAAACAACCCAACCAAGCATACCGTTCCAATATTTATATCATTTTACACGAATCTCTCCAAAATCCCCAAGATATATTATGTAACAATTCCCCAACCAACAAGGAAAATACATGAGATCACAATAACATCATTTTTCTACCCCACACAAACAACTATGGTTTTCGAAGTTCATAATAAAGAAGCATTTAAGAAGAAATACATCACTCTCCCAAAAACTAGGGTTTTAAAGCTAGAAAAGAGATTTAATGGGTATTAAACCCTAACAATGTAATCTTTGCAAAAAGCCTAAGAGATGATGATTCTATAGCATATATATATCATTGATAGCAAAAACATACATATATAAATACCCTAGACTCAATGTAAGTGAGTGAGAGAAAACCCTTACCTTGATGTTCTTGGAAAAATTAGGGCTTTGATCTTGAATCAACCCTTCAATCTCTTGTTTTCTCTTGATCTTGTGTTTCTCTCTTTCTCTCTTCCTCTCTTATGTTTTCTAGGGTTTGGAGTGGTGTAATGAAGGCTAAGGAGGTGACAAAATGTATTTATAGTGGAGGAAATGGAGAAAGACCCGCAGTCGGATCGGGCTGGCTTTATCGGGCGTACCGGTACGGTTTAGCTACTGGAGTTCGGCGTACCGGTACGGTTTGACTGCCAGATTTTTGTTTCAACTTCTAATACAGTTTTGACCCATTTAGAGGTCGAATTGGAAAATGTTCATGAGACACACTTTTGTAGCCCTAGATGTCTACTATCTACTGTAAACATTTCAGATCAATTGGACTTAAAGATAAAAAGTTATGGCCAAATCACTAAGTAGTGTTCAATACCCATTTTTACCCAAATTCTCGCTAAAGTGTATTTTAACTCCGAGACACTTCCTAACTTCCAATACATCCATATTACCACTCCCAATGTTTTTCGACCTTCCGGATTCAATGGAATCATTATTTTGACCTACAAACTTTTAGAAACTTGTCTAATCACCCTTTCCAAGTTTAAACATCTTCGACACGTAACTTCCCAATCAAATTGTCTCCATAGCATTTATTCCTACGGTTTATTCTTATGTCACTACATATATCTACATATTTACACTTTTTATTTACTATATATATATATATATCTCTATAAATATATAAAAGAAAATTCGGGGTGTTACAATATTGTCCTCTTTTGGCATGAGCATCCTTATAAGGAACCTCTCACCCTCAAGGCTTGGTTACTCAAGCATCCTTATAAGGAACCTCTTGAGGAAAATTACATACTATCCTCTTTTGGCATGAGCATCCTTATAAGGAACCTCTCACCCTCAAGGCTTAGTTTCTTAAGCATCCTTATAAGGAACCTCTTAAGGAAAATCACATACTCTCCTCTCTTGGCATGAACATCCTTATAAGGAACCTCTCACCCTCAAGGCATCACAAACTCAAGCATCCTTATAAGGAACCTCTTAAGGGAAATCACATACTCTCCTCTCTTGACATGAGCATCCTTATAAGGAACCTCTCACCCTCAAGGCATCACAAACAACCCAACCAAGCATACCGTTCCAATATTTATATCATTTTACACGCATCTCTCCAAAATCCCCAAGATATATTATGTAACAATTCCCCAACCAACAAGGAAAATACATGAGATCACAATAACATCATTTTTCTACCCCACACAAACAACTATGGTTTTCGAAGTTCATAATAAAGAAGCATTTAAAAAGAAATACATCACTCTCCCAAAAACTAGGGTTTTAAAGCTAGAAAAGAGATTTAATGGGTATTAAACCCTAACAATGTAATCTTTGCAAAAAGCCTAAGAGATGATGATTCTATAGCATATATATATCATTGATAGCAAAAACATACATATATAAATACCCTAGACTCAATGTAAGTGAGTGAGAGAAAACCCCTACCTTGATGTTCTTGGAAAAATTAGGGCTTTGATCTTGAATCAACCCTTCAATCTCTTGTTTTCTCTTGATCTTGTGTTTCTCTCTTTCTCTCTTCCTCTCTTATGTTTTCTAGGGTTTGGAGTGGTGTAATGAAGGCTAAGGAGGTGACAAAATGTATTTATAGTGGAGGAAATGGAGAAAGACCCGCAGTCGGATCGGGCTGGCTTTAACGGGCGTACCGGTACGGTTTAGCTACTGGAGTTCGGCGTACCGGTACGGTTTGACTGCCAGATTTTTGTTTCAACTTCCAATGCAGTTTTGACCCATTTAGAGGTCGAATTGGAAAATGTTCATGAGACATACTTTTGTAGCCCTAGATGTCTACTATCTACTGTAAAAATTTCAGATCAATTGGACTTAAAGATAAAAATTTATGGCCAAAACACTAAGTAGTGTTCAATACCCATTTTTACCCAAATTCTCGCTAAAGTGTATTTTAACTCCGAGACACTTCCTAACTTCCAATACATCCATATTACCACTCCCAATGTTTTTCGACCTTCCGGATTCAATGGAATCATTATTTTGACCTACAAACTTTTAGAAACTTGTCTAATCACCCTTTCCAAGTTTAAACATCTTCGACACGTAACTTCCCAATCAAATTGTCTCCATAGCATTTATTCCTACGGTTTATTCTTATGTCACTACATATATCTACATATTTACACTTTTTATTTACTATATATATATATATCTCTATAAATATATAAAAGAAAATTCGGGGTGTTACAATATTGTCCTCTTTTGGCATGAGCATCCTTATAAGGAACCTCTCACCCTCAAGGCTTGGTTACTCAAGCATCCTTATAAGGAACCTCTTGAGGAAAATTACATACTATCCTCCTTTGGCATGAGCATCCTTATAAGGAAACTCTCACCCTCGAGGCTTAGTTTCTTAAGCATCCTTATAAGGAACTTCTTAAGGAAAATCACATACTCTCCTCTCTTGGCATGAACATCCTTATAAGGAACCTCTCACCCTCAAGGCATCACAAACTCAAGCATCCTTATAAGGAACCTCTTGAGGGAAATCACATACTCTCCTCTCTTGGCATGAGCATCCTTATAAGGAACCTCTCACCCTCAAGGCATCACAAACAACCCAACCAAGCATACCGTTCCAATATTTATATCATTTTACACGCATCTCTCCAAAATCCCCAAGATATATTATGTAACAATTCCCCAACCAACAAGGAAAATACATGAGATCACAATAACATCATTTTTCTACCCCACACAAACAACTATGGTTTTCGAAGTTCATAATAAAGAAGCATTTAAGAAGAAATACATCACTCTCCCAAAAACTAGGGTTTTAAAGCTAGAAAAGAGATTTAATGGGTATTAAACCCTAACAATGTAATCTTTGCAAAAAGCCTAAGAGATGATGATTCTATAGCATATATATACCATTGATAGCAAAAACATACATATATAAATACCCTAGACTCAATGTAAGTGAGTGAGAGAAAACCCCTACCTTGATGTTCTTGGAAAAATTAGGGCTTTGATCTTGAATCAACCCTTCAATCTCTTGTTTTCTCTCTTTCTCTCTTCCTCTCTTATGTTTTCTAGGGTTTGGAGTGGTGTAATGAAGGCTAAGGAGGTGAAAAAATGTATTTATAGTGGAGGAAATGGAGAAAGACCCGCAGTCGGATCGGGCTGGCTTTATCGGGCGTACCGGTACGGTTTAGCTACTGGAGTTCGGCGTACCGGTACGGTTTGACTGCCAGATTTTTGTTTCAACTTCCAATGCAGTTTTGACCCATTTAGAGGTCGAATTGGAAAATGTTCATGAGACATACTTTTGTAGCCCTAGATGTCTACTATCTACTGTAAAAATTTCAGATCAATTGGACTTAAAGATAAAAATTTATGGCCAAAACACTAAGTAGTGTTCAATACCCATTTTTACCCAAATTCTCGCTAAAGTGTATTTTAACTCCGAGACACTTCCTAACTTCCAATACATCCATATTACCACTCCCAATGTTTTTCGACCTTCCGGATTCAATGGAATCATTATTTTGACCTACAAACTTTTAGAAACTTGTCTAATCACCCTTTCCAAGATTAAACATCTTCGACACGTAACTTCCCAATCAAATTGTCTCCATAGCATTTATTCCTACGGTTTATTCTTATGTCACTACATATATCTACATATTTACACTTTTTATTTACTATATATATATATATATCTCTATAAATATATAAAAGAAAATTCGGGGTGTTACAATATTGTCCTCTTTTGGCATGAGCATCCTTATAAGGAACCTCTCACCCTCAAGGCTTGGTTACTCAAGCATCCTTATAAGGAACCTCTTGAGGAAAATTACATACTATCCTCTTTTGGCATGAGCATCCTTATAAGGAACCTCTCACCCTCAAGGCTTAGTTTCTTAAGCATCCTTATAAGGAACCTCTTAAGGAAAATCACATACTCTCCTCTCTTGGCATGAACATCCTTATAAGGAACCTCTCACCCTCAAGGCATCACAAACTCAAGCATCCTTATAAGGAACCTCTTGAGGGAAATCACATACTCTCCTCTCTTGGCATGAGCATCCTTATAAGGAACCTCTCACCCTCAAGGCATCACAAACAACCCAACCAAGCATACCGTTCCAATATTTATATCATTTTACACGCATCTCTACAAAATCCCCAAGATATATTATGTAACAATTCCCCAACCAACAAGGAAAATACATGAGATCACAATAACATCATTTTTCTACCCCACACAAACAACTATGGTTTTCGAAGTTCATAATAAAGAAGCATTTAAGAAGAAATACATCACTCTCCCAAAAACTAGGGTTTTAAAGCTAGAAAAGAGATTTAATGGGTATTAAACCCTAACAATGTAATCTTTGCAAAAAGCCTAAGAGATGATGATTCTATAGCATATATATACCATTGATAGCAAAAACATACATATATAAATACCCTAGACTCAATGTAAGTGAGTGAGAGAAAACCCCTACCTTGATGTTCTTGGAAAAATTAGGGCTTTGATCTTGAATCAACCCTTCAATCTCTTGTTTTCTCTCTTTCTCTCTTCCTCTCTTATGTTTTCTAGGGTTTGGAGTGGTGTAATGAAGGCTAAGGAGGTGAAAAAATGTATTTATAGTGGAGGAAATGGAGAAAGACCCGCAGTCGGATCGGGCTGGCTTTATCGGGCGTACCGGTACGGTTTAGCTACTGGAGTTCGGCGTACCGGTACGGTTTGACTGCCAGATTTTTGTTTCAACTTCCAATGCAGTTTTGACCCATTTAGAGGTCGAATTGGAAAATGTTCATGAGACATACTTTTGTAGCCCTAGATGTCTACTATCTACTGTAAAAATTTCAGATCAATTGGACTTAAAGATAAAAATTTATGGCCAAAACACTAAGTAGTGTTCAATACCCATTTTTACCCAAATTCTCGCTAAAGTGTATTTTAACTCCGAGACACTTCCTAACTTCCAATACATCCATATTACCACTCCCAATGTTTTTCGACCTTCCGGATTCAATGGAATCATTATTTTGACCTACAAACTTTTAGAAACTTGTCTAATCACCCTTTCCAAGTTTAAACATCTTCGACACGTAACTTCCCAATCAAATTGTCTCCATAGCATTTATTCCTACGGTTTATTCTTATGTCACTACATATATCTACATATTTACACTTTTTATTTACTATATATATATATATCTCTATAAATATATAAAAGAAAATTCGGGGTGTTACAATATTGTCCTCTTTTGGCATGAGCATCCTTATAAGGAACCTCTCACCCTCAAGGCTTGGTTACTCAAGCATCCTTATAAGGAACCTCTTGAGGAAAATTACATACTATCCTCTTTTGGCATGAGCATCCTTATAAGGAACCTCTCACCCTCAAGGCTTAGTTTCTTAAGCATCCTTATAAGGAACCTCTTAAGGAAAATCACATACTCTCCTCTCTTGGCATGAACATCCTTATAAGGAACCTCTCACCCTCAAGGCATCACAAACTCAAGCATCCTTATAAGGAACCTCTTGAGGGAAATCACATACTCTCCTCTCTTGGCATGAGCATCCTTATAAGGAACCTCTCACCCTCAAGGCATCACAAACAACCCAACCAAGCATACCGTTCCAATATTTATATCATTTTACACGCATCTCTCCAAAATCCCCAAGATATATTATGTAACAATTCCCCAACCAACAAGGAAAATACATGAGATCACAATAACATCATTTTTCTACCCCACACAAACAACTATGGTTTTCGAAGTTCATAATAAAGAAGCATTTAAGAAGAAATACATCACTCTCCCAAAAACTAGGGTTTTAAAGCTAGAAAAGAGATTTAATGGGTATTAAACCCTAACAATGTAATCTTTGCAAAAAGCCTAAGAGATGATGATTCTATAGCATATATATACCATTGATAGCAAAAACATACATATATAAATACCCTAGACTCAATGTAAGTGAGTGAGAGAAAACCTCTACCTTGATGTTCTTGGAAAAATTAGGGCTTTGATCTTGAATCAACCCTTCAATCTCTTGTTTTCTCTCTTTCTCTCTTCCTCTCTTATGTTTTCTAGGGTTTGGAGTGGTGTAATGAAGGCTAAGGAGGTGAAAAAATGTATTTATAGTGGAGGAAATGGAGAAAGACCCGCAGTCGGATCGGGCTGGCTTTATCGGGCGTACCGGTACGGTTTAGCTACTGGAGTTCGGCGTACCGGTACGGTTTGACTGCCAGATTTTTGTTTCAACTTCCAATGCAGTTTTGACCCATTTAGAGGTCGAATTGGAAAATGTTCATGAGACATACTTTTGTAGCCCTAGATGTCTACTATCTACTGTAAAAATTTCAGATCAATTGGACTTAAAGATAAAAATTTATGGCCAAAACACTAAGTAGTGTTCAATACCCATTTTTACCCAAATTCTCGCTAAAGTGTATTTTAACTCCGAGACACTTCCTAACTTCCAATACATCCATATTACCACTCCCAATGTTTTTCGACCTTCCGGATTCAATGGAATCATTATTTTGACCTACAAACTTTTAGAAACTTGTCTAATCACCCTTTCCAAGTTTAAACATCTTCGACACGTAACTTCCCAATCAAATTGTCTCCATAGCATTTATTCCTACGGTTTATTCTTATGTCACTACATATATCTACATATTTACACTTTTTATTTACTATATATATATACATCTCTATAAATATATAAAAGAAAATTCGGGGTGTTACAATATTGTCCTCTTTTGGCATGAGCATCCTTATAAGGAACCTCTCACCCTCAAGGCTTGGTTACTCAAGCATCCTTATAAGGAACCTCTTGAGGAAAATTACATACTATCCTCTTTTGGCATGAGCATCCTTATAAGGAACCTCTCACCCTCAAGGCTTAGTTTCTTAAGCATCCTTATAAGGAACCTCTTAAGGAAAATCACATACTCTCCTCTCTTGGCATGAACATCCTTATAAGGAACCTCTCACCCTCAAGGCATCACAAACTCAAGCATCCTTATAAGGAACCTCTTGAGGGAAATCACATACTCTCCTCTCTTGGCATGAGCATCCTTATAAGGAACCTCTCACCCTCAAGGCATCACAAACAACCCAACCAAGCATACCGTTCCAATATTTATATCATTTTACACGCATCTCTCCAAAATCCCCAAGATATATTATGTAACAATATCCCAACCAACAAGGAAAATACATGAGATCACAATAACATCATTTTTCTACCCCACACAAACAACTATGGTTTTCGAAGTTCATAATAAAGAAGCATTTAAGAAGAAATACATCACTCTCCCAAAAACTAGGGTTTTAAAGCTAGAAAAGAGATTTAATGGGTATTAAACCCTAACAATGTAATCTTTGCAAAAAGCCTAAGAGATGATGATTCTATAGCATATATATACCATTGATAGCAAAAACATACATATATAAATACCCTAGACTCAATGTAAGTGAGTGAGAGAAAACCCCTACCTTGATGTTCTTGGAAAAATTAGGGCTTTGATCTTGAATCAACCCTTCAATCTCTTGTTTTCTCTTGATCTTGTGTTTCTCTCTTTCTCTCTTCCTCTCTTATGTTTTCTAGGGTTTGGAGTGGTGTAATGAAGGCTAAGGAGGTGACAAAATGTATTTATAGTGGAGGAAATGGAGAAAGACCCGCAGTCGGATCGGGCTGGCTTTATCGGGCGTACCGGTACGGTTTAGCTACTGGAGTTCGGCGTACCGGTACGGTTTGACTGCCAGATTTTTGTTTCAACTTCCAATGCAGTTTTGACCCATTTAGAGGTCGAATTGGAAAATGTTCATGAGACATACTTTTGTAGCCCTAGATGTCTACTATCTACTGTAAAAATTTCAGATCAATTGGACTTAAAGATAAAAATTTATGGCCAAAACACTAAGTAGTGTTCAATACCCATTTTTACCCAAATTCTCGCTAAAGTGTATTTTAACTCCGAGACACTTCCTAACTTCCAATACATCCATATTACCACTCCCAATGTTTTTCGACCTTCCGGATTCAATGGAATCATTATTTTGACCTACAAACTTTTAGAAACTTGTCTAATCACCCTTTCCAAGTTTAAACATCTTCGACACGTAACTTCCCAATCAAATTGTCTCCATAGCATTTATTCCTACGGTTTATTCTTATGTCACTACATATATCTACATATTTACACTTTTTATTTACTATATATATATATATCTCTATAAATATATAAAAGAAAATTCGGGGTGTTACAATATTGTCCTCTTTTGGCATGAGCATCCTTATAAGGAACCTCTCACCCTCAAGGCTTGGTTACTCAAGCATCCTTATAAGGAACCTCTTGAGGAAAATTACATACTATCCTCCTTTGGCATGAGCATCCTTATAAGGAAACTCTCACCCTCAAGGCTTAGTTTCTTAAGCATCCTTATAAGGAACCTCTTAAGGAAAATCACATACTCTCCTCTCTTGGCATGAACATCCTTATAAGGAACCTCTCACCCTCAAGGCATCACAAACTCAAGCATCCTTATAAGGAACCTCTTGAGGGAAATCACATACTCTCCTCTCTTGGCATGAGCATCCTTATAAGGAACCTCTCACCCTCAAGGCATCACAAACAACCCAACCAAGCATACCGTTCCAATATTTATATCATTTTACACGCATCTCTCCAAAATCCCCAAGATATATTATGTAACAATATCCCAACCAACAAGGAAAATACATGAGATCACAATAACATCATTTTTCTACCCCACACAAACAACTATGGTTTTCGAAGTTCATAATAAAGAAGCATTTAAGAAGAAATACATCACTCTCCCAAAAACTAGGGTTTTAAAGCTAGAAAAGAGATTTAATGGGTATTAAACCCTAACAATGTAATCTTTGCAAAAAGCCTAAGAGATGATGATTCTATAGCATATATATACCATTGATAGCAAAAACATACATATATAAATACCCTAGACTCAATGTAAGTGAGTGAGAGAAAACCCCTACCTTGATGTTCTTGGAAAAATTAGGGCTTTGATCTTGAATCAACCCTTCAATCTCTTGTTTTCTCTCTTTCTCTCTTCCTCTCTTATGTTTTCTAGGGTTTGGAGTGGTGTAATGAAGGCTAAGGAGGTGAAAAAATGTATTTATAGTGGAGGAAATGGAGAAAGACCCGCAGTCGGATCGGGCTGGCTTTATCGGGCGTACCGGTACGGTTTAGCTACTGGAGTTCGGCGTACCGGTACGGTTTGACTGCCAGATTTTTGTTTCAACTTCCAATGCAGTTTTGACCCATTTAGAGGTCGAATTGGAAAATGTTCATGAGACATACTTTTGTAGCCCTAGATGTCTACTATCTACTGTAAAAATTTCAGATCAATTGGACTTAAAGATAAAAATTTATGGCCAAAACACTAAGTAGTGTTCAATACCCATTTTTACCCAAATTCTCGCTAAAGTGTATTTTAACTCCGAGACACTTCCTAACTTCCAATACATCCATATTACCACTCCCAATGTTTTTCGACCTTCCGGATTCAATGGAATCATTATTTTGACCTACAAACTTTTAGAAACTTGTCTAATCACCCTTTCCAAGTTTAAACATCTTCGACACGTAACTTCCCAATCAAATTGTCTCCATAGCATTTATTCCTACGGTTTATTCTTATGTCACTACATATATCTACATATTTACACTTTTTATTTACTATATATATATATATATCTCTATAAATATATAAAAGAAAATTCGGGGTGTTACAATATTGTCCTCTTTTGGCATGAGCATCCTTATAAGGAACCTCTCACCCTCAAGGCTTGGTTACTCAAGCATCCTTATAAGGAACCTCTTGAGGAAAATTACATACTATCCTCTTTTGGCATGAGCATCCTTATAAGGAACCTCTCACCCTCAAGGCTTAGTTTCTTAAGCATCCTTATAAGGAACCTCTTAAGGAAAATCACATACTCTCCTCTCTTGGCATGAACATCCTTATAAGGAACCTCTCACCCTCAAGGCATCACAAACTCAAGCATCCTTATAAGGAACCTCTTGAGGGAAATCACATACTCTCCTCTCTTGGCATGAGCATCCTTATAAGGAACCTCTCACCCTCAAGGCATCACAAACAACCCAACCAAGCATACCGTTCCAATATTTATATCATTTTACACGCATCTCTCCAAAATCCCCAAGATATATTATGTAACAATTCCCCAACCAACAAGGAAAATACATGAGATCACAATAACATCATTTTTCTACCCCACACAAACAACTATGGTTTTCGAAGTTCATAATAAAGAAGCATTTAAGAAGAAATACATCACTCTCCCAAAAACTAGGGTTTTAAAGCTAGAAAAGAGATTTAATGGGTATTAAACCCTAACAATGTAATCTTTGCAAAAAGCCTAAGAGATGATGATTCTATAGCATATATATACCATTGATAGCAAAAACATACATATATAAATACCCTAGACTCAATGTAAGTGAGTGAGAGAAAACCCCTACCTTGATGTTCTTGGAAAAATTAGGGCTTTGATCTTGAATCAACCCTTCAATCTCTTGTTTTCTCTCTTTCTCTCTTCCTCTCTTATGTTTTCTAGGGTTTGGAGTGGTGTAATGAAGGCTAAGGAGGTGAAAAAATGTATTTATAGTGGAGGAAATGGAGAAAGACCCGCAGTCGGATCGGGCTGGCTTTATCGGGCGTACCGGTACGGTTTAGCTACTGGAGTTCGGCGTACCGGTACGGTTTGACTGCCAGATTTTTGTTTCAACTTCCAATGCAGTTTTGACCCATTTAGAGGTCGAATTGGAAAATGTTCATGAGACATACTTTTGTAGCCCTAGATGTCTACTATCTACTGTAAAAATTTCAGATCAATTGGACTTAAAGATAAAAATTTATGGCCAAAACACTAAGTAGTGTTCAATACCCATTTTTACCCAAATTCTCGCTAAAGTGTATTTTAACTCCGAGACACTTCCTAACTTCCAATACATCCATATTACCACTCCCAATGTTTTTCGACCTTCCGGATTCAATGGAATCATTATTTTGACCTACAAACTTTTAGAAACTTGTCTAATCACCCTTTCCAAGTTTAAACATCTTCGACACGTAACTTCCCAATCAAATTGTCTCCATAGCATTTATTCCTACGGTTTATTCTTATGTCACTACATATATCTACATATTTACACTTTTTATTTACTATATATATATATATATCTCTATAAATATATAAAAGAAAATTCGGGGTGTTACAATATTGTCCTCTTTTGGCATGAGCATCCTTATAAGGAACCTCTCACCCTCAAGGCTTGGTTACTCAAGCATCCTTATAAGGAACCTCTTGAGGAAAATTACATACTATCCTCTTTTGGCATGAGCATCCTTATAAGGAACCTCTCACCCTCAAGGCTTAGTTTCTTAAGCATCCTTATAAGGAACCTCTTAAGGAAAATCACATACTCTCCTCTCTTGGCATGAACATCCTTATAAGGAACCTCTCACCCTCAAGGCATCACAAACTCAAGCATCCTTATAAGGAACCTCTTGAGGGAAATCACATACTCTCCTCTCTTGACATGAGCATCCTTATAAGGAACCTCTCACCCTCAAGGCATCACAAACAACCCAACCAAGCATACCGTTCCAATATTTATATCATTTTACACGCATCTCTCCAAAATCCCCAAGATATATTATGTAACAATTCCCCAACCAACAAGGAAAATACATGAGATCACAATAACATCATTTTTCTACCCCACACAAACAACTATGGTTTTCGAAGTTCATAATAAAGAAGCATTTAAAAAGAAATACATCACTCTCCCAAAAACTAGGGTTTTAAAGCTAGAAAAGAGATTTAATGGGTATTAAACCCTAACAATGTAATCTTTGCAAAAAGCCTAAGAGATGATGATTCTATAGCATATATATATCATTGATAGCAAAAACATACATATATAAATACCCTAGACTCAATGTAAGTGAGTGAGAGAAAACCCCTACCTTGATGTTCTTGGAAAAATTAGGGCTTTGATCTTGAATCAACCCTTCAATCTCTTGTTTTCTCTTGATCTTGTGTTTCTCTCTTTCTCTCTTCCTCTCTTATGTTTTCTAGGGTTTGGAGTGGTGTAATGAAGGCTAAGGAGGTGAAAAAATGTATTTATAGTGGAGGAAATGGAGAAAGACCCGCAGTCGGATCGGGCTGGCTTTATCGGGTGTACCGGTACGGTTTAGCTACTGGAGTTCGGCGTACCGGTACGGTTTGACTGCCAGATTTTTGTTTCAACTTCCAATGCAGTTTTGACCCATTTAGAGGTCGAATTGGAAAATGTTCATGAGACATACTTTTGTAGCCCTAGATGTCTACTATCTACTGTAAAAATTTCAGATCAATTGGACTTAAAGATAAAAATTTATGGCCAAAACACTAAGTAGTGTTCAATACCCATTTTTACCCAAATTCTCGCTAAAGTGTATTTTAACTCCGAGACACTTCCTAACTTCCAATACATCCATATTACCACTCCCAATGTTTTTCGACCTTCCGGATTCAATGGAATCATTATTTTGACCTACAAACTTTTAGAAACTTGTCTAATCACCTTTTCCAAGTTTAAACATCTTCGACACGTAACTTCCCAATCAAATTGTCTCCATAGCATTTATTCCTACGGTTTATTCTTATGTCACTACATATATCTACATATTTACACTTTTTATTTACTATATATATATATATCTCTATAAATATATAAAAGAAAATTCGGGGTGTTACAATATTGTCCTCTTTTGGCATGAGCATCCTTATAAGGAACCTCTCACCCTCAAGGCTTGGTTACTCAAGCATCCTTATAAGGAACCTCTTGAGGAAAATTACATACTATCCTCTTTTGGCATGAGCATCCTTATAAGGAACCTCTCACCCTCAAGGCTTAGTTTCTTAAGCATCCTTATAAGGAACCTCTTAAGGAAAATCACATACTCTCCTCTCTTGGCATGAACATCCTTATAAGGAACCTCTCACCCTCAAGGCATCACAAACTCAAGCATCCTTATAAGGAACCTCTTGAGGGAAATCACATACTCTCCTCTCTTGACATGAGCATCCTTATAAGGAACCTCTCACCCTCAAGGCATCACAAACAACCCAACCAAGCATACCGTTCCAATATTTATATCATTTTACACGCATCTCTCCAAAATCCCCAAGATATATTATGTAACAATTCCCCAACCAACAAGGAAAATACATGAGATCACAATAACATCATTTTTCTACCCCACACAAACAACTATGGTTTTCGAAGTTCATAATAAAGAAGCATTTAAAAAGAAATACATCACTCTCCCAAAAACTAGGGTTTTAAAGCTAGAAAAGAGATTTAATGGGTATTAAACCCTAACAATGTAATCTTTGCAAAAAGCCTAAGAGATGATGATTCTATAGCATATATATATCATTGATAGCAAAAACATACATATATAAATACCCTAGACTCAATGTAAGTGAGTGAGAGAAAACCCCTACCTTGATGTTCTTGGAAAAATTAGGGCTTTGATCTTGAATCAACCCTTCAATCTCTTGTTTTCTCTTGATCTTGTGTTTCTCTCTTTCTCTCTTCCTCTCTTATGTTTTCTAGGGTTTGGAGTGGTGTAATGAAGGCTAAGGAGGTGAAAAAATGTATTTATAGTGGAGGAAATGGAGAAAGACCCGCAGTCGGATCGGGCTGGCTTTATCGGGTGTACCGGTACGGTTTAGCTACTGGAGTTCGGCGTACCGGTACGGTTTGACTGCCAGATTTTTGTTTCAACTTCCAATGCAGTTTTGACCCATTTAGAGGTCGAATTGGAAAATGTTCATGAGACATACTTTTGTAGCCCTAGATGTCTACTATCTACTGTAAAAATTTCAGATCAATTGGACTTAAAGATAAAAATTTATGGCCAAAACACTAAGTAGTGTTCAATACCCATTTTTACCCAAATTCTCGCTAAAGTGTATTTTAACTCCGAGACACTTCCTAACTTCCAATACATCCATATTACCACTCCCAATGTTTTTCGACCTTCCGGATTCAATGGAATCATTATTTTGACCTACAAACTTTTAGAAACTTGTCTAATCACCTTTTCCAAGTTTAAACATCTTCGACACGTAACTTCCCAATCAAATTGTCTCCATAGCATTTATTCCTACGGTTTATTCTTATGTCACTACATATATCTACATATTTACACTTTTTATTTACTATATATATATATATCTCTATAAATATATAAAAGAAAATTCGGGGTGTTACAATATTGTCCTCTTTTGGCATGAGCATCCTTATAAGGAACCTCTCACCCTCAAGGCTTGGTTACTCAAGCATCCTTATAAGGAACCTCTTGAGGAAAATTACATACTATCCTCTTTTGGCATGAGCATCCTTATAAGGAACCTCTCACCCTCAAGGCTTAGTTTCTTAAGCATCCTTATAAGGAACCTCTTAAGGAAAATCACATACTCTCCTCTCTTGGCATGAACATCCTTATAAGGAACCTCTCACCCTCAAGGCATCACAAACTCAAGCATCCTTATAAGGAACCTCTTGAGGGAAATCACATACTCTCCTCTCTTGACATGAGCATCCTTATAAGGAACCTCTCACCCTCAAGGCATCACAAACAACCCAACCAAGCATACCGTTCCAATATTTATATCATTTTACACGCATCTCTCCAAAATCCCCAAGATATATTATGTAACAATTCCCCAACCAACAAGGAAAATACATGAGATCACAATAACATCATTTTTCTACCCCACACAAACAACTATGGTTTTCGAAGTTCATAATAAAGAAGCATTTAAAAAGAAATACATCACTCTCCCAAAAACTAGGGTTTTAAAGCTAGAAAAGAGATTTAATGGGTATTAAACCCTAACAATGTAATCTTTGCAAAAAGCCTAAGAGATGATGATTCTATAGCATATATATATCATTGATAGCAAAAACATACATATATAAATACCCTAGACTCAATGTAAGTGAGTGAGAGAAAACCCCTACCTTGATGTTCTTGGAAAAATTAGGGCTTTGATCTTGAATCAACCCTTCAATCTCTTGTTTTCTCTTGATCTTGTGTTTCTCTCTTTCTCTCTTCCTCTCTTATGTTTTCTAGGGTTTGGAGTGGTGTAATGAAGGCTAAGGAGGTGAAAAAATGTATTTATAGTGGAGGAAATGGAGAAAGACCCGCAGTCGGATCGGGCTGGCTTTATCGGGTGTACCGGTACGGTTTAGCTACTGGAGTTCGGCGTACCGGTACGGTTTGACTGCCAGATTTTTGTTTCAACTTCCAATGCAGTTTTGACCCATTTAGAGGTCGAATTGGAAAATGTTCATGAGACATACTTTTGTAGCCCTAGATGTCTACTATCTACTGTAAAAATTTCAGATCAATTGGACTTAAAGATAAAAATTTATGGCCAAAACACTAAGTAGTGTTCAATACCCATTTTTACCCAAATTCTCGCTAAAGTGTATTTTAACTCCGAGACACTTCCTAACTTCCAATACATCCATATTACCACTCCCAATGTTTTTCGACCTTCCGGATTCAATGGAATCATTATTTTGACCTACAAACTTTTAGAAACTTGTCTAATCACCTTTTCCAAGTTTAAACATCTTCGACACGTAACTTCCCAATCAAATTGTCTCCATAGCATTTATTCCTACGGTTTATTCTTATGTCACTACATATATCTACATATTTACACTTTTTATTTACTATATATATATATATCTCTATAAATATATAAAAGAAAATTCGGGGTGTTACAATATTGTCCTCTTTTGGCATGAGCATCCTTATAAGGAACCTCTCACCCTCAAGGCTTGGTTACTCAAGCATCCTTATAAGGAACCTCTTGAGGAAAATTACATACTATCCTCTTTTGGCATGAGCATCCTTATAAGGAACCTCTCACCCTCAAGGCTTAGTTTCTTAAGCATCCTTATAAGGAACCTCTTAAGGAAAATCACATACTCTCCTCTCTTGGCATGAACATCCTTATAAGGAACCTCTCACCCTCAAGGCATCACAAACTCAAGCATCCTTATAAGGAACCTCTTGAGGGAAATCACATACTCTCCTCTCTTGGCATGAGCATCCTTATAAGGAACCTCTCACCCTCAAGGCATCACAAACAACCCAACCAAGCATACCGTTCCAATATTTATATCATTTTACACGCATCTCTCCAAAATCCCCAAGATATATTATGTAACAATTCCCCAACCAACAAGGAAAATACATGAGATCACAATAACATCATTTTTCTACCCCACACAAACAACTATGGTTTTCGAAGTTCATAATAAAGAAGCATTTAAGAAGAAATACATCACTCTCCCAAAAACTAGGGTTTTAAAGCTAGAAAAGAGATTTAATGGGTATTAAACCCTAACAATGTAATCTTTGCAAAAAGCCTAAGAGATGATGATTCTATAGCATATATATACCATTGATAGCAAAAACATACATATATAAATACCCTAGACTCAATGTAAGTGAGTGAGAGAAAACCCCTACCTTGATGTTCTTGGAAAAATTAGGGCTTTGATCTTGAATCAACCCTTCAATCTCTTGTTTTCTCTCTTTCTCTCTTCCTCTCTTATGTTTTCTAGGGTTTGGAGTGGTGTAATGAAGGCTAAGGAGGTGAAAAAATGTATTTATAGTGGAGGAAATGGAGAAAGACCCGCAGTCGGATCGGGCTGGCTTTATCGGGCGTACCGGTACGGTTTAGCTACTGGAGTTCGGCGTACCGGTACGGTTTGACTGCCAGATTTTTGTTTCAACTTCCAATGCAGTTTTGACCCATTTAGAGGTCGAATTGGAAAATGTTCATGAGACATACTTTTGTAGCCCTAGATGTCTACTATCTACTGTAAAAATTTCAGATCAATTGGACTTAAAGATAAAAATTTATGGCCAAAACACTAAGTAGTGTTCAATACCCATTTTTACCCAAATTCTCGCTAAAGTGTATTTTAACTCCGAGACACTTCCTAACTTCCAATACATCCATATTACCACTCCCAATGTTTTTCGACCTTCCGGATTCAATGGAATCATTATTTTGACCTACAAACTTTTAGAAACTTGTCTAATCACCCTTTCCAAGTTTAAACATCTTCGACACGTAACTTCCCAATCAAATTGTCTCCATAGCATTTATTCCTACGGTTTATTCTTATGTCACTACATATATCTACATATTTACACTTTTTATTTACTATATATATATATATATCTCTATAAATATATAAAAGAAAATTCGGGGTGTTACAATATTGTCCTCTTTTGGCATGAGCATCCTTATAAGGAACCTCTCACCCTCAAGGCTTGGTTACTCAAGCATCCTTATAAGGAACCTCTTGAGGAAAATTACATACTATCCTCTTTTGGCATGAGCATCCTTATAAGGAACCTCTCACCCTCAAGGCTTAGTTTCTTAAGCATCCTTATAAGGAACCTCTTAAGGAAAATCACATACTCTCCTCTCTTGGCATGAACATCCTTATAAGGAACCTCTCACCCTCAAGGCATCACAAACTCAAGCATCCTTATAAGGAACCTCTTGAGGGAAATCACATACTCTCCTCTCTTGACATGAGCATCCTTATAAGGAACCTCTCACCCTCAAGGCATCACAAACAACCCAACCAAGCATACCGTTCCAATATTTATATCATTTTACACGCATCTCTCCAAAATCCCCAAGATATATTATGTAACAATTCCCCAACCAACAAGGAAAATACATGAGATCACAATAACATCATTTTTCTACCCCACACAAACAACTATGGTTTTCGAAGTTCATAATAAAGAAGCATTTAAAAAGAAATACATCACTCTCCCAAAAACTAGGGTTTTAAAGCTAGAAAAGAGATTTAATGGGTATTAAACCCTAACAATGTAATCTTTGCAAAAAGCCTAAGAGATGATGATTCTATAGCATATATATATCATTGATAGCAAAAACATACATATATAAATACCCTAGACTCAATGTAAGTGAGTGAGAGAAAACCCCTACCTTGATGTTCTTGGAAAAATTAGGGCTTTGATCTTGAATCAACCCTTCAATCTCTTGTTTTCTCTTGATCTTGTGTTTCTCTCTTTCTCTCTTCCTCTCTTATGTTTTCTAGGGTTTGGAGTGGTGTAATGAAGGCTAAGGAGGTGAAAAAATGTATTTATAGTGGAGGAAATGGAGAAAGACCCGCAGTCGGATCGGGCTGGCTTTATCGGGTGTACCGGTACGGTTTAGCTACTGGAGTTCGGCGTACCGGTACGGTTTGACTGCCAGATTTTTGTTTCAACTTCCAATGCAGTTTTGACCCATTTAGAGGTCGAATTGGAAAATGTTCATGAGACATACTTTTGTAGCCCTAGATGTCTACTATCTACTGTAAAAATTTCAGATCAATTGGACTTAAAGATAAAAATTTATGGCCAAAACACTAAGTAGTGTTCAATACCCATTTTTACCCAAATTCTCGCTAAAGTGTATTTTAACTCCGAGACACTTCCTAACTTCCAATACATCCATATTACCACTCCCAATGTTTTTCGACCTTCCGGATTCAATGGAATCATTATTTTGACCTACAAACTTTTAGAAACTTGTCTAATCACCTTTTCCAAGTTTAAACATCTTCGACACGTAACTTCCCAATCAAATTGTCTCCATAGCATTTATTCCTACGGTTTATTCTTATGTCACTACATATATCTACATATTTACACTTTTTATTTACTATATATATATATATCTCTATAAATATATAAAAGAAAATTCGGGGTGTTACAATATTGTCCTCTTTTGGCATGAGCATCCTTATAAGGAACCTCTCACCCTCAAGGCTTGGTTACTCAAGCATCCTTATAAGGAACCTCTTGAGGAAAATTACATACTATCCTCTTTTGGCATGAGCATCCTTATAAGGAACCTCTCACCCTCAAGGCTTAGTTTCTTAAGCATCCTTATAAGGAACCTCTTAAGGAAAATCACATACTCTCCTCTCTTGGCATGAACATCCTTATAAGGAACCTCTCACCCTCAAGGCATCACAAACTCAAGCATCCTTATAAGGAACCTCTTGAGGGAAATCACATACTCTCCTCTCTTGGCATGAGCATCCTTATAAGGAACCTCTCACCCTCAA
Source organism: Ilex aquifolium (assembly GCA_951799425.1). Taxonomy (NCBI): domain Eukaryota; kingdom Viridiplantae; phylum Streptophyta; class Magnoliopsida; order Aquifoliales; family Aquifoliaceae; genus Ilex; species Ilex aquifolium. The sequence continues at coordinate 2,050,749 of OX637402.1, read as the reverse complement.
GGCATCACAAACAACCCAACCAAGCATACCGTTCCAATATTTATATCATTTTACACGCATCTCTCCAAAATCCCCAAGATATATTATGTAACAATTCCCCAACCAACAAGGAAAATACATGAGATCACAATAACATCATTTTTCTACCCCACACAAACAACTATGGTTTTCGAAGTTCATAATAAAGAAGCATTTAAGAAGAAATACATCACTCTCCCAAAAACTAGGGTTTTAAAGCTAGAAAAGAGATTTAATGGGTATTAAACCCTAACAATGTAATCTTTGCAAAAAGCCTAAGAGATGATGATTCTATAGCATATATATACCATTGATAGCAAAAACATACATATATAAATACCCTAGACTCAATGTAAGTGAGTGAGAGAAAACCCCTACCTTGATGTTCTTGGAAAAATTAGGGCTTTGATCTTGAATCAACCCTTCAATCTCTTGTTTTCTCTCTTTCTCTCTTCCTCTCTTATGTTTTCTAGGGTTTGGAGTGGTGTAATGAAGGCTAAGGAGGTGAAAAAATGTATTTATAGTGGAGGAAATGGAGAAAGACCCGCAGTCGGATCGGGCTGGCTTTATCGGGCGTACCGGTACGGTTTAGCTACTGGAGTTCGGCGTACCGGTACGGTTTGACTGCCAGATTTTTGTTTCAACTTCCAATGCAGTTTTGACCCATTTAGAGGTCGAATTGGAAAATGTTCATGAGACATACTTTTGTAGCCCTAGATGTCTACTATCTACTGTAAAAATTTCAGATCAATTGGACTTAAAGATAAAAATTTATGGCCAAAACACTAAGTAGTGTTCAATACCCATTTTTACCCAAATTCTCGCTAAAGTGTATTTTAACTCCGAGACACTTCCTAACTTCCAATACATCCATATTACCACTCCCAATGTTTTTCGACCTTCCGGATTCAATGGAATCATTATTTTGACCTACAAACTTTTAGAAACTTGTCTAATCACCCTTTCCAAGTTTAAACATCTTCGACACGTAACTTCCCAATCAAATTGTCTCCATAGCATTTATTCCTACGGTTTATTCTTATGTCACTACATATATCTACATATTTACACTTTTTATTTACTATATATATATATATATCTCTATAAATATATAAAAGAAAATTCGGGGTGTTACAATATTGTCCTCTTTTGGCATGAGCATCCTTATAAGGAACCTCTCACCCTCAAGGCTTGGTTACTCAAGCATCCTTATAAGGAACCTCTTGAGGAAAATTACATACTATCCTCTTTTGGCATGAGCATCCTTATAAGGAACCTCTCACCCTCAAGGCTTAGTTTCTTAAGCATCCTTATAAGGAACCTCTTAAGGAAAATCACATACTCTCCTCTCTTGGCATGAACATCCTTATAAGGAACCTCTCACCCTCAAGGCATCACAAACTCAAGCATCCTTATAAGGAACCTCTTGAGGGAAATCACATACTCTCCTCTCTTGACATGAGCATCCTTATAAGGAACCTCTCACCCTCAAGGCATCACAAACAACCCAACCAAGCATACCGTTCCAATATTTATATCATTTTACACGCATCTCTCCAAAATCCCCAAGATATATTATGTAACAATTCCCCAACCAACAAGGAAAATACATGAGATCACAATAACATCATTTTTCTACCCCACACAAACAACTATGGTTTTCGAAGTTCATAATAAAGAAGCATTTAAAAAGAAATACATCACTCTCCCAAAAACTAGGGTTTTAAAGCTAGAAAAGAGATTTAATGGGTATTAAACCCTAACAATGTAATCTTTGCAAAAAGCCTAAGAGATGATGATTCTATAGCATATATATATCATTGATAGCAAAAACATACATATATAAATACCCTAGACTCAATGTAAGTGAGTGAGAGAAAACCCCTACCTTGATGTTCTTGGAAAAATTAGGGCTTTGATCTTGAATCAACCCTTCAATCTCTTGTTTTCTCTTGATCTTGTGTTTCTCTCTTTCTCTCTTCCTCTCTTATGTTTTCTAGGGTTTGGAGTGGTGTAATGAAGGCTAAGGAGTTGAAAAAATGTATTTATAGTGGAGGAAATGGAGAAAGACCCGCAGTCGGATCGGGCTGGCTTTATCGGGTGTACCGGTACGGTTTAGCTACTGGAGTTCGGCGTACCAGTACGGTTTGACTGCCAGATTTTTGTTTCAACTTCCAATGCAGTTTTGACCCATTTAGAGGTCGAATTGGAAAATGTTCATGAGACATACTTTTGTAGCCCTAGATGTCTACTATCTACTGTAAAAATTTCAGATCAATTGGACTTAAAGATAAAAATTTATGGCCAAAACACTAAGTAGTGTTCAATACCCATTTTTACCCAAATTCTCGCTAAAGTGTATTTTAACTCCGAGACACTTCCTAACTTCCAATACATCCATATTACCACTCCCAATGTTTTTCGACCTTCCGGATTCAATGGAATCATTATTTTGACCTACAAACTTTTAGAAACTTGTCTAATCACCCTTTCCAAGTTTAAACATCTTCGACACGTAACTTCCCAATCAAATTGTCTCCATAGCATTTATTCCTACGGTTTATTCTTATGTCACTACATATATCTACATATTTACACTTTTTATTTACTATATATATATATATCTCTATAAATATATAAAAGAAAATTCGGGGTGTTACAATATTGTCCTCTTTTGGCATGAGCATCCTTATAAGGAACCTCTCACCCTCAAGGCTTGGTTACTCAAGCATCCTTATAAGGAACCTCTTGAGGAAAATTACATACTATCCTCTTTTGGCATGAGCATCCTTATAAGGAACCTCTCACCCTCAAGGCTTAGTTTCTTAAGCATCCTTATAAGGAACTTCTTAAGGAAAATCACATACTCTCCTCTCTTGGCATGAACATCCTTATAAGGAACCTCTCACCCTCAAGGCATCACAAACTCAAGCATCCTTATAAGGAACCTCTTGAGGGAAATCACATACTCTCCTCTCTTGGCATGAGCATCCTTATAAGGAACCTCTCACCCTCAAGGCATCACAAACAACCCAACCAAGCATACCGTTCCAATATTTATATCATTTTACACGCATCTCTCCAAAATCCCCAAGATATATTATGTAACAATTCCCCAACCAACAAGGAAAATACATGAGATCACAATAACATCATTTTTCTACCCCACACAAACAACTATGGTTTTCGAAGTTCATAATAAAGAAGCATTTAAGAAGAAATACATCACTCTCCCAAAAACTAGGGTTTTAAAGCTAGAAAAGAGATTTAATGGGTATTAAACCCTAACAATGTAATCTTTGCAAAAAGCCTAAGAGATGATGATTCTATAGCATATATATACCATTGATAGCAAAAACATACATATATAAATACCCTAGACTCAATGTAAGTGAGTGAGAGAAAACCCCTACCTTGATGTTCTTGGAAAAATTAGGGCTTTGATCTTGAATCAACCCTTCAATCTCTTGTTTTCTCTCTTTCTCTCTTCCTCTCTTATGTTTTCTAGGGTTTGGAGTGGTGTAATGAAGGCTAAGGAGGTGAAAAAATGTATTTATAGTGGAGGAAATGGAGAAAGACCCGCAGTCGGATCGGGCTGGCTTTATCGGGCGTACCGGTACGGTTTAGCTACTGGAGTTCGGCGTACCGGTACGGTTTGACTGCCAGATTTTTGTTTCAACTTCCAATGCAGTTTTGACCCATTTAGAGGTCGAATTGGAAAATGTTCATGAGACATACTTTTGTAGCCCTAGATGTCTACTATCTACTGTAAAAATTTCAGATCCATTGGACTTAAAGATAAAAAGTTATGGCCAAAACACTAAGTAGTGTTCAATACCCATTTTTACCCAAATTCTCGCTAAAGTTTATTTTAACTCCGAGACACTTCCTAACTTCCAATACATCCATATTACCACTCCCAATGTTTTTCGACCTTCCGGATTCAATGGAATCATTATTTTGACCTACAAACTTTTAGAAACTTGTCTAATCACCCTTTACAAGTTTAAACATCTTCGACACGTAACTTCCCAATCAAATTGTCTCCATAGCATTTATTCCTAGGGTTTATTCTTATGTCACTACATATATCTACATATTTACACTTTTTATTTACTATATATATATATCTCTATAAATATATAAAAGAAAATTCGGGGTGTTACAATATTGTCCTCTTTTGGCATGAGCATCCTTATAAGGAACCTCTCACCCTCAAGGCTTGGTTACTCAAGCATCCTTATAAGGAACCTCTTGAGGAAAATTACATACTATCCTCTTTTGGCATGAGCATCCTTATAAGGAACCTCTCACCCTCAAGGCTTAGTTTCTTAAGCATCCTTATAAGGAACCTCTTAAGGAAAATCACATACTCTCCTCTCTTGGCATGAACATCCTTATAAGGAACCTCTCACCCTCAAGGCATCACAAACTCAAGCATCCTTATAAGGAACCTCTTGAGGGAAATCACATACTCTCCTCTCTTGACATGAGCATCCTTATAAGGAACCTCTCACCCTCAAGGCATCACAAACAACCCAACCAAGCATACCGTTCCAATATTTATATCATTTTACACGCATCTCTCCAAAATCCCCAAGATATATTATGTAACAATTCCCCAACCAACAAGGAAAATACATGAGATCACAATAACATCATTTTTCTACCCCACACAAACAACTATGGTTTTCGAAGTTCATAATAAAGAAGCATTTAAAAAGAAATACATCACTCTCCCAAAAACTAGGGTTTTAAAGCTAGAAAAGAGATTTAATGGGTATTAAACCCTAACAATGTAATCTTTGCAAAAAGCCTAAGAGATGATGATTCTATAGCATATATATACCATTGATAGCAAAAACATACATATATAAATACCCTAGACTCAATGTAAGTGAGTGAGAGAAAACCCCTACCTTGATGTTCTTGGAAAAATTAGGGCTTTGATCTTGAATCAACCCTTCAATCTCTTGTTTTCTCTCTTTCTCTCTTCCTCTCTTATGTTTTCTAGGGTTTGGAGTGGTGTAATGAAGGCTAAGGAGGTGAAAAAATGTATTTATAGTGGAGGAAATGGAGAAAGACCCGCAGTCGGATCGGGCTGGCTTTATCGGGCGTACCGGTACGGTTTAGCTACTGGAGTTCGGCGTACCGGTACGGTTTGACTGCCAGATTTTTGTTTCAACTTCCAATGCAGTTTTGACCCATTTAGAGGTCGAATTGGAAAATGTTCATGAGACATACTTTTGTAGCCCTAGATGTCTACTATCTACTGTAAAAATTTCAGATCCATTGGACTTAAAGATAAAAAGTTATGGCCAAAACACTAAGTAGTGTTCAATACCCATTTTTACCCAAATTCTCGCTAAAGTTTATTTTAACTCCGAGACACTTCCTAACTTCCAATACATCCATATTACCACTCCCAATGTTTTTCGACCTTCCGGATTCAATGGAATCATTATTTTGACCTACAAACTTTTAGAAACTTGTCTAATCACCCTTTACAAGTTTAAACATCTTCGACACGTAACTTCCCAATCAAATTGTCTCCATAGCATTTATTCCTAGGGTTTATTCTTATGTCACTACATATATCTACATATTTACACTTTTTATTTACTATATATATATATCTCTATAAATATATAAAAGAAAATTCGGGGTGTTACAATATTGTCCTCTTTTGGCATGAGCATCCTTATAAGGAACCTCTCACCCTCAAGGCTTGGTTACTCAAGCATCCTTATAAGGAACCTCTTGAGGAAAATTACATACTATCCTCTTTTGGCATGAGCATCCTTATAAGGAACCTCTCACCCTCAAGGCTTAGTTTCTTAAGCATCCTTATAAGGAACCTCTTAAGGAAAATCACATACTCTCCTCTCTTGGCATGAACATCCTTATAAGGAACCTCTCACCCTCAAGGCATCACAAACTCAAGCATCCTTATAAGGAACCTCTTGAGGGAAATCACATACTCTCCTCTCTTGACATGAGCATCCTTATAAGGAACCTCTCACCCTCAAGGCATCACAAACAACCCAACCAAGCATACCGTTCCAATATTTATATCATTTTACACGCATCTCTCCAAAATCCCCAAGATATATTATGTAACAATTCCCCAACCAACAAGGAAAATACATGAGATCACAATAACATCATTTTTCTACCCCACACAAACAACTATGGTTTTCGAAGTTCATAATAAAGAAGCATTTAAAAAGAAATACATCACTCTCCCAAAAACTAGGGTTTTAAAGCTAGAAAAGAGATTTAATGGGTATTAAACCCTAACAATGTAATCTTTGCAAAAAGCCTAAGAGATGATGATTCTATAGCATATATATATCATTGATAGCAAAAACATACATATATAAATACCCTAGACTCAATGTAAGTGAGTGAGAGAAAACCCCTACCTTGATGTTCTTGGAAAAATTAGGGCTTTGATCTTGAATCAACCCTTCAATCTCTTGTTTTCTCTTGATCTTGTGTTTCTCTCTTTCTCTCTTCCTCTCTTATGTTTTCTAGGGTTTGGAGTGGTGTAATGAAGGCTAAGGAGGTGACAAAATGTATTTATAGTGGAGGAAATGGAGAAAGACCCGCAGTCGGATCGGGCTGGCTTTATCGGGCGTACCGGTACGGTTTAGCTACTGGAGTTCGGCGTACCGGTACGGTTTGACTGCCAGATTTTTGTTTCAACTTCCAATGCAGTTTTGACCCATTTAGAGGTCGAATTGGAAAATGTTCATGAGACATACTTTTGTAGCCCTAGATGTCTACTATCTACTGTAAAAATTTCAGATCAATTGGAATTAAAGATAAAAATTTATGGCCAAAACACTAAGTAGTGTTCAATACCCATTTTTACCCAAATTCTCGCTAAAGTGTATTTTAACTCCGAGACACTTCCTAACTTCCAATACATCCATATTACCACTCCCAATGTTTTTCGACCTTCCGGATTCAATGGAATCATTATTTTGACCTACAAACTTTTAGAAACTTGTCTAATCACCCTTTCCAAGTTTAAACATCTTCGACACGTAACTTCCCAATCAAATTGTCTCCATAGCATTTATTCCTACGGTTTATTCTTATGTCACTACATATATCTACATATTTACACTTTTTATTTACTATATATATATATATCTCTATAAATATATAAAAGAAAATTCGGGGTGTTACAATATTGTCCTCTTTTGGCATGAGCATCCTTATAAGGAACCTCTCACCCTCAAGGCTTGGTTACTCAAGCATCCTTATAAGGAACCTCTTGAGGAAAATTACATACTATCCTCTTTTGGCATGAGCATCCTTATAAGGAACCTCTCACCCTCAAGGCTTAGTTTCTTAAGCATCCTTATAAGGAACTTCTTAAGGAAAATCACATACTCTCCTCTCTTGGCATGAACATCCTTATAAGGAACCTCTCACCCTCAAGGCATCACAAAATCAAGCATCCTTATAAGGAACCTCTTGAGGGAAATCACATACTCTCCTCTCTTGGCATGAGCATCCTTATAAGGAACCTCTCACCCTCAAGGCATCACAAACAACCCAACCAAGCATACCGTTCCAATATTTATATCATTTTACACGCATCTCTCCAAAATCCCCAAGATATATTATGTAACAATTCCCCAACCAACAAGGAAAATACATGAGATCACAATAACATCATTTTTCTACCCCACACAAACAACTATGGTTTTCGAAGTTCATAATAAAGAAGCATTTAAGAAGAAATACATCACTCTCCCAAAAACTAGGGTTTTAAAGCTAGAAAAGAGATTTAATGGGTATTAAACCCTAACAATGTAATCTTTGCAAAAAGCCTAAGAGATGATGATTCTATAGCATATATATACCATTGATAGCAAAAACATACATATATAAATACCCTAGACTCAATGTAAGTGAGTGAGAGAAAACCCCTACCTTGATGTTCTTGGAAAAATTAGGGCTTTGATCTTGAATCAACCCTTCAATCTCTTGTTTTCTCTCTTTCTCTCTTCCTCTCTTATGTTTTCTAGGGTTTGGAGTGGTGTAATGAAGGCTAAGGAGGTGAAAAAATGTATTTATAGTGGAGGAAATGGAGAAAGACCCGCAGTCGGATCGGGCTGGCTTTATCGGGCGTACCGGTACGGTTTAGCTACTGGAGTTCGGCGTACCGGTACGGTTTGACTGCCAGATTTTTGTTTCAACTTCCAATGCAGTTTTGACCCATTTAGAGGTCGAATTGGAAAATGTTCATGAGACATACTTTTGTAGCCCTAGATGTCTACTATCTACTGTAAAAATTTCAGATCAATTGGAATTAAAGATAAAAATTTATGGCCAAAACACTAAGTAGTGTTCAATACCCATTTTTACCCAAATTCTCGCTAAAGTGTATTTTAACTCCGAGACACTTCCTAACTTCCAATACATCCATATTACCACTCCCAATGTTTTTCGACCTTCCGGATTCAATGGAATCATTATTTTGACCTACAAACTTTTAGAAACTTGTCTAATCACCCTTTCCAAGTTTAAACATCTTCGACACGTAACTTCCCAATCAAATTGTCTCCATAGCATTTATTCCTACGGTTTATTCTTATGTCACTACATATATCTACATATTTACACTTTTTATTTACTATATATATATATATATCTCTATAAATATATAAAAGAAAATTCGGGGTGTTACAATATTGTCCTCTTTTGGCATGAGCATCCTTATAAGGAACCTCTCACCCTCAAGGCTTGGTTACTCAAGCATCCTTATAAGGAACCTCTTGAGGAAAATTACATACTATCCTCTTTTGGCATGAGCATCCTTATAAGGAACCTCTCACCCTCAAGGCTTAGTTTCTTAAGCATCTTTATAAGGAACATCTTAAGGAAAATCACATACTCTTCTCTCTTGGCATGAACATCCTTATAAGGAACCTCTCACCCTCAAGGCATCACAAAATCAAGCATCCTTATAAGGAACCTCTTGAGGGAAATCACATACTCTCCTCTCTTGGCATGAGCATCCTTATAAGGAACCTCTCACCCTCAAGGCATCACAAACAACCCAACCAAGCATACCGTTCCAATATTTATATCATTTTACACGCATCTCTCCAAAATCCCCAAGATATATTATGTAACAATTCCCCAACCAACAAGGAAAATACATGAGATCACAATAACATCATTTTTCTACCCCACACAAACAACTATGGTTTTCGAAGTTCATAATAAAGAAGCATTTAAGAAGAAATACATCACTCTCCCAAAAACTAGGGTTTTAAAGCTAGAAAAGAGATTTAATGGGTATTAAACCCTAACAATGTAATCTTTGCAAAAAGCCTAAGAGATGATGATTCTATAGCATATATATACCATTGATAGCAAAAACATACATATATAAATACCCTAGACTCAATGTAAGTGAGTGAGAGAAAACCCCTACCTTGATGTTCTTGGAAAAATTAGGGCTTTGATCTTGAATCAACCCTTCAATCTCTTGTTTTCTCTCTTTCTCTCTTCCTCTCTTATGTTTTCTAGGGTTTGGAGTGGTGTAATGAAGGCTAAGGAGGTGAAAAAATGTATTTATAGTGGAGGAAATGGAGAAAGACCCGCAGTCGGATCGGGCTGGCTTTATCGGGCGTACCGGTACGGTTTAGCTACTGGAGTTCGGCGTACCGGTACGGTTTGACTGCCAGATTTTTGTTTCAACTTCCAATGCAGTTTTGACCCATTTAGAGGTCGAATTGGAAAATGTTCATGAGACATACTTTTGTAGCCCTAGATGTCTACTATCTACTGTAAAAATTTCAGATCAATTGGACTTAAAGATAAAAATTTATGGCCAAAACACTAAGTAGTGTTCAATACCCATTTTTACCCAAATTCTCGCTAAAGTGTATTTTAACTCCGAGACACTTCCTAACTTCCAATACATCCATATTACCACTCCCAATGTTTTTCGACCTTCCGGATTCAATGGAATCATTATTTTGACCTACAAACTTTTAGAAACTTGTCTAATCACCCTTTCCAAGTTTAAACATCTTCGACACGTAACTTCCCAATCAAATTGTCTCCATAGCATTTATTCCTACGGTTTATTCTTATGTCACTACATATATCTACATATTTACACTTTTTATTTACTATATATATATATATATCTCTATAAATATATAAAAGAAAATTCGGGGTGTTACAATATTGTCCTCTTTTGGCATGAGCATCCTTATAAGGAACCTCTCACCCTCAAGGCTTGGTTACTCAAGCATCCTTATAAGGAACCTCTTGAGGAAAATTACATACTATCCTCTTTTGGCATGAGCATCCTTATAAGGAACCTCTCACCCTCAAGGCTTAGTTTCTTAAGCATCCTTATAAGGAACCTCTTAAGGAAAATCACATACTCTCCTCTCTTGGCATGAACATCCTTATAAGGAACCTCTCACCCTCAAGGCATCACAAACTCAAGCATCCTTATAAGGAACCTCTTGAGGGAAATCACATACTCTCCTCTCTTGACATCAGCATCCTTATAAGGAACCTCTCACCCTCAAGGCATCACAAACAACCCAACCAAGCATACCGTTCCAATATTTATATCATTTTACACGCATCTCTCCAAAATCCCCAAGATATATTATGTAACAATTCCCCAACCAACAAGGAAAATACATGAGATCACAATAACATCATTTTTCTACCCCACACAAACAACTATGGTTTTCGAAGTTCATAATAAAGAAGCATTTAAAAAGAAATACATCACTCTCCCAAAAACTAGGGTTTTAAAGCTAGAAAAGAGATTTAATGGGTATTAAACCCTAACAATGTAATCTTTGCAAAAAGCCTAAGAGATGATGATTCTATAGCATATATATATCATTGATAGCAAAAACATACATATATAAATACCCTAGACTCAATGTAAGTGAGTGAGAGAAAACCCCTACCTTGATGTTCTTGGAAAAATTAGGGCTTTGATCTTGAATCAACCCTTCAATCTCTTGTTTTCTCTTGATCTTGTGTTTCTCTCTTTCTCTCTTCCTCTCTTATGTTTTCTAGGGTTTGGAGTGGTGTAATGAAGGCTAAGGAGGTGAAAAAATGTATTTATAGTGGAGGAAATGGAGAAAGACCCGCAGTCGGATCGGGCTGGCTTTATCGGGTGTACCGGTACGGTTTAGCTACTGGAGTTCGGCGTACCGGTACGGTTTGACTGCCAGATTTTTGTTTCAACTTCCAATGCAGTTTTGACCCATTTAGAGGTCGAATTGGAAAATGTTCATGAGACATACTTTTGTAGCCCTAGATGTCTACTATCTACTGTAAAAATTTCAGATCAATTGGACTTAAAGATAAAAATTTATGGCCAAAACACTAAGTAGTGTTCAATACCCATTTTTACCCAAATTCTCGCTAAAGTGTATTTTAACTCCGAGACACTTCCTAACTTCCAATACATCCATATTACCACTCCCAATGTTTTTCGACCTTCCGGATTCAATGGAATCATTATTTTGACCTACAAACTTTTAGAAACTTGTCTAATCACCCTTTCCAAGTTTAAACATCTTCGACACGTAACTTCCCAATCAAATTGTCTCCATAGCATTTATTCCTACGGTTTATTCTTATGTCACTACATATATCTACATATTTACACTTTTTATTTACTATATATATATATATCTCTATAAATATATAAAAGAAAATTCGGGGTGTTACAATATTGTCCTCTTTTGGCATGAGCATCCTTATAAGGAACCTCTCACCCTCAAGGCTTGGTTACTCAAGCATCCTTATAAGGAACCTCTTGAGGAAAATTACATACTATCCTCTTTTGGCATGAGCATCCTTATAAGGAACCTCTCACCCTCAAGGCTTAGTTTCTTAAGCATCCTTATAAGGAACTTCTTAAGGAAAATCACATACTCTCCTCTCTTGGCATGAACATCCTTATAAGGAACCTCTCACCCTCAAGGCATCACAAACTCAAGCATCCTTATAAGGAACCTCTTGAGGGAAATCACATACTCTCCTCTCTTGGCATGAGCATCCTTATAAGGAACCTCTCACCCTCAAGGCATCACAAACAACCCAACCAAGCGTACCGTTCCAATATTTATATCATTTTACACGCATCTCTCCAAAATCCCCAAGATATATTATGTAACAATTCCCCAACCAACAAGGAAAATACATGAGATCACAATAACATCATTTTTCTACCCCACACAAACAACTATGGTTTTCGAAGTTCATAATAAAGAAGCATTTAAGAAGAAATACATCACTCTCCCAAAAACTAGGGTTTTAAAGCTAGAAAAGAGATTTAATGGGTATTAAACCCTAACAATGTAATCTTTGCAAAAAGCCTAAGAGATGATGATTCTATAGCATATATATACCATTGATAGCAAAAACATACATATATAAATACCCTAGACTCAATGTAAGTGAGTGAGAGAAAACCCCTACCTTGATGTTCTTGGAAAAATTAGGGCTTTGATCTTGAATCAACCCTTCAATCTCTTGTTTTCTCTCTTTCTCTCTTCCTCTCTTATGTTTTCTAGGGTTTGGAGTGGTGTAATGAAGGCTAAGGAGGTGAAAAAATGTATTTATAGTGGAGGAAATGGAGAAAGACCCGCAGTCGGATCGGGCTGGCTTTATCGGGCGTACCGGTACGGTTTAGCTACTGGAGTTCGGCGTACCGGTACGGTTTGACTGCCAGATTTTTGTTTCAACTTCCAATGCAGTTTTGACCCATTTAGAGGTCGAATTGGAAAATGTTCATGAGACATACTTTTGTAGCCCTAGATGTCTACTATCTACTGTAAAAATTTCAGATCAATTGGACTTAAAGATAAAAAGTTATGGCCAAAACACTAAGTAGTGTTCAATACCCATTTTTACCCAAATTCTCGCTAAAGTTTATTTTAACTCCGAGACACTTCCTAACTTCCAATACATCCATATTACCACTCCCAATGTTTTTCGACCTTCCGGATTCAATGGAATCATTATTTTGACCTACAAACTTTTAGAAACTTGTCTAATCACCCTTTACAAGTTTAAACATCTTCGACACGTAACTTCCCAATCAAATTGTCTCCATAGCATTTATTCCTAGGGTTTATTCTTATGTCACTACATATATCTACATATTTACACTTTTTATTTACTATATATATATATCTCTATAAATATATAAAAGAAAATTCGGGGTGTTACAATATTGTCCTCTTTTGGCATGAGCATCCTTATAAGGAACCTCTCACCCTCAAGGCTTGGTTACTCAAGCATCCTTATAAGGAACCTCTTGAGGAAAATTACATACTATCCTCTTTTGGCATGAGCATCCTTATAAGGAACCTCTCACCCTCAAGGCTTAGTTTCTTAAGCATCCTTATAAGGAACCTCTTAAGGAAAATCACATACTCTCCTCTCTTGGCATGAACATCCTTATAAGGAACCTCTCACCCTCAAGGCATCACAAACTCAAGCATCCTTATAAGGAACCTCTTGAGGGAAATCACATACTCTCCTCTCTTGACATGAGCATCCTTATAAGGAACCTCTCACCCTCAAGGCATCACAAACAACCCAACCAAGCATACCGTTCCAATATTTATATCATTTTACACGCATCTCTCCAAAATCCCCAAGATATATTATGTAACAATTCCCCAACCAACAAGGAAAATACATGAGATCACAATAACATCATTTTTCTACCCCACACAAACAACTATGGTTTTCGAAGTTCATAATAAAGAAGCATTTAAAAAGAAATACATCACTCTCCCAAAAACTAGGGTTTTAAAGCTAGAAAAGAGATTTAATGGGTATTAAACCCTAACAATGTAATCTTTGCAAAAAGCCTAAGAGATGATGATTCTATAGCATATATATATCATTGATAGCAAAAACATACATATATAAATACCCTAGACTCAATGTAAGTGAGTGAGAGAAAACCCCTACCTTGATGTTCTTGGAAAAATTAGGGCTTTGATCTTGAATCAACCCTTCAATCTCTTGTTTTCTCTTGATCTTGTGTTTCTCTCTTTCTCTCTTCCTCTCTTATGTTTTCTAGGGTTTGGAGTGGTGTAATGAAGGCTAAGGAGGTGACAAAATGTATTTATAGTGGAGGAAATGGAGAAAGACCCGCAGTCGGATCGGGCTGGCTTTATCGGGCGTACCGGTACGGTTTAGCTACTGGAGTTCGGCGTACCGGTACGGTTTGACTGCCAGATTTTTGTTTCAACTTCCAATGCAGTTTTGACCCATTTAGAGGTCGAATTGGAAAATGTTCATGAGACATACTTTTGTAGCCCTAGATGTCTACTATCTACTGTAAAAATTTCAGATCAATTGGAATTAAAGATAAAAATTTATGGCCAAAACACTAAGTAGTGTTCAATACCCATTTTTACCCAAATTCTCGCTAAAGTGTATTTTAACTCCGAGACACTTCCTAACTTCCAATACATCCATATTACCACTCCCAATGTTTTTCGACCTTCCGGATTCAATGGAATCATTATTTTGACCTACAAACTTTTAGAAACTTGTCTAATCACCCTTTCCAAGTTTAAACATCTTCGACACGTAACTTCCCAATCAAATTGTCTCCATAGCATTTATTCCTACGGTTTATTCTTATGTCACTACATATATCTACATATTTACACTTTTTATTTACTATATATATATATATCTCTATAAATATATAAAAGAAAATTCGGGGTGTTACAATATTGTCCTCTTTTGGCATGAGCATCCTTATAAGGAACCTCTCACCCTCAAGGCTTGGTTACTCAAGCATCCTTATAAGGAACCTCTTGAGGAAAATTACATACTATCCTCTTTTGGCATGAGCATCCTTATAAGGAACCTCTCACCCTCAAGGCTTAGTTTCTTAAGCATCCTTATAAGGAACTTCTTAAGGAAAATCACATACTCTCCTCTCTTGGCATGAACATCCTTATAAGGAACCTCTCACCCTCAAGGCATCACAAAATCAAGCATCCTTATAAGGAACCTCTTGAGGGAAATCACATACTCTCCTCTCTTGGCATGAGCATCCTTATAAGGAACCTCTCACCCTCAAGGCATCACAAACAACCCAACCAAGCATACCGTTCCAATATTTATATCATTTTACACGCATCTCTCCAAAATCCCCAAGATATATTATGTAACAATTCCCCAACCAACAAGGAAAATACATGAGATCACAATAACATCATTTTTCTACCCCACACAAACAACTATGGTTTTCGAAGTTCATAATAAAGAAGCATTTAAGAAGAAATACATCACTCTCCCAAAAACTAGGGTTTTAAAGCTAGAAAAGAGATTTAATGGGTATTAAACCCTAACAATGTAATCTTTGCAAAAAGCCTAAGAGATGATGATTCTATAGCATATATATACCATTGATAGCAAAAACATACATATATAAATACCCTAGACTCAATGTAAGTGAGTGAGAGAAAACCCCTACCTTGATGTTCTTGGAAAAATTAGGGCTTTGATCTTGAATCAACCTTCAATCTCTTGTTTTCTCTTGATCTTGTGTTTCTCTCTTTCTCTCTTCCTCTCTTATGTTTTCTAGGGTTTGGAGTGGTGTAATGAAGGCTAAGGAGGTGACAAAATGTATTTATAGTGGAGGAAATGGAGAAAGACCCGCAGTCGGATCGGGCTGGCTTTATCGGGCGTACCGGTATGGTTTAGCTACTGGAGTTCGGCGTACCGGTACGGTTTGACTGCCAGATTTTTGTTTCAACTTCCAATGCAGTTTTGACCCATTTAGAGGTCGAATTGGAAAATGTTCATGAGACATACTTTTGTAGCCCTAGATGTCTACTATCTACTGTAAAAATTTCAGATCAATTGGACTTAAAGATAAAAATTTATGGCCAAAACACTAAGTAGTGTTCAATACCCATTTTTACCCAAATTCTCGCTAAAGTGTATTTTAACTCCGAGACACTTCCTAACTTCCAATACATCCATATTACCACTCCCAATGTTTTTCGACCTTCCGGATTCAATGGAATCATTATTTTGACCTACAAACTTTTAGAAACTTGTCTAATCACCCTTTCCAAGTTTAAACATCTTCGACACGTAACTTCCCAATCAAATTGTCTCCATAGCATTTATTCCTACGGTTTATTCTTATGTCACTACATATATCTACATATTTACACTTTTTATTTACTATATATATATATATCTCTATAAATATATAAAAGAAAATTCGGGGTGTTACAATATTGTCCTCTTTTGGCATGAGCATCCTTATAAGGAACCTCTCACCCTCAAGGCTTGGTTACTCAAGCATCCTTATAAGGAACCTCTTGAGGAAAATTACATACTATCCTCCTTTGGCATGAGCATCCTTATAAGGAAACTCTCACCCTCAAGGCTTAGTTTCTTAAGCATCCTTATAAGGAACTTCTTAAGGAAAATCACATACTCTCCTCTCTTGGCATGAACATCCTTATAAGGAACCTCTCACCCTCAAGGCATCACAAACTCAAGCATCCTTATAAGGAACCTCTTGAGGGAAATCACATACTCTCCTCTCTTGGCATGAGCATCCTTATAAGGAACCTCTCACCCTCAAGGCATCACAAACAACCCAACCAAGCATACCGTTCCAATATTTATATCATTTTACACGCATCTCTCCAAAATCCCCAAGATATATTATGTAACAATATCCCAACCAACAAGGAAAATACATGAGATCAAAATAACATCATTTTTCTACCCCACACAAACAACTATGGTTTTCGAAGTTCATAATAAAGAAGCATTTAAGAAGAAATACATCACTCTCCCAAAAACTAGGGTTTTAAAGCTAGAAAAGAGATTTAATGGGTATTAAACCCTAACAATGTAATCTTTGCAAAAAGCCTAAGAGATGATGATTCTATAGCATATATATACCATTGATAGCAAAAACATACATATATAAATACCCTAGACTCAATGTAAGTGAGTGAGAGAAAACCCCTACCTTGATGTTCTTGGAAAAATTAGGGCTTTGATCTTGAATCAACCCTTCAATCTCTTGT
Organism: Ilex aquifolium; assembly: GCA_951799425.1. Lineage (NCBI taxonomy): Eukaryota > Viridiplantae > Streptophyta > Magnoliopsida > Aquifoliales > Aquifoliaceae > Ilex > Ilex aquifolium. The sequence continues at coordinate 2,033,623 of OX637402.1, read as the reverse complement.
TTTCTCTCTTTCTCTCTTCCTCTCTTATGTTTTCTAGGGTTTGGAGTGGTGTAATGAAGGCTAAGGAGGTGAAAAAATGTATTTATAGTGGAGGAAATGGAGAAAGACCCGCAGTCGGATCGGGCTGGCTTTATCGGGCGTACCGGTACGGTTTAGCTACTGGAGTTCGGCGTACCGGTACGGTTTGACTGCCAGATTTTTGTTTCAACTTCCAATGCAGTTTTGACCCATTTAGAGGTCGAATTGGAAAATGTTCATGAGACATACTTTTGTAGCCCTAGATGTCTACTATCTACTGTAAAAATTTCAGATCAATTGGACTTAAAGATAAAAAGTTATGGCCAAAACACTAAGTAGTGTTCAATACCCATTTTTACCCAAATTCTCGCTAAAGTTTATTTTAACTCCGAGACACTTCCTAACTTCCAATACATCCATATTACCACTCCCAATGTTTTTCGACCTTCCGGATTCAATGGAATCATTATTTTGACCTACAAACTTTTAGAAACTTGTCTAATCACCCTTTACAAGTTTAAACATCTTCGACACGTAACTTCCCAATCAAATTGTCTCCATAGCATTTATTCCTAGGGTTTATTCTTATGTCACTACATATATCTACATATTTACACTTTTTATTTACTATATATATATATCTCTATAAATATATAAAAGAAAATTCGGGGTGTTACAATATTGTCCTCTTTTGGCATGAGCATCCTTATAAGGAACCTCTCACCCTCAAGGCTTGGTTACTCAAGCATCCTTATAAGGAACCTCTTGAGGAAAATTACATACTATCCTCTTTTGGCATGAGCATCCTTATAAGGAACCTCTCACCCTCAAGGCTTAGTTTCTTAAGCATCCTTATAAGGAACCTCTTAAGGAAAATCACATACTCTCCTCTCTTGGCATGAACATCCTTATAAGGAACCTCTCACCCTCAAGGCATCACAAACTCAAGCATCCTTATAAGGAACCTCTTGAGGGAAATCACATACTCTCCTCTCTTGACATCAGCATCCTTATAAGGAACCTCTCACCCTCAAGGCATCACAAACAACCCAACCAAGCATACCGTTCCAATATTTATATCATTTTACACGCATCTCTCCAAAATCCCCAAGATATATTATGTAACAATTCCCCAACCAACAAGGAAAATACATGAGATCACAATAACATCATTTTTCTACCCCACACAAACAACTATGGTTTTCGAAGTTCATAATAAAGAAGCATTTAAAAAGAAATACATCACTCTCCCAAAAACTAGGGTTTTAAAGCTAGAAAAGAGATTTAATGGGTATTAAACCCTAACAATGTAATCTTTGCAAAAAGCCTAAGAGATGATGATTCTATAGCATATATATATCATTGATAGCAAAAACATACATATATAAATACCCTAGACTCAATGTAAGTGAGTGAGAGAAAACCCCTACCTTGATGTTCTTGGAAAAATTAGGGCTTTGATCTTGAATCAACCCTTCAATCTCTTGTTTTCTCTTGATCTTGTGTTTCTCTCTTTCTCTCTTCCTCTCTTATGTTTTCTAGGGTTTGGAGTGGTGTAATGAAGGCTAAGGAGGTGACAAAATGTATTTATAGTGGAGGAAATGGAGAAAGACCCGCAGTCGGATCGGGCTGGCTTTATCGGGCGTACCGGTACGGTTTAGCTACTGGAGTTCGGCGTACCGGTACGGTTTGACTGCCAGATTTTTGTTTCAACTTCCAATGCAGTTTTGACCCATTTAGAGGTCGAATTGGAAAATGTTCATGAGACATACTTTTGTAGCCCTAGATGTCTACTATCTACTGTAAAAATTTCAGATCAATTGGAATTAAAGATAAAAATTTATGGCCAAAACACTAAGTAGTGTTCAATACCCATTTTTACCCAAATTCTCGCTAAAGTGTATTTTAACTCCGAGACACTTCCTAACTTCCAATACATCCATATTACCACTCCCAATGTTTTTCGACCTTCCGGATTCAATGGAATCATTATTTTGACCTACAAACTTTTAGAAACTTGTCTAATCACCCTTTCCAAGTTTAAACATCTTCGACACGTAACTTCCCAATCAAATTGTCTCCATAGCATTTATTCCTACGGTTTATTCTTATGTCACTACATATATCTACATATTTACACTTTTTATTTACTATATATATATATATCTCTATAAATATATAAAAGAAAATTCGGGGTGTTACAATATTGTCCTCTTTTGGCATGAGCATCCTTATAAGGAACCTCTCACCCTCAAGGCTTGGTTACTGAAGCATCCTTATAAGGAACCTCTTGAGGAAAATTACATACTATCCTCTTTTGGCATGAGCATCCTTATAAGGAACCTCTCACCCTCAAGGCTTAGTTTCTTAAGCATCCTTATAAGGAACTTCTTAAGGAAAATCACATACTCTCCTCTCTTGGCATGAACATCCTTATAAGGAACCTCTCACCCTCAAGGCATCACAAAATCAAGCATCCTTATAAGGAACCTCTTGAGGGAAATCACATACTCTCCTCTCTTGGCATGAGCATCCTTATAAGGAACCTCTCACCCTCAAGGCATCACAAACAACCCAACCAAGCATACCGTTCCAATATTTATATCATTTTACACGCATCTCTCCAAAATCCCCAAGATATATTATGTAACAATTCCCCAACCAACAAGGAAAATACATGAGATCACAATAACATCATTTTTCTACCCCACACAAACAACTATGGTTTTCGAAGTTCATAATAAAGAAGCATTTAAGAAGAAATACATCACTCTCCCAAAAACTAGGGTTTTAAAGCTAGAAAAGAGATTTAATGGGTATTAAACCCTAACAATGTAATCTTTGCAAAAAGCCTAAGAGATGATGATTCTATAGCATATATATACCATTGATAGCAAAAACATACATATATAAATACCCTAGACTCAATGTAAGTGAGTGAGAGAAAACCCCTACCTTGATGTTCTTGGAAAAATTAGGGCTTTGATCTTGAATCAACCTTCAATCTCTTGTTTTCTCTTGATCTTGTGTTTCTCTCTTTCTCTCTTCCTCTCTTATGTTTTCTAGGGTTTGGAGTGGTGTAATGAAGGCTAAGGAGGTGACAAAATGTATTTATAGTGGAGGAAATGGAGAAAGACCCGCAGTCGGATCGGGCTGGCTTTATCGGGCGTACCGGTATGGTTTAGCTACTGGAGTTCGGCGTACCGGTACGGTTTGACTGCCAGATTTTTGTTTCAACTTCCAATGCAGTTTTGACCCATTTAGAGGTCGAATTGGAAAATGTTCATGAGACATACTTTTGTAGCCCTAGATGTCTACTATCTACTGTAAAAATTTCAGATCAATTGGACTTAAAGATAAAAAGTTATGGCCAAAACACTAAGTAGTGTTCAATACCCATTTTTACCCAAATTCTCGCTAAAGTGTATTTTAACTCCGAGACACTTCCTAACTTCCAATACATCCATATTACCACTCCCAATGTTTTTCGACCTTCCGGATTCAATGGAATCATTATTTTGACCTACAAACTTTTAGAAACTTGTCTAATCACCCTTTCCAAGTTTAAACATCTTCGACACGTAACTTCCCAATCAAATTGTCTCCATAGCATTTATTCCTACGGTTTATTCTTATGTCACTACATATATCTACATATTTACACTTTTTATTTACTATATATATATATATCTCTATAAATATATAAAAGAAAATTCGGGGTGTTACAATATTGTCCTCTTTTGGCATGAGCATCCTTATAAGGAACCTCTCACCCTCAAGGCTTGGTTACTCAAGCATCCTTATAAGGAACCTCTTGAGGAAAATTACATACTATCCTCCTTTGGCATGAGCATCCTTATAAGGAAACTCTCACCCTCAAGGCTTAGTTTCTTAAGCATCCTTATAAGGAACTTCTTAAGGAAAATCACATACTCTCCTCTCTTGGCATGAACATCCTTATAAGGAACCTCTCACCCTCAAGGCATCACAAACTCAAGCATCCTTATAAGGAACCTCTTGAGGGAAATCACATACTCTCCTCTCTTGGCATGAGCATCCTTATAAGGAACCTCTCACCCTCAAGGCATCACAAACAACCCAACCAAGCATACCGTTCCAATATTTATATCATTTTACACGCATCTCTCCAAAATCCCCAAGATATATTATGTAACAATATCCCAACCAACAAGGAAAATACATGAGATCAAAATAACATCATTTTTCTACCCCACACAAACAACTATGGTTTTCGAAGTTCATAATAAAGAAGCATTTAAGAAGAAATACATCACTCTCCCAAAAACTAGGGTTTTAAAGCTAGAAAAGAGATTTAATGGGTATTAAACCCTAACAATGTAATCTTTGCAAAAAGCCTAAGAGATGATGATTCTATAGCATATATATACCATTGATAGCAAAAACATACATATATAAATACCCTAGACTCAATGTAAGTGAGTGAGAGAAAACCCCTACCTTGATGTTCTTGGAAAAATTAGGGCTTTGATCTTGAATCAACCTTCAATCTCTTGTTTTCTCTTGATCTTGTGTTTCTCTCTTTCTCTCTTCCTCTCTTATGTTTTCTAGGGTTTGGAGTGGTGTAATGAAGGCTAAGGAGGTGACAAAATGTATTTATAGTGGAGGAAATGGAGAAAGACCCGCAGTCGGATCGGGCTGGCTTTATCGGGCGTACCGGTATGGTTTAGCTACTGGAGTTCGGCGTACCGGTACGGTTTGACTGCCAGATTTTTGTTTCAACTTCCAATGCAGTTTTGACCCATTTAGAGGTCGAATTGGAAAATGTTCATGAGACATACTTTTGTAGCCCTAGATGTCTACTATCTACTGTAAAAATTTCAGATCAATTGGACTTAAAGATAAAAATTTATGGCCAAAACACTAAGTAGTGTTCAATACCCATTTTTACCCAAATTCTCGCTAAAGTGTATTTTAACTCCGAGACACTTCCTAACTTCCAATACATCCATATTACCACTCCCAATGTTTTTCGACCTTCCGGATTCAATGGAATCATTATTTTGACCTACAAACTTTTAGAAACTTGTCTAATCACCCTTTCCAAGTTTAAACATCTTCGACACGTAACTTCCCAATCAAATTGTCTCCATAGCATTTATTCCTACGGTTTATTCTTATGTCACTACATATATCTACATATTTACACTTTTTATTTACTATATATATATATATCTCTATAAATATATAAAAGAAAATTCGGGGTGTTACAATATTGTCCTCTTTTGGCATGAGCATCCTTATAAGGAACCTCTCACCCTCAAGGCTTGGTTACTCAAGCATCCTTATAAGGAACCTCTTGAGGAAAATTACATACTATCCTCCTTTGGCATGAGCATCCTTATAAGGAAACTCTCACCCTCAAGGCTTAGTTTCTTAAGCATCCTTATAAGGAACTTCTTAAGGAAAATCACATACTCTCCTCTCTTGGCATGAACATCCTTATAAGGAACCTCTCACCCTCAAGGCATCACAAACTCAAGCATCCTTATAAGGAACCTCTTGAGGGAAATCACATACTCTCCTCTCTTGGCATGAGCATCCTTATAAGGAACCTCTCACCCTCAAGGCATCACAAACAACCCAACCAAGCATACCGTTCCAATATTTATATCATTTTACACGCATCTCTCCAAAATCCCCAAGATATATTATGTAACAATATCCCAACCAACAAGGAAAATACATGAGATCAAAATAACATCATTTTTCTACCCCACACAAACAACTATGGTTTTCGAAGTTCATAATAAAGAAGCATTTAAGAAGAAATACATCACTCTCCCAAAAACTAGGGTTTTAAAGCTAGAAAAGAGATTTAATGGGTATTAAACCCTAACAATGTAATCTTTGCAAAAAGCCTAAGAGATGATGATTCTATAGCATATATATACCATTGATAGCAAAAACATACATATATAAATACCCTAGACTCAATGTAAGTGAGTGAGAGAAAACCCCTACCTTGATGTTCTTGGAAAAATTAGGGCTTTGATCTTGAATCAACCTTCAATCTCTTGTTTTCTCTTGATCTTGTGTTTCTCTCTTTCTCTCTTCCTCTCTTATGTTTTCTAGGGTTTGGAGTGGTGTAATGAAGGCTAAGGAGGTGACAAAATGTATTTATAGTGGAGAAAATGGAGAAAGACCCGCAGTCGGATCGGGCTGGCTTTATCGGGCGTACCGGTATGGTTTAGCTACTGGAGTTCGGCGTACCGGTACGGTTTGACTGCCAGATTTTTGTTTCAACTTCCAATGCAGTTTTGACCCATTTAGAGGTCGAATTGGAAAATGTTCATGAGACATACTTTTGTAGCCCTAGATGTCTACTATCTACTGTAAAAATTTCAGATCAATTGGACTTAAAGATAAAAAGTTATGGCCAAAACACTAAGTAGTGTTCAATACCCATTTTTACCCAAATTCTCGCTAAAGTTTATTTTAACTCCGAGACACTTCCTAACTTCCAATACATCCATATTACCACTCCCAATGTTTTTCGACCTTCCGGATTCAATGGAATCATTATTTTGACCTACAAACTTTTAGAAACTTGTCTAATCACCCTTTACAAGTTTAAACATCTTCGACACGTAACTTCCCAATCAAATTGTCTCCATAGCATTTATTCCTAGGGTTTATTCTTATGTCACTACATATATCTACATATTTACACTTTTTATTTACTATATATATATATCTCTATAAATATATAAAAGAAAATTCGGGGTGTTACAATATTGTCCTCTTTTGGCATGAGCATCCTTATAAGGAACCTCTCACCCTCAAGGCTTGGTTACTCAAGCATCCTTATAAGGAACCTCTTGAGGAAAATTACATACTATCCTCTTTTGGCATGAGCATCCTTATAAGGAACCTCTCACCCTCAAGGCTTAGTTTCTTAAGCATCCTTATAAGGAACCTCTTAAGGAAAATCACATACTCTCCTCTCTTGGCATGAACATCCTTATAAGGAACCTCTCACCCTCAAGGCATCACAAACTCAAGCATCCTTATAAGGAACCTCTTGAGGGAAATCACATACTCTCCTCTCTTGACATGAGCATCCTTATAAGGAACCTCTCACCCTCAAGGCATCACAAACAACCCAACCAAGCATACCGTTCCAATATTTATATCATTTTACACGCATCTCTCCAAAATCCCCAAGATATATTATGTAACAATTCCCCAACCAACAAGGAAAATACATGAGATCACAATAACATCATTTTTCTACCCCACACAAACAACTATGGTTTTCGAAGTTCATAATAAAGAAGCATTTAAAAAGAAATACATCACTCTCCCAAAAACTAGGGTTTTAAAGCTAGAAAAGAGATTTAATGGGTATTAAACCCTAACAATGTAATCTTTGCAAAAAGCCTAAGAGATGATGATTCTATAGCATATATATATCATTGATAGCAAAAACATACATATATAAATACCCTAGACTCAATGTAAGTGAGTGAGAGAAAACCCCTACCTTGATGTTCTTGGAAAAATTAGGGCTTTGATCTTGAATCAACCCTTCAATCTCTTGTTTTCTCTTGATCTTGTGTTTCTCTCTTTCTCTCTTCCTCTCTTATGTTTTCTAGGGTTTGGAGTGGTGTAATGAAGGCTAAGGAGGTGACAAAATGTATTTATAGTGGAGGAAATGGAGAAAGACCCGCAGTCGGATCGGGCTGGCTTTATCGGGCGTACCGGTACGGTTTAGCTACTGGAGTTCGGCGTACCGGTACGGTTTGACTGCCAGATTTTTGTTTCAACTTCCAATGCAGTTTTGACCCATTTAGAGGTCGAATTGGAAAATGTTCATGAGACATACTTTTGTAGCCCTAGATGTCTACTATCTACTGTAAAAATTTCAGATCAATTGGAATTAAAGATAAAAATTTATGGCCAAAACACTAAGTAGTGTTCAATACCCATTTTTACCCAAATTCTCGCTAAAGTGTATTTTAACTCCGAGACACTTCCTAACTTCCAATACATCCATATTACCACTCCCAATGTTTTTCGACCTTCCGGATTCAATGGAATCATTATTTTGACCTACAAACTTTTAGAAACTTGTCTAATCACCCTTTCCAAGTTTAAACATCTTCGACACGTAACTTCCCAATCAAATTGTCTCCATAGCATTTATTCCTACGGTTTATTCTTATGTCACTACATATATCTACATATTTACACTTTTTATTTACTATATATATATATATCTCTATAAATATATAAAAGAAAATTCGGGGTGTTACAATATTGTCCTCTTTTGGCATGAGCATCCTTATAAGGAACCTCTCACCCTCAAGGCTTGGTTACTCAAGCATCCTTATAAGGAACCTCTTGAGGAAAATTACATACTATCCTCTTTTGGCATGAGCATCCTTATAAGGAACCTCTCACCCTCAAGGCTTAGTTTCTTAAGCATCCTTATAAGGAACTTCTTAAGGAAAATCACATACTCTCCTCTCTTGGCATGAACATCCTTATAAGGAACCTCTCACCCTCAAGGCATCACAAAATCAAGCATCCTTATAAGGAACCTCTTGAGGGAAATCACATACTCTCCTCTCTTGGCATGAGCATCCTTATAAGGAACCTCTCACCCTCAAGGCATCACAAACAACCCAACCAAGCATACCGTTCCAATATTTATATCATTTTACACGCATCTCTCCAAAATCCCCAAGATATATTATGTAACAATTCCCCAACCAACAAGGAAAATACATGAGATCACAATAACATCATTTTTCTACCCCACACAAACAACTATGGTTTTCGAAGTTCATAATAAAGAAGCATTTAAGAAGAAATACATCACTCTCCCAAAAACTAGGGTTTTAAAGCTAGAAAAGAGATTTAATGGGTATTAAACCCTAACAATGTAATCTTTGCAAAAAGCCTAAGAGATGATGATTCTATAGCATATATATACCATTGATAGCAAAAACATACATATATAAATACCCTAGACTCAATGTAAGTGAGTGAGAGAAAACCCCTACCTTGATGTTCTTGGAAAAATTAGGGCTTTGATCTTGAATCAACCTTCAATCTCTTGTTTTCTCTTGATCTTGTGTTTCTCTCTTTCTCTCTTCCTCTCTTATGTTTTCTAGGGTTTGGAGTGGTGTAATGAAGGCTAAGGAGGTGACAAAATGTATTTATAGTGGAGGAAATGGAGAAAGACCCGCAGTCGGATCGGGCTGGCTTTATCGGGCGTACCGGTATGGTTTAGCTACTGGAGTTCGGCGTACCGGTACGGTTTGACTGCCAGATTTTTGTTTCAACTTCCAATGCAGTTTTGACCCATTTAGAGGTCGAATTGGAAAATGTTCATGAGACATACTTTTGTAGCCCTAGATGTCTACTATCTACTGTAAAAATTTCAGATCAATTGGACTTAAAGATAAAAATTTATGGCCAAAACACTAAGTAGTGTTCAATACCCATTTTTACCCAAATTCTCGCTAAAGTGTATTTTAACTCCGAGACACTTCCTAACTTCCAATACATCCATATTACCACTCCCAATGTTTTTCGACCTTCCGGATTCAATGGAATCATTATTTTGACCTACAAACTTTTAGAAACTTGTCTAATCACCCTTTCCAAGTTTAAACATCTTCGACACGTAACTTCCCAATCAAATTGTCTCCATAGCATTTATTCCTACGGTTTATTCTTATGTCACTACATATATCTACATATTTACACTTTTTATTTACTATATATATATATATCTCTATAAATATATAAAAGAAAATTCGGGGTGTTACAATATTGTCCTCTTTTGGCATGAGCATCCTTATAAGGAACCTCTCACCCTCAAGGCTTGGTTACTCAAGCATCCTTATAAGGAACCTCTTGAGGAAAATTACATACTATCCTCCTTTGGCATGAGCATCCTTATAAGGAAACTCTCACCCTCAAGGCTTAGTTTCTTAAGCATCCTTATAAGGAACTTCTTAAGGAAAATCACATACTCTCCTCTCTTGGCATGAACATCCTTATAAGGAACCTCTCACCCTCAAGGCATCACAAACTCAAGCATCCTTATAAGGAACCTCTTGAGGGAAATCACATACTCTCCTCTCTTGGCATGAGCATCCTTATAAGGAACCTCTCACCCTCAAGGCATCACAAACAACCCAACCAAGCATACCGTTCCAATATTTATATCATTTTACACGCATCTCTCCAAAATCCCCAAGATATATTATGTAACAATATCCCAACCAACAAGGAAAATACATGAGATCAAAATAACATCATTTTTCTACCCCACACAAACAACTATGGTTTTCGAAGTTCATAATAAAGAAGCATTTAAGAAGAAATACATCACTCTCCCAAAAACTAGGGTTTTAAAGCTAGAAAAGAGATTTAATGGGTATTAAACCCTAACAATGTAATCTTTGCAAAAAGCCTAAGAGATGATGATTCTATAGCATATATATACCATTGATAGCAAAAACATACATATATAAATACCCTAGACTCAATGTAAGTGAGTGAGAGAAAACCCCTACCTTGATGTTCTTGGAAAAATTAGGGCTTTGATCTTGAATCAACCTTCAATCTCTTGTTTTCTCTTGATCTTGTGTTTCTCTCTTTCTCTCTTCCTCTCTTATGTTTTCTAGGGTTTGGAGTGGTGTAATGAAGGCTAAGGAGGTGACAAAATGTATTTATAGTGGAGGAAATGGAGAAAGACCCGCAGTCGGATCGGGCTGGCTTTATCGGGCGTACCGGTATGGTTTAGCTACTGGAGTTCGGCGTACCGGTACGGTTTGACTGCCAGATTTTTGTTTCAACTTCCAATGCAGTTTTGACCCATTTAGAGGTCGAATTGGAAAATGTTCATGAGACATACTTTTGTAGCCCTAGATGTCTACTATCTACTGTAAAAATTTCAGATCAATTGGACTTAAAGATAAAAAGTTATGGCCAAAACACTAAGTAGTGTTCAATACCCATTTTTACCCAAATTCTCGCTAAAGTGTATTTTAACTCCGAGACACTTCCTAACTTCCAATACATCCATATTACCACTCCCAATGTTTTTCGACCTTCCGGATTCAATGGAATCATTATTTTGACCTACAAACTTTTAGAAACTTGTCTAATCACCCTTTCCAAGTTTAAACATCTTCGACACGTAACTTCCCAATCAAATTGTCTCCATAGCATTTATTCCTACGGTTTATTCTTATGTCACTACATATATCTACATATTTACACTTTTTATTTACTATATATATATATATCTCTATAAATATATAAAAGAAAATTCGGGGTGTTACAATATTGTCCTCTTTTGGCATGAGCATCCTTATAAGGAACCTCTCACCCTCAAGGCTTGGTTACTCAAGCATCCTTATAAGGAACCTCTTGAGGAAAATTACATACTATCCTCTTTTGGCATGAGCATCCTTATAAGGAACCTCTCACCCTCAAGGCTTAGTTTCTTAAGCATCCTTATAAGGAACCTCTTAAGGAAAATCACATACTCTCCTCTCTTGGCATGAACATCCTTATAAGGAACCTCTCACCCTCAAGGCATCACAAACTCAAGCATCCTTATAAGGAACCTCTTGAGGGAAATCACATACTCTCCTCTCTTGGCATGAGCATCCTTATAAGGAACCTCTCACCCTCAAGGCATCACAAACAACCCAACCAAGCATACCGTTCCAATATTTATATCATTTTACACGCATCTCTCCAAAATCCCCAAGATATATTATGTAACAATATCCCAACCAACAAGGAAAATACATGAGATCACAATAACATCATTTTTCTACCCCACACAAACAACTATGGTTTTCGAAGTTCATAATAAAGAAGCATTTAAGAAGAAATACATCACTCTCCCAAAAACTAGGGTTTTAAAGCTAGAAAAGAGATTTAATGGGTATTAAACCCTAACAATGTAATCTTTGCAAAAAGCCTAAGAGATGATGATTCTATAGCATATATATACCATTGATAGCAAAAACATACATATATAAATACCCTAGACTCAATGTAAGTGAGTGAGAGAAAACCCCTACCTTGATGTTCTTGGAAAAATTAGGGCTTTGATCTTGAATCAACCCTTCAATCTCTTGTTTTCTCTCTTTCTCTCTTCCTCTCTTATGTTTTCTAGGGTTTGGAGTGGTGTAATGAAGGCTAAGGAGGTGACAAAATGTATTTATAGTGGAGGAAATGGAGAAAGACCCGCAGTCGGATCGGGCTGGCTTTATCGGGCGTACCGGTACGGTTTAGCTACTGGAGTTCGGCGTACCGGTACGGTTTGACTGCCAGATTTTTGTTTCAACTTCCAATGCAGTTTTGACCCATTTAGAGGTCGAATTGGAAAATGTTCATGAGACATACTTTTGTAGCCCTAGATGTCTACTATCTACTGTAAAAATTTCAGATCAATTGGACTTAAAGATAAAAATTTATGGCCAAAACACTAAGTAGTGTTCAATACCCATTTTTACCCAAATTCTCGCTAAAGTGTATTTTAACTCCGAGACACTTCCTAACTTCCAATACATCCATATTACCACTCCCAATGTTTTTCGACCTTCCGGATTCAATGGAATCATTATTTTGACCTACAAACTTTTAGAAACTTGTCTAATCACCCTTTCCAAGTTTAAACATCTTCGACACGTAACTTCCCAATCAAATTGTCTCCATAGCATTTATTCCTACGGTTTATTCTTATGTCACTACATATATCTACATATTTACACTTTTTATTTACTATATATATATATATCTCTATAAATATATAAAAGAAAATTCGGGGTGTTACAATATTGTCCTCTTTTGGCATGAGCATCCTTATAAGGAACCTCTCACCCTCAAGGCTTGGTTACTCAAGCATCCTTATAAGGAACCTCTTGAGGAAAATTACATACTATCCTCCTTTGGCATGAGCATCCTTATAAGGAAACTCTCACCCTCAAGGCTTAGTTTCTTAAGCATCCTTATAAGGAACTTCTTAAGGAAAATCACATACTCTCCTCTCTTGGCATGAACATCCTTATAAGGAACCTCTCACCCTCAAGGCATCACAAACTCAAGCATCCTTATAAGGAACCTCTTGAGGGAAATCACATACTCTCCTCTCTTGGCATGAGCATCCTTATAAGGAACCTCTCACCCTCAAGGCATCACAAACAACCCAACCAAGCATACCGTTCCAATATTTATATCATTTTACACGCATCTCTCCAAAATCCCCAAGATATATTATGTAACAATTCCCCAACCAACAAGGAAAATACATGAGATCACAATAACATCATTTTTCTACCCCACACAAACAACTATGGTTTTCGAAGTTCATAATAAAGAAGCATTTAAGAAGAAATACATCACTCTCCCAAAAATTAGGGTTTTAAAGCTAGAAAAGAGATTTAATGGGTATTAAACCCTAACAATGTAATCTTTGTAAAAAGCCTAAGAGATGATGATTCTATAGCATATATATACCATTGATAGCAAAAACATACATATATAAATACCCTAGACACAATGTAAGTGAGTGAGAGAAAACCCCTACCTTGATGTTCTTGGAAAAATTAGGGCTTTGATCTTGAATCAACCTTCAATCTCTTGTTTTCTCTTGATCTTGTGTTTCTCTCTTTCTCTCTTCCTCTCTTATGTTTTCTAGGGTTTGGAGTGGTGTAATGAAGGCTAAGGAGGTGACAAAATGTATTTATAGTGGAGGAAATGGAGAAAGACCCGCAGTCGGATCGGGCTGGCTTTATCGGGCGTACCGGTATGGTTTAGCTACTGGAGTTCGGCGTACCGGTACGGTTTGACTGCCAGATTTTTGTTTCAACTTCCAATGCAGTTTTGACCCATTTAGAGGTCGAATTGGAAAATGTTCATGAGACATACTTTTGTAGCCCTAGATGTCTACTATCTACTGTAAAAATTTCAGATCAATTGGACTTAAAGATAAAAACTTATGGCCAAATCACTAAGTAGTGTTCAATACCCATTTTTACCCAAATTCTCGCTAAAGTGTATTTTAACTCCGAGACACTTCCTAACTTCCAATACATCCATATTACCACTCCCAATGTTTTTCGACCTTCCGGATTCAATGGAATCATTATTTTGACCTACAAACTTTTAGAAACTTGTCTAATCACCCTTTCCAAGTTTAAACATCTTCGACACGTAACTTCCCAATCAAATTGTCTCCATAGCATTTATTCCTACGGTTTATTCTTATGTCACTACATATATCTACATATTTACACTTTTTATTTACTATATATATATATATCTCTATAAATATATAAAAGAAAATTCGGGGTGTTACAATATTGTCCTCTTTTGGCATGAGCATCCTTATAAGGAACCTCTCACCCTCAAGGCTTGGTTACTCAAGCATCCTTATAAGGAACCTCTTGAGGAAAATTACATACTATCCTCTTTTGGCATGAGCATCCTTATAAGGAACCTCTCACCCTCAAGGCTTAGTTTCTTAAGCATCCTTATAAGGAACCTCTTAAGGAAAATCACATACTCTCCTCTCTTCGCATGAACATCCTTATAAGGAACCTCTCACCCTCAAGGCATCACAAACTCAAGCATCCTTATAAGGAACCTCTTGAGGGAAATCACATACTCTCCTCTCTTGGCATGAGCATCCTTATAAGGAACCTCTCACCCTCAAGGCATCACAAACAACCCAACCAAGCATACCGTTCCAATATTTATATCATTTTACACGCATCTCTCCAAAATCCCCAAGATATATTATGTAACAATATCCCAACCAACAAGGAAAATACATGAGATCACAATAACATCATTTTTCTACCCCACACAAACAACTATGGTTTTCGAAGTTCATAATAAAGAAGCATTTAAGAAGAAATACATCACTCTCCCAAAAACTAGGGTTTTAAAGCTAGAAAAGAGATTTAATGGGTATTAAACCCTAACAATGTAATCTTTGCAAAAAGCCTAAGAGATGATGATTCTATAGCATATATATACCATTGATAGCAAAAACATACATATATAAATACCCTAGACTCAATGTAAGTGAGTGAGAGAAAACCCCTACCTTGATGTTCTTGGAAAAATTAGGGCTTTGATCTTGAATCAACCCTTCAATCTCTTGTTTTCTCTCTTTCTCTCTTCCTCTCTTATGTTTTCTAGGGTTTGGAGTGGTGTAATGAAGGCTAAGGAGGTGACAAAATGTATTTATAGTGGAGGAAATGGAGAAAGACCCGCAGTCGGATCGGGCTGGCTTTATCGGGCGTACCGGTACGGTTTAGCTACTGGAGTTCGGCGTACCGGTACGGTTTGACTGCCAGATTTTTGTTTCAACTTCCAATGCAGTTTTGACCCATTTAGAGGTCGAATTAGAAAATATTCATGAGACATACTTTTGTAGCCCTAGATGTCTACTATCTACTGTAAAAATTTCAGATCAATTGGACTTAAAGATAAAAATTTATGGCCAAAACACTAAGTAGTGTTCAATACCCATTTTTACCCAAATTCTCGCTAAAGTGTATTTTAACTCCGAGACACTTCCTAACTTCCAATACATCCATATTACCACTCCCAATGTTTTTCGACCTTCCGGATTCAATGGAATCATTATTTTGACCTACAAACTTTTAGAAACTTGTCTAATCACCCTTTCCAAGTTTAAACATCTTCGACACGTAACTTCCCAATCAAATTGTCTCCATAGCATTTATTCCTACGGTTTATTCTTATGTCACTACATATATCTACATATTTACACTTTTTATTTACTATATATATATATATCTCTATAAATATATAAAAGAAAATTCGGGGTGTTACAATATTGTCCTCTTTTGGCATGAGCATCCTTATAAGGAACCTCTCACCCTCAAGGCTTGGTTACTCAAGCATCCTTATAAGGAACCTCTTGAGGAAAATTACATACTATCCTCTTTTGGCATGAGCATCCTTATAAGGAACCTCTCACCCTCAAGGCTTAGTTTCTTAAGCATCCTTATAAGGAACCTCTTAAGGAAAATCACATACTCTCCTCTCTTGGCATGAACATCCTTATAAGGAACCTCTCACCCTCAAGGCATCACAAACTCAAGCATCCTTATAAGGAACCTCTTGAGGGAAATCACATACTCTCCTCTCTTGGCATGAGCATCCTTATAAGGAACCTCTCACCCTCAAGGTATCACAAACAACCCAACCAAGCATACCGTTCCAATATTTATATCATTTTACACGCATCTCTCCAAAATCCCCAAGATATATTATGTAACAATTCCCCAACCAACAAGGAAAATACATGAGATCACAATAACATCATTTTTCTACCCCACACAAACAACTATGGTTTTCGAAGTTCATAATAAAGAAGCATTTAAGAAGAAATACATCACTCTCCCAAAAACTAGGGTTTTAAAGCTAGAAAAGAGATTTAATGGGTATTAAACCCTAACAATGTAATCTTTGCAAAAAGCCTAAGAGATGATGATTCTATAGCATATATATACCATTGATAGCAAAAACATACATATATAAATACCCTAGACTCAATGTAAGTGAGTGAGAGAAAACCCCTACCTTGATGTTCTTGGAAAAATTAGGGCTTTGATCTTGAATCAACCCTTCAATCTCTTGTTTTCTCTCTTTCTCTCTTCCTCTCTTATGTTTTCTAGGGTTTGGAGTGGTGTAATGAAGGCTAAGGAGGTGAAAAAATGTATTTATAGTGGAGGAAATGGAGAAAGACCCGCAGTCGGATCGGGCTGGCTTTATCGGGCGTACCGGTACGGTTTAGCTACTGGAGTTCGGCGTACCGGTACGGTTTGACTGCCAGATTTTTGTTTCAACTTCCAATGCAGTTTTGACCCATTTAGAGGTCGAATTGGAAAATGTTCATGAGACATACTTTTGTAGCCCTAGATGTCTACTATCTACTGTAAAAATTTCAGATCAATTGGACTTAAAGATAAAAATTTATGGCCAAAACACTAAGTAGTGTTCAATACCCATTTTTACCCAAATTCTCGCTAAAGTGTATTTTAACTCCGAGACACTTCCTAACTTCCAATACATCCATATTACCACTCCCAATGTTTTTCGACCTTCCGGATTCAATGGAATCATTATTTTGACCTACAAACTTTTAGAAACTTGTCTAATCACCCTTTCCAAGTTTAAACATCTTCGACACGTAACTTCCCAATCAAATTGTCTCCATAGCATTTATTCCTACGGTTTATTCTTATGTCACTACATATATCTACATATTTACACTTTTTATTTACTATATATATATATATCTCTATAAATATATAAAAGAAAATTCGGGGTGTTACAATATTGTCCTCTTTTGGCATGAGCATCCTTATAAGGAACCTCTCACCCTCAAGGCTTGGTTACTCAAGCATCCTTATAAGGAACCTCTTGAGGAAAATTACATACTATCCTCTTTTGGCATGAGCATCCTTATAAGGAACCTCTCACCCTCAAGGCTTAGTTTCTTAAGCATCCTTATAAGGAACCTCTTAAGGAAAATCACATACTCTCCTCTCTTGGCATGAACATCCTTATAAGGAACCTCTCACCCTCAAGGCATCACAAACTCAAGCATCCTTATAAGGAACCTCTTGAGGGAAATCACATACTCTCCTCTCTTGGCATGAGCATCCTTATAAGGAACCTCTCACCCTCAAGGCATCACAAACAACCCAACCAAGCATACCGTTCCAATATTTATATCATTTTACACGCATCTCTCCAAAATCCCCAAGATATATTATGTAACAATTCCCCAACCAACAAGGAAAATACATGAGATCACAATAACATCATTTTTCTACCCCACACAAACAACTATGGTTTTCGAAGTTCATAATAAAGAAGCATTTAAGAAGAAATACATCACTCTCCCAAAAACTAGGGTTTTAAAGCTAGAAAAGAGATTTAATGGGTATTAAACCCTAACAATGTAATCTTTGCAAAAAGCCTAAGAGATGATGATTCTATAGCATATATATATCATTGATAGCAAAAACATACATATATAAATACCCTAGACTCAATGTAAGTGAGTGAGAGAAAACCCCTACCTTGATGTTCTTGGAAAAATTAGG
Source organism: Ilex aquifolium (assembly GCA_951799425.1). Classification (NCBI taxonomy): domain Eukaryota; kingdom Viridiplantae; phylum Streptophyta; class Magnoliopsida; order Aquifoliales; family Aquifoliaceae; genus Ilex; species Ilex aquifolium. The sequence continues at coordinate 2,015,435 of OX637402.1, read as the reverse complement.
GCTTTGATCTTGAATCAACCCTTCAATCTCTTGTTTTCTCTCTTTCTCTCTTCCTCTCTTATGTTTTCTAGGGTTTGGAGTTGTGTAATGAAGGCTAAGGAGGTGAAAAAATGTATTTATAGTGGAGGAAATGGAGAAAGACCCGCAGTCGGATCGGGCTGGCTTTATCGGGCGTACCGGTACGGTTTAGCTACTGGAGTTCGGCGTACCGGTACGGTTTGACTGCCAGATTTTTGTTTCAACTTCCAATGCAGTTTTGACCCATTTAGAGGTCGAATTGGAAAATGTTCTGAGACATACTTTTGTAGCCCTAGATGTCTACTATCTACTGTAAAAATTTCAGATCAATTGGACTTAAAGATAAAAATTTATGGCCAAAACACTAAGTAGTGTTCAATACCCATTTTTACCCAAATTCTCGCTAAAGTGTATTTTAACTCCGAGACACTTCCTAACTTCCAATACATCCATATTACCACTCCCAATGTTTTTCGACCTTCCGGATTCAATGGAATCATTATTTTGACCTACAAACTTTTAGAAACTTGTCTAATCACCCTTTCCAAGTTTAAACATCTTCGACACGTAACTTCCCAATCAAATTGTCTCCATAGCATTTATTCCTACGGTTTATTCTTATGTCACTACATATATCTACATATTTACACTTTTTATTTACTATATATATATATATATCTCTATAAATATATAAAAGAAAATTCGGGGTGTTACAATATTGTCCTCTTTTGGCATGAGCATCCTTATAAGGAACCTCTCACCCTCAAGGCTTGGTTACTCAAGCATCCTTATAAGGAACCTCTTGAGGAAAATTACATACTATCCTCTTTTGGCATGAGCATCCTTATAAGGAACCTCTCACCCTCAAGGCTTAGTTTCTTAAGCATCCTTATAAGGAACCTCTTAAGGAAAATCACATACTCTCCTCTCTTGGCATGAACATCCTTATAAGGAACCTCTCACCCTCAAGGCATCACAAACTCAAGCATCCTTATAAGGAACCTCTTGAGGGAAATCACATACTCTCCTCTCTTGACATGAGCATCCTTATAAGGAACCTCTCACCCTCAAGGCATCACAAACAACCCAACCAAGCATACCGTTCCAATATTTATATCATTTTACACGCATCTCTCCAAAATCCCCAAGATATATTATGTAACAATTCCCCAACCAACAAGGAAAATACATGAGATCACAATAACATCATTTTTCTACCCCACACAAACAACTATGGTTTTCGAAGTTCATAATAAAGAAGCATTTAAAAAGAAATACATCACTCTCCCAAAAACTAGGGTTTTAAAGCTAGAAAAGAGATTTAATGGGTATTAAACCCTAACAATGTAATCTTTGCAAAAAGCCTAAGAGATGATGATTCTATAGCATATATATATCATTGATAGCAAAAACATACATATATAAATACCCTAGACTCAATGTAAGTGAGTGAGAGAAAACCCCTACCTTGATGTTCTTGGAAAAATTAGGGCTTTGATCTTGAATCAACCCTTCAATCTCTTGTTTTCTCTCTTTCTCTCTTCCTCTCTTATGTTTTCTAGGGTTTGGAGTGGTGTAATGAAGGCTAAGGAGGTGAAAAAATGTATTTATAGTGGAGGAAATGGAGAAAGACCCGCAGTCGGATCGGGCTGGCTTTATCGGGCGTACCGGTACGGTTTAGCTACTGGAGTTCGGCGTACCGGTACGGTTTGACTGCCAGATTTTTGTTTCAACTTCCAATGCAGTTTTGACCCATTTAGAGGTCGAATTGGAAAATGTTCATGAGACATACTTTTGTAGCCCTAGATGTCTACTATCTACTGTAAAAATTTCAGATCAATTGGACTTAAAGATAAAAATTTATGGCCAAAACACTAAGTAGTGTTCAATACCCATTTTTACCCAAATTCTCGCTAAAGTGTATTTTAACTCCGAGACACTTCCTAACTTCCAATACATCCATATTACCACTCCCAATGTTTTTCGACCTTCCGGATTCAATGGAATCATTATTTTGACCTACAAACTTTTAGAAACTTGTCTAATCACCCTTTCCAAGTTTAAACATCTTCGACACGTAACTTCCCAATCAAATTGTCTCCATAGCATTTATTCCTACGGTTTATTCTTATGTCACTACATATATCTACATATTTACACTTTTTATTTACTATATATATATATATCTCTATAAATATATAAAAGAAAATTCGGGGTGTTACAATATTGTCCTCTTTTGGCATGAGCATCCTTATAAGGAACCTCTCACCCTCAAGGCTTGGTTACTCAAGCATCCTTATAAGGAACCTCTTGAGGAAAATTACATACTATCCTCTTTTGGCATGAGCATCCTTATAAGGAACCTCTCACCCTCAAGGCTTAGTTTCTTAAGCATCCTTATAAGGAACTTCTTAAGGAAAATCACATACTCTCCTCTCTTGGCATGAACATCCTTATAAGGAACCTCTCACCCTCAAGGCATCACAAACTCAAGCATCCTTATAAGGAACCTCTTGAGGGAAATCACATACTCTCCTCTCTTGGCATGAGCATCCTTATAAGGAACCTCTCACCCTCAAGGCATCACAAACAACCCAACCAAGCATACCGTTCCAATATTTATATCATTTTACACGCATCTCTCCAAAATCCCCAAGATATATTATGTAACAATTCCCCAACCAACAAGGAAAATACATGAGATCACAATAACATCATTTTTCTACCCCACACAAACAACTATGGTTTTCGAAGTTCATAATAAAGAAGCATTTAAGAAGAAATACATCACTCTCCCAAAAACTAGGGTTTTAAAGCTAGAAAAGAGATTTAATGGGTATTAAACCCTAACAATGTAATCTTTGCAAAAAGCCTAAGAGATGATGATTCTATAGCATATATATACCATTGATAGCAAAAACATACATATATAAATACCCTAGACTCAATGTAAGTGAGTGAGAGAAAACCCCTACCTTGATGTTCTTGGAAAAATTAGGGCTTTGATCTTGAATCAACCCTTCAATCTCTTGTTTTCTCTCTTTCTCTCTTCCTCTCTTATGTTTTCTAGGGTTTGGAGTGGTGTAATGAAGGCTAAGGAGGTGAAAAAATGTATTTATAGTGGAGGAAATGGAGAAAGACCCGCAGTCGGATCGGGCTGGCTTTATCGGGCGTACCGGTACGGTTTAGCTACTGGAGTTCGGCGTACCGGTACGGTTTGACTGCCAGATTTTTGTTTCAACTTCCAATGCAGTTTTGACCCATTTAGAGGTCGAATTGGAAAATGTTCATGAGACATACTTTTGTAGCCCTAGATGTCTACTATCTACTGTAAAAATTTCAGATCAATTGGACTTAAAGATAAAAAGTTATGGCCAAAACACTAAGTAGTGTTCAATACCCATTTTTACCCAAATTCTCGCTAAAGTGTATTTTAACTCCGAGACACTTCCTAACTTCCAATACATCCATATTACCACTCCCAATGTTTTTCGACCTTCCGGATTCAATGGAATCATTATTTTGACCTACAAACTTTTAGAAACTTGTCTAATCACCCTTTACAAGTTTAAACATCTTCGACACGTAACTTCCCAATCAAATTGTCTCCATAGCATTTATTCCTAGGGTTTATTCTTATGTCACTACATATATCTACATATTTACACTTTTTATTTACTATATATATATATATCTATAAATATATAAAAGAAAATTCGGGGTGTTACAATATTGTCCTCTTTTGGCATGAGCATCCTTATAAGGAACCTCTCACCCTCAAGGCTTGGTTACTCAAGCATCCTTATAAGGAACCTCTTGAGGAAAATTACATACTATCCTCTTTTGGCATGAGCATCCTTATAAGGAACCTGTCACCCTCAAGGCTTAGTTTCTTAAGCATCCTTATAAGGAACTTCTTAAGGAAAATCACATACTCTCCTCTCTTGGCATGAACATCCTTATAAGGAACCTCTCACCCTCAAGGCATCACAAACTCAAGCATCCTTATAAGGAACCTCTTGAGGGAAATCACATACTCTCCTCTCTTGGCATGAGCATCCTTATAAGGAACCTCTCACCCTCAAGGCATCACAAACAACCCAACCAAGCATACCGTTCCAATATTTATATCATTTTACACGCATCTCTCCAAAATCCCCAAGATATATTATGTAACAATTCCCCAACCAACAAGGAAAATACAAGAGATCACAATAACATCATTTTTCTACCCCACACAAACAACTATGGTTTTCGAAGTTCATAATAAAGAAGCATTTAAGAAGAAATACATCACTCTCCCAAAAACTAGGGTTTTAAAGCTAGAAAAGAGATTTAATGGGTATTAAACCCTAACAATGTAATCTTTGCAAAAAGCCTAAGAGATGATGATTCTATAGCATATATATATCATTGATAGCAAAAACATACATATATAAATACCCTAGACTCAATGTAAGTGAGTGAGAGAAAACCCCTACCTTGATGTTCTTGGAAAAATTAGGGCTTTGATCTTGAATCAACCCTTCAATCTCTTGTTTTCTCTTGATCTTGTGTTTCTCTCTTTCTCTCTTCCTCTCTTATGTTTTCTAGGGTTTGGAGTGGTGTAATGAAGGCTAAGGAGGTGACAAAATGTATTTATAGTGGAGGAAATGGAGAAAGACCCGCAGTCGGATCGGGCTGGCTTTATCGGGCGTACCGGTACGGTTTAGCTACTGGAGTTCGGCGTACCGGTACGGTTTGACTGCCAGATTTTTGTTTCAACTTCCAATGCAGTTTTGACCCATTTAGAGGTCGAATTAGAAAATGTTCATGAGACATACTTTTGTAGCCCTAGATGTCTACTATCTACTGTAAAAATTTCAGATCAATTGGACTTAAAGATAAAAAGTTATGGCCAAAACACTAAGTAGTGTTCAATACCCATTTTTACCCAAATTCTCGCTAAAGTGTATTTTAACTCCGAGACACTTCCTAACTTCCAATACATCCATATTACCACTCCCAATGTTTTTCGACCTTCCGGATTCAATGGAATCATTATTTTGACCTACAAACTTTTAGAAACTTGTCTAATCACCCTTTACAAGTTTAAACATCTTCGACACGTAACTTCCCAATCAAATTGTCTCCATAGCATTTATTCCTAGGGTTTATTCTTATGTCACTACATATATCTACATATTTACACTTTTTATTTACTATATATATATATATCTATAAATATATAAAAGAAAATTCGGGGTGTTACAATATTGTCCTCTTTTGGCATGAGCATCCTTATAAGGAACCTCTCACCCTCAAGGCTTGGTTACTCAAGCATCCTTATAAGGAACCTCTTGAGGAAAATTACATACTATCCTCTTTTGGCATGAGCATCCTTATAAGGAACCTGTCACCCTCAAGGCTTAGTTTCTTAAGCATCCTTATAAGGAACTTCTTAAGGAAAATCACATACTCTCCTCTCTTGGCATGAACATCCTTATAAGGAACCTCTCACCCTCAAGGCATCACAAACTCAAGCATCCTTATAAGGAACCTCTTGAGGGAAATCACATACTCTCCTCTCTTGGCATGAGCATCCTTATAAGGAACCTCTCACCCTCAAGGCATCACAAACAACCCAACCAAGCATACCGTTCCAATATTTATATCATTTTACACGCATCTCTCCAAAATCCCCAAGATATATTATGTAACAATTCCCCAACCAACAAGGAAAATACAAGAGATCACAATAACATCATTTTTCTACCCCACACAAACAACTATGGTTTTCGAAGTTCATAATAAAGAAGCATTTAAGAAGAAATACATCACTCTCCCAAAAACTAGGGTTTTAAAGCTAGAAAAGAGATTTAATGGGTATTAAACCCTAACAATGTAATCTTTGCAAAAAGCCTAAGAGATGATGATTCTATAGCATATATATATCATTGATAGCAAAAACATACATATATAAATACCCTAGACTCAATGTAAGTGAGTGAGAGAAAACCCCTACCTTGATGTTCTTGGAAAAATTAGGGCTTTGATCTTGAATCAACCCTTCAATCTCTTGTTTTCTCTTGATCTTGTGTTTCTCTCTTTCTCTCTTCCTCTCTTATGTTTTCTAGGGTTTGGAGTGGTGTAATGAAGGCTAAGGAGGTGACAAAATGTATTTATAGTGGAGGAAATGGAGAAAGACCCGCAGTCGGATCGGGCTGGCTTTATCGGGCGTACCGGTACGGTTTAGCTACTGGAGTTCGGCGTACCGGTACGGTTTGACTGCCAGATTTTTGTTTCAACTTCCAATGCAGTTTTGACCCATTTAGAGGTCGAATTAGAAAATGTTCATGAGACATACTTTTGTAGCCCTAGATGTCTACTATCTACTGTAAAAATTTCAGATCAATTGGACTTAAAGATAAAAATTTATGGCCAAAACACTAAGTAGTGTTCAATACCCATTTTTCCCCAAATTCTCGCTAAAGTGTATTTTAACTCCGAGACACTTCCTAACTTCCAATACATCCATATTACCACTCCCAATGTTTTTCGACCTTCCGGATTCAATGGAATCATTATTTTGACCTACAAACTTTTAGAAACTTGTCTAATCACCCTTTCCAAGTTTAAACATCTTCGACACGTAACTTCCCAATCAAATTGTCTCCATAGCATTTATTCCTACGGTTTATTCTTATGTCACTACATATATCTACATATTTACACTTTTTATTTACTATATATATATATATCTCTATAAATATATAAAAGAAAATTCGGGGTGTTACAATATTGTCCTCTTTTGGCATGAGCATCCTTATAAGGAACCTCTCACCCTCAAGGCTTGGTTACTCAAGCATCCTTATAAGGAACCTCTTGAGGAAAATTACATACTATCCTCTTTTGGCATGAGCATCCTTATAAGGAACCTCTCACCCTCAAGGCTTAGTTTCTTAAGCATCCTTATAAGGAACTTCTTAAGGAAAATCACATACTCTCCTCTCTTGGCATGAACATCCTTATAAGGAACCTCTCACCCTCAAGGCATCACAAACTCAAGCATCCTTATAAGGAACCTCTTGAGGGAAATCACATACTCTCCTCTCTTGGCATGAGCATCCTTATAAGGAACCTCTCACCCTCAAGGCATCACAAAAAACCCAACCAAGCATACCGTTCCAATATTTATATCATTTTACACGCATCTCTCCAAAATCCCCAAGATATATTATGTAACAATTCCCCAACCAACAAGGAAAATACATGAGATCACAATAACATCATTTTTCTACCCCACACAAACAACTATGGTTTTCGAAGTTCATAATAAAGAAGCATTTAAAAAGAAATACATCACTCTCCCAAAAACTAGGGTTTTAAAGCTAGAAAAGAGATTTAATGGGTATTAAACCCTAACAATGTAATCTTTGCAAAAAGCCTAAGAGATGATGATTCTATAGCATATATATACCATTGATAGCAAAAACATACATATATAAATACCCTAGACTCAATGTAAGTGAGTGAGAGAAAACCCCTACCTTGATGTTCTTGGAAAAATTAGGGCTTTGATCTTGAATCAACCCTTCAATCTCTTGTGTTTCTCTCTTTCTCTCTTCCTCTCTTATGTTTTCTAGGGTTTGGAGTGGTGTAATGAAGGCTAAGGAGGTGAAAAAATGTATTTATAGTGGAGGAAATGGAGAAAGACCCGCAGTCGGATCGGGCTGGCTTTATCGGGCGTACCGGTACGGTTTAGCTACTGGAGTTCGGCGTACCGGTACGGTTTGACTGCCAGATTTTTGTTTCAACTTCCAATGCAGTTTTGACTCATTTAGAGGTCGAATTGGAAAATGTTCATGAGACATACTTTTGTAGCCCTAGATGTCTACTATCTACTGTAAAAATTTCAGATCAATTGGACTTAAAGATAAAAAGTTATGGCCAAAACACTAAGTAGTGTTCAATACCCATTTTTACCCAAATTCTCGCTAAAGTGTATTTTAACTCCGAGACACTTCCTAACTTCCAATACATCCATATTACCACTCCCAATGTTTGTCGACCTTCCGGATTCAATGGAATCATTATTTTGACCTACAAACTTTTAGAAACTTGTCTAATCACCCTTTCCAAGTTTAAACATCTTCGACACGTAACTTCCCAATCAAATTGTCTCCATAGCATTTATTCCTACGGTTTATTCTTATGTCACTACATATATCTACATATTTACACTTTTTATTTACTATATATATATATATCTCTATAAATATATAAAAGAAAATTCGGGGTGTTACAATATTGTCCTCTTTTGGCATGAGCATCCTTATAAGGAACCTCTCACCCTCAAGGCTTGGTTACTCAAGCATCCTTATAAGGAACCTCTTGAGGAAAATTACATACTATCCTCTTTTGGCATGAGCATCCTTATAAGGAACCTCTCACCCTCAAGGCTTAGTTTCTTAAGCATCCTTATAAGGAACTTCTTAAGGAAAATCACATACTCTCCTCTCTTGGCATGAACATCCTTATAAGGAACCTCTCACCCTCAAGGCATCACAAACTCAAGCATCCTTATAAGGAACCTCTTGAGGGAAATCACATACTCTCCTCTCTTGGCATGAGCATCCTTATAAGGAACCTCTCACCCTCAAGGCATCACAAAAAACCCAACCAAGCATACCGTTCCAATATTTATATCATTTTACACGCATCTCTCCAAAATCCCCAAGATATATTATGTAACAATTCCCCAACCAACAAGGAAAATACATGAGATCACAATAACATCATTTTTCTACCCCACACAAACAACTATGGTTTTCGAAGTTCATAATAAAGAAGCATTTAAAAAGAAATACATCACTCTCCCAAAAACTAGGGTTTTAAAGCTAGAAAAGAGATTTAATGGGTATTAAACCCTAACAATGTAATCTTTGCAAAAAGCCTAAGAGATGATGATTCTATAGCATATATATACCATTGATAGCAAAAACATACATATATAAATACCCTAGACTCAATGTAAGTGAGTGAGAGAAAACCCCTACCTTGATGTTCTTGGAAAAATTAGGGCTTTGATCTTGAATCAACCCTTCAATCTCTTGTGTTTCTCTCTTTCTCTCTTCCTCTCTTATGTTTTCTAGGGTTTGGAGTGGTGTAATGAAGGCTAAGGAGGTGAAAAAATGTATTTATAGTGGAGGAAATGGAGAAAGACCCGCAGTCGGATCGGGCTGGCTTTATCGGGCGTACCGGTACGGTTTAGCTACTGGAGTTCGGCGTACCGGTACGGTTTGACTGCCAGATTTTTGTTTCAACTTCCAATGCAGTTTTGACCCATTTAGAGGTCGAATTAGAAAATGTTCATGAGACATACTTTTGTAGCCCTAGATGTCTACTATCTACTGTAAAAATTTCAGATCAATTGGACTTAAAGATAAAAATTTATGGCCAAAACACTAAGTAGTGTTCAATACCCATTTTTCCCCAAATTCTCGCTAAAGTGTATTTTAACTCCGAGACACTTCCTAACTTCCAATACATCCATATTACCACTCCCAATGTTTTTCGACCTTCCGGATTCAATGGAATCATTATTTTGACCTACAAACTTTTAGAAACTTGTCTAATCACCCTTTCCAAGTTTAAACATCTTCGACACGTAACTTCCCAATCAAATTGTCTCCATAGCATTTATTCCTACGGTTTATTCTTATGTCACTACATATATCTACATATTTACACTTTTTATTTACTATATATATATATATCTCTATAAATATATAAAAGAAAATTCGGGGTGTTACAATATTGTCCTCTTTTGGCATGAGCATCCTTATAAGGAACCTCTCACCCTCAAGGCTTGGTTACTCAAGCATCCTTATAAGGAACCTCTTGAGGAAAATTACATACTATCCTCTTTTGGCATGAGCATCCTTATAAGGAACCTCTCACCCTCAAGGCTTAGTTTCTTAAGCATCCTTATAAGGAACTTCTTAAGGAAAATCACATACTCTCCTCTCTTGGCATGAACATCCTTATAAGGAACCTCTCACCCTCAAGGCATCACAAACTCAAGCATCCTTATAAGGAACCTCTTGAGGGAAATCACATACTCTCCTCTCTTGGCATGAGCATCCTTATAAGGAACCTCTCACCCTCAAGGCATCACAAACAACCCAACCAAGCATACCGTTCCAATATTTATATCATTTTACACGCATCTCTCCAAAATCCCCAAGATATATTATGTAACAATTCCCCAACCAACAAGGAAAATACATGAGATCACAATAACATCATTTTTCTACCCCACACAAACAACTATGGTTTTCGAAGTTCATAATAAAGAAGCATTTAAGAAGAAATACATCACTCTCCCAAAAACTAGGGTTTTAAAGCTAGAAAAGAGATTTAATGGGTATTAAACCCTAACAATGTAATCTTTGCAAAAAGCCTAAGAGATGATGATTCTATAGCATATATATACCATTGATAGCAAAAACATACATATATAAATACCCTAGACTCAATGTAAGTGAGTGAGAGAAAACCCCTACCTTGATGTTCTTGGAAAAATTAGGGCTTTGATCTTGAATCAACCCTTCAATCTCTTGTTTTCTCTCTTTCTCTCTTCCTCTCTTATGTTTTCTAGGGTTTGGAGTGGTGTAATGAAGGCTAAGGAGGTGAAAAAATGTATTTATAGTGGAGGAAATGGAGAAAGACCCGCAGTCGGATCGGGCTGGCTTTATCGGGCGTACCGGTACGGTTTAGCTACTGGAGTTCGGCGTACCGGTACGGTTTGACTGCCAGATTTTTGTTTCAACTTCCAATGCAGTTTTGACTCATTTAGAGGTCGAATTGGAAAATGTTCATGAGACATACTTTTGTAGCCCTAGATGTCTACTATCTACTGTAAAAATTTCAGATCAATTGGACTTAAAGATAAAAAGTTATGGCCAAAACACTAAGTAGTGTTCAATACCCATTTTTACCCAAATTCTCGCTAAAGTGTATTTTAACTCCGAGACACTTCCTAACTTCCAATACATCCATATTACCACTCCCAATGTTTGTCGACCTTCCGGATTCAATGGAATCATTATTTTGACCTACAAACTTTTAGAAACTTGTCTAATCACCCTTTCCAAGTTTAAACATCTTCGACACGTAACTTCCCAATCAAATTGTCTCCATAGCATTTATTCCTACGGTTTATTCTTATGTCACTACATATATCTACATATTTACACTTTTTATTTACTATATATATATATATCTCTATAAATATATAAAAGAAAATTCGGGGTGTTACAATATTGTCCTCTTTTGGCATGAGCATCCTTATAAGGAACCTCTCACCCTCAAGGCTTGGTTACTCAAGCATCCTTATAAGGAACCTCTTGAGGAAAATTACATACTATCCTCTTTTGGCATGAGCATCCTTATAAGGAACCTCTCACCCTCAAGGCTTAGTTTCTTAAGCATCCTTATAAGGAACTTCTTAAGGAAAATCACATACTCTCCTCTCTTGGCATGAACATCCTTATAAGGAACCTCTCACCCTCAAGGCATCACAAACTCAAGCATCCTTATAAGGAACCTCTTGAGGGAAATCACATACTCTCCTCTCTTGGCATGAGCATCCTTATAAGGAACCTCTCACCCTCAAGGCATCACAAAAAACCCAACCAAGCATACCGTTCCAATATTTATATCATTTTACACGCATCTCTCCAAAATCCCCAAGATATATTATGTAACAATTCCCCAACCAACAAGGAAAATACATGAGATCACAATAACATCATTTTTCTACCCCACACAAACAACTATGGTTTTCGAAGTTCATAATAAAGAAGCATTTAAAAAGAAATACATCACTCTCCCAAAAACTAGGGTTTTAAAGCTAGAAAAGAGATTTAATGGGTATTAAACCCTAACAATGTAATCTTTGCAAAAAGCCTAAGAGATGATGATTCTATAGCATATATATACCATTGATAGCAAAAACATACATATATAAATACCCTAGACTCAATGTAAGTGAGTGAGAGAAAACCCCTACCTTGATGTTCTTGGAAAAATTAGGGCTTTGATCTTGAATCAACCCTTCAATCTCTTGTGTTTCTCTCTTTCTCTCTTCCTCTCTTATGTTTTCTAGGGTTTGGAGTGGTGTAATGAAGGCTAAGGAGGTGAAAAAATGTATTTATAGTGGAGGAAATGGAGAAAGACCCGCAGTCGGATCGGGCTGGCTTTATCGGGCGTACCGGTACGGTTTAGCTACTGGAGTTCGGCGTACCGGTACGGTTTGACTGCCAGATTTTTGTTTCAACTTCCAATGCAGTTTTGACTCATTTAGAGGTCGAATTGGAAAATGTTCATGAGACATACTTTTGTAGCCCTAGATGTCTACTATCTACTGTAAAAATTTCAGATCAATTGGACTTAAAGATAAAAAGTTATGGCCAAAACACTAAGTAGTGTTCAATACCCATTTTTACCCAAATTCTCGCTAAAGTGTATTTTAACTCCGAGACACTTCCTAACTTCCAATACATCCATATTACCACTCCCAATGTTTGTCGACCTTCCGGATTCAATGGAATCATTATTTTGACCTACAAACTTTTAGAAACTTGTCTAATCACCCTTTCCAAGTTTAAACATCTTCGACACGTAACTTCCCAATCAAATTGTCTCCATAGCATTTATTCCTACGGTTTATTCTTATGTCACTACATATATCTACATATTTACACTTTTTATTTACTATATATATATATATCTCTATAAATATATAAAAGAAAATTCGGGGTGTTACAATATTGTCCTCTTTTGGCATGAGCATCCTTATAAGGAACCTCTCACCCTCAAGGCTTGGTTACTCAAGCATCCTTATAAGGAACCTCTTGAGGAAAATTACATACTATCCTCTTTTGGCATGAGCATCCTTATAAGGAACCTCTCACCCTCAAGGCTTAGTTTCTTAAGCATCCTTATAAGGAACTTCTTAAGGAAAATCACATACTCTCCTCTCTTGGCATGAACATCCTTATAAGGAACCTCTCACCCTCAAGGCATCACAAACTCAAGCATCCTTATAAGGAACCTCTTGAGGGAAATCACATACTCTCCTCTCTTGGCATGAGCATCCTTATAAGGAACCTCTCACCCTCAAGGCATCACAAAAAACCCAACCAAGCATACCGTTCCAATATTTATATCATTTTACACGCATCTCTCCAAAATCCCCAAGATATATTATGTAACAATTCCCCAACCAACAAGGAAAATACATGAGATCACAATAACATCATTTTTCTACCCCACACAAACAACTATGGTTTTCGAAGTTCATAATAAAGAAGCATTTAAAAAGAAATACATCACTCTCCCAAAAACTAGGGTTTTAAAGCTAGAAAAGAGATTTAATGGGTATTAAACCCTAACAATGTAATCTTTGCAAAAAGCCTAAGAGATGATGATTCTATAGCATATATATACCATTGATAGCAAAAACATACATATATAAATACCCTAGACTCAATGTAAGTGAGTGAGAGAAAACCCCTACCTTGATGTTCTTGGAAAAATTAGGGCTTTGATCTTGAATCAACCCTTCAATCTCTTGTGTTTCTCTCTTTCTCTCTTCCTCTCTTATGTTTTCTAGGGTTTGGAGTGGTGTAATGAAGGCTAAGGAGGTGAAAAAATGTATTTATAGTGGAGGAAATGGAGAAAGACCCGCAGTCGGATCGGGCTGGCTTTATCGGGCGTACCGGTACGGTTTAGCTACTGGAGTTCGGCGTACCGGTACGGTTTGACTGCCAGATTTTTGTTTCAACTTCCAATGCAGTTTTGACTCATTTAGAGGTCGAATTGGAAAATGTTCATGAGACATACTTTTGTAGCCCTAGATGTCTACTATCTACTGTAAAAATTTCAGATCAATTGGACTTAAAGATAAAAAGTTATGGCCAAAACACTAAGTAGTGTTCAATACCCATATTTACCCAAATTCTCGCTAAAGTGTATTTTAACTCCGAGACACTTCCTAACTTCCAATACATCCATATTACCACTCCCAATGTTTTTCGACCTTCCGGATTCAATGGAATCATTATTTTGACCTACAAACTTTTAGAAACTTGTCTAATCACCATTTACAAGTTTAAACATCTTCGACACGTAACTTCCCAATCAAATTGTCTCCATAGCATTTATTCCTAGGGTTTATTCTTATGTCACTACATATATCTACATATTTACACTTTTTATTTACTATATATATATATCTCTATAAATATATAAAAGAAAATTCGGGGTGTTACAATATTGTCCTCTTTTGGCATGAGCATCCTTATAAGGAACCTCTCACCCTCAAGGCTTGGTTACTCAAGCATCCTTATAAGGAACCTCTTGAGGAAAATTACATACTATCCTCTTTTGGCATGAGCATCCTTATAAGGAACCTCTCACCCTCAAGGCTTAGTTTCTTAAGCATCCTTATAAGGAACTTCTTAAGGAAAATCACATACTCTCCTCTCTTGGCATGAACATCCTTATAAGGAACCTCTCACCCTCAAGGCATCACAAACTCAAGCATCCTTATAAGGAACCTCTTGAGGGAAATCACATACTCTCCTCTCTTGGCATGAGCATCCTTATAAGGAACCTCTCACCCTCAAGGCATCACAAAAAACCCAACCAAGCATACCGTTCCAATATTTATATCATTTTACACGCATCTCTCCAAAATCCCCAAGATATATTATGTAACAATTCCCCAACCAACAAGGAAAATACATGAGATCACAATAACATCATTTTTCTACCCCACACAAACAACTATGGTTTTCGAAGTTCATAATAAAGAAGCATTTAAAAAGAAATACATCACTCTCCCAAAAACTAGGGTTTTAAAGCTAGAAAAGAGATTTAATGGGTATTAAACCCTAACAATGTAATCTTTGCAAAAAGCCTAAGAGATGATGATTCTATAGCATATATATACCATTGATAGCAAAAACATACATATATAAATACCCTAGACTCAATGTAAGTGAGTGAGAGAAAACCCCTACCTTGATGTTCTTGGAAAAATTAGGGCTTTGATCTTGAATCAACCCTTCAATCTCTTGTGTTTCTCTCTTTCTCTCTTCCTCTCTTATGTTTTCTAGGGTTTGGAGTGGTGTAATGAAGGCTAAGGAGGTGAAAAAATGTATTTATAGTGGAGGAAATGGAGAAAGACCCGCAGTCGGATCGGGCTGGCTTTATCGGGCGTACCGGTACGGTTTAGCTACTGGAGTTCGGCGTACCGGTACGGTTTGACTGCCAGATTTTTGTTTCAACTTCCAATGCAGTTTTGACTCATTTAGAGGTCGAATTGGAAAATGTTCATGAGACATACTTTTGTAGCCCTAGATGTCTACTATCTACTGTAAAAATTTCAGATCAATTGGACTTAAAGATAAAAAGTTATGGCCAAAACACTAAGTAGTGTTCAATACCCATATTTACCCAAATTCTCGCTAAAGTGTATTTTAACTCCGAGACACTTCCTAACTTCCAATACATCCATATTACCACTCCCAATGTTTTTCGACCTTCCGGATTCAATGGAATCATTATTTTGACCTACAAACTTTTAGAAACTTGTCTAATCACCATTTACAAGTTTAAACATCTTCGACACGTAACTTCCCAATCAAATTGTCTCCATAGCATTTATTCCTAGGGTTTATTCTTATGTCACTACATATATCTACATATTTACACTTTTTATTTACTATATATATATATCTCTATAAATATATAAAAGAAAATTCGGGGTGTTACAATATTGTCCTCTTTTGGCATGAGCATCCTTATAAAAAACCTCTCACCCTCAAGGCTTGGTTACTCAAGCATCCTTATAAGGAACCTCTTGAGGAAAATTACATACTATCCTCTTTTGGCATGAGCATCCTTATAAGGAACCTCTCACCCTCAAGGCTTAGTTTCTTAAGCATCCTTATAAGGAACTTCTTAAGGAAAATCACATACTCTCCTCTCTTGGCATGAACATCCTTATAAGGAACCTCTCACCCTCAAGGCATCACAAACTCAAGCATCCTTATAAGGAACCTCTTGAGGGAAATCACATACTCTCCTCTCTTGGCATGAGCATCCTTATAAGGAACCTCTCACCCTCAAGGCATCACAAAAAACCCAACCAAGCATACCGTTCCAATATTTATATCATTTTACACGCATCTCTCCAAAATCCCCAAGATATATTATGTAACAATTCCCCAACCAACAAGGAAAATACATGAGATCACAATAACATCATTTTTCTACCCCACACAAACAACTATGGTTTTCGAAGTTCATAATAAAGAAGCATTTAAAAAGAAATACATCACTCTCCCAAAAACTAGGGTTTTAAAGTTAGAAAAGAGATTTAATGGGTATTAAACCCTAACAATGTAATCTTTGCAAAAAGCCTAAGAGATGATGATTCTATAGCATATATATACCATTGATAGCAAAAACATACATATATAAATACCCTAGACTCAATGTAAGTGAGTGAGAGAAAACCCCTACCTTGATGTTCTTGGAAAAATTAGGGCTTTGATCTTGAATCAACCCTTCAATCTCTTGTTTTCTCTTGATCTTGTGTTTCTCTCTTTCTCTCTTCCTCTCTTATGTTTTCTAGGGTTTGGAGTGGTGTAATGAAGGCTAAGGAGGTGAAAAAATGTATTTATAGTGGAGGAAATGGAGAAAGACCCGCAGTCGGATCGGGCTGGCTTTATCGGGCGTACCGGTACGGTTTAGCTACTGGAGTTCAGCGTACCGGTACGGTTGACTGCCAGATTTTTGTTTCAACTTCCAATGCAGTTTTGACCCATTTAGAGGTCGAATTGGAAAATGTTCATGAGACATACTTTTGTAGCCCTAGATGTCTACTATCTACTGTAAAAATTTCAGATCAATTGGACTTAAAGATAAAAAGTTATGGCCAAAACACTAAGTAGTGTTCAATACCCATTTTTACCCAAATTCTCGCTAAAGTGTATTTTAACTCCGAGACACTTCCTAACTTCCAATACATCCATATTACCACTCCCAATATTTTTCGACCTTCCGGATTCAATGGAATCATTATTTTGACCTACAAACTTTTAGAAACTTGTCTAATCACCCTTTCCAAGTTTAAACATCTTCGACACGTAACTTCTCAATCAAATTGTCTCCATAGCATTTATTCCTACGGTTTATTCTTATGTCACTACATATATCTACATATTTACACTTTTTATTTACTATATATATATATATCTCTATAAATATATAAAAGAAAATTCGGGGTGTTACAATATTGTCCTCTTTTGGCATGAGCATCCTTATAAGGAACCTCTCACCCTCAAGGCTTGGTTACTCAAGCATCCTTATAAGGAACCTCTTGAGGAAAATTACATACTATCCTCTTTTGGCATGAGCATCCTTATAAGGAACCTCTCACCCTCAAGGCTTAGTTTCTTAAGCATCCTTATAAGGAACCTCTTAAGGAAAATCACATACTCTCCTCTCTTGGCATGAACATCCTTATAAGGAACCTCTCACCCTCAAGGCATCACAAACTCAAGCATCCTTATAAGGAACCTCTTGAGGGAAATCACATCCTCTCCTCTCTTGGCATGAGCATCCTTATAAGGAACCTCTCACCCTCAAGGCATCACAAACAACCCAACCAAGCATACCGTTCCAATATTTATATCATTTTACACGCATCTCTCCAAAATCCCCAAGATATATTATGTAACAATTCCCCAACCAACAAGGAAAATACATGAGATCACAATAACATCATTTTTCTACCCCACACAAACAACTATGGTTTTCGAAGTTCATAATAAAGAAGCATTTAAGAAGAAATACATCACTCTCCCAAAAACTAGGGTTTTAAAGCTAGAAAAGAGATTTAATGGGTATTAAACCCTAACAATGTAATCTTTGCAAAAAGCCTAAGAGATGATGATTCTATAGCATATATATACCATTGATAGCAAAAACATACATATATAAATACCCTAGACTCAATGTAAGTGAGTGAGAGAAAACCTCTACCTTGATGTTCTTGGAAAAATTAGGGCTTTGATCTTGAATCAACCCTTCAATCTCTTGTTTTCTCTCTTTCTCTCTTCCTCTCTTATGTTTTCTAGGGTTTGGAGTGGTGTAATGAAGGCTAAGGAGGTGACAAAATGTATTTATAGTGGAGGAAATGGAGAAAGACCCGCAGTCGGATCGGGCTGGCTTTATCGGGCGTACCGGTACGGTTTAGCTACTGGAGTTCGGCGTACCGGTACGGTTTGACTGCCAGATTTTTGTTTCAACTTCCAATGCAGTTTTGATTTATTTAGAGGTGGAATTGGAAAATGTTCATGAGACATACTTTTGTAGCCCTAGATGTCTACTCTCTACTGTAAAAATTTCAGATCAATTGGACTTAAAGATAAAAAGTTATGGCCAAAACACTAAGTAGTGTTCAATACCCATTTTTACCCAAATTCTCGTTAAAGTGTATTTTAACTCCGAGACACTTCCTAACTTCCAATACATCCATATTACCACTCCCAATGTTTTTCGACCTTCCGGATTCAATGGAATCATTATTTTGACCTACAAACTTTTAGAAACTTGTCTAATCACCCTTTCCAAGTTTAAACATCTTCGACACGTAACTTCCCAATCAAATTGTCTCCATAGCATTTATTCCTACGGTTTATTCTTATGTCACTACATATATCTACATATTTACACTTTTTATTTACTATATATATATATATCTCTATAAATATATAAAAGAAAATTCGGGGTGTTACAATATTGTCCTCTTTTGGCATGAGCATCCTTATAAGGAACCTCTCACCCTCAAGGCTTGGTTACTCAAGCATCCTTATAAGGAACCTCTTGAGGAAAATTACATACTATCCTCTTTTGGCATGAGCATCCTTATAAGGAACCTCTCACCCTCAAGGCTTAGTTTCTTAAGCATCCTTATAAGGAACTTCTTAAGGAAAATCACATACTCTCCTCTCTTGGCATGAACATCCTTATAAGGAACCTCTCACCCTCAAGGCATCACAAACTCAAGCATCCTTATAAGGAACCTCTTGAGGGAAATCACATACTCTCCTCTCTTGGCATGAGCATCCTTATAAGGAACCTCTCACCCTCAAGGCATCACAAACAACCCAACCAAGCATACCGTTCCAATATTTATATCATTTTACACGCATCTCTCCAAAATCCCCAAGATATATTATGTAACAATTCCCCAACCAACAAGGAAAATACATGAGATCACAATAACATCATTTTTCTACCCCACACAAACAACTATGGTTTTCGAAGTTCATAATAAAGAAGCATTTAAGAAGAAATACATCACTCTCCCAAAAACTAGGGTTTTAAAGCTAGAAAAGAGATTTAATGGGTATTAAACCCTAACAATGTAATCTTTGCAAAAAGCCTAAGAGATGATGATTCTATAGCATATATATACCATTGATAGCAAAAACATACATATATAAATACCCTAGACTCAATGTAAGTGAGTGAGAGAAAACCCCTACCTTGATGTTCTTGGAAAAATTAGGGCTTTGATCTTGAATCAACCCTTCAATCTCTTGTGTTTCTCTCTTTCTCTCTTCCTCTCTTATGTTTTCTAGGGTTTGGAGTGGTGTAATGAAGGCTAAGGAGGTGAAAAAATGTATTTATAGTGGAGGAAATGGAGAAAGACCCGCAGTCGGATCGGGCTGGCTTTATCGGGCGTACCGGTACGGTTTAGCTACTGGAGTTCGGCGTACCGGTACGGTTTGACTGCCAGATTTTTGTTTCAACTTCCAATGCAGTTTTGACTCATTTAGAGGTCGAATTGGAAAATGTTCATGAGACATACTTTTGTAGCCCTAGATGTCTACTATCTACTGTAAAAATTTCAGATCAATTGGACTTAAAGATAAAAAGTTATGGCCAAAACACTAAGTAGTGTTCAATACCCATTTTTACCCAAATTCTCGCTAAAGTGTATTTTAACTCCGAGACACTTCCTAACTTCCAATACATCCATATTACCACTCCCAATGTTTGTCGACCTTCCGGATTCAATGGAATCATTATTTTGACCTACAAACTTTTAGAAACTTGTCTAATCACCCTTTCCAAGTTTAAACATCTTCGACACGTAACTTCCCAATCAAATTGTCTCCATAGCATTTATTCCTACGGTTTATTCTTATGTCACTACATATATCTACATATTTACACTTTTTATTTACTATATATATATATATCTCTATAAATATATAAAAGAAAATTCGGGGTGTTACAATATTGTCCTCTTTTGGCATGAGCATCCTTATAAGGAACCTCTCACCCTCAAGGCTTGGTTACTCAAGCATCCTTATAAGGAACCTCTTGAGGAAAATTACATACTATCCTCTTTTGGCATGAGCATCCTTATAAGGAACCTCTCACCCTCAAGGCTTAGTTTCTTAAGCATCCTTATAAGGAACTTCTTAAGGAAAATCACATACTCTCCTCTCTTGGCATGAACATCCTTATAAGGAACCTCTCACCCTCAAGGCATCACAAACTCAAGCATCCTTATAAGGAACCTCTTGAGGGAAATCACATACTCTCCTCTCTTGGCATGAGCATCCTTATAAGGAACCTCTCACCCTCAAGGCATCACAAAAAACCCAACCAAGCATACCGTTCCAATATTTATATCATTTTACACGCATCTCTCCAAAATCCCCAAGATATATTATGTAACAATTCCCCAACCAACAAGGAAAATACATGAGATCACAATAACATCATTTTTCTACCCCACACAAACAACTATGGTTTTCGAAGTTCATAATAAAGAAGCATTTAAAAAGAAATACATCACTCTCCCAAAAACTAGGGTTTTAAAGCTAGAAAAGAGATTTAATGGGTATTAAACCCTAACAATGTAATCTTTGCAAAAAGCCTAAGAGATGATGATTCTATAGCATATATATACCATTGATAGCAAAAACATACATATATAAATACCCTAGACTCAATGTAAGTGAGTGAGAGAAAACCCCTACCTTGATGTTCTTGGAAAAATTAGGGCTTTGATCTTGAATCAACCCTTCAATCTCTTGTTTTCTCTTGATCTTGTGTTTCTCTCTTTCTCTCTTCCTCTCTTATGTTTTCTAGGGTTTGGAGTGGTGTAATGAAGGCTAAGGAGGTGAAAAAATGTATTTATAGTGGAGGAAATGGAGAAAGACCCGCAGTCGGATCGGGCTGGCTTTATCGGGCGTACCGGTACGGTTTAGCTACTGGAGTTCGGCGTACCGGTACGGTTTGACTGCCAGATTTTTGTTTCAACTTCCAATGCAGTTTTGATTTATTTAGAGGTGGAATTGGAAAATGTTCATGAGACATACTTTTGTAGCCCTAGATGTCTACTCTCTACTGTAAAAATTTCAGATCAATTGGACTTAAAGATAAAAAGTTATGGCCAAAACACTAAGTAGTGTTCAATACCCATTTTTACCCAAATTCTCGTTAAAGTGTATTTTAACTCCGAGACACTTCCTAACTTCCAATACATCCATATTACCACTCCCAATGTTTTTCGACCTTCCGGATTCAATGGAATCATTATTTTGACCTACAAACTTTTAGAAACTTGTCTAATCACCCTTTCCAAGTTTAAACATCTTCGACACGTAACTTCCCAATCAAATTGTCTCCATAGCATTTATTCCTACGGTTTATTCTTATGTCACTACATATATCTACATATTTACACTTTTTATTTACTATATATATATATATCTCTATAAATATATAAAAGAAAATTCGGGGTGTTACAATATTGTCCTCTTTTGGCATGAGCATCCTTATAAGGAACCTCTCACCCTCAAGGCTTGGTTACTCAAGCATCCTTATAAGGAACCTCTTGAGGAAAATTACATACTATCCTCTTTTGGCATGAGCATCCTTATAAGGAACCTCTCACCCTCAAGGCTTAGTTTCTTAAGCATCCTTATAAGGAACTTCTTAAGGAAAATCACATACTCTCCTCTCTT
Organism: Ilex aquifolium; assembly: GCA_951799425.1. Lineage (NCBI taxonomy): Eukaryota > Viridiplantae > Streptophyta > Magnoliopsida > Aquifoliales > Aquifoliaceae > Ilex > Ilex aquifolium. Next base: position 1,993,308 of record OX637402.1, on the reverse strand, counting down.
GGCATGAACATCCTTATAAGGAACCTCTCACCCTCAAGGCATCACAAACTCAAGCATCCTTATAAGGAACCTCTTGAGGGAAATCACATACTCTCCTCTCTTGGCATGAGCATCCTTATAAGGAACCTCTCACCCTCAAGGCATCACAAACAACCCAACCAAGCATACCGTTCCAATATTTATATCATTTTACACGCATCTCTCCAAAATCCCCAAGATATATTATGTAACAATTCCCCAACCAACAAGGAAAATACATGAGATCACAATAACATCATTTTTCTACCCCACACAAACAACTATGGTTTTCGAAGTTCATAATAAAGAAGCATTTAAGAAGAAATACATCACTCTCCCAAAAACTAGGGTTTTAAAGCTAGAAAAGAGATTTAATGGGTATTAAACCCTAACAATGTAATCTTTGCAAAAAGCCTAAGAGATGATGATTCTATAGCATATATATACCATTGATAGCAAAAACATACATATATAAATACCCTAGACTCAATGTAAGTGAGTGAGAGAAAACCCCTACCTTGATGTTCTTGGAAAAATTAGGGCTTTGATCTTGAATCAACCCTTCAATCTCTTGTGTTTCTCTCTTTCTCTCTTCCTCTCTTATGTTTTCTAGGGTTTGGAGTGGTGTAATGAAGGCTAAGGAGGTGAAAAAATGTATTTATAGTGGAGGAAATGGAGAAAGACCCGCAGTCGGATCGGGCTGGCTTTATCGGGCGTACCGGTACGGTTTAGCTACTGGAGTTCGGCGTACCGGTACGGTTTGACTGCCAGATTTTTGTTTCAACTTCCAATGCAGTTTTGACTCATTTAGAGGTCGAATTGGAAAATGTTCATGAGACATACTTTTGTAGCCCTAGATGTCTACTATCTACTGTAAAAATTTCAGATCAATTGGACTTAAAGATAAAAAGTTATGGCCAAAACACTAAGTAGTGTTCAATACCCATTTTTACCCAAATTCTCGCTAAAGTGTATTTTAACTCCGAGACACTTCCTAACTTCCAATACATCCATATTACCACTCCCAATGTTTGTCGACCTTCCGGATTCAATGGAATCATTATTTTGACCTACAAACTTTTAGAAACTTGTCTAATCACCCTTTCCAAGTTTAAACATCTTCGACACGTAACTTCCCAATCAAATTGTCTCCATAGCATTTATTCCTACGGTTTATTCTTATGTCACTACATATATCTACATATTTACACTTTTTATTTACTATATATATATATATCTCTATAAATATATAAAAGAAAATTCGGGGTGTTACAATATTGTCCTCTTTTGGCATGAGCATCCTTATAAGGAACCTCTCACCCTCAAGGCTTGGTTACTCAAGCATCCTTATAAGGAACCTCTTGAGGAAAATTACATACTATCCTCTTTTGGCATGAGCATCCTTATAAGGAACCTCTCACCCTCAAGGCTTAGTTTCTTAAGCATCCTTATAAGGAACTTCTTAAGGAAAATCACATACTCTCCTCTCTTGGCATGAACATCCTTATAAGGAACCTCTCACCCTCAAGGCATCACAAACTCAAGCATCCTTATAAGGAACCTCTTGAGGGAAATCACATACTCTCCTCTCTTGGCATGAGCATCCTTATAAGGAACCTCTCACCCTCAAGGCATCACAAAAAACCCAACCAAGCATACCGTTCCAATATTTATATCATTTTACACGCATCTCTCCAAAATCCCCAAGATATATTATGTAACAATTCCCCAACCAACAAGGAAAATACATGAGATCACAATAACATCATTTTTCTACCCCACACAAACAACTATGGTTTTCGAAGTTCATAATAAAGAAGCATTTAAAAAGAAATACATCACTCTCCCAAAAACTAGGGTTTTAAAGCTAGAAAAGAGATTTAATGGGTATTAAACCCTAACAATGTAATCTTTGCAAAAAGCCTAAGAGATGATGATTCTATAGCATATATATACCATTGATAGCAAAAACATACATATATAAATACCCTAGACTCAATGTAAGTGAGTGAGAGAAAACCCCTACCTTGATGTTCTTGGAAAAATTAGGGCTTTGATCTTGAATCAACCCTTCAATCTCTTGTTTTCTCTTGATCTTGTGTTTCTCTCTTTCTCTCTTCCTCTCTTATGTTTTCTAGGGTTTGGAGTGGTGTAATGAAGGCTAAGGAGGTGAAAAAATGTATTTATAGTGGAGGAAATGGAGAAAGACCCGCAGTCGGATCGGGCTGGCTTTATCGGGCGTACCGGTACGGTTTAGCTACTGGAGTTCGGCGTACCGGTACGGTTTGACTGCCAGATTTTTGTTTCAACTTCCAATGCAGTTTTGATTTATTTAGAGGTGGAATTGGAAAATGTTCAGGAGACATACTTTTGTAGCCCTAGATGTCTACTCTCTACTGTAAAAATTTCAGATCAATTGGACTTAAAGATAAAAAGTTATGGCCAAAACACTAAGTAGTGTTCAATACCCATTTTTACCCAAATTCTCGTTAAAGTGTATTTTAACTCCGAGACACTTCCTAACTTCCAATACATCCATATTACCACTCCCAATGTTTTTCGACCTTCCGGATTCAATGGAATCATTATTTTGACCTACAAACTTTTAGAAACTTGTCTAATCACCCTTTCCAAGTTTAAACATCTTCGACACGTAACTTCCCAATCAAATTGTCTCCATAGCATTTATTCCTACGGTTTATTCTTATGTCACTACATATATCTACATATTTACACTTTTTATTTACTATATATATATATATCTCTATAAATATATAAAAGAAAATTCGGGGTGTTACAATATTGTCCTCTTTTGGCATGAGCATCCTTATAAGGAACCTCTCACCCTCAAGGCTTGGTTACTCAAGCATCCTTATAAGGAACCTCTTGAGGAAAATTACATACTATCCTCTTTTGGCATGAGCATCCTTATAAGGAACCTCTCACCCTCAAGGCTTAGTTTCTTAAGCATCCTTATAAGGAACTTCTTAAGGAAAATCACATACTCTCCTCTCTTGGCATGAACATCCTTATAAGGAACCTCTCACCCTCAAGGCATCACAAACTCAAGCATCCTTATAAGGAACCTCTTGAGGGAAATCACATACTCTCCTCTCTTGGCATGAGCATCCTTATAAGGAACCTCTCACCCTCAAGGCATCACAAACAACCCAACCAAGCATACCGTTCCAATATTTATATCATTTTACACGCATCTCTCCAAAATCCCCAAGATATATTATGTAACAATTCCCCAACCAACAAGGAAAATACATGAGATCACAATAACATCATTTTTCTACCCCACACAAACAACTATGGTTTTCGAAGTTCATAATAAAGAAGCATTTAAGAAGAAATACATCACTCTCCCAAAAACTAGGGTTTTAAAGCTAGAAAAGAGATTTAATGGGTATTAAACCCTAACAATGTAATCTTTGCAAAAAGCCTAAGAGATGATGATTCTATAGCATATATATACCATTGATAGCAAAAACATACATATATAAATACCCTAGACTCAATGTAAGTGAGTGAGAGAAAACCCCTACCTTGATGTTCTTGGAAAAATTAGGGCTTTGATCTTGAATCAACCCTTCAATCTCTTGTGTTTCTCTCTTTCTCTCTTCCTCTCTTATGTTTTCTAGGGTTTGGAGTGGTGTAATGAAGGCTAAGGAGGTGAAAAAATGTATTTATAGTGGAGGAAATGGAGAAAGACCCGCAGTCGGATCGGGCTGGCTTTATCGGGCGTACCGGTACGGTTTAGCTACTGGAGTTCGGCGTACCGGTACGGTTTGACTGCCAGATTTTTGTTTCAACTTCCAATGCAGTTTTGACTCATTTAGAGGTCGAATTGGAAAATGTTCATGAGACATACTTTTGTAGCCCTAGATGTCTACTATCTACTGTAAAAATTTCAGATCAATTGGACTTAAAGATAAAAAGTTATGGCCAAAACACTAAGTAGTGTTCAATACCCATTTTTACCCAAATTCTCGCTAAAGTGTATTTTAACTCCGAGACACTTCCTAACTTCCAATACATCCATATTACCACTCCCAATGTTTGTCGACCTTCCGGATTCAATGGAATCATTATTTTGACCTACAAACTTTTAGAAACTTGTCTAATCACCCTTTCCAAGTTTAAACATCTTCGACACGTAACTTCCCAATCAAATTGTCTCCATAGCATTTATTCCTACGGTTTATTCTTATGTCACTACATATATCTACATATTTACACTTTTTATTTACTATATATATATATATCTCTATAAATATATAAAAGAAAATTCGGGGTGTTACAATATTGTCCTCTTTTGGCATGAGCATCCTTATAAGGAACCTCTCACCCTCAAGGCTTGGTTACTCAAGCATCCTTATAAGGAACCTCTTGAGGAAAATTACATACTATCCTCTTTTGGCATGAGCATCCTTATAAGGAACCTCTCACCCTCAAGGCTTAGTTTCTTAAGCATCCTTATAAGGAACTTCTTAAGGAAAATCACATACTCTCCTCTCTTGGCATGAACATCCTTATAAGGAACCTCTCACCCTCAAGGCATCACAAACTCAAGCATCCTTATAAGGAACCTCTTGAGGGAAATCACATACTCTCCTCTCTTGGCATGAGCATCCTTATAAGGAACCTCTCACCCTCAAGGCATCACAAAAAACCCAACCAAGCATACCGTTCCAATATTTATATCATTTTACACGCATCTCTCCAAAATCCCCAAGATATATTATGTAACAATTCCCCAACCAACAAGGAAAATACATGAGATCACAATAACATCATTTTTCTACCCCACACAAACAACTATGGTTTTCGAAGTTCATAATAAAGAAGCATTTAAAAAGAAATACATCACTCTCCCAAAAACTAGGGTTTTAAAGCTAGAAAAGAGATTTAATGGGTATTAAACCCTAACAATGTAATCTTTGCAAAAAGCCTAAGAGATGATGATTCTATAGCATATATATACCATTGATAGCAAAAACATACATATATAAATACCCTAGACTCAATGTAAGTGAGTGAGAGAAAACCCCTACCTTGATGTTCTTGGAAAAATTAGGGCTTTGATCTTGAATCAACCCTTCAATCTCTTGTTTTCTCTTGATCTTGTGTTTCTCTCTTTCTCTCTTCCTCTCTTATGTTTTCTAGGGTTTGGAGTGGTGTAATGAAGGCTAAGGAGGTGAAAAAATGTATTTATAGTGGAGGAAATGGAGAAAGACCCGCAGTCGGATCGGGCTGGCTTTATCGGGCGTACCGGTACGGTTTAGCTACTGGAGTTCGGCGTACCGGTACGGTTTGACTGCCAGATTTTTGTTTCAACTTCCAATGCAGTTTTGATTTATTTAGAGGTCGAATTGGAAAATGTTCATGAGACATACTTTTGTAGCCCTAGATGTCTACTCTCTACTGTAAAAATTTCAGATCAATTGGATTTAAAGATAAAAAGTTATGGCCAAAACACTAAGTAGTGTTCAATACCCATTTTTACCCAAATTCTCGTTAAAGTGTATTTTAACTCCGAGACACTTCCTAACTTCCAATACATCCATATTACCACTCCCAATGTTTTTCGACCTTCCGGATTCAATGGAATCATTATTTTGACCTACAAACTTTTAGAAACTTGTCTAATCACCCTTTCCAAGTTTAAACATCTTCGACACGTAACTTCCCAATCAAATTGTCTCCATAGCATTTATTCCTACGGTTTTTTCTTATGTCACTACATATATCTACATATTTACACTTTTTATTTACTATATATATATATATCTCTATAAATATATAAAAGAAAATTCGGGGTGTTACAATATTGTCCTCTTTTGGCATGAGCATCCTTATAAGGAACCTCTCACCCTCAAGGCTTGGTTACTCAAGCATCCTTATAAGGAACCTCTTGAGGAAAATTACATACTATCCTCTTTTGGCATGAGCATCCTTATAAGGAACCTCTCACCCTCAAGGCTTAGTTTCTTAAGCATCCTTATAAGGAACTTCTTAAGGAAAATCACATACTCTCCTCTCTTGGCATGAACATCCTTATAAGGAACCTCTCACCCTCAAGGCATCACAAACTCAAGCATCCTTATAAGGAACCTCTTGAGGGAAATCACATACTCTCCTCTCTTGGCATGAGCATCCTTATAAGGAACCTCTCACCCTCAAGGCATCACAAACAACCCAACCAAGCATACCGTTCCAATATTTATATCATTTTACACGCATCTCTCCAAAATCCCCAAGATATATTATGTAACAATTCCCCAACCAACAAGGAAAATACATGAGATCACAATAACATCATTTTTCTACCCCACACAAACAACTATGGTTTTCGAAGTTCATAATAAAGAAGCATTTAAGAAGAAATACATCACTCTCCCAAAAACTAGGGTTTTAAAGCTAGAAAAGAGATTTAATGGGTATTAAACCCTAACAATGTAATCTTTGCAAAAAGCCTAAGAGATGATGATTCTATAGCATATATATACCATTGATAGCAAAAACATACATATATAAATACCCTAGACTCAATGTAAGTGAGTGAGAGAAAACCCCTACCTTGATGTTCTTGGAAAAATTAGGGCTTTGATCTTGAATCAACCCTTCAATCTCTTGTTTTCTCTCTTTCTCTCTTCCTCTCTTATGTTTTCTAGGGTTTGGAGTGGTGTAATGAAGGCTAAGGAGGTGACAAAATGTATTTATAGTGGAGGAAATGGAGAAAGACCCGCAGTCGGATCGGGCTGGCTTTATCGGGCGTACCGGTACGGTTTAGCTACTGGAGTTCGGCGTACCGGTACGGTTTGACTGCCAGATTTTTGTTTCAACTTCCAATGCAGTTTTGATTTATTTAGAGGTCGAATTGGAAAATGTTCATGAGACATACTTTTGTAGCCCTAGATGTCTACTCTCTACTGTAAAAATTTCAGATCAATTGGACTTAAAGATAAAAATTTATGGCCAAAACACTAAGTAGTGTTCAATACCCATTTTTACCCAAATTCTCGTTAAAGTGTATTTTAACTCCGAGACACTTCCTAACTTCCAATACATCCATATTACCACTCCCAATGTTTTTCGACCTTCCGGATTCAATGGAATCATTATTTTGACCTACAAACTTTTAGAAACTTGTCTAATCACCCTTTCCAAGTTTAAACATCTTCGACACGTAACTTCCCAATCAAATTGTCTCCATAGCATTTATTCCTACGGTTTATTCTTATGTCACTACATATATCTACATATTTACACTTTTTATTTACTATATATATATATATCTCTATAAATATATAAAAGAAAATTCGGGGTGTTACAATATTGTCCTCTTTTGGCATGAGCATCCTTATAAGGAACCTCTCACCCTCAAGGCTTGGTTACTCAAGCATCCTTATAAGGAACCTCTTGAGGAAAATTACATACTATCCTCTTTTGGCATGAGCATCCTTATAAGGAACCTCTCACCCTCAAGGCTTAGTTTCTTAAGCATCCTTATAAGGAACTTCTTAAGGAAAATCACATACTCTCCTCTCTTGGCATGAACATCCTTATAAGGAACCTCTCACCCTCAAGGCATCACAAACTCAAGCATCCTTATAAGGAACCTCTTGAGGGAAATCACATACTCTCCTCTCTTGGCATGAGCATCCTTATAAGGAACCTCTCACCCTCAAGGCATCACAAACAACCCAACCAAGCATACCGTTCCAATATTTATATCATTTTACACGCATCTCTCCAAAATCCCCAAGATATATTATGTAACAATTCCCCAACCAACAAGGAAAATACATGAGATCACAATAACATCATTTTTCTACCCCACACAAACAACTATGGTTTTCGAAGTTCATAATAAAGAAGCATTTAAGAAGAAATACATCACTCTCCCAAAAACTAGGGTTTTAAAGCTAGAAAAGAGATTTAATGGGTATTAAACCCTAACAATGTAATCTTTGCAAAAAGCCTAAGAGATGATGATTCTATAGCATATATATACCATTGATAGCAAAAACATACATATATAAATACCCTAGACTCAATGTAAGTGAGTGAGAGAAAACCCCTACCTTGATGTTCTTGGAAAAATTAGGGCTTTGATCTTGAATCAACCCTTCAATCTCTTGTTTTCTCTCTTTCTCTCTTCCTCTCTTATGTTTTCTAGGGTTTGGAGTGGTGTAATGAAGGCTAAGGAGGTGAAAAAATGTATTTATAGTGGAGGAAATGGAGAAAGACCCGCAGTCGGATCGGGCTGGCTTTATCGGGCGTACCGGTACGGTTTAGCTACTGGAGTTCGGCGTACCGGTATGGTTTGACTGCCAGATTTTTGTTTCAACTTCCAATGCAGTTTTGACTCATTTAGAGGTCGAATTGGAAAATGTTCATGAGACATACTTTTGTAGCCCTAGATGTCTACTCTCTACTGTAAAAATTTCAGATCAATTGGACTTAAAGATAAAAAGTTATGGCCAAAACACTAAGTAGTGTTCAATACCCATTTTTACCCAAATTCTCGTTAAAGTGTATTTTAACTCCGAGACACTTCCTAACTTCCAATACATCCATATTACCACTCCCAATGTTTTTCGACCTTCCGGATTCAATGGAATCATTATTTTGACCTACAAACTTTTAGAAACTTGTCTAATCACCCTTTCCAAGTTTAAACATCTTCGACACGTAACTTCCCAATCAAATTGTCTCCATAGCATTTATTCCTACGGTTTATTCTTATGTCACTACATATATCTACATATTTACACTTTTTATTTACTATATATATATATATCTCTATAAATATATAAAAGAAAATTCGGGGTGTTACAATATTGTCCTCTTTTGGCATGAGCATCCTTATAAGGAACCTCTCACCCTCAAGGCTTGGTTACTCAAGCATCCTTATAAGGAACCTCTTGAGGAAAATTACATACTATCCTCTTTTGGCATGAACATCCTTATAAGGAACCTCTCACCCTCAAGGCTTAGTTTCTTAAGCATCCTTATAAGGAACTTCTTAAGGAAAATCACATACTCTCCTCTCTTGGCATGAACATCCTTATAAGGAACCTCTCACCCTCAAGGCATCACAAACTCAAGCATCCTTATAAGGAACCTCTTGAGGGAAATCACATACTCTCCTCTCTTGGCATGAGCATCCTTATAAGGAACCTCTCACCCTCAAGGCATCACAAACAACCCAACCAAGCATACCGTTCCAATATTTATATCATTTTACACGCATCTCTCCAAAATCCCCAAGATATATTATGTAACAATTCCCCAACCAACAAGGAAAATACATGAGATCACAATAACATCATTTTTCTACCCCACACAAACAACTATGGTTTTCGAAGTTCATAATAAAGAAGCATTTAAGAAGAAATACATCACTCTCCCAAAAACTAGGGTTTTAAAGCTAGAAAAGAGATTTAATGGGTATTAAACCCTAACAATGTAATCTTTGCAAAAAGCCTAAGAGATGATGATTCTATAGCATATATATACCATTGATAGCAAAAACATACATATATAAATACCCTAGACTCAATGTAAGTGAGTGAGAGAAAACCCCTACCTTGATGTTCTTGGAAAAATTAGGGCTTTGATCTTGAATCAACCCTTCAATCTCTTGTTTTCTCTCTTTCTCTCTTCCTCTCTTATGTTTTCTAGGGTTTGGAGTGGTGTAATGAAGGCTAAGGAGGTGAAAAAATGTATTTATAGTGGAGGAAATGGAGAAAGACCCGCAGTCGGATCGGGCTGGCTTTATCGGGCGTACCGGTACGGTTTAGCTACTGGAGTTCGGCGTACCGGTACGGTTTGACTGCCAGATTTTTGTTTCAACTTCCAATGCAGTTTTGACTCATTTAGAGGTCGAATTGGAAAATGTTCATGAGACATACTTTTGTAGCCCTAGATGTCTACTCTCTACTGTAAAAATTTCAGATCAATTGGACTTAAAGATAAAAATTTATGGCCAAAACACTAAGTAGTGTTCAATACCCATTTTTACCCAAATTCTCGTTAAAGTGTATTTTTACTCCGAGACACTTCCTAACTTCCAATACATCCATATTACCACTCCCAATGTTTTTCGACCTTCCGGATTCAATGGAATCATTATTTTGACCTACAAACTTTTAGAAACTTGTCTAATCACCCTTTCCAAGTTTAAACATCTTCGACACGTAATTTCCCAATCAAATTGTCTCCATAGCATTTATTCCTACGGTTTATTCTTATGTCACTACATATATCTACATATTTACACTTTTTATTTACTATATATATATATATCTCTATAAATATATAAAAGAAAATTCGGGGTGTTACAATATTGTCCTCTTTTGGCATGAGCATCCTTATAAGGAACCTCTCACCCTCAAGGCTTGGTTACTCAAGCATCCTTATAAGGAACCTCTTGAGGAAAATTACATACTATCCTCTTTTGGCATGAGCATCCTTATAAGGAACCTCTCACCCTCAAGGCTTAGTTTCTTAAGCATCCTTATAAGGAACTTCTTAAGGAAAATCACATACTCTCCTCTCTTGGCATGAACATCCTTATAAGGAACCTCTCACCCTCAAGGCATCACAAACTCAAGCATCCTTATAAGGAACCTCTTGAGGGAAATCACATACTCTCCTCTCTTGGCATGAGCATCCTTATAAGGAACCTCTCACCCTCAAGGCATCACAAAAAACCCAACCAAGCATACCGTTCCAATATTTATATCATTTTACACGCATCTCTCCAAAATCTCCAAGATATATTATGTAACAATTCCCCAACCAACAAGGAAAATACATGAGATCACAATAACATCATTTTTCTACCCCACACAAACAACTATGGTTTTCGAAGTTCATAATAAAGAAGCATTTAAAAAGAAATACATCACTCTCCCAAAAACTAGGGTTTTAAAGCTAGAAAAGAGATTTAATGGGTATTAAACCCTAACAATGTAATCTTTGCAAAAAGCCTAAGAGATGATGATTCTATAGCATATATATACCATTGATAGCAAAAACATACATATATAAATACCCTAGACTCAATGTAAGTGAGTGAGAGAAAACCCCTACCTTGATGTTCTTGGAAAAATTAGGGCTTTGATCTTGAATCAACCCTTCAATCTCTTGTTTTCTCTTGATCTTGTGTTTCTCTCTTTCTCTCTTCCTCTCTTATGTTTTCTAGGGTTTGGAGTGGTGTAATGAAGGCTAAGGAGGTGAAAAAATGTATTTATAGTGGAGGAAATGGAGAAAGACCCGCAGTCGGATCGGGTTGGCTTTATCGGGCGTACCGGTACGGTTTAGCTACTGGAGTTCGGCGTACCGGTACGGTTGACTGCCAGATTTTTGTTTCAACTTCCAATGCAGTTTTGACCCATTTAGAGGTCGAATTGGAAAATGTTCATGAGACATACTTTTGTAGCCCTAGATGTCTACTATCTACTGTAAAAATTTCAGATCAATTGGACTTAAAGATAAAAAGTTATGGCCAAAACACTAAGTAGTGTTCAATACACATTTTTACCCAAATTCTCGCTAAAGTGTATTTTAACTCCGAGACACTTCCTAACTTCCAATACATCCATATTACCACTCCCAATATTTTTCGACCTTCCGGATTCAATGGAATCATTATTTTGACCTACAAACTTTTAGAAACTTGTCTAATCACCCTTTCCAAGTTTAAACATCTTCGACACGTAACTTCTCAATCAAATTGTCTCCATAGCATTTATTCCTACGGTTTATTCTTATGTCACTACATATATCTACATATTTACACTTTTTATTTACTATATATATATATATCTCTATAAATATATAAAAGAAAATTCGGGGTGTTACAATATTGTCCTCTTTTGGCATGAGCATCCTTATAAGGAACCTCTCACCCTCAAGGCTTGGTTACTCAAGCATCCTTATAAGGAACCTCTTGAGGAAAATTACATACTATCCTCTTTTGGCATGAGCATCCTTATAAGGAACCTCTCACCCTCAAGGCTTAGTTTCTTAAGCATCCTTATAAGGAACCTCTTAAGGAAAATCACATACTCTCCTCTCTTGGCATGAACATCCTTATAAGGAACCTCTCACCCTCAAGGCATCACAAACTCAAGCATCCTTATAAGGAACCTCTTGAGGGAAATCACATCCTCTCCTCTCTTGGCATGAGCATCCTTATAAGGAACCTCTCACCCTCAAGGCATCACAAACAACCCAACCAAGCATACCGTTCCAATATTTATATCATTTTACACGCATCTCTCCAAAATCCCCAAGATATATTATGTAACAATTCCCCAACCAACAAGGAAAATACATGAGATCACAATAACATCATTTTTCTACCCCACACAAACAACTATGGTTTTCGAAGTTCATAATAAAGAAGCATTTAAGAAGAAATACATCACTCTCCCAAAAACTAGGGTTTTAAAGCTAGAAAAGAGATTTAATGGGTATTAAACCCTAACAATGTAATCTTTGCAAAAAGCCTAAGAGATGATGATTCTATAGCATATATATACCATTGATAGCAAAAACATACATATATAAATACCCTAGACTCAATGTAAGTGAGTGAGAGAAAACCTCTACCTTGATGTTCTTGGAAAAATTAGGGCTTTGATCTTGAATCAACCCTTCAATCTCTTGTTTTCTCTCTTTCTCTCTTCCTCTCTTATGTTTTCTAGGGTTTGGAGTGGTGTAATGAAGGCTAAGGAGGTGACAAAATGTATTTATAGTGGAGGAAATGGAGAAAGACCCGCAGTCGGATCGGGCTGGCTTTATCGGGCGTACCGGTACGGTTTAGCTACTGGAGTTCGGCGTACCGGTACGGTTTGACTGCCAGATTTTTGTTTCAACTTCCAATGCAGTTTTGATTTATTTAGAGGTCGAATTGGAAAATGTTCATGAGACATACTTTTGTAGCCCTAGATGTCTACTCTCTACTGTAAAAATTTCAGATCAATTGGACTTAAAGATAAAAAGTTATGGCCAAAACACTAAGTAGTGTTCAATACCCATTTTTACCCAAATTCTCGTTAAAGTGTATTTTAACTCCGAGACACTTCCTAACTTCCAATACATCCATATTACCACTCCCAATGTTTTTCGACCTTCCGGATTCAATGGAATCATTATTTTGACCTACAAACTTTTAGAAACTTGTCTATCACCCTTTACAAGTTTAAACATCTTCGACACGTAACTTCCCAATCAAATTGTCTCCATAGCATTTATTCCTACGGTTTATTCTTATGTCACTACATATATCTACATATTTACACTTTTTATTTACTATATATATATATATCTCTATAAATATATAAAAGAAAATTCGGGGTGTTACAATATTGTCCTCTTTTGGCATGAGCATCCTTATAAGGAACCTCTCACCCTCAAGGCTTGGTTACTCAAGCATCCTTATAAGGAACCTCTTGAGGAAAATTACATACTATCCTCTTTTGGCATGAGCATCCTTATAAGGAACCTCTCACCCTCAAGGCTTAGTTTCTTAAGCACCCTTATAAGGAACTTCTTAAGGAAAATCACATACTCTCCTCTCTTGGCATGAACATCCTTATAAGGAACCTCTCACCCTCAAGGCATCACAAACTCAAGCATCCTTATAAGGAACCTCTTGAGGGAAATCACATACTCTCCTCTCTTGGCATGAGCATCCTTATAAGGAACCTCTCACCCTCAAGGCATCACAAAAAACCCAACCAAGCATACCGTTCCAATATTTATATCATTTTACACGCATCTCTCCAAAATCCCCAAGATATATTATGTAACAATTCCCCAACCAACAAGGAAAATACATGAGATCACAATAACATCATTTTTCTACCCCACACAAACAACTATGGTTTTCGAAGTTCATAATAAAGAAGCATTTAAAAAGAAATACATCACTCTCCCAAAAACTAGGGTTTTAAAGCTAGAAAAGAGATTTAATGGGTATTAAACCCTAACAATGTAATCTTTGCAAAAAGCCTAAGAGATGATGATTTTATAGCATATATATACCATTGATAGCAAAAACATACATATATAAATACCCTAGACTCAATGTAAGTGAGTGAGAGAAAACCCCTACCTTGATGTTCTTGGAAAAATTAGGGCTTTGATCTTGAATCAACCCTTCAATCTCTTGTGTTTCTCTCTTTCTCTCTTCCTCTCTTATGTTTTCTAGGGTTTGGAGTGGTGTAATGAAGGCTAAGGAGGTGAAAAAATGTATTTATAGTGGAGGAAATGGAGAAAGACCCGCAGTCGGATCGGGCTGGCTTTATCGGGCGTACCGGTACGGTTTAGCTACTGGAGTTCGGCGTACCGGTACGGTTTGACTGCCAGATTTTTGTTTCAACTTCCAATGCAGTTTTGATTTATTTAGAGGTGGAATTGGAAAATGTTCATGAGACATACTTTTGTAGCCCTAGATGTCTACTCTCTACTGTAAAAATTTCAGATCAATTGGACTTAAAGATAAAAAGTTATGGCCAAAACACTAAGTAGTGTTCAATACCCATATTTACCCAAATTCTCGCTAAAGTGTATTTTAACTCCGAGACACTTCCTAACTTCCAATACATCCATATTACCACTCCCAATGTTTTTCGACCTTCCGGATTCAATGGAATCATTATTTTGACCTACAAACTTTTAGAAACTTGTCTAATCACCCTTTACAAGTTTAAACATCTTCGACACGTAACTTCCCAATCAAATTGTCTCCATAGCATTTATTCCTAGGGTTTATTCTTATGTCACTACATATATCTACATATTTACACTTTTTATTTACTATATATATATATCTCTATAAATATATAAAAGAAAATTCGGGGTGTTACAATATTGTCCTCTTTAGGCATGAGCATCCTTATAAGAAACCTCTCACCCTCAAGGCTTGGTTACTCAAGCATCCTTATAAGGAACCTCTTGAGGAAAATTACATACTATCCTCTTTTGGCATGAGCATCCTTATAAGGAACCTCTCACCCTCAAGGCTTAGTTTCTTAAGCATCCTTATAAGGAACTTCTTAAGGAAAATCACATACTCTCCTCTCTTGGCATGAACATCCTTATAAGGAACCTCTCACCCTCAAGGCATCACAAACTCAAGCATCCTTATAAGGAACCTCTTGAGGGAAATCACATACTCTCCTCTCTTGGCATGAGCATCCTTATAAGGAACCTCTCACCCTCAAGGCATCACAAAAAACCCAACCAAGCATACCGTTCCAATATTTATATCATTTTACACGCATCTCTCCAAAATCCCCAAGATATATTATGTAACAATTCCCCAACCAACAAGGAAAATACATGAGATCACAATAACATCATTTTTCTACCCCACACAAACAACTATGGTTTTCGAAGTTCATAATAAAGAAGCATTTAAAAAGAAATACATCACTCTCCCAAAAACTAGGGTTTTAAAGTTAGAAAAGAGATTTAATGGGTATTAAACCCTAACAATGTAATCTTTGCAAAAAGCCTAAGAGATGATGATTCTATAGCATATATATACCATTGATAGCAAAAACATACATATATAAATACCCTAGACTCAATGTAAGTGAGTGAGAGAAAACCCCTACCTTGATGTTCTTGGAAAAATTAGGGCTTTGATCTTGAATCAACCCTTCAATCTCTTGTTTTCTCTTGATCTTGTGTTTCTCTCTTTCTCTCTTCCTCTCTTATGTTTTCTAGGGTTTGGAGTGGTGTAATGAAGGCTAAGGAGGTGAAAAAATGTATTTATAGTGGAGGAAATGGAGAAAGACCCGCAGTCGGATCGGGCTGGCTTTATCGGGCGTACCGGTACGGTTTAGCTACTGGAGTTCGGCGTACCGGTACGGTTGACTGCCAGATTTTTGTTTCAACTTCCAATGCAGTTTTGACCCATTTAGAGGTCGAATTGGAAAATGTTCATGAGACATACTTTTGTAGCCCTAGATGTCTACTATCTACTGTAAAAATTTCAGATCAATTGGACTTAAAGATAAAAAGTTATGGCCAAAACACTAAGTAGTGTTCAATACCCATTTTTACCCAAATTCTCGCTAAAGTGTATTTTAACTCCGAGACACTTCCTAACTTCCAATACATCCATATTACCACTCCCAATATTTTTCGACCTTCCGGATTCAATGGAATCATTATTTTGACCTACAAACTTTTAGAAACTTGTCTAATCACCCTTTCCAAGTTTAAACATCTTCGACACGTAACTTCTCAATCAAATTGTCTCCATAGCATTTATTCCTACGGTTTATTCTTATGTCACTACATATATCTACATATTTACACTTTTTATTTACTATATATATATATATCTCTATAAATATATAAAAGAAAATTCGAGGTGTTACAATATTGTCCTCTTTTGGCATGAGCATCCTTATAAGGAACCTCTCACCCTCAAGGCTTGGTTACTCAAGCATCCTTATAAGGAACCTCTTGAGGAAAATTACATACTATCCTCTTTTGGCATGAGCATCCTTATAAGGAACCTCTCACCCTCAAGGCTTAGTTTCTTAAGCATCCTTATAAGGAACCTCTTAAGGAAAATCACATACTCTCCTCTCTTGGCATGAACATCCTTATAAGGAACCTCTCACCCTCAAGGCATCACAAACTCAAGCATCCTTATAAGGAACCTCTTGAGGGAAATCACATCCTCTCCTCTCTTGGCATGAGCATCCTTATAAGGAACCTCTCACCCTCAAGGCATCACAAACAACCCAACCAAGCATACCGTTCCAATATTTATATCATTTTACACGCATCTCTCCAAAATCCCCAAGATATATTATGTAACAATTCCCCAACCAACAAGGAAAATACATGAGATCACAATAACATCATTTTTCTACCCCACACAAACAACTATGGTTTTCGAAGTTCATAATAAAGAAGCATTTAAGAAGAAATACATCACTCTCCCAAAAACTAGGGTTTTAAAGCTAGAAAAGAGATTTAATGGGTATTAAACCCTAACAATGTAATCTTTGCAAAAAGCCTAAGAGATGATGATTCTATAGCATATATATACCATTGATAGCAAAAACATACATATATAAATACCCTAGACTCAATGTAAGTGAGTGAGAGAAAACCTCTACCTTGATGTTCTTGGAAAAATTAGGGCTTTGATCTTGAATCAACCCTTCAATCTCTTGTTTTCTCTCTTTCTCTCTTCCTCTCTTATGTTTTCTAGGGTTTGGAGTGGTGTAATGAAGGCTAAGGAGGTGACAAAATGTATTTATAGTGGAGGAAATGGAGAAAGACCCGCAGTCGGATCGGGCTGGCTTTATCGGGCGTACCGGTACGGTTTAGCTACTGGAGTTCGGCGTACCGGTACGGTTTGACTGCCAGATTTTTGTTTCAACTTCCAATGCAGTTTTGATTTATTTAGAGGTCGAATTGGAAAATGTTCATGAGACATACTTTTGTAGCCCTAGATGTCTACTCTCTACTGTAAAAATTTCAGATCAATTGGACTTAAAGATAAAAAGTTATGGCCAAAACACTAAGTAGTGTTCAATACCCATTTTTACCCAAATTCTCGTTAAAGTGTATTTTAACTCCGAGACACTTCCTAACTTCCAATACATCCATATTACCACTCCCAATGTTTTTCGACCTTCCGGATTCAATGGAATCATTATTTTGACCTACAAACTTTTAGAAACTTGTCTATCACCCTTTACAAGTTTAAACATCTTCGACACGTAACTTCCCAATCAAATTGTCTCCATAGCATTTATTCCTACGGTTTATTCTTATGTCACTACATATATCTACATATTTACACTTTTTATTTACTATATATATATATATCTCTATAAATATATAAAAGAAAATTCGGGGTGTTACAATATTGTCCTCTTTTGGCATGAGCATCCTTATAAGGAACCTCTCACCCTCAAGGCTTGGTTACTCAAGCATCCTTATAAGGAACCTCTTGAGGAAAATTACATACTATCCTCTTTTGGCATGAGCATCCTTATAAGGAACCTCTCACCCTCAAGGCTTAGTTTCTTAAGCACCCTTATAAGGAACTTCTTAAGGAAAATCACATACTCTCCTCTCTTGGCATGAACATCCTTATAAGGAACCTCTCACCCTCAAGGCATCACAAACTCAAGCATCCTTATAAGGAACCTCTTGAGGGAAATCACATACTCTCCTCTCTTGGCATGAGCATCCTTATAAGGAACCTCTCACCCTCAAGGCATCACAAAAAACCCAACCAAGCATACCGTTCCAATATTTATATCATTTTACACGCATCTCTCCAAAATCCCCAAGATATATTATGTAACAATTCCCCAACCAACAAGGAAAATACATGAGATCACAATAACATCATTTTTCTACCCCACACAAACAACTATGGTTTTCGAAGTTCATAATAAAGAAGCATTTAAAAAGAAATACATCACTCTCCCAAAAACTAGGGTTTTAAAGCTAGAAAAGAGATTTAATGGGTATTAAACCCTAACAATGTAATCTTTGCAAAAAGCCTAAGAGATGATGATTTTATAGCATATATATACCATTGATAGCAAAAACATACATATATAAATACCCTAGACTCAATGTAAGTGAGTGAGAGAAAACCCCTACCTTGATGTTCTTGGAAAAATTAGGGCTTTGATCTTGAATCAACCCTTCAATCTCTTGTGTTTCTCTCTTTCTCTCTTCCTCTCTTATGTTTTCTAGGGTTTGGAGTGGTGTAATGAAGGCTAAGGAGGTGAAAAAATGTATTTATAGTGGAGGAAATGGAGAAAGACCCGCAGTCGGATCGGGCTGGCTTTATCGGGCGTACCGGTACGGTTTAGCTACTGGAGTTCGGCGTACCGGTACGGTTTGACTGCCAGATTTTTGTTTCAACTTCCAATGCAGTTTTGATTTATTTAGAGGTGGAATTGGAAAATGTTCATGAGACATACTTTTGTAGCCCTAGATGTCTACTCTCTACTGTAAAAATTTCAGATCAATTGGACTTAAAGATAAAAAGTTATGGCCAAAACACTAAGTAGTGTTCAATACCCATATTTACCCAAATTCTCGCTAAAGTGTATTTTAACTCCGAGACACTTCCTAACTTCCAATACATCCATATTACCACTCCCAATGTTTTTCGACCTTCCGGATTCAATGGAATCATTATTTTGACCTACAAACTTTTAGAAACTTGTCTAATCACCCTTTACAAGTTTAAACATCTTCGACACGTAACTTCCCAATCAAATTGTCTCCATAGCATTTATTCCTAGGGTTTATTCTTATGTCACTACATATATCTACATATTTACACTTTTTATTTACTATATATATATATCTCTATAAATATATAAAAGAAAATTCGGGGTGTTACAATATTGTCCTCTTTAGGCATGAGCATCCTTATAAGAAACCTCTCACCCTCAAGGCTTGGTTACTCAAGCATCCTTATAAGGAACCTCTTGAGGAAAATTACATACTATCCTCTTTTGGCATGAGCATCCTTATAAGGAACCTCTCACCCTCAAGGCTTAGTTTCTTAAGCATCCTTATAAGGAACTTCTTAAGGAAAATCACATACTCTCCTCTCTTGGCATGAACATCCTTATAAGGAACCTCTCACCCTCAAGGCATCACAAACTCAAGCATCCTTATAAGGAACCTCTTGAGGGAAATCACATACTCTCCTCTCTTGGCATGAGCATCCTTATAAGGAACCTCTCACCCTCAAGGCATCACAAAAAACCCAACCAAGCATACCGTTCCAATATTTATATCATTTTACACGCATCTCTCCAAAATCCCCAAGATATATTATGTAACAATTCCCCAACCAACAAGGAAAATACATGAGATCACAATAACATCATTTTTCTACCCCACACAAACAACTATGGTTTTCGAAGTTCATAATAAAGAAGCATTTAAAAAGAAATACATCACTCTCCCAAAAACTAGGGTTTTAAAGTTAGAAAAGAGATTTAATGGGTATTAAACCCTAACAATGTAATCTTTGCAAAAAGCCTAAGAGATGATGATTCTATAGCATATATATACCATTGATAGCAAAAACATACATATATAAATACCCTAGACTCAATGTAAGTGAGTGAGAGAAAACCCCTACCTTGATGTTCTTGGAAAAATTAGGGCTTTGATCTTGAATCAACCCTTCAATCTCTTGTTTTCTCTTGATCTTGTGTTTCTCTCTTTCTCTCTTCCTCTCTTATGTTTTCTAGGGTTTGGAGTGGTGTAATGAAGGCTAAGGAGGTGAAAAAATGTATTTATAGTGGAGGAAATGGAGAAAGACCCGCAGTCGGATCGGGCTGGCTTTATCGGGCGTACCGGTACGGTTTAGCTACTGGAGTTCGGCGTACCGGTACGGTTGACTGCCAGATTTTTGTTTCAACTTCCAATGCAGTTTTGACCCATTTAGAGGTCGAATTGGAAAATGTTCATGAGACATACTTTTGTAGCCCTAGATGTCTACTATCTACTGTAAAAATTTCAGATCAATTGGACTTAAAGATAAAAAGTTATGGCCAAAACACTAAGTAGTGTTCAATACCCATTTTTACCCAAATTCTCGCTAAAGTGTATTTTAACTCCGAGACACTTCCTAACTTCCAATACATCCATATTACCACTCCCAATATTTTTCGACCTTCCGGATTCAATGGAATCATTATTTTGACCTACAAACTTTTAGAAACTTGTCTAATCACCCTTTCCAAGTTTAAACATCTTCGACACGTAACTTCTCAATCAAATTGTCTCCATAGCATTTATTCCTACGATTTATTCTTATGTCACTACATATATCTACATATTTACACTTTTTATTTACTATATATATATATATCTCTATAAATATATAAAAGAAAATTCGGGGTGTTACAATATTGTCCTCTTTTGGCATGAGCATCCTTATAAGGAACCTCTCACCCTCAAGGCTTGGTTACTCAAGCATCCTTATAAGGAACCTCTTGAGGAAAATTACATACTATCCTCTTTTGGCATGAGCATCCTTATAAGGAACCTCTCACCCTCAAGGCTTAGTTTCTTAAGCATCCTTATAAGGAACCTCTTAAGGAAAATCACATACTCTCCTCTCTTGGCATGAACATCCTTATAAGGAACCTCTCACCCTCAAGGCATCACAAACTCAAGCATCCTTATAAGGAACCTCTTGAGGGAAATCACATCCTCTCCTCTCTTGGCATGAGCATCCTTATAAGGAACCTCTCACCCTCAAGGCATCACAAACAACCCAACCAAGCATACCGTTCCAATATTTATATCATTTTACACGCATCTCTCCAAAATCCCCAAGATATATTATGTAACAATTCCCCAACCAACAAGGAAAATACATGAGATCACAATAACATCATTTTTCTACCCCACACAAACAACTATGGTTTTCGAAGTTCATAATAAAGAAGCATTTAAGAAGAAATACATCACTCTCCCAAAAACTAGGGTTTTAAAGCTAGAAAAGAGATTTAATGGGTATTAAACCCTAACAATGTAATCTTTGCAAAAAGCCTAAGAGATGATGATTCTATAGCATATATATACCATTGATAGCAAAAACATACATATATAAATACCCTAGACTCAATGTAAGTGAGTGAGAGAAAACCTCTACCTTGATGTTCTTGGAAAAATTAGGGCTTTGATCTTGAATCAACCCTTCAATCTCTTGTTTTCTCTCTTCCTCTCTTCCTCTCTTATGTTTTCTAGGGTTTGGAGTGGTGTAATGAAGGCTAAGGAGGTGACAAAATGTATTTATAGTGGAGGAAATGGAGAAAGACCCGCAGTCGGATCGGGCTGGCTTTATCGGGCGTACCGGTACGGTTTAGCTACTGGAGTTCGGCGTACCGGTACGGTTTGACTGCCAGATTTTTGTTTCAACTTCCAATGCAGTTTTGATTTATTTAGAGGTCGAATTGGAAAATGTTCATGAGACATACTTTTGTAGCCCTAGATGTCTACTCTCTACTGTAAAAATTTCAGATCAATTGGACTTAAAGATAAAAAGTTATGGCCAAAACACTAAGTAGTGTTCAATACCCATTTTTACCCAAATTCTCGTTAAAGTGTATTTTAACTCCGAGACACTTCCTAACTTCCAATACATCCATATTACCACTCCCAATGTTTTTCGACCTTCCGGATTCAATGGAATCATTATTTTGACCTACAAACTTTTAGAAACTTGTCTATCACCCTTTACAAGTTTAAACATCTTCGACACGTAACTTCCCAATCAAATTGTCTCCATAGCATTTATTCCTACGGTTTATTCTTATGTCACTACATATATCTACATATTTACACTTTTTATTTACTATATATATATATATCTCTATAAATATATAAAAGAAAATTCGGGGTGTTACAATATTGTCCTCTTTTGGCATGAGCATCCTTATAAGGAACCTCTCACCCTCAAGGCTTGGTTACTCAAGCATCCTTATAAGGAACCTCTTGAGGAAAATTACATACTATCCTCTTTTGGCATGAGCATCCTTATAAGGAACCTCTCACCCTCAAGGCTTAGTTTCTTAAGCACCCTTATAAGGAACTTCTTAAGGAAAATCACATACTCTCCTCTCTTGGCATGAACATCCTTATAAGGAACCTCTCACCCTCAAGGCATCACAAACTCAAGCATCCTTATAAGGAACCTCTTGAGGGAAATCACATACTCTCCTCTCTTGGCATGAGCATCCTTATAAGGAACCTCTCACCCTCAAGGCATCACAAAAAACCCAACCAAGCATACCGTTCCAATATTTATATCATTTTACACGCATCTCTCCAAAATCCCCAAGATATATTATGTAACAATTCCCCAACCAACAAGGAAAATACATGAGATCACAATAACATCATTTTTCTACCCCACACAAACAACTATGGTTTTCGAAGTTCATAATAAAGAAGCATTTAAAAAGAAATACATCACTCTCCCAAAAACTAGGGTTTTAAAGCTAGAAAAGAGATTTAATGGGTATTAAACCCTAACAATGTAATCTTTGCAAAAAGCCTAAGAGATGATGATTCTATAGCATATATATACCATTGATAGCAAAAACATACATATATAAATACCCTAGACTCAATGTAAGTGAGTGAGAGAAAACCCCTACCTTGATGTTCTTGGAAAAATTAGGGCTTTGATCTTGAATCAACCCTTCAATCTCTTGTGTTTCTCTCTTTCTCTCTTCCTCTCTTATGTTTTCTAGGGTTTGGAGTGGTGTAATGAAGGCTAAGGAGGTGAAAAAATGTATTTATAGTGGAGGAAATGGAGAAAGACCCGCAGTCGGATCGGGCTGGCTTTATCGGGCGTACCGGTACGGTTTAGCTACTGGAGTTCGGCGTACCGGTACGGTTTGACTGCCAGATTTTTGTTTCAACTTCCAATGCAGTTTTGACTCATTTAGAGGTCGAATTGGAAAATGTTCATGAGACATACTTTTGTAGCCCTAGATGTCTACTATCTACTGTAAAAATTTCAGATCAATTGGACTTAAAGATAAAAAGTTATGGCCAAAACACTAAGTAGTGTTCAATACCCATATTTACCCAAATTCTCGCTAAAGTGTATTTTAACTCCGAGACACTTCCTAACTTCCAATACATCCATATTACCACTCCCAATGTTTTTCGACCTTCCGGATTCAATGGAATCATTATTTTGACCTACAAACTTTTAGAAACTTGTCTAATCACCCTTTACAAGTTTAAACATCTTCGACACGTAACTTCCCAATCAAATTGTCTCCATAGCATTTATTCCTAGGGTTTATTCTTATGTCACTACATATATCTACATATTTACACTTTTTATTTACTATATATATATATCTCTATAAATATATAAAAGAAAATTCGGGGTGTTACAATATTGTCCTCTTTAGGCATGAGCATCCTTATAAGAAACCTCTCACCCTCAAGGCTTGGTTACTCAAGCATCCTTATAAGGAACCTCTTGAGGAAAATTACATACTATCCTCTTTTGGCATGAGCATCCTTATAAGGAACCTCTCACCCTCAAGGCTTAGTTTCTTAAGCATCCTTATAAGGAACTTCTTAAGGAAAATCACATACTCTCCTCTCTTGGCATGAACATCCTTATAAGGAACCTCTCACCCTCAAGGCATCACAAACTCAAGCATCCTTATAAGGAACCTCTTGAGGGAAATCACATACTCTCCTCTCTTGGCATGAGCATCCTTATAAGGAACCTCTCACCCTCAAGGCATCACAAAAAACCCAACCAAGCATACCGTTCCAATATTTATATCATTTTACACGCATCTCTCCAAAATCCCCAAGATATATTATGTAACAATTCCCCAACCAACAAGGAAAATACATGAGATCACAATAACATCATTTTTCTACCCCACACAAACAACTATGGTTTTCGAAGTTCATAATAAAGAAGCATTTAAAAAGAAATACATCACTCTCCCAAAAACTAGGGTTTTAAAGTTAGAAAAGAGATTTAATGGGTATTAAACCCTAACAATGTAATCTTTGCAAAAAGCCTAAGAGATGATGATTCTATAGCATATATATACCATTGATAGCAAAAACATACATATATAAATACCCTAGACTCAATGTAAGTGAGTGAGAGAAAACCCCTACCTTGATGTTCTTGGAAAAATTAGGGCTTTGATCTTGAATCAACCCTTCAATCTCTTGTTTTCTCTTGATCTTGTGTTTCTCTCTTTCTCTCTTCCTCTCTTATGTTTTCTAGGGTTTGGAGTGGTGTAATGAAGGCTAAGGAGGTGAAAAAATGTATTTATAGTGGAGGAAATGGAGAAAGACCCGCAGTCGGATCGGGCTGGCTTTATCGGGCGTACCGGTACGGTTTAGCTACTGGAGTTCGGCGTACCGGTACGGTTGACTGCCAGATTTTTGTTTCAACTTCCAATGCAGTTTTGACCCATTTAGAGGTCGAATTGGAAAATGTTCATGAGACATACTTTTGTAGCCCTAGATGTCTACTATCTACTGTAAAAATTTCAGATCAATTGGACTTAAAGATAAAAAGTTATGGCCAAAACACTAAGTAGTGTTCAATACCCATTTTTACCCAAATTCTCGCTAAAGTGTATTTTAACTCCGAGACACTTCCTAACTTCCAATACATCCATATTACCACTCCCAATATTTTTCGACCTTCCGGATTCAATGGAATCATTATTTTGACCTACAAACTTTTAGAAACTTGTCTAATCACCCTTTCCAAGTTTAAACATCTTCGACACGTAACTTCTCAATCAAATTGTCTCCATAGCATTTATTCCTACGATTTATTCTTATGTCACTACATATATCTACATATTTACACTTTTTATTTACTATATATATATATATCTCTATAAATATATAAAAGAAAATTCGGGGTGTTACAATATTGTCCTCTTTTGGCATGAGCATCCTTATAAGGAACCTCTCACCCTCAAGGCTTGGTTACTCAAGCATCCTTATAAGGAACCTCTTGAGGAAAATTACATACTATCCTCTTTTGGCATGAGCATCCTTATAAGGAACCTCTCACCCTCAAGGCTTAGTTTCTTAAGCATCCTTATAAGGAACCTCTTAAGGAAAATCACATACTCTCCTCTCTTGGCATGAACATCCTTATAAGGAACCTCTCACCCTCAAGGCATCACAAACTCAAGCATCCTTATAAGGAACCTCTTGAGGGAAATCACATCCTCTCCTCTCTTGGCATGAGCATCCTTATAAGGAACCTCTCACCCTCAAGGCATCACAAACAACCCAACCAAGCATACCGTTCCAATATTTATATCATTTTACACGCATCTCTCCAAAATCCCCAAGATATATTATGTAACAATTCCCCAACCAACAAGGAAAATACATGAGATCACAATAACATCATTTTTCTACCCCACACAAACAACTATGGTTTTCGAAGTTCATAATAAAGAAGCATTTAAGAAGAAATACATCACTCTCCCAAAAACTAGGGTTTTAAAGCTAGAAAAGAGATTTAATGGGTATTAAACCCTAACAATGTAATCTTTGCAAAAAGCCTAAGAGATGATGATTCTATAGCATATATATACCATTGATAGCAAAAACATACATATATAAATACCCTAGACTCAATGTAAGTGAGTGAGAGAAAACCTCTACCTTGATGTTCTTGGAAAAATTAGGGCTTTGATCTTGAATCAACCCTTCAATCTCTTGTTTTCTCTCTTTCTCTCTTCCTCTCTTATGTTTTCTAGGGTTTGGAGTGGTGTAATGAAGGCTAAGGAGGTGACAAAATGTATTTATAGTGGAGGAAATGGAGAAAGACCCGCAGTCGGATCGGGCTGGCTTTATCGGGCGTACCGGTACGGTTTAGCTACTGGAGTTCGGCGTACCGGTACGGTTTGACTGCCAGATTTTTGTTTCAACTTCCAATGCAGTTTTGATTTATTTAGAGGTCGAATTGGAAAATGTTCATGAGACATACTTTTGTAGCCCTAGATGTCTACTCTCTACTGTAAAAATTTCAGATCAATTGGACTTAAAGATAAAAAGTTATGGCCAAAACACTAAGTAGTGTTCAATACCCATTTTTACCCAAATTCTCGTTAAAGTGTATTTTAACTCCGAGACACTTCCTAACTTCCAATACATCCATATTACCACTCCCAATGTTTTTCGACCTTCCGGATTCAATGGAATCATTATTTTGACCTACAAACTTTTAGAAACTTGTCTATCACCCTTTACAAGTTTAAACATCTTCGACACGTAACTTCCCAATCAAATTGTCTCCATAGCATTTATTCCTAGGGTTTATTCTTATGTCACTACATATATCTACATATTTACACTTTTTATTTACTATATATATATATATCTCTATAAATATATAAAAGAAAATTCGGGGTGTTACAATATTGTCCTCTTTTGGCATGAGCATCCTTATAAGAAACCTCTCACCCTCAAGGCTTGGTTACTCAAGCATCCTTATAAGGAACCTCTTGAGGAAAATTACATACTATCCTCTTTTGGCATGAGCATCCTTATAAGGAACCTCTCACCCTCAAGGCTTAGTTTCTTAAGCATCCTTATAAGGAACTTCTTAAGGAAAATCACATACTCTCCTCTCTTGGCATGAACATCCTTATAAGGAACCTCTCACCCTCAAGGCATCACAAACTCAAGCATCCTTATAAGGAACCTCTTGAGGGAAATCACATACTCTCCTCTCTTGGCATGAGCATCCTTATAAGGAACCTCTCACCCTCAAGGCATCACAAAAAACCCAACCAAGCATACCGTTCCAATATTTATATCATTTTACACGCATCTCTCCAAAATCCCCAAGATATATTATGTAACAATTCCCCAACCAACAAGGAAAATACATGAGATCACAATAACATCATTTTTCTACCCCACACAAACAACTATGGTTTTCGAAGTTCATAATAAAGAAGCATTTAAAAAGAAATACATCACTCTCCCAAAAACTAGGGTTTTAAAGCTAGAAAAGAGATTTAATGGGTATTAAACCCTAACAATGTAATCTTTGCAAAAAGCCTAAGAGATGATGATTCTATAGCATATATATACCATTGATAGCAAAAACATACATATATAAATACCCTAGACTCAATGTAAGTGAGTGAGAGAAAACCCCTACCTTGATGTTCTTGGAAAAATTAGGGCTTTGATCTTGAATCAACCCTTCAATCTCTTGTTTTCTCTTGATCTTGTGTCTCTCTTTCTCTCTTCCTCTCTTATGTTTTCTAGGGTTTGGAGTGGTGTAATGAAGGCTAAGGAGGTGAAAAAATGTATTTATAGTGGAGGAAATGGAGAAAGACCCGCAGTCGGATCGGGCTGGCTTTATCGGGCGTACCGGTACGGTTTAGCTACTGGAGTTCGGCGTACCGGTACGGTTTGACTGCCAGATTTTTGTTTCAACTTCCAATGCAGTTTTGATTTATTTAGAGGTCGAATTGGAAAATGTTCATGAGACATACTTTTGTAGCCCTAGATGTCTACTCTCTACTGTAAAAATTTCAGATCAATTGGACTTAAAGATAAAAAGTTATGGCCAAAACACTAAGTAGTGTTCAATACCCATTTTTACCCAAATTCTCGTTAAAGTGTATTTTAACTCCGAGACACTTCCTAACTTCCAATACATCCATATTACCACTCCCAATGTTTTTCGACCTTCCGGATTCAATGGAATCATTATTTTGACCTACAAACTTTTAGAAACTTGTCTATCACCCTTTACAAGTTTAAACATCTTCGACACGTAACTTCCCAATCAAATTGTCTCCATAGCATTTATTCCTACGGTTTATTCTTATGTCACTACATATATCTACATATTTACACTTTTTATTTACTATATATATATATATCTCTATAAATATATAAAAGAAAATTCGGGGTGTTACAATATTGTCCTCTTTTGGCATGAGCATCCTTATAAGGAACCTCTCACCCTCAAGGCTTGGTTACTCAAGCATCCTTATAAGGAACCTCTTGAGGAAAATTACATACTATCCTCTTTTGGCATGAGCATCCTTATAAGGAACCTCTCACCCTCAAGGCTTAGTTTCTTAAGCACCCTTATAAGGAACTTCTTAAGGAAAATCACATACTCTCCTCTCTTGGCATGAACATCCTTATAAGGAACCTCTCACCCTCAAGGCATCACAAACTCAAGCATCCTTATAAGGAACCTCTTGAGGGAAATCACATACTCTCCTCTCTTGGCATGAGCATCCTTATAAGGAACCTCTCACCCTCAAGGCATCACAAAAAACCCAACCAAGCATACCGTTCCAATATTTATATCATTTTACACGCATCTCTCCAAAATCCCCAAGATATATTATGTAACAATTCCCCAACCAACAAGGAAAATACATGAGATCACAATAACATCATTTTTCTACCCCACACAAACAACTATGGTTTTCGAAGTTCATAATAAAGAAGCATTTAAAAAGAAATACATCACTCTCCCAAAAACTAGGGTTTTAAAGCTAGAAAAGAGATTTAATGGGTATTAAACCCTAACAATGTAATCTTTGCAAAAAGCCTAAGAGATGATGATTCTATAGCATATATATACCATTGATAGCAAAAACATACATATATAAATACCCTAGACTCAATGTAAGTGAGTGAGAGAAAACCCCTACCTTGATGTTCTTGGAAAAATTAGGGCTTTGATCTTGAATCAACCCTTCAATCTCTTGTGTTTCTCTCTTTCTCTCTTCCTCTCTTATGTTTTCTAGGGTTTGGAGTGGTGTAATGAAGGCTAAGGAGGTGAAAAAATGTATTTATAGTGGAGGAAATGGAGAAAGACCCGCAGTCGGATCGGGCTGGCTTTATCGGGCGTACCGGTACGGTTTAGCTACTGGAGTTCGGCGTACCGGTACGGTTTGACTGCCAGATTTTTGTTTCAACTTCCAATGCAGTTTTGACTCATTTAGAGGTCGAATTGGAAAATGTTCATGAGACATACTTTTGTAGCCCTAGATGTCTACTATCTACTGTAAAAATTTCAGATCAATTGGACTTAAAGATAAAAAGTTATGGCCAAAACACTAAGTAGTGTTCAATACCCATATTTACCCAAATTCTCGCTAAAGTGTATTTTAACTCCGAGACACTTCCTAACTTCCAATACATCCATATTACCACTCCCAATGTTTTTCGACCTTCCGGATTCAATGGAATCATTATTTTGACCTACAAACTTTTAGAAACTTGTCTAATCACCCTTTACAAGTTTAAACATCTTCGACACGTAACTTCCCAATCAAATTGTCTCCATAGCATTTATTCCTAGGGTTTATTCTTATGTCACTACATATATCTACATATTTACACTTTTTATTTACTATATATATATATCTCTATAAATATATAAAAGAAAATTCGGGGTGTTACAATATTGTCCTCTTTAGGCATGAGCATCCTTATAAGAAACCTCTCACCCTCAAGGCTTGGTTACTCAAGCATCCTTATAAGGAACCTCTTGAGGAAAATTACATACTATCCTCTTTTGGCATGAGCATCCTTATAAGGAACCTCTCACCCTCAAGGCTTAGTTTCTTAAGCATCCTTATAAGGAACTTCTTAAGGAAAATCACATACTCTCCTCTCTTGGCATGAACATCCTTATAAGGAACCTCTCACCCTCAAGGCATCACAAACTCAAGCATCCTTATAAGGAACCTCTTGAGGGAAATCACATACTCTCCTCTCTTGGCATGAGCATCCTTATAAGGAACCTCTCACCCTCAAGGCATCACAAAAAACCCAACCAAGCATACCGTTCCAATATTTATATCATTTTACACGCATCTCTCCAAAATCCCCAAGATATATTATGTAACAATTCCCCAACCAACAAGGAAAATACATGAGATCACAATAACATCATTTTTCTACCCCACACAAACAACTATGGTTTTCGAAGTTCATAATAAAGAAGCATTTAAAAAGAAATACATCACTCTCCCAAAAACTAGGGTTTTAAAGTTAGAAAAGAGATTTAATGGGTATTAAACCCTAACAATGTAATCTTTGCAAAAAGCCTAAGAGATGATGATTCTATAGCATATATATACCATTGATAGCAAAAACATACATATATAAATACCCTAGACTCAATGTAAGTGAGTGAGAGAAAACCCCTACCTTGATGTTCTTGGAAAAATTAGGGCTTTGATCTTGAATCAACCCTTCAATCTCTTGTTTTCTCTTGATCTTGTGTTTCTCTCTTTCTCTCTTCCTCTCTTATGTTTTCTAGGGTTTGGAGTGGTGTAATGAAGGCTAAGGAGGTGAAAAAATGTATTTATAGTGGAGGAAATGGAGAAAGACCCGCAGTCGGATCGGGCTGGCTTTATCGGGCGTACCGGTACGGTTTAGCTACTGGAGTTCGGCGTACCGGTACGGTTGACTGCCAGATTTTTGTTTCAACTTCCAATGCAGTTTTGACCCATTTAGAGGTCGAATTGGAAAATGTTCATGAGACATACTTTTGTAGCCCTAGATGTCTACTATCTACTGTAAAAATTTCAGATCAATTGGACTTAAAGATAAAAAGTTATGGCCAAAACACTAAGTAGTGTTCAATACCCATTTTTACCCAAATTCTCGCTAAAGTGTATTTTAACTCCGAGACACTTCCTAACTTCCAATACATCCATATTACCACTCCCAATATTTTTCGACCTTCCGGATTCAATGGAATCATTATTTTGACCTACAAACTTTTAGAAACTTGTCTAATCACCCTTTCCAAGTTTAAACATCTTCGACACGTAACTTCTCAATCAAATTGTCTCCATAGCATTTATTCCTACGGTTTATTCTTATGTCACTACATATATCTACATATTTACACTTTTTATTTACTATATATATATATATCTCTATAAATATATAAAAGAAAATTCGGGGTGTTACAATATTGTCCTCTTTTGGCATGAGCATCCTTATAAGGAACCTCTCACCCTCAAGGCTTGGTTACTCAAGCATCCTTATAAGGAACCTCTTGAGGAAAATTACATACTATCCTCTTTTGGCATGAGCATCCTTATAAGGAACCTCTCACCCTCAAGGCTTAGTTTCTTAAGCATCCTTATAAGGAACCTCTTAAGGAAAATCACATACTCTCCTCTCTTGGCATGAACATCCTTATAAGGAACCTCTCACCCTCAAGGCATCACAAACTCAAGCATCCTTATAAGGAACCTCTTGAGGGAAATCACATCCTCTCCTCTCTTGGCATGAGCATCCTTATAAGGAACCTCTCACCCTCAAGGCATCACAAACAACCCAACCAAGCATACCGTTCCAATATTTATATCATTTTACACGCATCTCTCCAAAATCCCCAAGATATATTATGTAACAATTCCCCAACCAACAAGGAAAATACATGAGATCACAATAACATCATTTTTCTACCCCACACAAACAACTATGGTTTTCGAAGTTCATAATAAAGAAGCATTTAAGAAGAAATACATCACTCTCCCAAAAACTAGGGTTTTAAAGCTAGAAAAGAGATTTAATGGGTATTAAACCCTAACAATGTAATCTTTGCAAAAAGCCTAAGAGATGATGATTCTATAGCATATATATACCATTGATAGCAAAAACATACATATATAAATACCCTAGACTCAATGTAAGTGAGTGAGAGAAAACCTCTACCTTGATGTTCTTGGAAAAATTAGGGCTTTGATCTTGAATCAACCCTTCAATCTCTTGTTTTCTCTCTTTCTCTCTTCCTCTCTTATGTTTTCTAGGGTTTGGAGTGGTGTAATGAAGGCTAAGGAGGTGACAAAATGTATTTATAGTGGAGGAAATGGAGAAAGACCCGCAGTCGGATCGGGCTGGCTTTATCGGGCGTACCGGTACGGTTTAGCTACTGGAGTTCGGCGTACCGGTACGGTTTGACTGCCAGATTTTTGTTTCAACTTCCAATGCAGTTTTGATTTATTTAGAGGTCGAATTGGAAAATGTTCATGAGACATACTTTTGTAGCCCTAGATGTCTACTCTCTACTGTAAAAATTTCAGATCAATTGGACTTAAAGATAAAAAGTTATGGCCAAAACACTAAGTAGTGTTCAATACCCATTTTTACCCAAATTCTCGTTAAAGTGTATTTTAACTCCGAGACACTTCCTAACTTCCAATACATCCATATTACCACTCCCAATGTTTTTCGACCTTCCGGATTCAATGGAATCATTATTTTAACCTACAAACTTTTAGAAACTTGTCTATCACCCTTTACAAGTTTAAACATCTTCGACACGTAACTTCCCAATCAAATTGTCTCCATAGCATTTATTCCTAGGGTTTATTCTTATGTCACTACATATATCTACATATTTACACTTTTTATTTACTATATATATATATATCTCTATAAATATATAAAAGAAAATTCGGGGTGTTACAATATTGTCCTCTTTTGGCATGAGCATCCTTATAAGAAACCTCTCACCCTCAAGGCTTGGTTACTCAAGCATCCTTATAAGGAACCTCTTGAGGAAAATTACATACTATCCTCTTTTGGCATGAGCATCCTTATAAGGAACCTCTCACCCTCAAGGCTTAGTTTCTTAAGCATCCTTATAAGGAACTTCTTAAGGAAAATCACATACTCTCCTCTCTTGGCATGAACATCCTTATAAGGAACCTCTCACCCTCAAGGCATCACAAACTCAAGCATCCTTATAAGGAACCTCTTGAGGGAAATCACATACTCTCCTCTCTTGGCATGAGCATCCTTATAAGGAACCTCTCACCCTCAAGGCATCACAAAAAACCCAACCAAGCATACCGTTCCAATATTTATATCATTTTACACGCATCTCTCCAAAATCCCCAAGATATATTATGTAACAATTCCCCAACCAACAAGGAAAATACATGAGATCACAATAACATCATTTTTCTACCCCACACAAACAACTATGGTTTTCGAAGTTCATAATAAAGAAGCATTTAAAAAGAAATACATCACTCTCCCAAAAACTAGGGTTTTAAAGCTAGAAAAGAGATTTAATGGGTATTAAACCCTAACAATGTAATCTTTGCAAAAAGCCTAAGAGATGATGATTCTATAGCATATATATACCATTGATAGCAAAAACATACATATATAAATACCCTAGACTCAATGTAAGTGAGTGAGAGAAAACCCCTACCTTGATGTTCTTGGAAAAATTAGGGCTTTGATCTTGAATCAACCCTTCAATCTCTTGTTTTCTCTTGATCTTGTGTTTCTCTCTTTCTCTCTTCCTCTCTTATGTTTTCTAGGGTTTGGAGTGGTGTAATGAAGGCTAAGGAGGTGAAAAAATGTATTTATAGTGGAGGAAATGGAGAAAGACCCGCAGTCGGATCGGGCTGGCTTTATCGGGCGTACCGGTACGGTTTAGCTACTGGAGTTCGGCGTACCGGTACGGTTGACTGCCAGATTTTTGTTTCAACTTCCAATGCAGTTTTGACCCATTTAGAGGTCGAATTGGAAAATGTTCATGAGACATAATTTTGTAGCCCTAGATGTCTACTATCTACTGTAAAAATTTCAGATCAATTGGACTTAAAGATAAAAAGTTATGGCCAAAATACTAAGTAGTGTTCAATACCCATTTTTACCCAAATTCTCGCTAAAGTGTATTTTAACTCCGAGACACTTCCTAACTTCCAATACATCCATATTACCACTCCCAATATTTTTCGACCTTCCGGATTCAATGGAATCATTATTTTGACCTACAAACTTTTAGAAACTTGTCTAATCACCCTTTCCAAGTTTAAACATCTTCGACACGTAACTTCTCAATCAAATTGTCTCCATAGCATTTATTCCTACGGTTTATTCTTATGTCACTACATATATCTACATATTTACACTTTTTATTTACTATATATATATATATCTCTATAAATATATAAAAGAAAATTCGGGGTGTTACAATATTGTCCTCTTTTGGCATGAGCATCCTTATAAGGAACCTCTCACCCTCAAGGCTTGGTTACTCAAGCATCCTTATAAGGAACCTCTTGAGGAAAATTACATACTATCCTCTTTTGGCATGAGCATCCTTATAAGGAACCTCTCACCCTCAAGGCTTAGTTTCTTAAGCATCCTTATAAGGAACCTCTTAAGGAAAATCACATACTCTCCTCTCTTGGCATGAACATCCTTATAAGGAACCTCTCACCCTCAAGGCATCACAAACTCAAGCATCCTTATAAGGAACCTCTTGAGGGAAATCACATCCTCTCCTCTCTTGGCATGAGCATCCTTATAAGGAACCTCTCACCCTCAAGGCATCACAAACAACCCAACCAAGCATACCGTTCCAATATTTATATCATTTTACACGCATCTCTCCAAAATCCCCAAGATATATTATGTAACAATTCCCCAACCAACAAGGAAAATACATGAGATCACAATAACATCATTTTTCTACCCCACACAAACAACTATGGTTTTCGAAGTTCATAATAAAGAAGCATTTAAGAAGAAATACATCACTCTCCCAAAAACTAGGGTTTTAAAGCTAGAAAAGAGATTTAATGGGTATTAAACCCTAACAATGTAATCTTTGCAAAAAGCCTAAGAGATGATGATTCTATAGCATATATATACCATTGATAGCAAAAACATACATATATAAATACCCTAGACTCAATGTAAGTGAGTGAGAGAAAACCTCTACCTTGATGTTCTTGGAAAAATTAGGGCTTTGATCTTGAATCAACCCTTCAATCTCTTGTTTTCTCTCTTTCTCTCTTCCTCTCTTATGTTTTCTAGGGTTTGGAGTGGTGTAATGAAGGCTAAGGAGGTGACAAAATGTATTTATAGTGGAGGAAATGGAGAAAGACCCGCAGTCGGATCGGGCTGGCTTTATCGGGCGTACCGGTACGGTTTAGCTACTGGAGTTCGGCGTACCGGTACGGTTTGACTGCCAGATTTTTGTTTCAACTTCCAATGCAGTTTTGATTTATTTAGAGGTCGAATTGGAAAATGTTCATGAGACATACTTTTGTAGCCCTAGATGTCTACTCTCTACTGTAAAAATTTCAGATCAATTGGACTTAAAGATAAAAAGTTATGGCCAAAACACTAAGTAGTGTTCAATACCCATTTTTACCCAAATTCTCGTTAAAGTGTATTTTAACTCCGAGACACTTCCTAACTTCCAATACATCCATATTACCACTCCCAATGTTTTTCGACCTTCCGGATTCAATGGAATCATTATTTTGACCTACAAACTTTTAGAAACTTGTCTATCACCCTTTACAAGTTTAAACATCTTCGACACGTAACTTCCCAATCAAATTGTCTCCATAGCATTTATTCCTAGGGTTTATTCTTATGTCACTACATATATCTACATATTTACACTTTTTATTTACTATATATATATATATATCTCTATAAATATATAAAAGAAAATTCGGGGTGTTACAATATTGTCCTCTTTTGGCATGAGCATCCTTATAAGAAACCTCTCACCCTCAAGGCTTGGTTACTCAAGCATCCTTATAAGGAACCTCTTGAGGAAAATTACATACTATCCTCTTTTGGCATGAGCATCCTTATAAGGAACCTCTCACCCTCAAGGCTTAGTTTCTTAAGCATCCTTATAAGGAACTTCTTAAGGAAAATCACATACTCTCCTCTCTTGGCATGAACATCCTTATAAGGAACCTCTCACCCTCAAGGCATCACAAACTCAAGCATCCTTATAAGGAACCTCTTGAGGGAAATCACATACTCTCCTCTCTTGGCATGAGCATCCTTATAAGGAACCTCTCACCCTCAAGGCATCACAAAAAACCCAACCAAGCATACCGTTCCAATATTTATATCATTTTACACGCATCTCTCCAAAATCCCCAAGATATATTATGTAACAATTCCCCAACCAACAAGGAAAATACATGAGATCACAATAACATCATTTTTCTACCCCACACAAACAACTATGGTTTTCGAAGTTCATAATAAAGAAGCATTTAAAAAGAAATACATCACTCTCCCAAAAACTAGGGTTTTAAAGCTAGAAAAGAGATTTAATGGGTATTAAACCCTAACAATGTAATCTTTGCAAAAAGCCTAAGAGATGATGATTCTATAGCATATATATACCATTGATAGCAAAAACATACATATATAAATACCCTAGACTCAATGTAAGTGAGTGAGAGAAAACCCCTACCTTGATGTTCTTGGAAAAATTAGGGCTTTGATCTTGAATCAACCCTTCAATCTCTTGTTTTCTCTTGATCTTGTGTTTCTCTCTTTCTCTCTTCCTCTCTTATGTTTTCTAGGGTTTGGAGTGGTGTAATGAAGGCTAAGGAGGTGAAAAAATGTATTTATAGTGGAGGAAATGGAGAAAGACCCGCAGTCGGATCGGGCTGGCTTTATCGGGCGTACCGGTACGGTTTAGCTACTGGAGTTCGGCGTACCGGTACGGTTGACTGCCAGATTTTTGTTTCAACTTCCAATGCAGTTTTGACCCATTTAGAGGTCGAATTGGAAAATGTTCATGAGACATAATTTTGTAGCCCTAGATGTCTACTATCTACTGTAAAAATTTCAGATCAATTGGACTTAAAGATAAAAAGTTATGGCCAAAATACTAAGTAGTGTTCAATACCCATTTTTACCCAAATTCTCGCTAAAGTGTATTTTAACTCCGAGACACTTCCTAACTTCCAATACATCCATATTACCACTCCCAATATTTTTCGACCTTCCGGATTCAATGGAATCATTATTTTGACCTACAAACTTTTAGAAACTTGTCTAATCACCCTTTCCAAGTTTAAACATCTTCGACACGTAACTTCTCAATCAAATTGTCTCCATAGCATTTATTCCTACGGTTTATTCTTATGTCACTACATATATCTACATATTTACACTTTTTATTTACTATATATATATATATCTCTATAAATATATAAAAGAAAATTCGGGGTGTTACAATATTGTCCTCTTTTGGCATGAGCATCCTTATAAGGAACCTCTCACCCTCAAGGCTTGGTTACTCAAGCATCCTTATAAGGAACCTCTTGAGGAAAATTACATACTATCCTCTTTTGGCATGAGCATCCTTATAAGGAACCTCTCACCCTCAAGGCTTAGTTTCTTAAGCATCCTTATAAGGAACCTCTTAAGGAAAATCACATACTCTCCTCTCTTGGCATGAACATCCTTATAAGGAACCTCTCACCCTCAAGGCATCACAAACTCAAGCATCCTTATAAGGAACCTCTTGAGGGAAATCACATCCTCTCCTCTCTTGGCATGAGCATCCTTATAAGGAACCTCTCACCCTCAAGGCATCACAAACAACCCAACCAAGCATACCGTTCCAATATTTATATCATTTTACACGCATCTCTCCAAAATCCCCAAGATATATTATGTAACAATTCCCCAACCAACAAGGAAAATACATGAGATCACAATAACATCATTTTTCTACCCCACACAAACAACTATGGTTTTCGAAGTTCATAATAAAGAAGCATTTAAGAAGAAATACATCACTCTCCCAAAAACTAGGGTTTTAAAGCTAGAAAAGAGATTTAATGGGTATTAAACCCTAACAATGTAATCTTTGCAAAAAGCCTAAGAGATGATGATTCTATAGCATATATATACCATTGATAGCAAAAACATACATATATAAATACCCTAGACTCAATGTAAGTGAGTGAGAGAAAACCTCTACCTTGATGTTCTTGGAAAAATTAGGGCTTTGATCTTGAATCAACCCTTCAATCTCTTGTTTTCTCTCTTTCTCTCTTCCTCTCTTATGTTTTCTAGGGTTTGGAGTGGTGTAATGAAGGCTAAGGAGGTGACAAAATGTATTTATAGTGGAGGAAATGGAGAAAGACCCGCAGTCGGATCGGGCTGGCTTTATCGGGCGTACCGGTACGGTTTAGCTACTGGAGTTCGGCGTACCGGTACGGTTTGACTGCCAGATTTTTGTTTCAACTTCCAATGCAGTTTTGATTTATTTAGAGGTCGAATTGGAAAATGTTCATGAGACATACTTTTGTAGCCCTAGATGTCTACTCTCTACTGTAAAAATTTCAGATCAATTGGACTTAAAGATAAAAAGTTATGGCCAAAACACTAAGTAGTGTTCAATACCCATTTTTACCCAAATTCTCGTTAAAGTGTATTTTAACTCCGAGACACTTCCTAACTTCCAATACATCCATATTACCACTCCCAATGTTTTTCGACCTTCCGGATTCAATGGAATCATTATTTTGACCTACAAACTTTTAGAAACTTGTCTATCACCCTTTACAAGTTTAAACATCTTCGACACGTAACTTCCCAATCAAATTGTCTCCATAGCATTTATTCCTAGGGTTTATTCTTATGTCACTACATATATCTACATATTTACACTTTTTATTTACTATATATATATATATCTCTATAAATATATAAAAGAAAATTCGGGGTGTTACAATATTGTCCTCTTTTGGCATGAGCATCCTTATAAGAAACCTCTCACCCTCAAGGCTTGGTTACTCAAGCATCCTTATAAGGAACCTCTTGAGGAAAATTACATACTATCCTCTTTTGGCATGAGCATCCTTATAAGGAACCTCTCACCCTCAAGGCTTAGTTTCTTAAGCATCCTTATAAGGAACTTCTTAAGGAAAATCACATACTCTCCTCTCTTGGCATGAACATCCTTATAAGGAACCTCTCACCCTCAAGGCATCACAAACTCAAGCATCCTTATAAGGAACCTCTTGAGGGAAATCACATACTCTCCTCTCTTGGCATGAGCATCCTTATAAGGAACCTCTCACCCTCAAGGCATCACAAACAACCCAACCAAGCATACCGTTCCAATATTTATATCATTTTACACGCATCTCTCCAAAATCCCCAAGATATATTATGTAACAATTCCCCAACCAACAAGGAAAATACATGAGATCACAATAACATCATTTTTCTACCCCACACAAACAACTATGGTTTTCGAAGTTCATAATAAAGAAGCATTTAAGAAGAAATACATCACTCTCCCAAAAACTAGGGTTTTAAAGCTAGAAAAGAGATTTAATGGGTATTAAACCCTAACAATGTAATCTTTGCAAAAAGCCTAAGAGATGATGATTCTATAGCATATATATACCATTGATAGCAAAAACATACATATATAAATACCCTAGACTCAATGTAAGTGAGTGAGAGAAAACCCCTACCTTGATGTTCTTGGAAAAATTAGGGCTTTGATCTTGAATCAACCCTTCAATCTCTTGTTTTCTCTTGATCTTGTGTTTCTCTCTTTCTCTCTTCCTCTCGTATGTTTTCTAGGGTTTGGAGTGGTGTAATGAAGGCTAAGGAGGTGAAAAAATGTATTTATAGTGGAGGAAATGGAGAAAGACCCGCAGTCGGATCTGGCTGGCTTTATCGGGCGTACCGGTACGGTTTAGCTACTGGAGTTCGGCGTACCGGTACGGTTGACTGCCAGATTTTTGTTTCAACTTCCAATGCAATTTTGACCCATTTAGAGGTCGAATTGGAAAATGTTCATGAGAAATACTTTTGTAGCCCTAGATGTCTACTATCTACTGTAAAAATTTCAGATCAATTGGACTTAAAGATAAAAAGTTATGGCCAAAACACTAAGTAGTGTTCAATACCCATTTTTACCCAAATTCTCGCTAAAGTGTATTTTAACTCCGAGACACTTCCTAACTTCCAATACATCCATATTACCACTCCCAATATTTTTCGACCTTCCGGATTCAATGGAATCATTATTTTGACCTACAAACTTTTAGAAACTTGTCTAATCACCCTTTCCAAGTTTAAACATCTTCGACACGTAACTTCTCAATCAAATTGTCTCCATAGCATTTATTCCTACGGTTTATTCTTATGTCACTACATATATCTACATATTTACACTTTTTATTTACTATATATATATATATCTCTATAAATATATAAAAGAAAATTCGGGGTGTTACAATATTGTCCTCTTTTGGCATGAGCATCCTTATAAGGAACCTCTCACCCTCAAGGCTTGGTTACTCAAGCATCCTTATAAGGAACCTCTTGAGGAAAATTACATACTATCCTCTTTTGGCATGAGCATCTTTATAAGGAACCTCTCACCCTCAAGGCTTAGTTTCTTAAGCATCCTTATAAGGAACCTCTTAAGGAAAATCACATACTCTCCTCTCTTGGCATGAACATCCTTATAAGGAACCTCTCACCCTCAAGGCATCACAAACTCAAGCATCCTTATAAGGAACCTCTTGAGGGAAATCACATACTCTCCTCTCTTGGCATGAGCATCCTTATAAGGAACCTCTCACCCTCAAGGCATCACAAACAACCCAACCAAGCATACCGTTCCAATATTTATATCATTTTACACGCATCTCTCCAAAATCCCCAAGATATATTATGTAACAATTCCCCAACCAACAAGGAAAATACATGAGATCACAATAACATCATTTTTCTACCCCACACAAACAACTATGGTTTTCGAAGTTCATAAAAAAGAAGCATTTAAGAAGAAATACATCACTCTCCCAAAAACTAGGGTTTTAAAGCTAGAAAAGAGATTTAATGGGTATTAAACCCTAACAATGTAATCTTTGCAAAAAGCCTAAGAGATGATGATTCTATAGCATATATATACCATTGATAGCAAAAACATACATATATAAATACCCTAGACTCAATGTAAGTGAGTGAGAGAAAACCCCTACCTTGATGTTCTTGGAAAAATTAGGGCTTTGATCTTGAATCAACCCTTCAAT
Source organism: Ilex aquifolium (assembly GCA_951799425.1). Taxonomy (NCBI): domain Eukaryota; kingdom Viridiplantae; phylum Streptophyta; class Magnoliopsida; order Aquifoliales; family Aquifoliaceae; genus Ilex; species Ilex aquifolium. The sequence continues at coordinate 1,951,837 of OX637402.1, read as the reverse complement.
CTCTTGTTTTCTCTCTTTCTCTCTTCCTCTCTTATGTTTTCTAGGGTTTGGAGTGGTGTAATGAAGGCTAAGGAGGTGACAAAATGTATTTATAGTGGAGGAAATGGAGAAAGACCCGCAGTCGGATCGGGCTGGCTTTATCGGGCGTACCGGTACGGTTTAGCTACTGGAGTTCGGCGTACCGGTACGGTTTGACTGCCAGATTTTTGTTTCAACTTCCAATGCAGTTTTGACCCATTTAGAGGTCGAATTGGAAAATGTTCATAAGACATACTTTTGTAGCCCTAGATGTCTACTATGTACTGTAAAAATTTCAGATCAATTGGACTTAAAGATAAAAAGTTATGGCCAAAACACTAAGTAGTGTTCAATACCCATTTTTACCCAAATTCTCGCTAAAGTGTATTTTAACTCCGAGACACTTCCTAACTTCCAATACATCCATATTACCACTCCCAATGTTTTTCGACCTTCCGGATTCAATGGAATCATTATTTTGACCTACAAACTTTTAGAAACTTGTCTAATCACCCTTTACAAGTTTAAACATCTTCGACACGTAACTTCCCAATCAAATTGTCTCCATAGCATTTATTCCTAGGGTTTATTCTTATGTCACTACATATATCTACATATTTACACTTTTTATTTACTATATATATATATCTCTATAAATATATAAAAGAAAATTCGGGGTGTTACAATATTGTCCTCTTTTGGCATGAGCATCCTTATAAGAAACCTCTCACCCTCAAGGCTTGGTTACTCAAGCATCCTTATAAGGAACCTCTTGAGGAAAATTACATACTATCCTCTTTTGGCATGAGCATCCTTATAAGGAACCTCTCACCCTCAAGGCTTAGTTTCTTAAGCATCCTTATAAGGAACTTCTTAAGGAAAATCACATACTCTCCTCTCTTGGCATGAACATCCTTATAAGGAACCTCTCACCCTCAAGGCATCACAAACTCAAGCATCCTTATAAGGAACCTCTTGAGGGAAATCACATACTCTCCTCTCTTGGCATGAGCATCCTTATAAGGAACCTCTCACCCTCAAGGCATCACAAACAACCCAACCAAGCATACCGTTCCAATATTTATATCATTTTACACGCATCTCTCCAAAATCCCCAAGATATATTATGTAACAATTCCCCAACCAACAAGGAAAATACATGAGATCATAATAACATCATTTTTCTACCCCACACAAACAACTATGGTTTTCGAAGTTCATAATAAAGAAGCATTTAAGAAGAAATACATCACTCTCCCAAAAACTAGGGTTTTAAAGCTAGAAAAGAGATTTAATGGGTATTAAACCCTAACAATGTAATCTTTGCAAAAAGCCTAAGAGATGATGATTCTATAGCATATATATACCATTGATAGCAAAAACATACATATATAAATACCCTAGACTCAATATAAGTGAGTGAGAGAAAACCCCTACCTTGATGTTCTTGGAAAAATTAGGGCTTTGATCTTGAATCAACCCTTCAATCTCTTGTTTTCTCTTGATCTTGTGTTTCTCTCTTTCTCTCTTCCTCTCTTATGTTTTCTAGGGTTTGGAGTGGTGTAATGAAGGCTAAGGAGGTGAAAAAATGTATTTATAGTGGAGGAAATGGAGAAAGACCCGCAGTCGGATCGGGCTGGCTTTATCGGGCGTACCGGTACGGTTTAGCTACTGGAGTTCGGCGTACCGGTACGGTTGACTGCCAGATTTTTGTTTCAACTTCCAATGCAGTTTTGACCCATTTAGAGGTCGAATTGGAAAATGTTCATGAGACATACTTTTGTAGCCCTAGATGTCTACTATGTACTGTAAAAATTTCAGATCAATTGGACTTAAAGATAAAAAGTTATGGCCAAAACACTAAGTAGTGTTCAATACCCATTTTTACCCAAATTCTCGCTAAAGTGTATTTTAACTCCGAGACACTTCCTAACTTCCAATACATCCATATTACCACTCCCAATATTTTTCGACCTTCCGGATTCAATGGAATCATTATTTTGACCTACAAACTTTTAGAAACTTGTCTAATCACCCTTTCCAAGTTTAAACATCTTCGACACGTAACTTCCCAATCAAATTGTCTCCATAGCATTTATTCCTAGGGTTTATTCTTATGTCACTACATATATCTACATATTTACACTTTTTATTTACTATATATATATATCTCTATAAATATATAAAAGAAAATTCGGGGTGTTACAATATTGTCCTCTTTTGGCATGAGCATCCTTATAAGGAACCTCTCACCCTCAAGGCTTGGTTACTCAAGCATCCTTATAAGGAACCTCTTGAGAAAAATTACATACTATCCTCTTTTGGCATGAGCATCCTTATAAGGAACCTCTCACCCTCAAGGCTTAGTTTCTTAAGCATCCTTATAAGGAACCTCTTAAGGAAAATCACGTACTCTCCTCTCTTGGCATGAACATCCTTATAAGGAACCTCTCACCCTCAAGGCATCACAAACTCAAGCATCCTTATAAGGAACCTCTTGAGGGAAATCACATACTCTCCTCTCTTGGCATGAGCATCCTTATAAGGAACCTCTCACCCTCAAGGCATCACAAACAACCCAACCAAGCATACCGTTCCAATATTTATATCATTTTACACGCATCTCTCCAAAATCCCCAAGATATATTATGTAACAATTCCCCAACCAACAAGGAAAATACATGAGATCACAATAACATCATTTTTCTACCCCACACAAACAACTATGGTTTTCGAAGTTCATAAAAAAGAAGCATTTAAGAAGAAATACATCACTCTCCCAAAAACTAGGGTTTTAAAGCTAGAAAAGAGATTTAATGGGTATTAAACCCTAACAATGTAATCTTTGCAAAAAGCCTAAGAGATGATGATTCTATAGCATATATATACCATTGATAGCAAAAACATACATATATAAATACCCTAGACTCAATGTAAGTGAGTGAGAGAAAACCCCTACCTTGATGTTCTTGGAAAAATTAGGGCTTTGATCTTGAATCAACCCTTCAATCTCTTGTTTTCTCTTGATCTTGTGTTTCTCTCTTTCTCTCTTCCTCTCTTATGTTTTCTAGGGTTTGGAGTGGTGTAATGAAGGCTAAGGAGGTGAAAAAATGTATTTATAGTGGAGGAAATGGAGAAAGACCCGCAGTCGGATCGGGCTGGCTTTATCGGGCGTACCGGTACGGTTTAGCTACTGGAGTTCGGCGTACCGGTACGGTTGACTGCCAGATTTTTGTTTCAACTTCCAATGCAGTTTTGACCCATTTAGAGGTCGAATTGGAAAATGTTCATGAGACATACTTTTGTAGCCCTAGATGTCTACTATCTACTGTAAAAATTTCAGATCAATTGGACTTAAAGATAAAAAGTTATGGCCAAAACACTAAGTAGTGTTCAATACCCATTTTTACCCAAATTCTCGCTAAAGTGTATTTTAACTCCGAGACACTTCCTAACTTCCAATACATCCATATTACCACTCCCAATATTTTTCGACCTTCCGGATTCAATGGAATCATTATTTTGACCTACAAACTTTTAGAAACTTGTCTAATCACCCTTTCCAAGTTTAAACATCTTCGACACGTAACTTCTCAATCAAATTGTCTCCATAGCATTTATTCCTACGGTTTATTCTTATGTCACTACATATATCTACATATTTACACTTTTTATTTACTATATATATATATATCTCTATAAATATATAAAAGAAAATTCGGGGTGTTACAATATTGTCCTCTTTTGGCATGAGCATCCTTATAAGGAACCTCTCACCCTCAAGGCTTGGTTACTCAAGCATCCTTATAAGGAACCTCTTGAGGAAAATTACATACTATCCTCTTTTGGCATGAGCATCTTTATAAGGAACCTCTCACCCTCAAGGCTTAGTTTCTTAAGCATCCTTATAAGGAACCTCTTAAGGAAAATCACATACTCTCCTCTCTTGGCATGAACATCCTTATAAGGAACCTCTCACCCTCAAGGCATCACAAACTCAAGCATCCTTATAAGGAACCTCTTGAGGGAAATCACATACTCTCCTCTCTTGGCATGAGCATCCTTATAAGGAACCTCTCACCCTCAAGGCATCACAAACAACCCAACCAAGCATACCGTTCCAATATTTATATCATTTTACACGCATCTCTCCAAAATCCCCAAGATATATTATGTAACAATTCCCCAACCAACAAGGAAAATACATGAGATCACAATAACATCATTTTTCTACCCCACACAAACAACTATGGTTTTCGAAGTTCATAAAAAAGAAGCATTTAAGAAGAAATACATCACTCTCCCAAAAACTAGGGTTTTAAAGCTAGAAAAGAGATTTAATGGGTATTAAACCCTAACAATGTAATCTTTGCAAAAAGCCTAAGAGATGATGATTCTATAGCATATATATACCATTGATAGCAAAAACATACATATATAAATACCCTAGACTCAATGTAAGTGAGTGAGAGAAAACCCCTACCTTGATGTTCTTGGAAAAATTAGGGCTTTGATCTTGAATCAACCCTTCAATCTCTTGTTTTCTCTCTTTCTCTCTTCCTCTCTTATGTTTTCTAGGGTTTGGAGTGGTGTAATGAAGGCTAAGGAGGTGACAAAATGTATTTATAGTGGAGGAAATGGAGAAAGACCCGCAGTCGGATCGGGCTGGCTTTATCGGGCGTACCGGTACGGTTTAGCTACTGGAGTTCGGCGTACCGGTACGGTTTGACTGCCAGATTTTTGTTTCAACTTCCAATGCAGTTTTGACCCATTTAGAGGTCGAATTGGAAAATGTTCATAAGACATACTTTTGTAGCCCTAGATGTCTACTATGTACTGTAAAAATTTCAGATCAATTGGACTTAAAGATAAAAAGTTATGGCCAAAACACTAAGTAGTGTTCAATACCCATTTTTACCCAAATTCTCGCTAAAGTGTATTTTAACTCCGAGACACTTCCTAACTTCCAATACATCCATATTACCACTCCCAATGTTTTTCGACCTTCCGGATTCAATGGAATCATTATTTTGACCTACAAACTTTTAGAAACTTGTCTAATCACCCTTTACAAGTTTAAACATCTTCGACACGTAACTTCCCAATCAAATTGTCTCCATAGCATTTATTCCTAGGGTTTATTCTTATGTCACTACATATATCTACATATTTACACTTTTTATTTACTATATATATATATCTCTATAAATATATAAAAGAAAATTCGGGGTGTTACAATATTGTCCTCTTTTGGCATGAGCATCCTTATAAGAAACCTCTCACCCTCAAGGCTTGGTTACTCAAGCATCATTATAAGGAACCTCTTGAGGAAAATTACATACTATCCTCTTTTGGCATGAGCATCCTTATAAGGAACCTCTCACCCTCAAGACTTAGTTTCTTAAGCATCCTTATAAGGAACTTCTTAAGGAAAATCACATACTCTCCTCTCTTGGCATGAACATCCTTATAAGGAACCTCTCACCCTCAAGGCATCACAAACTCAAGCATCCTTATAAGGAACCTCTTGAGGGAAATCACATACTCTCCTCTCTTGGCATGAGCATCCTTATAAGGAACCTCTCACCCTCAAGGCATCACAAACAACCCAACCAAGCATACCGTTCCAATATTTATATCATTTTACACGCATCTCTCCAAAATCCCCAAGATATATTATGTAACAATTCCCCAACCAACAAGGAAAATACATGAGATCACAATAACATCATTTTTCTACCCCACACAAACAACTATGGTTTTCGAAGTTCATAATAAAGAAGCATTTAAGAAGAAATACATCACTCTCCCAAAAACTAGGGTTTTAAAGCTAGAAAAGAGATTTAATGGGTATTAAACCCTAACAATGTAATCTTTGCAAAAAGCCTAAGAGATGATGATTCTATAGCATATATATACCATTGATAGCAAAAACATACATATATAAATACCCTAGACTCAATATAAGTGAGTGAGAGAAAACCCCTACCTTGATGTTCTTGGAAAAATTAGGGCTTTGATCTTGAATCAACCCTTCAATCTCTTGTTTTCTCTTGATCTTGTGTTTCTCTCTTTCTCTCTTCCTCTCTTATGTTTTCTAGGGTTTGGAGTGGTGTAATGAAGGCTAAGGAGGTGAAAAAATGTATTTATAGTGGAGGAAATGGAGAAAGACCCGCAGTCGGATCGGGCTGGCTTTATCGGGCGTACCGGTACGGTTTAGCTACTGGAGTTCGGCGTACCGGTACGGTTGACTGCCAGATTTTTGTTTCAACTTCCAATGCAGTTTTGACCCATTTAGAGGTCGAATTGGAAAATGTTCATGAGACATACTTTTGTAGCCCTAGATGTCTACTATGTACTGTAAAAATTTCAGATCAATTGGACTTAAAGATAAAAAGTTATGGCCAAAACACTAAGTAGTGTTCAATACCCATTTTTACCCAAATTCTCGCTAAAGTGTATTTTAACTCCGAGACACTTCCTAACTTCCAATACATCCATATTACCACTCCCAATATTTTTTGACCTTCCGGATTCAATGGAATCATTATTTTGACCTACAAACTTTTAGAAACTTGTCTAATCACCCTTTCCAAGTTTAAACATCTTCGACACGTAACTTCCCAATCAAATTGTCTCCATAGCATTTATTCCTAGGGTTTATTCTTATGTCACTACATATATCTACATATTTACACTTTTTATTTACTATATATATATATCTCTATAAATATATAAAAGAAAATTCGGGGTGTTACAATATTGTCCTCTTTTGGCATGAGCATCCTTATAAGGAACCTCTCACCCTCAAGGCTTGGTTACTCAAGCATCCTTATAAGGAACCTCTTGAGGAAAATTACATACTATCCTCTTTTGGCATGAGCATCCTTATAAGGAACCTCTCACCCTCAAGGCTTAGTTTCTTAAGCATCCTTATAAGGAACTTCTTAAGGAAAATCACATACTCTCCTCTCTTGGCATGAACATCCTTATAAGGAACCTCTCACCCTCAAGGCATCACAAACAACCCAACCAAGCATACCGTTCCAATATTTATATCATTTTACACGCATCTCTCCAAAATCCCCAAGATATATTATGTAACAATTCCCCAACCAACAAGGAAAATACATGAGATCACAATAACATCATTTTTCTACCCCACACAAACAACTATGGTTTTCGAAGTTCATAAAAAAGAAGCATTTAAGAAGAAATACATCACTCTCCCAAAAACTAGGGTTTTAAAGCTAGAAAAGAGATTTAATGGGTATTAAACCCTAACAATGTAATCTTTGCAAAAAGCCTAAGAGATGATGATTCTATAGCATATATATACCATTGATAGCAAAAACATACATATATAAATACCCTAGACTCAATGTAAGTGAGTGAGAGAAAACCCCTACCTTGATGTTCTTGGAAAAATTAGGGCTTTGATCTTGAATCAACCCTTCAATCTCTTGTTTTCTCTTGATCTTGTGTTTCTCTCTTTCTCTCTTCCTCTCTTATGTTTTCTAGGGTTTGGAGTGGTGTAATGAAGGCTAAGGAGGTGAAAAAATGTATTTATAGTGGAGGAAATGGAGAAAGACCCGCAGTCGGATCGGGCTGGCTTTATCGGGCGTACCGGTACGGTTTAGCTACTGGAGTTCGGCGTACCGGTACGGTTGACTGCCAGATTTTTGTTTCAACTTCCAATGCAGTTTTGACCCATTTAGAGGTCGAATTGGAAAATGTTCATGAGACATACTTTTGTAGCCCTAGATGTCTACTATGTACTGTAAAAATTTCAGATCAATTGGACTTAAAGATAAAAAGTTATGGCCAAAACACTAAGTAGTGTTCAATACCCATTTTTACCCAAATTCTCGCTAAAGTGTATTTTAACTCCGAGACACTTCCTAACTTCCAATACATCCATATTACCACTCCCAATATTTTTCGACCTTCCGGATTCAATGGAATCATTATTTTGACCTACAAACTTTTAGAAACTTGTCTAATCACCCTTTCCAAGTTTAAACATCTTCGACACGTAACTTCCCAATCAAATTGTCTCCATAGCATTTATTCCTAGGGTTTATTCTTATGTCACTACATATATCTACATATTTACACTTTTTATTTACTATATATATATATCTCTATAAATATATAAAAGAAAATTCGGGGTGTTACAATATTGTCCTCTTTTGGCATGAGCATCCTTATAAGGAACCTCTCACCCTCAAGGCTTGGTTACTCAAGCATCCTTATAAGGAACCTCTTGAGGAAAATTACATACTATCCTCTTTTGGCATGAGCATCCTTATAAGGAACCTCTCACCCTCAAGGCTTAGTTTCTTAAGCATCCTTATAAGGAACCTCTTAAGGAAAATCACATACTCTCCTCTCTTGGCATGAACATCCTTATAAGGAACCTCTCACCCTCAAGGCATCACAAACTCAAGCATCCTTATAAGGAACCTCTTGAGGGAAATCACATACTCTCCTCTCTTGGCATGAGCATCCTTATAAGGAACCTCTCACCCTCAAGGCATCACAAACAACCCAACCAAGCATACCGTTCCAATATTTATATCATTTTACACGCATCTCTCCAAAATCCCCAAGATATATTATGTAACAATTCCCCAACCAACAAGGAAAATACATGAGATCACAATAACATCATTTTTCTACCCCACACAAACAACTATGATTTTCGAAGTTCATAAAAAAGAAGCATTTAAGAAGAAATACATCACTCTCCCAAAAACTAGGGTTTTAAAGCTAGAAAAGAGATTTAATGGGTATTAAACCCTAACAATGTAATCTTTGCAAAAAGCCTAAGAGATGATGATTCTATAGCATATATATACCATTGATAGCAAAAACATACATATATAAATACCCTAGACTCAATGTAAGTGAGTGAGAGAAAACCCCTACCTTGATGTTCTTGGAAAAATTAGGGCTTTGATCTTGAATCAACCCTTCAATCTCTTGTTTTCTCTTGATCTTGTGTTTCTCTCTTTCTCTCTTCCTCTCTTATGTTTTCTAGGGTTTGGAGTGGTGTAATGAAGGCTAAGGAGGTGAAAAAATGTATTTATAGTGGAGGAAATGGAGAAAGACCCGCAGTCGGATCGGGCTGGCTTTATCGGGCGTACCGGTACGGTTTAGCTACTGGAGTTCGGCGTACCGGTACGGTTTGACTGCCAGATTTTTGTTTCAACTTCCAATGCAGTTTTGACCCATTTAGAGGTCGAATTGGAAAATGTTCATGAGACATACTTTTGTAGCCCTAGATGTCTACTATGTACTGTAAAAATTTCAGATCAATTGGACTTAAAGATAAAAAGTTATGGCCAAAACACTAAGTAGTGTTCAATACCCATTTTTACCCAAATTCTCGCTAAAGTGTATTTTAACTCCGAGACACTTCCTAACTTCCAATACATCCATATTACCACTCCCAATGTTTTTCGACCTTCCGGATTCAATGGAATCATTATTTTGACCTACAAACTTTTAGAAACTTGTCTAATCACCCTTTACAAGTTTAAACATCTTCGACACGTAACTTCCCAATCAAATTGTCTCCATAGCATTTATTCCTAGGGTTTATTCTTATGTCACTACATATATCTACATATTTACACTTTTTATTTACTATATATATATATCTCTATAAATATATAAAAGAAAATTCGGGGTGTTACAATATTGTCCTCTTTTGGCATGAGCATCCTTATAAGAAACCTCTCACCCTCAAGGCTTGGTTACTCAAGCATCCTTATAAGGAACCTCTTGAGGAAAATTACATACTATCCTCTTTTGGCATGAGCATCCTTATAAGGAACCTCTCACCCTCAAGGCTTAGTTTCTTAAGCATCCTTATAAGGAACTTCTTAAGGAAAATCACATACTCTCCTCTCTTGGCATGAACATCCTTATAAGGAACCTCTCACCCTCAAGGCATCACAAACTCAAGCATCCTTATAAGGAACCTCTTGAGGGAAATCACATACTCTCCTCTCTTGGCATGAGCATCCTTATAAGGAACCTCTCACCCTCAAGGCATCACAAACAACCCAACCAAGCATACCGTTCCAATATTTATATCATTTTACACGCATCTCTCCAAAATCCCCAAGATATATTATGTAACAATTCCCCAACCAACAAGGAAAATACATGAGATCACAATAACATCATTTTTCTACCCCACACAAACAACTATGGTTTTCGAAGTTCATAATAAAGAAGCATTTAAGAAGAAATACATCATTCTCCCAAAAACTAGGGTTTTAAAGCTAGAAAAGAGATTTAATGGGTATTAAACCCTAACAATGTAATCTTTGCAAAAAGCCTAAGAGATGATGATTCTATAGCATATATATACCATTGATAGCAAAAACATACATATATAAATACCCTAGACTCAATGTAAGTGAGTGAGAGAAAACCCCTACCTTGATGTTCTTGGAAAAATTAGGGCTTTGATCTTGAATCAACCCTTCAATCTCTTGTTTTCTCTTGATCTTGTGTTTCTCTCTTTCTCTCTTCCTCTCTTATGTTTTCTAGGGTTTGGAGTGGTGTAATGAAGGCTAAGGAGGTGAAAAAATGTATTTATAGTGGAGGAAATGGAGAAAGACCCGCAGTCGGATCGGGCTGGCTTTATCGGGCGTACCGGTACGGTTTAGCTACTGGAGTTCGGCGTACCGGTACGGTTGACTGCCAGATTTTTGTTTCAACTTCCAATGCAGTTTTGACCCATTTAGAGGTCGAATTGGAAAATGTTCATGAGACATACTTTTGTAGCCCTAGATGTCTACTATGTACTGTAAAAATTTCAGATCAATTGGACTTAAAGATAAAAAGTTATGGCCAAAACACTAAGTAGTGTTCAATACCCATTTTTACCCAAATTCTCGCTAAAGTGTATTTTAACTCCGAGACACTTCCTAACTTCCAATACATCCATATTACCACTCCCAATATTTTTCGACCTTCCGGATTCAATGGAATCATTATTTTGACCTACAAACTTTTAGAAACTTGTCTAATCACCCTTTCCAAGTTTAAACATCTTCGACACGTAACTTCCCAATCAAATTGTCTCCATAGCATTTATTCCTAGGGTTTATTCTTATGTCACTACATATATCTACATATTTACACTTTTTATTTACTATATATATATATCTCTATAAATATATAAAAGAAAATTCGGGGTGTTACAATATTGTCCTCTTTTGGCATGAGCATCCTTATAAGGAACCTCTCACCCTCAAGGCTTGGTTACTCAAGCATCCTTATAAGGAACCTCTTGAGGAAAATTACATACTATCCTCTTTTGGCATGAGCATCCTTATAAGGAACCTCTCACCCTCAAGGCTTAGTTTCTTAAGCATCCTTATAAGGAACCTCTTAAGGAAAATCACATACTCTCCTCTCTTGGCATGAACATCCTTATAAGGAACCTCTCACCCTCAAGGCATCACAAACTCAAGCATCCTTATAAGGAACCTCTTGAGGGAAATCACATACTCTCCTCTCTTGGCATGAGCATCCTTATAAGGAACCTCTCACCCTCAAGACATCACAAACAACCCAACCAAGCATACCGTTCCAATATTTATATCATTTTACACGCATCTCTCCAAAATCCCCAAGATATATTATGTAACAATTCCCCAACCAACAAGGAAAATACATGAGATCACAATAACATCATTTTTCTACCCCACACAAACAACTATGGTTTTCGAAGTTCATAATAAAGAAGCATTTAAGAAGAAATACATCACTCTCCCAAAAACTAGGGTTTTAAAGCTAGAAAAGAGATTTAATGGGTATTAAACCCTAACAATGTAATCTTTGCAAAAAGCCTAAGAGATGATGATTCTATAGCATATATATACCATTGATAGCAAAAACATACATATATAAATACCCTAGACTCAATGTAAGTGAGTGAGAGAAAACCCCTACCTTGATGTTCTTGGAAAAATTAGGGCTTTGATCTTGAATCAACCCTTCAATCTCTTGTTTTCTCTTGATCTTGTGTTTCTCTCTTTCTCTCTTCCTCTCTTATGTTTTCTAGGGTTTGGAGTGGTGTAATGAAGGCTAAGGAGGTGACAAAATGTATTTATAGTGGAGGAAATGGAGAAAGACCCGCAGTCGGATCGGGCTGGCTTTATCGGGCGTACCGGTACGGTTTAGCTACTGGAGTTCGGCGTACCAGTACGGTTTGACTGCCAGATTTTTGTTTCAACTTCCAATGCAGTTTTGACCCATTTAGAGGTCGAGTTGGAAAATGTTCATGAGACTTACTTTTGTAGCCCTAGATGTCTACTATCTACTGTAAAAATTTCAGATCAATTGGACTTAAAGATAAAAAGTTATGGCCAAAACACTAAGTAGTGTTCAATACCCATTTTTACCCAAATTCTCGCTAAAGTGTATTTTAACTCCGAGACACTTCCTAACTTCCAATACATCCATATTACCACTCCCAATGTTTTTCGACCTTCCGGATTCAATGGAATCATTATTTTGACCTAACAACTTTTAGAAACTTGTCTAATCACACTTTCCAAGTTTAAACATCTTCGACACGTAACTTCCCAATCAAATTGTCTCCATAGCATTTATTCCTACGGTTTATTCTTATGCCACTACATATATCTACATATTTACACTTTTTATTTACTATATATATATATATATCTCTATAAATATATAAAAGAAAATTCGGGGTGTTACAATATTGTCCTCTTTTGGCATGAGCATCCTTATAAGGAACCTCTCACCCTCAAGGCTTGGTTACTCAAGCATCCTTATAAGGAACCTCTTGAGGAAAATTACATACAATCCTCTTTTGGCATGAGCATCCTTATAAGGAACCTCTCACCCTCAAGGCTTAGTTTCTTAAGCATCCTTATAAGGAACTTCTTAAGGAAAATCACATACTCTCCTCTCTTGGCATGAACATCCTTATAAGGAACCTCTCACCCTCAAGGCATCACAAACTCAAGCATCCTTATAAGGAACCTCTTGAGGGAAATCACATACTCTCCTCTCTTGGCATTAGCATCCTTATAAGGAACCTCTCACCCTCAAGGCATCACAAACAACCCAACCAAGCATACCGTTCCAATATTTATATCATTTTACACGCATCTCTCCAAAATCCCCAAGATATATTATGTAACAATTCCCCAACCAACAAGGAAAATACATGAGATCACAATAACATTATTTTTCTACCCCACACAAACAACTATGGTTTTCGAAGTTCATAATAAAGAAGCATTTAAGAAGAAATACATCACTCTCCCAAAAACTAGGGTTTTAAAGCTAGAAAAGAGATTTAATGGGTATTAAACCCTAAGAATGTAATCTTTGCAAAAAGCCTAAGAGATGATGATTCTATAGCATATATATACCATTGATAGCAAAAACATACATATATAAATACCCTAGACTCAATGTAAGTGAGTGAGAGAAAACCCCTACCTTGATGTTCTTGGAAAAATTAGGGCTTTGATCTTGAATCAACCCTTCAATCTCTTGTTTTCTCTTGATCTTGTGTTTCTCTCTTTCTCTCTTCCTCTCTTATGTTTTCTAGGGTTTGGAGTGGTGTAATGAAGGCTAAGGAGGTGACAAAATGTATTTATAGTGGAGGAAATGGAGAAAGACCCGCAGTCGGATCGGGCTGGCTTTATCGGGCGTACCGGTACGGTTTAGCTACTGGAGTTCGGCGTACCGGTACGGTTTGACTGCCAGATTTTTGTTTCAACTTCCAATGCAGTTTTGACCCATTTAGAGGTCGAATTGGAAAATGTTCATGAGACATACTTTTGTAGCCCTAGATGTCTACTATCTACTGTAAAAATTTCAGATCAATTGGACTTAAAGATAAAAAGTTATGGCCAAAACACTAAGTAGTGTTCAATACCCATTTTTACCCAAATTCTCGCTAAAGTGTATTTTAACTCCGAGACACTTCCTAACTTCCAATACATCCATATTACCACTCCCAATATTTTTCGACCTTCCGGATTCAATGGAATCATTATTTTGACCTACAAACTTTTAGAAACTTGTCTAATCACCCTTTCCAAGTTTAAACATCTTCGACACGTAACTTCCCAATCAAATTGTCTCCATAGCATTTATTCCTAGGGTTTATTCTTATGTCACTACATATATCTACATATTTACACTTTTTATTTACTATATATATATATATCTCTATAAATATATAAAAGAAAATTCGGGGTGTTACAATATTGTCCTCTTTTGGCATGAGCATCCTTATAAGGAACCTCTCACCCTCAAGGCTTGGTTACTCAAGCATCCTTATAAGGAACCTCTTGAGGAAAATTACATACTATCCTCTTTTGGCATGAGCATCCTTATAAGGAACCTCTCACCCTCAAGGCTTAGTTTCTTAAGCATCCTTATAAGGAACCTCTTAAGGAAAATCACATACTCTCCTCTCTTGGCATGAACATCCTTATAAGGAACCTCTCACCCTCAAGGCATCACAAACTCAAGCATCCTTATAAGGAACCTCTTGAGGGAAATCACATACTCTCCTCTCTTGGCATGAGCATCCTTATAAGGAACCTCTCACCCTCAAGGCATCACAAACAACCCAACCAAGCATACCGTTCCAATATTTATATCATTTTACACGCATCTCTCCAAAATCCCCAAGATATATTATGTAACAATTCCCCAACCAACAAGGAAAATACATGAGATCACAATAACATCATTTTTCTACCCCACACAAACAACTATGGTTTTCGAAGTTCATAATAAAGAAGCATTTAAGAAGAAATACATCACTCTCCCAAAAACTAGGGTTTTAAAGCTAGAAAAGAGATTTAATGGGTATTAAACCCTAAGAATGTAATCTTTGCAAAAAGCCTAAGAGATGATGATTCTATAGCATATATATACCATTGATAGCAAAAACATACATATATAAATACCCTAGACTCAATGTAAGTGAGTGAGAGAAAACCCCTACCTTGATGTTCTTGGAAAAATTAGGGCTTTGATCTTGAATCAACCCTTCAATCTCTTGTTTTCTCTTGATCTTGTGTTTCTCTCTTTCTCTCTTCCTCTCTTATGTTTTCTAGGGTTTGGAGTGGTGTAATGAAGGCTAAGGAGGTGACAAAATGTATTTATAGTGGAGGAAATGGAGAAAGACCCGCAGTCGGATCGGGCTGGCTTTATCGGGCGTACCGGTACGGTTTAGCTACTGGAGTTCGGCGTACCGGTACGGTTTGACTGCCAGATTTTTGTTTCAACTTCCAATGCAGTTTTGACCCATTTAGAGGTCGAATTGGAAAATGTTCATGAGACATACTTTTGTAACCCTAGATGTCTACTATCTACTGTAAAAATTTCAGATCAATTGGACTTAAAGATAAAAAGTTATGGCCAAAACACTAAGTAGTGTTCAATACCCATTTTTACCCAAATTCTCGCTAAAGTGTATTTTAACTCCGAGACACTTCCTAACTTCCAATACATCCATATTACCACTCCCAATGTTTTTCGACCTTCCGGATTCAATGGAATCATTATTTTGACCTACAAACTTTTAGAAACTTGTCTAATCACCCTTTCCAAGTTTAAACATCTTCGACACGTAACTTCCCAATCAAATTGTCTCCATAGCATTTATTCCTACGGTTTATTCTTATGTCACTACATATATCTACATATTTACACTTTTTATTTACTATATATATATATCTCTATAAATATATAAAAGAAAATTCGGGGTGTTACAATATTGTCCTCTTTTGGCATGAGCATCCTTATAAGAAACCTCTCACCCTCAAGGCTTGGTTACTCAAGCATCCTTATAAGGAACCTCTTGAGGAAAAGTACATACTATCCTCTTTTGGCATGAGCATCCTTATAAGGAACCTCTCACCCTCAAGGCTTAGTTTCTTAAGCATCCTTATAAGGAACTTCTTAAGGAAAATCACATACTC
Organism: Ilex aquifolium; assembly: GCA_951799425.1. Lineage (NCBI taxonomy): Eukaryota > Viridiplantae > Streptophyta > Magnoliopsida > Aquifoliales > Aquifoliaceae > Ilex > Ilex aquifolium. The sequence continues at coordinate 1,935,812 of OX637402.1, read as the reverse complement.
TCCTCTCTTGGCATGAACATCCTTATAAGGAACCTCTCACCCTCAAGGCATCACAAACTCAAGCATCCTTATAAGGAACCTCTTGAGGGAAATCACATACTCTCCTCTCTTGGCATGAACATCCTTATAAGGAACCTCTCACCCTCAAGGCATCACAAACAACCCAACCAAGCATACCGTTCCAATATTTATATCATTTTACACGCATCTCTCCAAAATCCCCAAGATATATTATGTAACAATTCCCCAACCAACAAGGAAAATACATGAGATCACAATAACATCATTTTTCTACCCCACACAAACAACTATGGTTTTCGAAGTTCATAATAAAGAAGCATTTAAGAAGAAATACATCACTCTCCCAAAAACTAGGGTTTTAAAGCTAGAAAAGAGATTTAATGGGTATTAAACCCTAAGAATGTAATCTTTGCAAAAAGCCTAAGAGATGATGATTCTATAGCATATATATACCATTGATAGCAAAAACATACATATATAAATACCCTAGACTCAATGTAAGTGAGTGAGAGAAAACCCCTACCTTGATGTTCTTGGAAAAATTAGGGCTTTGATCTTGAATCAACCCTTCAATCTCTTGTTTTCTCTTGATCTTGTGTTTCTCTCTTTCTCTCTTCCTCTCTTATGTTTTCTAGGGTTTGGAGTGGTGTAATGAAGGCTAAGGAGGTGAAAAAATGTATTTATAGTGGAGGAAATGGAGAAAGACCCGCAGTCGGATCGGGCTGGCTTTATCGGGCGTACCGGTACGGTTTAGCTACTGGAGTTCGGCGTACCGGTACGGTTGACTGCCAGATTTTTGTTTCAACTTCCAATGCAATTTTGACCCATTTAGAGGTCGAATTGGAAAATGTTCATGAGACTTACTTTTGTAGCCCTAGATGTCTACTCTCTACTGTAAAAATTTCAGATCAATTGGACTTAAAGATAAACAGTTATGGCCAAAACACTAAGTAGTGTTCAATACCCATTTTTACCCAAATTCTCGCTAAAGTGTATTTTAACTCCGAGACACTTCCTAACTTCCAATACATCCATATTACCACTCCCAATGTTTTTCGACCTTCCGGATTCAATGGAATCATTATTTTGACCTAACAACTTTTAGAAACTTGTCTAATCACCCTTTCCAAGTTTAAACATCTTCGACACGTAACTTCCCAATCAAATTGTCTCCATAGCATTTATTCCTACGGTTTATTCTTATGTCACTACATATATCTACATATTTACACTTTTTATTTACTATATATATATATATCTCTATAAATATATAAAAGAAAATTCGGGGTGTTACAATATTGTCCTCTTTTGGCATGAGCATCCTTATAAGGAACCTCTCACCCTCAAGGCTTGGTTACTCAAGCATCCTTATAAGGAACCTCTTGAGGAAAATTACATACTATCCTCTTTTGGCATGAGCATCCTTATAAGGAACCTCTCACCCTCAAGGCTTAGTTTCTTAAGCATCCTTATAAGGAACTTCTTAAGGAAAATCACATACTCTCCTCTCTTGGCATGAACATCCTTATAAGGAACCTCTCACCCTCAAGGCATCACAAACTCAAGCATCCTTATAAGGAACCTCTTGAGGGAAATCACATACTTTCCTCTCTTGGCATGAGCATCCTTATAAGGAACCTCTCACCCTCAAGGCATCACAAACAACCCAACCAAGCATACAGTTCCAATATTTATATCATTTTACACGCATCTCTCCAAAATCCCCAAGATATATTATGTAACAATTCCCCAACCAACAAGGAAAATACATGAGATCACAATAACATCATTTTTCTACCCCACACAAACAACTATGGTTTTCGAAGTTCATAATAAAGAAGCATTTAAGAAGAAATACATCACTCTCCCAAAAACTAGGGTTTTAAAGCTAGAAAAGAGATTTAATGGGTATTAAACCCTAACAATGTAATCTTTGCAAAAAGCCTAAGAGATGATGATTCTATAGCATATATATACCATTGATAGCAAAAAAATACATATATAAATACCCTAGACTCAATGTAAGTGAGTGAGAGAAAACCCCTACCTTGATGTTCTTGGAAAAATTAGGGCTTTGATCTTGAATCAACCCTTCAATCTCTTGTTTTCTCTTGATCTTGTGTTTCTCTTTTTCTCTCTTCCTCTCTTATGTTTTCTAGGGTTTGGAGTGGTGTAATGAAGGCTAAGGAGGTGACAAAATGTATTTATAGTGGAGGAAATGGAGAAAGACCCGCAGTCGGATCGGGCTGGCTTTATCGGGCGTACCGGTACGGTTTAGCTACTGGAGTTCGGCGTACCGGTACGGTTTGACTGCCAGATTTTTGTTTCAACTTCCAATGCAGTTTTGACCCATTTAGAGGTCGAGTTGGAAAATGTTCATGAGACATACTTTTGTAGCCCTAGATGTCTACTATCTACTGTAAAAATTTCAGATCAATTGGACTTAAAGATAAAAAGTTATGGCCAAAACACTAAGTAGTGTTCAATACCCATTTTTACCCAAATTCTCGCTAAAGTGTATTTTAACTCCGAGACACTTCCTAACTTCCAATACATCCATATTACCACTCCCAATGTTTTTCGACCTTCCGGATTCAATGGAATCATTATTTTGACCTAACAACTTTTAGAAACTTGTCTAATCACACTTTCCAAGTTTAAACATCTTCGACACGTAACTTCCCAATCAAATTGTCTCCATAGCATTTATTCCTACGGTTTATTCTTATGCCACTACATATATCTACATATTTACACTTTTTATTTACTATATATATATATATCTCTATAAATATATAAAAGAAAATTCGGGGTGTTACAATATTGTCCTCTTTTGGCATGAGCATCCTTATAAGGAACCTCTCACCCTCAAGGCTTGGTTACTCAAGCATCCTTATAAGGAACCTCTTGAGGAAAATTACATACAATCCTCTTTTGGCATGAGCATCCTTATAAGGAACCTCTCACCCTCAAGGCTTAGTTTCTTAAGCATCCTTATAAGGAACTTCTTAAGGAAAATCACATACTCTCCTCTCTTGGCATGAACATCCTTATAAGGAACCTCTCACCCTCAAGGCATCACAAACTCAAGCATCCTTATAAGGAACCTCTTGAGGGAAATCACATACTCTCCTCTCTTGGCATTAGCATCCTTATAAGGAACCTCTCACCCTCAAGGCATCACAAACAACCCAACCAAGCATACCGTTCCAATATTTATATCATTTTACACGCATCTCTCCAAAATCCCCAAGATATATTATGTAACAATTCCCCAACCAACAAGGAAAATACATGAGATCACAATAACATCATTTTTCTACCCCACACAAACAACTATGGTTTTCGAAGTTCATAATAAAGAAGCATTTAAGAAGAAATACATCACTCTCCCAAAAACTAGGGTTTTAAAGCTAGAAAAGAGATTTAATGGGTATTAAACCCTAAGAATGTAATCTTTGCAAAAAGCCTAAGAGATGATGATTCTATAGCATATATATACCATTGATAGCAAAAACATACATATATAAATACCCTAGACTCAATGTAAGTGAGTGAGAGAAAACCCCTACCTTGATGTTCTTGGAAAAATTAGGGCTTTGATCTTGAATCAACCCTTCAATCTCTTGTTTTCTCTTGATCTTGTGTTTCTCTCTTTCTCTCTTCCTCTCTTATGTTTTCTAGGGTTTGGAGTGGTGTAATGAAGGCTAAGGAGGTGACAAAATGTATTTATAGTGGAGGAAATGGAGAAAGACCCGCAGTCGGATCGGGCTGGCTTTATCGGGCGTACCGGTACGGTTTAGCTACTGGAGTTCGGCGTACCGGTACGGTTTGACTGCCAGATTTTTGTTTCAACTTCCAATGCAGTTTTGACCCATTTAGAGGTCGAATTGGAAAATGTTCATGAGACATACTTTTGTAGCCCTAGATGTCTACTATCTACTGTAAAAATTTCAGATCAATTGGACTTAAAGATAAAAAGTTATGGCCAAAACACTAAGTAGTGTTCAATACCCATTTTTACCCAAATTCTCGCTAAAGTGTATTTTAACTCCGAGACACTTCCTAACTTCCAATACATCCATATTACCACTCCCAATATTTTTCGACCTTCCGGATTCAATGGAATCATTATTTTGACCTACAAACTTTTAGAAACTTGTCTAATCACACTTTCCAAGTTTAAACATCTTCGACACGTAACTTCCCAATCAAATTGTCTCCATAGCATTTATTCCTACGGTTTATTCTTATGCCACTACATATATCTACATATTTACACTTTTTATTTACTATATATATATATATCTCTATAAATATATAAAAGAAAATTCGGGGTGTTACAATATTGTCCTCTTTTGGCATGAGCATCCTTATAAGGAACCTCTCACCCTCAAGGCTTGGTTACTCAAGCATCCTTATAAGGAACCTCTTGAGGAAAATTACATACAATCCTCTTTTGGCATGAGCATCCTTATAAGGAACCTCTCACCCTCAAGGCTTAGTTTCTTAAGCATCCTTATAAGGAACTTCTTAAGGAAAATCACATACTCTCCTCTCTTGGCATGAACATCCTTATAAGGAACCTCTCACCCTCAAGGCATCACAAACTCAAGCATCCTTATAAGGAACCTCTTGAGGGAAATCACATACTCTCCTCTCTTGGCATTAGCATCCTTATAAGGAACCTCTCACCCTCAAGGCATCACAAACAACCCAACCAAGCATACCGTTCCAATATTTATATCATTTTACACGCATCTCTCCAAAATCCCCAAGATATATTATGTAACAATTCCCCAACCAACAAGGAAAATACATGAGATCACAATAACATCATTTTTCTACCCCACACAAACAACTATGGTTTTCGAAGTTCATAATAAAGAAGCATTTAAGAAGAAATACATCACTCTCCCAAAAACTAGGGTTTTAAAGCTAGAAAAGAGATTTAATGGGTATTAAACCCTAAGAATGTAATCTTTGCAAAAAGCCTAAGAGATGATGATTCTATAGCATATATATACCATTGATAGCAAAAACATACATATATAAATACCCTAGACTCAATGTAAGTGAGTGAGAGAAAACCCCTACCTTGATGTTCTTGGAAAAATTAGGGCTTTGATCTTGAATCAACCCTTCAATCTCTTGTTTTCTCTTGATCTTGTGTTTCTCTCTTTCTCTCTTCCTCTCTTATGTTTTCTAGGGTTTGGAGTGGTGTAATGAAGGCTAAGGAGGTGACAAAATGTATTTATAGTGGAGGAAATGGAGAAAGACCCGCAGTCGGATCGGGCTGGCTTTATCGGGCGTACCGGTACGGTTTAGCTACTGGAGTTCGGCGTACCGGTACGGTTTGACTGCCAGATTTTTGTTTCAACTTCCAATGCAGTTTTGACCCATTTAGAGGTCGAATTGGAAAATGTTCATGAGACATACTTTTGTAGCCCTAGATGTCTACTATCTACTGTAAAAATTTCAGATCAATTGGACTTAAAGATAAAAAGTTATGGCCAAAACACTAAGTAGTGTTCAATACCCATTTTTACCCAAATTCTCGCTAAAGTGTATTTTAACTCCGAGACACTTCCTAACTTCCAATACATCCATATTACCACTCCCAATATTTTTCGACCTTCCGGATTCAATGGAATCATTATTTTGACCTACAAACTTTTAGAAACTTGTCTAATCACCCTTTCCAAGTTTAAACATCTTCGACACGTAACTTCCCAATCAAATTGTCTCCATAGCATTTATTCCTAGGGTTTATTCTTATGTCACTACATATATCTACATATTTACACTTTTTATTTACTATATATATATATATCTCTATAAATATATAAAAGAAAATTCGGGGTGTTACAATATTGTCCTCTTTTGGCATGAGCATCCTTATAAGGAACCTCTCACCCTCAAGGCTTGGTTACTCAAGCATCCTTATAAGGAACCTCTTGAGGAAAATTACATACTATCCTCTTTTGGCATGAGCATCCTTATAAGGAACCTCTCACCCTCAAGGCTTAGTTTCTTAAGCATCCTTATAAGGAACCTCTTAAGGAAAATCACATACTCTCCTCTCTTGGCATGAACATCCTTATAAGGAACCTCTCACCCTCAAGGCATCACAAACTCAAGCATCCTTATAAGGAACCTCTTGAGGGAAATCACATACTCTCCTCTCTTGGCATGAGCATCCTTATAAGGAACCTCTCACCCTCAAGGCATCACAAACAACCCAACCAAGCATACCGTTCCAATATTTATATCATTTTACACGCATCTCTCCAAAATCCCCAAGATATATTATGTAACAATTCCCCAACCAACAAGGAAAATACATGAGATCACAATAACATCATTTTTCTACCCCACACAAACAACTATGGTTTTCGAAGTTCATAATAAAGAAGCATTTAAGAAGAAATACATCACTCTCCCAAAAACTAGGGTTTTAAAGCTAGAAAAGAGATTTAATGGGTATTAAACCCTAAGAATGTAATCTTTGCAAAAAGCCTAAGAGATGATGATTCTATAGCATATATATACCATTGATAGCAAAAACATACATATATAAATACCCTAGACTCAATGTAAGTGAGTGAGAGAAAACCCCTACCTTGATGTTCTTGGAAAAATTAGGGCTTTGATCTTGAATCAACCCTTCAATCTCTTGTTTTCTCTTGATCTTGTGTTTCTCTCTTTCTCTCTTCCTCTCTTATGTTTTCTAGGGTTTGGAGTGGTGTAATGAAGGCTAAGGAGGTGACAAAATGTATTTATAGTGGAGGAAATGGAGAAAGACCCGCAGTCGGATCGGGCTGGCTTTATCGGGCGTACCGGTACGGTTTAGCTACTGGAGTTCGGCGTACCGGTACGGTTTGACTGCCAGATTTTTGTTTCAACTTCCAATGCAGTTTTGACCCATTTAGAGGTCGAATTGGAAAATGTTCATGAGACATACTTTTGTAACCCTAGATGTCTACTATCTACTGTAAAAATTTCAGATCAATTGGACTTAAAGATAAAAAGTTATGGCCAAAACACTAAGTAGTGTTCAATACCCATTTTTACCCAAATTCTCGCTAAAGTGTATTTTAACTCCGAGACACTTCCTAACTTCCAATACATCCATATTACCACTCCCAATGTTTTTCGACCTTCCGGATTCAATGGAATCATTATTTTGACCTAACAACTTTTAGAAACTTGTCTAATCACACTTTCCAAGTTTAAACATCTTCGACACGTAACTTCCCAATCAAATTGTCTCCATAGCATTTATTCCTACGGTTTATTCTTATGCCACTACATATATCTACATATTTACACTTTTTATTTACTATATATATATATATCTCTATAAATATATAAAAGAAAATTCGGGGTGTTACAATATTGTCCTCTTTTGGCATGAGCATCCTTATAAGGAACCTCTCACCCTCAAGGCTTGGTTACTCAAGCATCCTTATAAGGAACCTCTTGAGGAAAATTACATACAATCCTCTTTTGGCATGAGCATCCTTATAAGGAACCTCTCACCCTCAAGGCTTAGTTTCTTAAGCATCCTTATAAGGAACTTCTTAAGGAAAATCACATACTCTCCTCTCTTGGCATGAACATCCTTATAAGGAACCTCTCACCCTCAAGGCATCACAAACTCAAGCATCCTTATAAGGAACCTCTTGAGGGAAATCACATACTCTCCTCTCTTGGCATGAGCATCCTTATAAGGAACCTCTCACCCTCAAGGCATCACAAACAACCCAACCAAGCATACCGTTCCAATATTTATATCATTTTACACGCATCTCTCCAAAATCCCCAAGATATATTATGTAACAATTCCCCAACCAACAAGGAAAATACATGAGATCACAATAACATCATTTTTCTACCCCACACAAACAACTATGGTTTTCGAAGTTCATAATAAAGAAGCATTTAAGAAGAAATACATCACTCTCCCAAAAACTAGGGTTTTAAAGCTAGAAAAGAGATTTAATGGGTATTAAACCCTAAGAATGTAATCTTTGCAAAAAGCCTAAGAGATGATGATTCTATAGCATATATATACCATTGATAGCAAAAACATACATATATAAATACCCTAGACTCAATGTAAGTGAGTGAGAGAAAACCCCTACCTTGATGTTCTTGGAAAAATTAGGGCTTTGATCTTGAATCAACCCTTCAATCTCTTGTTTTCTCTTGATCTTGTGTTTCTCTCTTTCTCTCTTCCTCTCTTATGTTTTCTAGGGTTTGGAGTGGTGTAATGAAGGCTAAGGAGGTGACAAAATGTATTTATAGTGGAGGAAATGGAGAAAGACCCGCAGTCGGATCGGGCTGGCTTTATCGGGCGTACCGGTACGGTTTAGCTACTGGAGTTCGGCGTACCGGTACGGTTTGACTGCCAGATTTTTGTTTCAACTTCCAATGCAGTTTTGACCCATTTAGAGGTCGAATTGGAAAATGTTCATGAGACATACTTTTGTAACCCTAGATGTCTACTATCTACTGTAAAAATTTCAGATCAATTGGACTTAAAGATAAAAAGTTATGGCCAAAACACTAAGTAGTGTTCAATACCCATTTTTACCCAAATTCTCGCTAAAGTGTATTTTAACTCCGAGACACTTCCTAACTTCCAATACATCCATATTACCACTCCCAATGTTTTTCGACCTTCCGGATTCAATGGAATCATTATTTTGACCTAACAACTTTTAGAAACTTGTCTAATCACACTTTCCAAGTTTAAACATCTTCGACACGTAACTTCCCAATCAAATTGTCTCCATAGCATTTATTCCTACGGTTTATTCTTATGCCACTACATATATCTACATATTTACACTTTTTATTTACTATATATATATATATCTCTATAAATATATAAAAGAAAATTCGGGGTGTTACAATATTGTCCTCTTTTGGCATGAGCATCCTTATAAGGAACCTCTCACCCTCAAGGCTTGGTTACTCAAGCATCCTTATAAGGAACCTCTTGAGGAAAATTACATACAATCCTCTTTTGGCATGAGCATCCTTATAAGGAACCTCTCACCCTCAAGGCTTAGTTTCTTAAGCATCCTTATAAGGAACTTCTTAAGGAAAATCACATACTCTCCTCTCTTGGCATGAACATCCTTATAAGGAACCTCTCACCCTCAAGGCATCACAAACTCAAGCATCCTTATAAGGAACCTCTTGAGGGAAATCACATACTCTCCTCTCTTGGCATTAGCATCCTTATAAGGAACCTCTCACCCTCAAGGCATCACAAACAACCCAACCAAGCATACCGTTCCAATATTTATATCATTTTACACGCATCTCTCCAAAATCCCCAAGATATATTATGTAACAATTCCCCAACCAACAAGGAAAATACATGAGATCACAATAACATCATTTTTCTACCCCACACAAACAACTATGGTTTTCGAAGTTCATAATAAAGAAGCATTTAAGAAGAAATACATCACTCTCCCAAAAACTAGGGTTTTAAAGCTAGAAAAGAGATTTAATGGGTATTAAACCCTAAGAATGTAATCTTTGCAAAAAGCCTAAGAGATGATGATTCTATAGCATATATATACCATTGATAGCAAAAACATACATATATAAATACCCTAGACTCAATGTAAGTGAGTGAGAGAAAACCCCTACCTTGATGTTCTTGGAAAAATTAGGGCTTTGATCTTGAATCAACCCTTCAATCTCTTGTTTTCTCTTGATCTTGTGTTTCTCTCTTTCTCTCTTCCTCTCTTATGTTTTCTAGGGTTTGGAGTGGTGTAATGAAGGCTAAGGAGGTGACAAAATGTATTTATAGTGGAGGAAATGGAGAAAGACCCGCAGTCGGATCGGGCTGGCTTTATCGGGCGTACCGGTACGGTTTAGCTACTGGAGTTCGGCGTACCGGTACGGTTTGACTGCCAGATTTTTGTTTCAACTTCCAATGCAGTTTTGACCCATTTAGAGGTCGAATTGGAAAATGTTCATGAGACATACTTTTGTAGCCCTAGATGTCTACTATCTACTGTAAAAATTTCAGATCAATTGGACTTAAAGATAAAAAGTTATGGCCAAAACACTAAGTAGTGTTCAATACCCATTTTTACCCAAATTCTCGCTAAAGTGTATTTTAACTCCGAGACACTTCCTAACTTCCAATACATCCATATTACCACTCCCAATATTTTTCGACCTTCCGGATTCAATGGAATCATTATTTTGACCTACAAACTTTTAGAAACTTGTCTAATCACCCTTTCCAAGTTTAAACATCTTCGACACGTAACTTCCCAATCAAATTGTCTCCATAGCATTTATTCCTAGGGTTTATTCTTATGTCACTACATATATCTACATATTTACACTTTTTATTTACTATATATATATATATCTCTATAAATATATAAAAGAAAATTCGGGGTGTTACAATATTGTCCTCTTTTGGCATGAGCATCCTTATAAGGAACCTCTCACCCTCAAGGCTTGGTTACTCAAGCATCCTTATAAGGAACCTCTTGAGGAAAATTACATACTATCCTCTTTTGGCATGAGCATCCTTATAAGGAACCTCTCACCCTCAAGGCTTAGTTTCTTAAGCATCCTTATAAGGAACCTCTTAAGGAAAATCACATACTCTCCTCTCTTGGCATGAACATCCTTATAAGGAACCTCTCACCCTCAAGGCATCACAAACTCAAGCATCCTTATAAGGAACCTCTTGAGGGAAATCACATACTCTCCTCTCTTGGCATGAGCATCCTTATAAGGAACCTCTCACCCTCAAGGCATCACAAACAACCCAACCAAGCATACCGTTCCAATATTTATATCATTTTACACGCATCTCTCCAAAATCCCCAAGATATATTATGTAACAATTCCCCAACCAACAAGGAAAATACATGAGATCACAATAACATCATTTTTCTACCCCACACAAACAACTATGGTTTTCGAAGTTCATAATAAAGAAGCATTTAAGAAGAAATACATCACTCTCCCAAAAACTAGGGTTTTAAAGCTAGAAAAGAGATTTAATGGGTATTAAACCCTAAGAATGTAATCTTTGCAAAAAGCCTAAGAGATGATGATTCTATAGCATATATATACCATTGATAGCAAAAACATACATATATAAATACCCTAGACTCAATGTAAGTGAGTGAGAGAAAACCCCTACCTTGATGTTCTTGGAAAAATTAGGGCTTTGATCTTGAATCAACCCTTCAATCTCTTGTTTTCTCTTGATCTTGTGTTTCTCTCTTTCTCTCTTCCTCTCTTATGTTTTCTAGGGTTTGGAGTGGTGTAATGAAGGCTAAGGAGGTGACAAAATGTATTTATAGTGGAGGAAATGGAGAAAGACCCGCAGTCGGATCGGGCTGGCTTTATCGGGCGTACCGGTACGGTTTAGCTACTGGAGTTCGGCGTACCGGTACGGTTTGACTGCCAGATTTTTGTTTCAACTTCCAATGCAGTTTTGACCCATTTAGAGGTCGAATTGGAAAATGTTCATGAGACTTACTTTTGTAGCCCTAGATGTCTACTCTCTACTGTAAAAATTTCAGATCAATTGGACTTAAAGATAAACAGTTATGGCCAAAACACTAAGTAGTGTTCAATACCCATTTTTACCCAAATTCTCGCTAAAGTGTATTTTAACTCCGAGACACTTCCTAACTTCCAATACATCCATATTACCACTCCCAATGTTTTTCGACCTTCCGGATTCAATGGAATCATTATTTTGACCTAACAACTTTTAGAAACTTGTCTAATCACCCTTTCCAAGTTTAAACATCTTCGACACGTAACTTCCCAATCAAATTGTCTCCATAGCATTTATTCCTACGGTTTATTCTTATGTCACTACATATATCTACATATTTACACTTTTTATTTACTATATATATATATATCTCTATAAATATATAAAAGAAAATTCGGGGTGTTACAATATTGTCCTCTTTTGGCATGAGCATCCTTATAAGGAACCTCTCACCCTCAAGGCTTGGTTACTCAAGCATCCTTATAAGGAACCTCTTGAGGAAAATTACATACTATCCTCTTTTGGCATGAGCATCCTTATAAGGAACCTCTCACCCTCAAGGCTTAGTTTCTTAAGCATCCTTATAAGGAACTTCTTAAGGAAAATCACATACTCTCCTCTCTTGGCATGAACATCCTTATAAGGAACCTCTCACCCTCAAGGCATCACAAACTCAAGCATCCTTATAAGGAACCTCTTGAGGGAAATCACATACTTTCCTCTCTTGGCATGAGCATCCTTATAAGGAACCTCTCACCCTCAAGGCATCACAAACAACCCAACCAAGCATACAGTTCCAATATTTATATCATTTTACACGCATCTCTCCAAAATCCCCAAGATATATTATGTAACAATTCCCCAACCAACAAGGAAAATACATGAGATCACAATAACATCATTTTTCTACCCCACACAAACAACTATGGTTTTCGAAGTTCATAATAAAGAAGCATTTAAGAAGAAATACATCACTCTCCCAAAAACTAGGGTTTTAAAGCTAGAAAAGAGATTTAATGGGTATTAAACCCTAACAATGTAATCTTTGCAAAAAGCCTAAGAGATGATGATTCTATAGCATATATATACCATTGATAGCAAAAAAATACATATATAAATACCCTAGACTCAATGTAAGTGAGTGAGAGAAAACCCCTACCTTGATGTTCTTGGAAAAATTAGGGCTTTGATCTTGAATCAACCCTTCAATCTCTTGTTTTCTCTTGATCTTGTGTTTCTCTTTTTCTCTCTTCCTCTCTTATGTTTTCTAGGGTTTGGAGTGGTGTAATGAAGGCTAAGGAGGTGACAAAATGTATTTATAGTGGAGGAAATGGAGAAAGACCCGCAGTCGGATCGGGCTGGCTTTATCGGGCGTACCGGTACGGTTTAGCTACTGGAGTTCGGCGTACCGGTACGGTTTGACTGCCAGATTTTTGTTTCAACTTCCAATGCAGTTTTGACCCATTTAGAGGTCGAGTTGGAAAATGTTCATGAGACATACTTTTGTAGCCCTAGATGTCTACTATCTACTGTAAAAATTTCAGATCAATTGGACTTAAAGATAAAAAGTTATGGCCAAAACACTAAGTAGTGTTCAATACCCATTTTTACCCAAATTCTCGCTAAAGTGTATTTTAACTCCGAGACACTTCCTAACTTCCAATACATCCATATTACCACTCCCAATGTTTTTCGACCTTCCGGATTCAATGGAATCATTATTTTGACCTAACAACTTTTAGAAACTTGTCTAATCACACTTTCCAAGTTTAAACATCTTCGACACGTAACTTCCCAATCAAATTGTCTCCATAGCATTTATTCCTACGGTTTATTCTTATGTCACTACATATATCTACATATTTACACTTTTTATTTACTATATATATATATATCTCTATAAATATATAAAAGAAAATTCGGGGTGTTACAATATTGTCCTCTTTTGGCATGAGCATCCTTATAAGGAACCTCTCACCCTCAAGGCTTGGTTACTCAAGCATCCTTATAAGGAACCTCTTGAGGAAAATTACATACTATCCTCTTTTGGCATGAGCATCCTTATAAGGAACCTCTCACCCTAAAGGCTTAGTTTCTTAAGCATCCTTATAAGGAACTTCTTAAGGAAAATCACATACTCTCCTCTCTTGGCATGAACATCCTTATAAGGAACCTCTCACCCTCAAGGCATCACAAACTCAAGCATCCTTATAAGGAACCTCTTGAGGGAAATCACATACTCTCCTCTCTTGGCATGAGCATCCTTATAAGGAACCTCTCACCCTCAAGGCATCACAAACAACCCAACCAAGCATACCGTTCCAATATTTATATCATTTTACACGCATCTCTCCAAAATCCCCAAGATATATTATGTAACAATTCCCCAACCAACAAGGAAAATACATGAGATCACAATAACATCATTTTTCTACCCCACACAAACAACTATGGTTTTCGAAGTTCATAATAAAGAAGCATTTAAGAAGAAATACATCACTCTCCCAAAAACTAGGGTTTTAAAGCTAGAAAAGAGATTTAATGGGTATTAAACCCTAAGAATGTAATCTTTGCAAAAAGCCTAAGAGATGATGATTCTATAGCATATATATACCATTGATAGCAAAAACATACATATATAAATACCCTAGACTCAATGTAAGTGAGTGAGAGAAAACCCCTACCTTGATGTTCTTGGAAAAATTAGGGCTTTGATCTTGAATCAACCCTTCAATCTCTTGTTTTCTCTTGATCTTGTGTTTCTCTCTTTCTCTCTTCCTCTCTTATGTTTTCTAGGGTTTGGAGTGGTGTAATGAAGGCTAAGGAGGTGAAAAAATGTATTTATAGTGGAGGAAATGGAGAAAGACCCGCAGTCGGATCGGGCTGGCTTTATCGGGCGTACCGGTACGGTTTAGCTACTGGAGTTCGGCGTACCGGTACGGTTTGACTGCCAGATTTTTGTTTCAACTTCCAATGCAGTTTTGACCCATTTAGAGGTCGAATTGGAAAATGTTCATGAGACATACTTTTGTAGCCCTAGATGTCTACTATCTACTGTAAAAATTTCAGATCAATTGGACTTAAAGATAAAAAGTTATGGCCAAAACACTAAGTAGTGTTCAATACCCATTTTTACCCAAATTCTCGCTAAAGTGTATTTTAACTCCGAGACACTTCCTAACTTCCAATACATCCATATTACCACTCCCAATGTTTTTCGACCTTCCGGATTCAATGGAATCATTATTTTGACCTACAAACTTTTAGAAACTTGTCTAATCACCCTTTCCAAGTTTAAACATCTTCGACACGTAACTTCCCAATCAAATTGTCTCCATAGCATTTATTCCTACGGTTTATTCTTATGTCACTACATATATCTACATATTTACACTTTTTATTTACTATATATATATATATATCTCTATAAATATATAAAAGAAAATTCGGGGTGTTACAATATTGTCCTCTTTTGGCATGAGCATCCTTATAAGGAACCTCTCACCCTCAAGGCTTGGTTACTCAAGCATCCTTATAAGGAACCTCTTGAGGAAAATTACATACTATCCTCTTTTGGCATGAGCATCCTTATAAGGAACCTCTCACCCTAAAGGCTTAGTTTCTTAAGCATCCTTATAAGGAACTTCTTAAGGAAAATCACATACTCTCCTCTCTTGGCATGAACATCCTTATAAGGAACCTCTCACCCTCAAGGCATCACAAACTCAAGCATCCTTATAAGGAACCTCTTGAGGGAAATCACATACTCTCCTCTCTTGGCATGAGCATCCTTATAAGGAACCTCTCACCCTCAAGGCATCACAAACAACCCAACCAAGCATACCGTTCCAATATTTATATCATTTTACACGCATCTCTCCAAAATCCCCAAGATATATTATGTAACAATTCCCCAACCAACAAGGAAAATACATGAGATCACAATAACATCATTTTTCTACCCCACACAAACAACTATGGTTTTCGAAGTTCATAATAAAGAAGCATTTAAGAAGAAATACATCACTCTCCCAAAAACTAGGGTTTTAAAGCTAGAAAAGAGATTTAATGGGCATTAAACCCTAACATCTTTGCAAAAAGCCTAAGAGATGATGATTCTATAGCATATATATACCATTGATAGCAAAAACATACATATATAAATACCCTAGACTCAATGTAAGTGAGTGACAGAAAACCCCTACCTTGATGTTCTTGGAAAAATTAGGGCTTTGATCTTGAATCAACCCTTCAATCTCTTGTTTTCTCTTGATCTTGTGTTTCTCTCTTTCTCTCTTCCTCTCTTATGTTTTCTAGGGTTTGGAGTGGTGTAATGAAGGCTAAGGAGGTGAAAAAATGTATTTATAGTGGAGGAAATGGAGAAAGACCCGCAGTCGGATCGGGCTGGCTTTATCGGGCGTACCGGTACGGTTTAGCTACTGGAGTTCGGCGTACCGGTACGGTTTGACTGCCAGATTTTTGTTTCAACTTCCAATGCAGTTTTGACCCATTTAGAGGTCGAGTTGGAAAATGTTCATGAGACTCACTTTTGTAGCCCTAGATGTCTACTATCTACTGTAAAAATTTCAGATCAATTGGACTTAAAGATAAAAAGTTATGGCCAAAACACTAAGTAGTGTTCAATACCCATTTTTACCCAAATTCTCGCTAAAGTGTATTTTAACTCCGAGACACTTCCTAACTTCCAATACATCCATATTACCACTCCCAATGTTTTTCGACCTTCCGGATTCAATGGAATCATTATTTTGACCTAACAACTTTTAGAAACTTGTCTAATCACACTTTCCAAGTTTAAACATCTTCGACACGTAACTTCCCAATCAAATTGTCTCCATAGCATTTATTCCTACGGTTTATTCTTATGCCACTACATATATCTACATATTTACACTTTTTATTTACTATATATATATATATCTCTATAAATATATAAAAGAAAATTCGGGGTGTTACAATATTGTCCTCTTTTGGCATGAGCATCCTTATAAGGAACCTCTCACCCTCAAGGCTTGGTTACTCAAGCATCCTTATAAGGAACCTCTTGAGGAAAATTACATACAATCCTCTTTTGGCATGAGCATCCTTATAAGGAACCTCTCACCCTCAAGGCTTAGTTTCTTAAGCATCCTTATAAGGAACTTCTTAAGGAAAATCACATACTCTCCTCTCTTGGCATGAACATCCTTATAAGGAACCTCTCACCCTCAAGGCATCACAAACTCAAGCATCCTTATAAGGAACCTCTTGAGGGAAATCACATACTCTCCTCTCTTGGCATTAGCATCCTTATAAGGAACCTCTCACCCTCAAGGCATCACAAACAACCCAACCAAGCATACCGTTCCAATATTTATATCATTTTACACGCATCTCTCCAAAATCCCCAAGATATATTATGTAACAATTCCCCAACCAACAAGGAAAATACATGAGATCACAATAACATCATTTTTCTACCCCACACAAACAACTATGGTTTTCGAAGTTCATAATAAAGAAGCATTTAAGAAGAAATACATCACTCTCCCAAAAACTAGGGTTTTAAAGCTAGAAAAGAGATTTAATGGGTATTAAACCCTAAGAATGTAATCTTTGCAAAAAGCCTAAGAGATGATGATTCTATAGCATATATATACCATTGATAGCAAAAACATACATATATAAATACCCTAGACTCAATGTAAGTGAGTGAGAGAAAACCCCTACCTTGATGTTCTTGGAAAAATTAGGGCTTTGATCTTGAATCAACCCTTCAATCTCTTGTTTTCTCTTGATCTTGTGTTTCTCTCTTTCTCTCTTCCTCTCTTATGTTTTCTAGGGTTTGGAGTGGTGTAATGAAGGCTAAGGAGGTGACAAAATGTATTTATAGTGGAGGAAATGGAGAAAGACCCGCAGTCGGATCGGGCTGGCTTTATCGGGCGTACCGGTACGGTTTAGGTACTGGAGTTCGGCGTACCGGTACGGTTTGACTGCCAGATTTTTGTTTCAACTTCCAATGCAGTTTTGACCCATTTAGAGGTCGAATTGGAAAATGTTCATGAGACATACTTTTGTAGCCCTAGATGTCTACTATCTACTGTAAAAATTTCAGATCAATTGGACTTAAAGATAAAAAGTTATGGCCAAAACACTAAGTAGTGTTCAATACCCATTTTTACCCAAATTCTCGCTAAAGTGTATTTTAACTCCGAGACACTTCCTAACTTCCAATACATCCATATTACCACTCCCAATATTTTTCGACCTTCCGGATTCAATGGAATCATTATTTTGACCTACAAACTTTTAGAAACTTGTCTAATCACCCTTTCCAAGTTTAAACATCTTCGACACGTAACTTCCCAATCAAATTGTCTCCATAGCATTTATTCCTAGGGTTTATTCTTATGTCACTACATATATCTACATATTTACACTTTTTATTTACTATATATATATATATCTCTATAAATATATAAAAGAAAATTCGGGGTGTTACAATATTGTCCTCTTTTGGCATGAGCATCCTTATAAGGAACCTCTCACCCTCAAGGCTTGGTTACTCAAGCATCCTTATAAGGAACCTCTTGAGGAAAATTACATACTATCCTCTTTTGGCATGAGCATCCTTATAAGGAACCTCTCACCCTCAAGGCTTAGTTTCTTAAGCATCCTTATAAGGAACCTCTTAAGGAAAATCACATACTCTCCTCTCTTGGCATGAACATCCTTATAAGGAACCTCTCACCCTCAAGGCATCACAAACTCAAGCATCCTTATAAGGAACCTCTTGAGGGAAATCACATACTCTCCTCTCTTGGCATGAGCATCCTTATAAGGAACCTCTCACCCTCAAGGCATCACAAACAACCCAACCAAGCATACCGTTCCAATATTTATATCATTTTACACGCATCTCTCCAAAATCCCCAAGATATATTATGTAACAATTCCCCAACCAACAAGGAAAATACATGAGATCACAATAACATCATTTTTCTACCCCACACAAACAACTATGGTTTTCGAAGTTCATAATAAAGAAGCATTTAAGAAGAAATACATCACTCTCCCAAAAACTAGGGTTTTAAAGCTAGAAAAGAGATTTAATGGGTATTAAACCCTAACAATGTAATCTTTGCAAAAAGCCTAAGAGATGATGATTCTATAGCATATATATACCATTGATAGCAAAAACATACATATATAAATACCCTAGACTTAATGTAAGTGAGTGAGAGAAAACCCCTACCTTGATGTTCTTGGAAAAATTAGGGCTTTGATCTTGAATCAACCCTTCAATCTCTTGTTTTCTCTTGATCTTGTGTTTCTCTCTTTCTCTCTTCCTCTCTTATGTTTTCTAGGGTTTGGAGTGGTGTAATGAAGGCTAAGGAGGTGACAAAATGTATTTATAGTGGAGGAAATGGAGAAAGACCCGCAGTCGGATCGGGCTGGCTTTATCGGGCGTACCGGTACGGTTTAGCTACTGGAGTTCGGCGTACCGGTACGGTTTGACTGCCAGATTTTTGTTTCAACTTCCAATGCAGTTTTGACCCATTTAGAGGTCGAATTGGAAAATGTTCATGAGACATACTTTTGTAACCCTAGATGTCTACTATCTACTGTAAAAATTTCAGATCAATTGGACTTAAAGATAAAAAGTTATGGCCAAAACACTAAGTAGTGTTCAATACCCATTTTTATCCAAATTCTCGCTAAAGTGTATTTTAACTCCGAGACACTTCCTAACTTCCAATACATCCATATTACCACTCCCAATGTTTTTCGACCTTCCGGATTCAATGGAATCATTATTTTGACCTACAAACTTTTAGAAACTTGTCTAATCACCCTTTCCAAGTTTAAACATCTTCGACACGTAACTTCCCAATCAAATTGTCTCCATAGCATTTATTCCTACGGTTTATTCTTATGTCACTACATATATCTACATATTTACACTTTTTATTTACTATATATATATATCTCTATAAATATATAAAAGAAAATTCGGGGTGTTACAATATTGTCCTCTTTTGGCATGAGCATCCTTATAAGAAACCTCTCACCCTCAAGGCTTGGTTACTCAAGCATCCTTATAAGGAACCTCTTGAGGAAAATTACATACTATCCTCTTTTGGCATGAGCATCCTTATAAGGAACCTCTCACCCTCAAGGCTTAGTTTCTTAAGCATCCTTATAAGGAACTTCTTAAGGAAAATCACATACTCTCCTCTCTTGGCATGAACATCCTTATAAGGAACCTCTCACCCTCAAGGCATCACAAACTCAAGCATCCTTATAAGGAACCTCTTGAGGGAAATCACATACTCTCCTCTCTTGGCATGAACATCCTTATAAGGAACCTCTCACCCTCAAGGCATCACAAACAACCCAACCAAGCATACCGTTCCAATATTTATATCATTTTACACGCATCTCTCCAAAATCCCCAAGATATATTATGTAACAATTCCCCAACCAACAAGGAAAATACATGAGATCACAATAACATCATTTTTCTACCCCACACAAACAACTATGGTTTTCGAAGTTCATAATAAAGAAGCATTTAAGAAGAAATACATCACTCTCCCAAAAACTAGGGTTTTAAAGCTAGAAAAGAGATTTAATGGGTATTAAACCCTAAGAATGTAATCTTTGCAAAAAGCCTAAGAGATGATGATTCTATAGCATATATATACCATTGATAGCAAAAACATACATATATAAATACCCTAGACTCAATGTAAGTGAGTGACAGAAAACCCCTACCTTGATGTTCTTGGAAAAATTAGGGCTTTGATCTTGAATCAACCCTTCAATCTCTTGTTTTCTCTTGATCTTGTGTTTCTCTCTTTCTCTCTTCCTCTCTTATGTTTTCTAGGGTTTGGAGTGGTGTAATGAAGGCTAAGGAGGTGAAAAAATGTATTTATAGTGGAGGAAATGGAGAAAGACCCGCAGTCGGATCGGGCTGGCTTTATCGGGCGTACCGGTACGGTTTAGCTACTGGAGTTCGGCGTACCGGTACGGTTGACTGCCAGATTTTTGTTTCAACTTCCAATGCAATTTTGACCCATTTAGAGGTCGAATTGGAAAATGTTCATGAGACTTACTTTTGTAGCCCTAGATGTCTACTCTCTACTGTAAAAATTTCAGATCAATTGGACTTAAATATAAAAAGTTATGGCCAAAACACTAAGTAGTGTTCAATACCCATTTTTACCCAAATTCTCGCTAAAGTGTATTTTAACTCCGAGACACTTCCTAACTTCCAATACATCCATATTACCACTCCCAATGTTTTTCGACCTTCCGGATTCAATGGAATCATTATTTTGACCTAACAACTTTTAGAAACTTGTCTAATCACCCTTTCCAAGTTTAAACATCTTCGACACGTAACTTCCCAATCAAATTGTCTCCATAGCATTTATTCCTACGGTTTATTCTTATGTCACTACATATATCTACATATTTACACTTTTTATTTACTATATATATATATATCTCTATAAATATATAAAAGAAAATTCGGGGTGTTACAATATTGTCCTCTTTTGGCATGAGCATCCTTATAAGGAACCTCTCACCCTCAAGGCTTGGTTACTCAAGCATCCTTATAAGGAACCTCTTGAGGAAAATTACATACTATCCTCTTTTGGCATGAGCATCCTTATAAGGAACCTCTCACCCTCAAGGCTTAGTTTCTTAAGCATCCTTATAAGGAACCTCTTAAGGAAAATCACATACTCTCCTCTCTTGGCATGAACATCCTTATAAGGAACCTCTCACCCTCAAGGCATCACAAACTCAAGCATCCTTATAAGGAACCTCTTGAGGGAAATCACATACTTTCCTCTCTTGGCATGAGCATCCTTATAAGGAACCTCTCACCCTCAAGGCATCACAAACAACCCAACCAAGCATACAGTTCCAATATTTATATCATTTTACACGCATCTCTCCAAAATCCCCAAGATATATTATGTAACAATTCCCCAACCAACAAGGAAAATACATGAGATCACAATAACATCATTTTTCTACCCCACACAAACAACTATGGTTTTCGAAGTTCATAATAAAGAAGCATTTAAGAAGAAATACATCACTCTCCCAAAAACTAGGGTTTTAAAGCTAGAAAAGAGATTTAATGGGTATTAAACCCTAACAATGTAATCTTTGCAAAAAGCCTAAGAGATGATGATTCTATAGCATATATATACCATTGATAGCAAAAAAATACATATATAAATACCCTAGACTCAATGTAAGTGAGTGAGAGAAAACCCCTACCTTGATGTTCTTGGAAAAATTAGGGCTTTGATCTTGAATCAACCCTTCAATCTCTTGTTTTCTCTTGATCTTGTGTTTCTCTCTTTCTCTCTTCCTCTCTTATGTTTTCTAGGGTTTGGAGTGGTGTAATGAAGGCTAAGGAGGTGACAAAATGTATTTATAGTGGAGGAAATGGAGAAAGACCCGCAGTCGGATCGGGCTGGCTTTATCGGGCGTACCGGTACGGTTTAGCTACTGGAGTTCGGCGTACCGGTACGGTTTGACTGCCAGATTTTTGTTTCAACTTCCAATGCAGTTTTGACCCATTTAGAGGTCGAGTTGGAAAATGTTCATGAGACTTACTTTTGTAGCCCTAGATGTCTACTATCTACTGTAAAAATTTCAGATCAATTGGACTTAAAGATAAAAAGTTATGGCCAAAACACTAAGTAGTGTTCAATACCCATTTTTACCCAAATTCTCGCTAAAGTGTATTTTAACTCCGAGACACTTCCTAACTTCCAATACATCCATATTACCACTCCCAATGTTTTTCGACCTTCCGGATTCAATGGAATCATTATTTTGACCTAACAACTTTTAGAAACTTGTCTAATCACACTTTCCAAGTTTAAACATCTTCGACACGTAACTTCCCAATCAAATTGTCTCCATAGCATTTATTCCTACGGTTTATTCTTATGTCACTACATATATCTACATATTTACACTTTTTATTTACTATATATATATATATCTCTATAAATATATAAAAGAAAATTCGGGGTGTTACAATATTGTCCTCTTTTGGCATGAGCATCCTTATAAGGAACCTCTCACCCTCAAGGCTTGGTTACTCAAGCATCCTTATAAGGAACCTCTTGAGGAAAATTACATACTATCCTCTTTTGGCATGAGCATCCTTATAAGGAACCTCTCACCCTAAAGGCTTAGTTTCTTAAGCATCCTTATAAGGAACTTCTTAAGGAAAATCACATACTCTCCTCTCTTGGCATGAACATCCTTATAAGGAACCTCTCACCCTCAAGGCATCACAAACTCAAGCATCCTTATAAGGAACCTCTTGAGGGAAATCACATACTCTCCTCTCTTGGCATGAGCATCCTTATAAGGAACCTCTCACCCTCAAGGCATCACAAACAACCCAACCAAGCATACCGTTCCAATATTTATATCATTTTACACGCATCTCTCCAAAATCCCCAAGATATATTATGTAACAATTCCCCAACCAACAAGGAAAATACATGAGATCACAATAACATCATTTTTCTACCCCACACAAACAACTATGGTTTTCGAAGTTCATAATAAAGAAGCATTTAAGAAGAAATACATCACTCTCCCAAAAACTAGGGTTTTAAAGCTAGAAAAGAGATTTAATGGGTATTAAACCCTAAGAATGTAATCTTTGCAAAAAGCCTAAGAGATGATGATTCTATAGCATATATATACCATTGATAGCAAAAACATACATATATAAATACCCTAGACTCAATGTAAGTGAGTGAGAGAAAACCCCTACCTTGATGTTCTTGGAAAAATTAGGGCTTTGATCTTGAATCAACCCTTCAATCTCTTGTTTTCTCTTGATCTTGTGTTTCTCTCTTTCTCTCTTCCTCTCTTATGTTTTCTAGGGTTTGGAGTGGTGTAATGAAGGCTAAGGAGGTGAAAAAATGTATTTATAGTGGAGGAAATGGAGAAAGACTCGCAGTCGGATCGGGCTGGATTTATCGGGCGTACCGGTACGGTTTAGCTACTGGAGTTCGGCGTACCGGTACGGTTTGACTGCCAGATTTTTGTTTCAACTTCCAATGCAGTTTTGACCCATTTAGAGGTCGAATTGGAAAATGTTCATGAGACATACTTTTGTAGCCCTAGATGTCTACTATCTACTGTAAAAATTTCAGATCAATTGGACTTAAAGATAAAAAGTTATGGCCAAAACACTAAGTAGTGTTCAATACCCATTTTTACCCAAATTCTCGCTAAAGTGTATTTTAACTCCGAGACACTTCCTAACTTCCAATACATCCATATTACCACTCCCAATGTTTTTCGACCTTCCGGATTCAATGGAATCATTATTTTGACCTACAAACTTTTAGAAACTTGTCTAATCACCCTTTCCAAGTTTAAACATCTTCGACACGTAACTTCCCAATCAAATTGTCTCCATAGCATTTATTCCTACGGTTTATTCTTATGTCACTACATATATCTACATATTTACACTTTTTATTTACTATATATATATATATATCTCTATAAATATATAAAAGAAAATTCGGGGTGTTACAATATTGTCCTCTTTTGGCATGAGCATCCTTATAAGGAACCTCTCACCCTCAAGGCTTGGTTACTCAAGCATCCTTATAAGGAACCTCTTGAGGAAAATTACATACTATCCTCTTTTGGCATGAGCATCCTTATAAGGAACCTCTCACCCTAAAGGCTTAGTTTCTTAAGCATCCTTATAAGGAACTTCTTAAGGAAAATCACATACTCTCCTCTCTTGGCATGAACATCCTTATAAGGAACCTCTCACCCTCAAGGCATCACAAACTCAAGCATCCTTATAAGGAACCTCTTGAGGGAAATCACATACTCTCCTCTCTTGGCATGAGCATCCTTATAAGGAA
This sequence comes from Ilex aquifolium, assembly GCA_951799425.1. Taxonomy (NCBI): domain Eukaryota; kingdom Viridiplantae; phylum Streptophyta; class Magnoliopsida; order Aquifoliales; family Aquifoliaceae; genus Ilex; species Ilex aquifolium. Next base: position 1,911,284 of record OX637402.1, on the reverse strand, counting down.
CCTCTCACCCTCAAGGCATCACAAACAACCCAACCAAGCATACCGTTCCAATATTTATATCATTTTACACGCATCTCTCCAAAATCCCCAAGATATATTATGTAACAATTCCCCAACCAACAAGGAAAATACATGAGATCACAATAACATCATTTTTCTACCCCACACAAACAACTATGGTTTTCGAAGTTCATAATAAAGAAGCATTTAAGAAGAAATACATCACTCTCCCAAAAACTAGGGTTTTAAAGCTAGAAAAGAGATTTAATGGGTATTAAACCCTAAGAATGTAATCTTTGCAAAAAGCCTAAGAGATGATGATTCTATAGCATATATATACCATTGATAGCAAAAACATACATATATAAATACCCTAGACTCAATGTAAGTGAGTGAGAGAAAACCCCTACCTTGATGTTCTTGGAAAAATTAGGGCTTTGATCTTGAATCAACCCTTCAATCTCTTGTTTTCTCTTGATCTTGTGTTTCTCTCTTTCTCTCTTCCTCTCTTATGTTTTCTAGGGTTTGGAGTGGTGTAATGAAGGCTAAGGAGGTGAAAAAATGTATTTATAGTGGAGGAAATGGAGAAAGACCCGCAGTCGGATCGGGCTGGCTTTATCGGGCGTACCGGTACGGTTTAGCTACTGGAGTTCGGCGTACCGGTACGGTTTGACTGCCAGATTTTTGTTTCAACTTCCAATGCAGTTTTGACCCATTTAGAGGTCGAATTGGAAAATGTTCATGAGACATACTTTTGTAGCCCTAGATGTCTACTATCTACTGTAAAAATTTCAAATCAATTGGACTTAAAGATAAAAAGTTATGGCCAAAACACTAAGTAGTGTTCAATACCCATTTTTACCCAAATTCTCGCTAAAGTGTATTTTAACTCCGAGACACTTCCTAACTTCCAATACATCCATATTACCACTCCCAATGTTTTTCGACCTTCCGGATTCAATGGAATCATTATTTTGACCTACAAACTTTTAGAAACTTGTCTAATCACCCTTTCCAAGTTTAAACATCTTCGACACGTAACTTCCCAATCAAATTGTCTCCATAGCATTTATTCCTACGGTTTATTCTTATGTCACTACATATATCTACATATTTACACTTTTTATTTACTATATATATATATATATCTCTATAAATATATAAAAGAAAATTCGGGGTGTTACAATATTGTCCTCTTTTGGCATGAGCATCCTTATAAGGAACCTCTCACCCTCAAGGCTTGGTTACTCAAGCATCCTTATAAGGAACCTCTTGAGGAAAATTACATACTATCCTCTTTTGGCATGAGCATCCTTATAAGGAACCTCTCACCCTAAAGGCTTAGTTTCTTAAGCATCCTTATAAGGAACTTCTTAAGGAAAATCACATACTCTCCTCTCTTGGCATGAACATCCTTATAAGGAACCTCTCACCCTCAAGGCATCACAAACTCAAGCATCCTTATAAGGAACCTCTTGAGGGAAATCACATACTCTCCTCTCTTGGCATGAGCATCCTTATAAGGAACCTCTCACCCTCAAGGCATCACAAACAACCCAACCAAGCATACCGTTCCAATATTTATATCATTTTACACGCATCTCTCCAAAATCCCCAAGATATATTATGTAACAATTCCCCAACCAACAAGGAAAATACATGAGATCACAATAACATCATTTTTCTACCCCACACAAACAACTATGGTTTTCGAAGTTCATAATAAAGAAGCATTTAAGAAGAAATACATCACTCTCCCAAAAACTAGGGTTTTAAAGCTAGAAAAGAGATTTAATGGGTATTAAACCCTAAGAATGTAATCTTTGCAAAAAGCCTAAGAGATGATGATTCTATAGCATATATATACCATTGATAGCAAAAACATACATATATAAATACCCTAGACTCAATGTAAGTGAGTGAGAGAAAACCCCTACCTTGATGTTCTTGGAAAAATTAGGGCTTTGATCTTGAATCAACCCTTCAATCTCTTGTTTTCTCTTGATCTTGTGTTTCTCTCTTTCTCTCTTCCTCTCTTATGTTTTCTAGGGTTTGGAGTGGTGTAATGAAGGCTAAGGAGGTGAAAAAATGTATTTATAGTGGGGAAATGGAGAAAGACCCGCAGTCGGATCGGGCTGGCTTTATCGGGCGTACCGGTACGGTTTAGCTACTGGAGTTCGGCGTACCGGTACGGTTTGACTGCCAGATTTTTGTTTCAACTTCCAATGCAGTTTTGACCCATTTAGAGGTCGAATTGGAAAATGTTCATGAGACATACTTTTGTAGCCCTAGATGTCTACTATCTACTGTAAAAATTTCAAATCAATTGGACTTAAAGATAAAAAGTTATGGCCAAAACACTAAGTAGTGTTCAATACCCATTTTTACCCAAATTCTCGCTAAAGTGTATTTTAACTCCGAGACACTTCCTAACTTCCAATACATCCATATTACCACTCCCAATGTTTTTCGACCTTCCGGATTCAATGGAATCATTATTTTGACCTACAAACTTTTAGAAACTTGTCTAATCACCCTTTCCAAGTTTAAACATCTTCGACACGTAACTTCCCAATCAAATTGTCTCCATAGCATTTATTCCTACGGTTTATTCTTATGTCACTACATATATCTACATATTTACACTTTTTATTTACTATATATATATATATATCTCTATAAATATATAAAAGAAAATTCGGGGTGTTACAATATTGTCCTCTTTTGGCATGAGCATCCTTATAAGGAACCTCTCACCCTCAAGGCTTGGTTACTCAAGCATCCTTATAAGGAACCTCTTGAGGAAAATTACATACTATCCTCTTTTGGCATGAGCATCCTTATAAGGAACCTCTCACCCTAAAGGCTTAGTTTCTTAAGCATCCTTATAAGGAACTTCTTAAGGAAAATCACATACTCTCCTCTCTTGGCATGAACATCCTTATAAGGAACCTCTCACCCTCAAGGCATCACAAACTCAAGCATCCTTATAAGGAACCTCTTGAGGGAAATCACATACTCTCCTCTCTTGGCATGAGCATCCTTATAAGGAACCTCTCACCCTCAAGGCATCACAAACAACCCAACCAAGCATACCGTTCCAATATTTATATCATTTTACACGCATCTCTCCAAAATCCCCAAGATATATTATGTAACAATTCCCCAACCAACAAGGAAAATACATGAGATCACAATAACATCATTTTTCTACCCCACACAAACAACTATGGTTTTCGAAGTTCATAATAAAGAAGCATTTAAGAAGAAATACATCACTCTCCCAAAAACTAGGGTTTTAAAGCTAGAAAAGAGATTTAATGGGTATTAAACCCTAAGAATGTAATCTTTGCAAAAAGCCTAAGAGATGATGATTCTATAGCATATATATACCATTGATAGCAAAAACATACATATATAAATACCCTAGACTCAATGTAAGTGAGTGACAGAAAACCCCTACCTTGATGTTCTTGGAAAAATTAGGGCTTTGATCTTGAATCAACCCTTCAATCTCTTGTTTTCTCTTGATCTTGTGTTTCTCTCTTTCTCTCTTCCTCTCTTATGTTTTCTAGGGTTTGGAGTGGTGTAATGAAGGCTAAGGAGGTGAAAAAATGTATTTATAGTGGAGGAAATGGAGAAAGACCCGCAGTCGGATCGGGCTGGCTTTATCGGGCGTACCGGTACGGTTTAGCTACTGGAGTTCGGCGTACCGGTACGGTTTGACTGCCAGATTTTTGTTTCAACTTCCAATGCAGTTTTGACCCATTTAGAGGTCGAATTGGAAAATGTTCATGAGACATACTTTTGTAGCCCTAGATGTCTACTATCTACTGTAAAAATTTCAAATCAATTGGACTTAAAGATAAAAAGTTATGGCCAAAACACTAAGTAGTGTTCAATACCCATTTTTACCCAAATTCTCGCTAAAGTGTATTTTAACTCCGAGACACTTCCTAACTTCCAATACATCCATATTACCACTCCCAATGTTTTTCGACCTTCCGGATTCAATGGAATCATTATTTTGACCTACAAACTTTTAGAAACTTGTCTAATCACCCTTTCCAAGTTTAAACATCTTCGACACGTAACTTCCCAATCAAATTGTCTCCATAGCATTTATTCCTACGGTTTATTCTTATGTCACTACATATATCTACATATTTACACTTTTTATTTACTATATATATATATATATCTCTATAAATATATAAAAGAAAATTCGGGGTGTTACAATATTGTCCTCTTTTGGCATGAGCATCCTTATAAGGAACCTCTCACCCTCAAGGCTTGGTTACTCAAGCATCCTTATAAGGAACCTCTTGAGGAAAATTACATACTATCCTCTTTTGGCATGAGCATCCTTATAAGGAACCTCTCACCCTAAAGGCTTAGTTTCTTAAGCATCCTTATAAGGAACTTCTTAAGGAAAATCACATACTCTCCTCTCTTGGCATGAACATCCTTATAAGGAACCTCTCACCCTCAAGGCATCACAAACTCAAGCATCCTTATAAGGAACCTCTTGAGGGAAATCACATACTCTCCTCTCTTGGCATGAGCATCCTTATAAGGAACCTCTCACCCTCAAGGCATCACAAACAACCCAACCAAGCATACCGTTCCAATATTTATATCATTTTACACGCATCTCTCCAAAATCCCCAAGATATATTATGTAACAATTCCCCAACCAACAAGGAAAATACATGAGATCACAATAACATCATTTTTCTACCCCACACAAACAACTATGGTTTTCGAAGTTCATAATAAAGAAGCATTTAAGAAGAAATACATCACTCTCCCAAAAACTAGGGTTTTAAAGCTAGAAAAGAGATTTAATGGGTATTAAACCCTAAGAATGTAATCTTTGCAAAAAGCCTAAGAGATGATGATTCTATAGCATATATATACCATTGATAGCAAAAACATACATATATAAATACCCTAGACTCAATGTAAGTGAGTGACAGAAAACCCCTACCTTGATGTTCTTGGAAAAATTAGGGCTTTGATCTTGAATCAACCCTTCAATCTCTTGTTTTCTCTTGATCTTGTGTTTCTCTCTTTCTCTCTTCCTCTCTTATGTTTTCTAGGGTTTGGAGTGGTGTAATGAAGGCTAAGGAGGTGAAAAAATGTATTTATAGTGGAGGAAATGGAGAAAGACCCGCAGTCGGATCGGGCTGGCTTTATCGGGCGTACCGGTACGGTTTAGCTACTGGAGTTCGGCGTACCGGTACGGTTTGACTGCCAGATTTTTGTTTCAACTTCCAATGCAGTTTTGACCCATTTAGAGGTCGAATTGGAAAATGTTCATGAGACATACTTTTGTAGCCCTAGATGTCTACTATCTACTGTAAAAATTTCAAATCAATTGGACTTAAAGATAAAAAGTTATGGCCAAAACACTAAGTAGTGTTCAATACCCATTTTTACCCAAATTCTCGCTAAAGTGTATTTTAACTCCGAGACACTTCCTAACTTCCAATACATCCATATTACCACTCCCAATGTTTTTCGACCTTCCGGATTCAATGGAATCATTATTTTGACCTACAAACTTTTAGAAACTTGTCTAATCACCCTTTCCAAGTTTAAACATCTTCGACACGTAACTTCCCAATCAAATTGTCTCCATAGCATTTATTCCTACGGTTTATTCTTATGTCACTACATATATCTACATATTTACACTTTTTATTTACTATATATATATATATATCTCTATAAATATATAAAAGAAAATTCGGGGTGTTACAATATTGTCCTCTTTTGGCATGAGCATCCTTATAAGGAACCTCTCACCCTCAAGGCTTGGTTACTCAAGCATCCTTATAAGGAACCTCTTGAGGAAAATTACATACTATCCTCTTTTGGCATGAGCATCCTTATAAGGAACCTCTCACCCTAAAGGCTTATTTTCTTAAGCATCCTTATAAGGAACTTCTTAAGGAAAATCACATACTCTCCTCTCTTGGCATGAACATCCTTATAAGGAACCTCTCACCCTCAAGGCATCACAAACTCAAGCATCCTTATAAGGAACCTCTTGAGGGAAATCACATACTCTCCTCTCTTGGCATGAGCATCCTTATAAGGAACCTCTCACCCTCAAGGCATCACAAACAACCCAACCAAGCATACCGTTCCAATATTTATATCATTTTACACGCATCTCTCCAAAATCCCCAAGATATATTATGTAACAATTCCCCAACCAACAAGGAAAATACATGAGATCACAATAACATCATTTTTCTACCCCACACAAACAACTATGGTTTTCGAAGTTCATAATAAAGAAGCATTTAAGAAGAAATACATCACTCTCCCAAAAACTAGGGTTTTAAAGCTAGAAAAGAGATTTAATGGGTATTAAACCCTAAGAATGTAATCTTTGCAAAAAGCCTAAGAGATGATGATTCTATAGCATATATATACCATTGATAGCAAAAACATACATATATAAATACCCTAGACTCAATGTAAGTGAGTGAGAGAAAACCCCTACCTTGATGTTCTTGGAAAAATTAGGGCTTTGATCTTGAATCAACCCTTCAATCTCTTGTTTTCTCTTGATCTTGTGTTTCTCTCTTTCTCTCTTCCTCTCTTATGTTTTCTAGGGTTTGGAGTGGTGTAATGAAGGCTAAGGAGGTGAAAAAATGTATTTATAGTGGAGGAAATGGAGAAAGACCCGCAGTCGGATCGGGCTGGCTTTATCGGGCGTACCGGTACGGTTTAGCTACTGGAGTTCGGCGTACCGGTACGGTTTGACTGCCAGATTTTTGTTTCAACTTCCAATGCAGTTTTGACCCATTTAGAGGTCGAATTGGAAAATGTTCATGAGACATACTTTTGTAGCCCTAGATGTCTACTATCTACTGTAAAAATTTCAAATCAATTGGACTTAAAGATAAAAAGTTATGGCCAAAACACTAAGTAGTGTTCAATACCCATTTTTACCCAAATTCTCGCTAAAGTGTATTTTAACTCCGAGACACTTCCTAACTTCCAATACATCCATATTACCACTCCCAATGTTTTTCGACCTTCCGGATTCAATGGAATCATTATTTTGACCTACAAACTTTTAGAAACTTGTCTAATCACCCTTTCCAAGTTTAAACATCTTCGACACGTAACTTCCCAATCAAATTGTCTCCATAGCATTTATTCCTACGGTTTATTCTTATGTCACTACATATATCTACATATTTACACTTTTTATTTACTATATATATATATATATCTCTATAAATATATAAAAGAAAATTCGGGGTGTTACAATATTGTCCTCTTTTGGCATGAGCATCCTTATAAGGAACCTCTCACCCTCAAGGCTTGGTTACTCAAGCATCCTTATAAGGAACCTCTTGAGGAAAATTACATACTATCCTCTTTTGGCATGAGCATCCTTATAAGGAACCTCTCACCCTAAAGGCTTAGTTTCTTAAGCATCCTTATAAGGAACTTCTTAAGGAAAATCACATACTCTCCTCTCTTGGCATGAACATCCTTATAAGGAACCTCTCACCCTCAAGGCATCACAAACTCAAGCATCCTTATAAGGAACCTCTTGAGGGAAATCACATACTCTCCTCTCTTGGCATGAGCATCCTTATAAGGAACCTCTCACCCTCAAGGCATCACAAACAACCCAACCAAGCATACCGTTCCAATATTTATATCATTTTACACGCATCTCTCCAAAATCCCCAAGATATATTATGTAACAATTCCCCAACCAACAAGGAAAATACATGAGATCACAATAACATCATTTTTCTACCCCACACAAACAACTATGGTTTTCGAAGTTCATAATAAAGAAGCATTTAAGAAGAAATACATCACTCTCCCAAAAACTAGGGTTTTAAAGCTAGAAAAGAGATTTAATGGGTATTAAACCCTAAGAATGTAATCTTTGCAAAAAGCCTAAGAGATGATGATTCTATAGCATATATATACCATTGATAGCAAAAACATACATATATAAATACCCTAGACTCAATGTAAGTGAGTGAGAGAAAACCCCTACCTTGATGTTCTTGGAAAAATTAGGGCTTTGATCTTGAATCAACCCTTCAATCTCTTGTTTTCTCTTGATCTTGTGTTTCTCTCTTTCTCTCTTCCTCTCTTATGTTTTCTAGGGTTTGGAGTGGTGTAATGAAGGCTAAGGAGGTGAAAAAATGTATTTATAGTGGAGGAAATGGAGAAAGACCCGCAGTCGGATCGGGCTGGCTTTATCGGGCGTACCGGTACGGTTTAGCTACTGGAGTTCGGCGTACCGGTACGGTTTGACTGCCAGATTTTTGTTTCAACTTCCAATGCAGTTTTGACCCATTTAGAGGTCGAATTGGAAAATGTTCATGAGACATACTTTTGTAGCCCTAGATGTCTACTATCTACTGTAAAAATTTCAGATCAATTGGACTTAAAGATAAAAAGTTATGGCCAAAACACTAAGTAGTGTTCAATACCCATTTTTACCCAAATTCTCGCTAAAGTGTATTTTAACTCCGAGACACTTCCTAACTTCCAATACATCCATATTACCACTCCCAATGTTTTTCGACCTTCCGGATTCAATGGAATCATTATTTTGACCTACAAACTTTTAGAAACTTGTCTAATCACCCTTTCCAAGTTTAAACATCTTCGACACGTAACTTCCCAATCAAATTGTCTCCATAGCATTTATTCCTACGGTTTATTCTTATGTCACTACATATATCTACATATTTACACTTTTTATTTACTATATATATATATATATCTCTATAAATATATAAAAGAAAATTCGGGGTGTTACAATATTGTCCTCTTTTGGCATGAGCATCCTTATAAGGAACCTCTCACCCTCAAGGCTTGGTTACTCAAGCATCCTTATAAGGAACCTCTTGAGGAAAATTACATACTATCCTCTTTTGGCATGAGCATCCTTATAAGGAACCTCTCACCCTAAAGGCTTAGTTTCTTAAGCATCCTTATAAGGAACTTCTTAAGGAAAATCACATACTCTCCTCTCTTGGCATGAACATCCTTATAAGGAACCTCTCACCCTCAAGGCATCACAAACTCAAGCATCCTTATAAGGAACCTCTTGAGGGAAATCACATACTCTCCTCTCTTGGCATGAGCATCCTTATAAGGAACCTCTCACCCTCAAGGCATCACAAACAACCCAACGAAGCATACCGTTCCAATATTTATATCATTTTACACGCATCTCTCCAAAATCCCCAAGATATATTATGTAACAATTCCCCAACCAACAAGGAAAATACATGAGATCACAATAACATCATTTTTCTACCCCACACAAACAACTATGGTTTTCGAAGTTCATAATAAAGAAGCATTTAAGAAGAAATACATCACTCTCCCAAAAACTAGGGTTTTAAAGCTAGAAAAGAGATTTAATGGGTATTAAACCCTAAGAATGTAATCTTTGCAAAAAGCCTAAGAGATGATGATTCTATAGCATATATATACCATTGATAGCAAAAACATACATATATAAATACCCTAGACTCAATGTAAGTGAGTGAGAGAAAACCCCTACCTTGATGTTCTTGGAAAAATTAGGGCTTTGATCTTGAATCAACCCTTCAATCTCTTGTTTTCTCTTGATCTTGTGTTTCTCTCTTTCTCTCTTCCTCTCTTATGTTTTCTAGGGTTTGGAGTGGTGTAATGAAGGCTAAGGAGGTGAAAAAATGTATTTATAGTGGAGGAAATGGAGAAAGACTCGCAGTCGGATCGGGCTGGATTTATCGGGCGTACCGGTACGGTTTAGCTACTGGAGTTCGGCGTACCGGTACGGTTTGACTGCCAGATTTTTGTTTCAACTTCCAATGCAGTTTTGACCCATTTAGAGGTCGAATTGGAAAATGTTCATGAGACATACTTTTGTAGCCCTAGATGTCTACTATCTACTGTAAAAATTTCAGATCAATTGGACTTAAAGATAAAAAGTTATGGCCAAAACACTAAGTAGTGTTCAATACCCATTTTTACCCAAATTCTCGCTAAAGTGTATTTTAACTCCGAGACACTTCCTAACTTCCAATACATCCATATTACCACTCCCAATGTTTTTCGACCTTCCGGATTCAATGGAATCATTATTTTGACCTACAAACTTTTAGAAACTTGTCTAATCACCCTTTCCAAGTTTAAACATCTTCGACACGTAACTTCCCAATCAAATTGTCTCCATAGCATTTATTCCTACGGTTTATTCTTATGTCACTACATATATCTACATATTTACACTTTTTATTTACTATATATATATATATATCTCTATAAATATATAAAAGAAAATTCGGGGTGTTACAATATTGTCCTCTTTTGGCATGAGCATCCTTATAAGGAACCTCTCACCCTCAAGGCTTGGTTACTCAAGCATCCTTATAAGGAACCTCTTGAGGAAAATTACATACTATCCTCTTTTGGCATGAGCATCCTTATAAGGAACCTCTCACCCTAAAGGCTTAGTTTCTTAAGCATCCTTATAAGGAACTTCTTAAGGAAAATCACATACTCTCCTCTCTTGGCATGAACATCCTTATAAGGAACCTCTCACCCTCAAGGCATCACAAACTCAAGCATCCTTATAAGGAACCTCTTGAGGGAAATCACATACTCTCCTCTCTTGGCATGAGCATCCTTATAAGGAACCTCTCACCCTCAAGGCATCACAAACAACCCAACCAAGCATACCGTTCCAATATTTATATCATTTTACACGCATCTCTCCAAAATCCCCAAGATATATTATGTAACAATTCCCCAACCAACAAGGAAAATACATGAGATCACAATAACATCATTTTTCTACCCCACACAAACAACTATGGTTTTCGAAGTTCATAATAAAGAAGCATTTAAGAAGAAATACATCACTCTCCCAAAAACTAGGGTTTTAAAGCTAGAAAAGAGATTTAATGGGTATTAAACCCTAAGAATGTAATCTTTGCAAAAAGCCTAAGAGATGATGATTCTATAGCATATATATACCATTGATAGCAAAAACATACATATATAAATACCCTAGACTCAATGTAAGTGAGTGAGAGAAAACCCCTACCTTGATGTTCTTGGAAAAATTAGGGCTTTGATCTTGAATCAACCCTTCAATCTCTTGTTTTCTCTTGATCTTGTGTTTCTCTCTTTCTCTCTTCCTCTCTTATGTTTTCTAGGGTTTGGAGTGGTGTAATGAAGGCTAAGGAGGTGAAAAAATGTATTTATAGTGGAGGAAATGGAGAAAGACTCGCAGTCGGATCGGGCTGGATTTATCGGGCGTACCGGTACGGTTTAGCTACTGGAGTTCGGCGTACCGGTACGGTTTGACTGCCAGATTTTTGTTTCAACTTCCAATGCGTTTTGACCCATTTAGAGGTCGAATTGGAAAATGTTCATGAGACATACTTTTGTAGCCCTAGATGTCTACTATCTACTGTAAAAATTTCAGATCAATTGGACTTAAAGATAAAAAGTTATGGCCAAAACACTAAGTAGTGTTCAATACCCATTTTTACCCAAATCTCGCTAAAGTGTATTTTAACTCCGAGACACTTCCTAACTTCCAATACATCCATATTACCACTCCCAATGTTTTTTCGACCTTCCGGATTCAATGGAATCATTATTTTGACCTACAAACTTTTAGAAACTTGTCTATATCAACCCTTTCCAAGTTTAAACATCTTCGACACGTAACTTCCCAATCAAATTGTCTCCATAGCATTTATTCCTACGGTTTATTCTTATGTCACTACATATATCTACATATTTACACTTTTTATTTACTATATATATATAATATCTCTATAAATATATAAAAGAAAATTCGGGGTGTTACAATATTGTCCTCTTTTGGCATGAGCATCCTTATAAGGAACCTCTCACCCTCAAGGCTTGGTTACTCAAGCATCCTTATAAGGAACCTCTTGAGGAAAATTACATACTATCCTCTTTTGGCATGAGCATCCTTATAAGGAACCTCTCACCCTAAAGGCTTAGTTTCTTAAGCATCCTTATAAGGAACTTCTTAAGGAAAATCACATACTCTCCTCTCTTGGCATGAACATCCTTATAAGGAACCTCTCACCCTCAAGGCATCACAAACTCAAGCATCCTTATAAGGAACCTCTTGAGGGAAATCACATACTCTCCTCTCTTGGCATGAGCATCCTTATAAGGAACCTCTCACCCTCAAGGCATCACAAACAACCCAACCAAGCATACCGTTCCAATATTTATATCATTTTACACGCATCTCTCCAAAATCCCCAAGATATATTATGTAACAATTCCCCAACCAACAAGGAAAATACATGAGATCACAATAACATCATTTTTCTACCCCACACAAACAACTATGGTTTTCGAAGTTCATAATAAAGAAGCATTTAAGAAGAAATACATCACTCTCCCAAAAACTAGGGTTTTAAAGCTAGAAAAGAGATTTAATGGGTATTAAACCCTAAGAATGTAATCTTTGCAAAAAGCCTAAGAGATGATGATTCTATAGCATATATATACCATTGATAGCAAAAACATACATATATAAATACCCTAGACTCAATGTAAGTGAGTGACAGAAAACCCCTACCTTGATGTTCTTGGAAAAATTAGGGCTTTGATCTTGAATCAACCCTTCAATCTCTTGTTTTCTCTTGATCTTGTGTTTCTCTCTTTCTCTCTTCCTCTCTTATGTTTTCTAGGGTTTGGAGTGGTGTAATGAAGGCTAAGGAGGTGAAAAAATGTATTTATAGTGGAGGAAATGGAGAAAGACCCGCAGTCGGATCGGGCTGGCTTTATCGGGCGTACCGGTACGGTTTAGCTACTGGAGTTCGGCGTACCGGTACGGTTTGACTGCCAGATTTTTGTTTCAACTTCCAATGCAGTTTTGACCCATTTAGAGGTCGAATTGGAAAATGTTCATGAGACATACTTTTGTAGCCCTAGATGTCTACTATCTACTGTAAAAATTTCAAATCAATTGGACTTAAAGATAAAAAGTTATGGCCAAAACACTAAGTAGTGTTCAATACCCATTTTTACCCAAATTCTCGCTAAAGTGTATTTTAACTCCGAGACACTTCCTAACTTCCAATACATCCATATTACCACTCCCAATGTTTTTCGACCTTCCGGATTCAATGGAATCATTATTTTGACCTACAAACTTTTAGAAACTTGTCTAATCACCCTTTCCAAGTTTAAACATCTTCGACACGTAACTTCCCAATCAAATTGTCTCCATAGCATTTATTCCTACGGTTTATTCTTATGTCACTTACATATATCTACATATTTACACTTTTTATTTACTATATATATATATATATCTCTATAAATATATAAAAGAAAATTCGGGGTGTTACAATATTGTCCTCTTTTGGCATGAGCATCCTTATAAGGAACCTCTCACCCTCAAGGCTTGGTTACTCAAGCATCCTTATAAGGAACCTCTTGAGGAAAATTACATACTATCCTCTTTTGGCATGAGCATCCTTATAAGGAACCTCTCACCCTAAAGGCTTATTTTCTTAAGCATCCTTATAAGGAACTTCTTAAGGAAAATCACATACTCTCCTCTCTTGGCATGAACATCCTTATAAGGAACCTCTCACCCTCAAGGCATCACAAACTCAAGCATCCTTATAAGGAACCTCTTGAGGGAAATCACATACTCTCCTCTCTTGGCATGAGCATCCTTATAAGGAACCTCTCACCCTCAAGGCATCACAAACAACCCAACCAAGCATACCGTTCCAATATTTATATCATTTTACACGCATCTCTCCAAAATCCCCAAGATATATTATGTAACAATTCCCCAACCAACAAGGAAAATACATGAGATCACAATAACATCATTTTTCTACCCCACACAAACAACTATGGTTTTCGAAGTTCATAATAAAGAAGCATTTAAGAAGAAATACATCACTCTCCCAAAAACTAGGGTTTTAAAGCTAGAAAAGAGATTTAATGGGTATTAAACCCTAAGAATGTAATCTTTGCAAAAAGCCTAAGAGATGATGATTCTATAGCATATATATACCATTGATAGCAAAAACATACATATATAAATACCCTAGACTCAATGTAAGTGAGTGAGAGAAAACCCCTACCTTGATGTTCTTGGAAAAATTAGGGCTTTGATCTTGAATCAACCCTTCAATCTCTTGTTTTCTCTTGATCTTGTGTTTCTCTCTTTCTCTCTTCCTCTCTTATGTTTTCTAGGGTTTGGAGTGGTGTAATGAAGGCTAAGGAGGTGAAAAAATGTATTTATAGTGGAGGAAATGGAGAAAGACCCGCAGTCGGATCGGGCTGGCTTTATCGGGCGTACCGGTACGGTTTAGCTACTGGAGTTCGGCGTACCGGTACGGTTTGACTGCCAGATTTTTGTTTCAACTTCCAATGCAGTTTTGACCCATTTAGAGGTCGAATTGGAAAATGTTCATGAGACATACTTTTGTAGCCCTAGATGTCTACTATCTACTGTAAAAATTTCAAATCAATTGGACTTAAAGATAAAAAGTTATGGCCAAAACACTAAGTAGTGTTCAATACCCATTTTTACCCAAATTCTCGCTAAAGTGTATTTTAACTCCGAGACACTTCCTAACTTCCAATACATCCATATTACCACTCCCAATGTTTTTCGACCTTCCGGATTCAATGGAATCATTATTTTGACCTACAAACTTTTAGAAACTTGTCTAATCACCCTTTCCAAGTTTAAACATCTTCGACACGTAACTTCCCAATCAAATTGTCTCCATAGCATTTATTCCTACGGTTTATTCTTATGTCACTACATATATCTACATATTTACACTTTTTATTTACTATATATATATATATATCTCTATAAATATATAAAAGAAAATTCGGGGTGTTACAATATTGTCCTCTTTTGGCATGAGCATCCTTATAAGGAACCTCTCACCCTCAAGGCTTGGTTACTCAAGCATCCTTATAAGGAACCTCTTGAGGAAAATTACATACTATCCTCTTTTGGCATGAGCATCCTTATAAGGAACCTCTCACCCTAAAGGCTTAGTTTCTTAAGCATCCTTATAAGGAACTTCTTAAGGAAAATCACATACTCTCCTCTCTTGGCATGAACATCCTTATAAGGAACCTCTCACCCTCAAGGCATCACAAACTCAAGCATCCTTATAAGGAACCTCTTGAGGGAAATCACATACTCTCCTCTCTTGGCATGAGCATCCTTATAAGGAACCTCTCACCCTCAAGGCATCACAAACAACCCAACCAAGCATACCGTTCCAATATTTATATCATTTTACACGCATCTCTCCAAAATCCCCAAGATATATTATGTAACAATTCCCCAACCAACAAGGAAAATACATGAGATCACAATAACATCATTTTTCTACCCCACACAAACAACTATGGTTTTCGAAGTTCATAATAAAGAAGCATTTAAGAAGAAATACATCACTCTCCCAAAAACTAGGGTTTTAAAGCTAGAAAAGAGATTTAATGGGTATTAAACCCTAAGAATGTAATCTTTGCAAAAAGCCTAAGAGATGATGATTCTATAGCATATATATACCATTGATAGCAAAAACATACATATATAAATACCCTAGACTCAATGTAAGTGAGTGAGAGAAAACCCCTACCTTGATGTTCTTGGAAAAATTAGGGCTTTGATCTTGAATCAACCCTTCAATCTCTTGTTTTCTCTTGATCTTGTGTTTCTCTCTTTCTCTCTTCCTCTCTTATGTTTTCTAGGGTTTGGAGTGGTGTAATGAAGGCTAAGGAGGTGAAAAAATGTATTTATAGTGGAGGAAATGGAGAAAGACCCGCAGTCGGATCGGGCTGGCTTTATCGGGCGTACCGGTACGGTTTAGCTACTGGAGTTCGGCGTACCGGTACGGTTTGACTGCCAGATTTTTGTTTCAACTTCCAATGCAGTTTTGACCCATTTAGAGGTCGAATTGGAAAATGTTCATGAGACATACTTTTGTAGCCCTAGATGTCTACTATCTACTGTAAAAATTTCAAATCAATTGGACTTAAAGATAAAAAGTTATGGCCAAAACACTAAGTAGTGTTCAATACCCATTTTTACCCAAATTCTCGCTAAAGTGTATTTTAACTCCGAGACACTTCCTAACTTCCAATACATCCATATTACCACTCCCAATGTTTTTCGACCTTCCGGATTCAATGGAATCATTATTTTGACCTACAAACTTTTAGAAACTTGTCTAATCACCCTTTCCAAGTTTAAACATCTTCGACACGTAACTTCCCAATCAAATTGTCTCCATAGCATTTATTCCTACGGTTTATTCTTATGTCACTACATATATCTACATATTTACACTTTTTATTTACTATATATATATATATATCTCTATAAATATATAAAAGAAAATTCGGGGTGTTACAATATTGTCCTCTTTTGGCATGAGCATCCTTATAAGGAACCTCTCACCCTCAAGGCTTGGTTACTCAAGCATCCTTATAAGGAACCTCTTGAGGAAAATTACATACTATCCTCTTTTGGCATGAGCATCCTTATAAGGAACCTCTCACCCTAAAGGCTTAGTTTCTTAAGCATCCTTATAAGGAACTTCTTAAGGAAAATCACATACTCTCCTCTCTTGGCATGAACATCCTTATAAGGAACCTCTCACCCTCAAGGCATCACAAACTCAAGCATCCTTATAAGGAACCTCTTGAGGGAAATCACATACTCTCCTCTCTTGGCATGAGCATCCTTATAAGGAACCTCTCACCCTCAAGGCATCACAAACAACCCAACCAAGCATACCGTTCCAATATTTATATCATTTTACACGCATCTCTCCAAAATCCCCAAGATATATTATGTAACAATTCCCCAACCAACAAGGAAAATACATGAGATCACAATAACATCATTTTTCTACCCCACACAAACAACTATGGTTTTCGAAGTTCATAATAAAGAAGCATTTAAGAAGAAATACATCACTCTCCCAAAAACTAGGGTTTTAAAGCTAGAAAAGAGATTTAATGGGTATTAAACCCTAAGAATGTAATCTTTGCAAAAAGCCTAAGAGATGATGATTCTATAGCATATATATACCATTGATAGCAAAAACATACATATATAAATACCCTAGACTCAATGTAAGTGAGTGAGAGAAAACCCCTACCTTGATGTTCTTGGAAAAATTAGGGCTTTGATCTTGAATCAACCCTTCAATCTCTTGTTTTCTCTTGATCTTGTGTTTCTCTCTTTCTCTCTTCCTCTCTTATGTTTTCTAGGGTTTGGAGTGGTGTAATGAAGGCTAAGGAGGTGAAAAAATGTATTTATAGTGGAGGAAATGGAGAAAGACTCGCAGTCGGATCGGGCTGGATTTATCGGGCGTACCGGTACGGTTTAGCTACTGGAGTTCGGCGTACCGGTACGGTTTGACTGCCAGATTTTTGTTTCAACTTCCAATGCAGTTTTGACCCATTTAGAGGTCGAATTGGAAAATGTTCATGAGACATACTTTTGTAGCCCTAGATGTCTACTATCTACTGTAAAAATTTCAGATCAATTGGACTTAAAGATAAAAAGTTATGGCCAAAACACTAAGTAGTGTTCAATACCCATTTTTACCCAAATTCTCGCTAAAGTGTATTTTAACTCCGAGACACTTCCTAACTTCCAATACATCCATATTACCACTCCCAATGTTTTTCGACCTTCCGGATTCAATGGAATCATTATTTTGACCTACAAACTTTTAGAAACTTGTCTAATCACCCTTTCCAAGTTTAAACATCTTCGACACGTAACTTCCCAATCAAATTGTCTCCATAGCATTTATTCCTACGGTTTATTCTTATGTCACTACATATATCTACATATTTACACTTTTTATTTACTATATATATATATATATCTCTATAAATATATAAAAGAAAATTCGGGGTGTTACAATATTGTCCTCTTTTGGCATGAGCATCCTTATAAGGAACCTCTCACCCTCAAGGCTTGGTTACTCAAGCATCCTTATAAGGAACCTCTTGAGGAAAATTACATACTATCCTCTTTTGGCATGAGCATCCTTATAAGGAACCTCTCACCCTAAAGGCTTAGTTTCTTAAGCATCCTTATAAGGAACTTCTTAAGGAAAATCACATACTCTCCTCTCTTGGCATGAACATCCTTATAAGGAACCTCTCACCCTCAAGGCATCACAAACTCAAGCATCCTTATAAGGAACCTCTTGAGGGAAATCACATACTCTCCTCTCTTGGCATGAGCATCCTTATAAGGAACCTCTCACCCTCAAGGCATCACAAACAACCCAACCAAGCATACCGTTCCAATATTTATATCATTTTACACGCATCTCTCCAAAATCCCCAAGATATATTATGTAACAATTCCCCAACCAACAAGGAAAATACATGAGATCACAATAACATCATTTTTCTACCCCACACAAACAACTATGGTTTTCGAAGTTCATAATAAAGAAGCATTTAAGAAGAAATACATCACTCTCCCAAAAACTAGGGTTTTAAAGCTAGAAAAGAGATTTAATGGGTATTAAACCCTAAGAATGTAATCTTTGCAAAAAGCCTAAGAGATGATGATTCTATAGCATATATATACCATTGATAGCAAAAACATACATATATAAATACCCTAGACTCAATGTAAGTGAGTGACAGAAAACCCCTACCTTGATGTTCTTGGAAAAATTAGGGCTTTGATCTTGAATCAACCCTTCAATCTCTTGTTTTCTCTTGATCTTGTGTTTCTCTCTTTCTCTCTTCCTCTCTTATGTTTTCTAGGGTTTGGAGTGGTGTAATGAAGGCTAAGGAGGTGAAAAAATGTATTTATAGTGGAGGAAATGGAGAAAGACCCGCAGTCGGATCGGGCTGGCTTTATCGGGCGTACCGGTACGGTTTAGCTACTGGAGTTCGGCGTACCGGTACGGTTTGACTGCCAGATTTTTGTTTCAACTTCCAATGCAGTTTTGACCCATTTAGAGGTCGAATTGGAAAATGTTCATGAGACATACTTTTGTAGCCCTAGATGTCTACTATCTACTGTAAAAATTTCAAATCAATTGGACTTAAAGATAAAAAGTTATGGCCAAAACACTAAGTAGTGTTCAATACCCATTTTTACCCAAATTCTCGCTAAAGTGTATTTTAACTCCGAGACACTTCCTAACTTCCAATACATCCATATTACCACTCCCAATGTTTTTCGACCTTCCGGATTCAATGGAATCATTATTTTGACCTACAAACTTTTAGAAACTTGTCTAATCACCCTTTCCAAGTTTAAACATCTTCGACACGTAACTTCCCAATCAAATTGTCTCCATAGCATTTATTCCTACGGTTTATTCTTATGTCACTACATATATCTACATATTTACACTTTTTATTTACTATATATATATATATATATCTCTATAAATATATAAAAGAAAATTCGGGGTGTTACAATATTGTCCTCTTTTGGCATGAGCATCCTTATAAGGAACCTCTCACCCTCAAGGCTTGGTTACTCAAGCATCCTTATAAGGAACCTCTTGAGGAAAATTACATACTATCCTCTTTTGGCATGAGCATCCTTATAAGGAACCTCTCACCCTAAAGGCTTATTTTCTTAAGCATCCTTATAAGGAACTTCTTAAGGAAAATCACATACTCTCCTCTCTTGGCATGAACATCCTTATAAGGAACCTCTCACCCTCAAGGCATCACAAACTCAAGCATCCTTATAAGGAACCTCTTGAGGGAAATCACATACTCTCCTCTCTTGGCATGAGCATCCTTATAAGGAACCTCTCACCCTCAAGGCATCACAAACAACCCAACCAAGCATACCGTTCCAATATTTATATCATTTTACACGCATCTCTCCAAAATCCCCAAGATATATTATGTAACAATTCCCCAACCAACAAGGAAAATACATGAGATCACAATAACATCATTTTTCTACCCCACACAAACAACTATGGTTTTCGAAGTTCATAATAAAGAAGCATTTAAGAAGAAATACATCACTCTCCCAAAAACTAGGGTTTTAAAGCTAGAAAAGAGATTTAATGGGTATTAAACCCTAAGAATGTAATCTTTGCAAAAAGCCTAAGAGATGATGATTCTATAGCATATATATACCATTGATAGCAAAAACATACATATATAAATACCCTAGACTCAATGTAAGTGAGTGAGAGAAAACCCCTACCTTGATGTTCTTGGAAAAATTAGGGCTTTGATCTTGAATCAACCCTTCAATCTCTTGTTTTCTCTTGATCTTGTGTTTCTCTCTTTCTCTCTTCCTCTCTTATGTTTTCTAGGGTTTGGAGTGGTGTAATGAAGGCTAAGGAGGTGAAAAAATGTATTTATAGTGGAGGAAATGGAGAAAGACCCGCAGTCGGATCGGGCTGGCTTTATCGGGCGTACCGGTACGGTTTAGCTACTGGAGTTCGGCGTACCGGTACGGTTTGACTGCCAGATTTTTGTTTCAACTTCCAATGCAGTTTTGACCCATTTAGAGGTCGAATTGGAAAATGTTCATGAGACATACTTTTGTAGCCCTAGATGTCTACTATCTACTGTAAAAATTTCAAATCAATTGGACTTAAAGATAAAAAGTTATGGCCAAAACACTAAGTAGTGTTCAATACCCATTTTTACCCAAATTCTCGCTAAAGTGTATTTTAACTCCGAGACACTTCCTAACTTCCAATACATCCATATTACCACTCCCAATGTTTTTCGACCTTCCGGATTCAATGGAATCATTATTTTGACCTAAAAACTTTTAGAAACTTGTCTAATCACCCTTTCCAAGTTTAAACATCTTCGACACGTAACTTCCCAATCAAATTGTCTCCATAGCATTTATTCCTACGGTTTATTCTTATGTCACTACATATATCTACATATTTACACTTTTTATTTACTATATATATATATATATCTCTATAAATATATAAAAGAAAATTCGGGGTGTTACAATATTGTCCTCTTTTGGCATGAGCATCCTTATAAGGAACCTCTCACCCTCAAGGCTTGGTTACTCAAGCATCCTTATAAGGAACCTCTTGAGGAAAATTACATACTATCCTCTTTTGGCATGAGCATCCTTATAAGGAACCTCTCACCCTAAAGGCTTAGTTTCTTAAGCATCCTTATAAGGAACTTCTTAAGGAAAATCACATACTCTCCTCTCTTGGCATGAACATCCTTATAAGGAACCTCTCACCCTCAAGGCATCACAAACTCAAGCATCCTTATAAGGAACCTCTTGAGGGAAATCACATACTCTCCTCTCTTGGCATGAGCATCCTTATAAGGAACCTCTCACCCTCAAGGCATCACAAACAACCCAACCAAGCATACCGTTCCAATATTTATATCATTTTACACGCATCTCTCCAAAATCCCCAAGATATATTATGTAACAATTCCCCAACCAACAAGGAAAATACATGAGATCACAATAACATCATTTTTCTACCCCACACAAACAACTATGGTTTTCGAAGTTCATAATAAAGAAGCATTTAAGAAGAAATACATCACTCTCCCAAAAACTAGGGTTTTAAAGCTAGAAAAGAGATTTAATGGGTATTAAACCCTAAGAATGTAATCTTTGCAAAAAGCCTAAGAGATGATGATTCTATAGCATATATATACCATTGATAGCAAAAACATACATATATAAATACCCTAGACTCAATGTAAGTGAGTGAGAGAAAACCCCTACCTTGATGTTCTTGGAAAAATTAGGGCTTTGATCTTGAATCAACCCTTCAATCTCTTGTTTTCTCTTGATCTTGTGTTTCTCTCTTTCTCTCTTCCTCTCTTATGTTTTCTAGGGTTTGGAGTGGTGTAATGAAGGCTAAGGAGGTGAAAAAATGTATTTATAGTGGAGGAAATGGAGAAAGACCCGCAGTCGGATCGGGCTGGCTTTATCGGGCGTACCGGTACGGTTTAGCTACTGGAGTTCGGCGTACCGGTACGGTTTGACTGCCAGATTTTTGTTTCAACTTCCAATGCAGTTTTGACCCATTTAGAGGTCGAATTGGAAAATGTTCATGAGACATACTTTTGTAGCCCTAGATGTCTACTATCTACTGTAAAAATTTCAAATCAATTGGACTTAAAGATAAAAAGTTATGGCCAAAACACTAAGTAGTGTTCAATACCCATTTTTACCCAAATTCTCGCTAAAGTGTATTTTAACTCCGAGACACTTCCTAACTTCCAATACATCCATATTACCACTCCCAATGTTTTTCGACCTTCCGGATTCAATGGAATCATTATTTTGACCTACAAACTTTTAGAAACTTGTCTAATCACCTTTTCCAAGTTTAAACATCTTCGACACGTAACTTCCCAATCAAATTGTCTCCATAGCATTTATTCCTACGGTTTATTCTTATGTCACTACATATATCTACATATTTACACTTTTTATTTACTATATATATATATATATCTCTATAAATATATAAAAGAAAATTCGGGGTGTTACAATATTGTCCTCTTTTGGCATGAGCATCCTTATAAGGAACCTCTCACCCTCAAGGCTTGGTTACTCAAGCATCCTTATAAGGAACCTCTTGAGGAAAATTACATACTATCCTCTTTTGGCATGAGCATCCTTATAAGGAACCTCTCACCCTAAAGGCTTAGTTTCTTAAGCATCCTTATAAGGAACTTCTTAAGGAAAATCACATACTCTCCTCTCTTGGCATGAACATCCTTATAAGGAACCTCTCACCCTCAAGGCATCACAAACTCAAGCATCCTTATAAGGAACCTCTTGAGGGAAATCACATACTCTCCTCTCTTGGCATGAGCATCCTTATAAGGAACCTCTCACCCTCAAGGCATCACAAACAACCCAACCAAGCATACCGTTCCAATATTTATATCATTTTACACGCATCTCTCCAAAATCCCCAAGATATATTATGTAACAATTCCCCAACCAACAAGGAAAATACATGAGATCCCAATAACATCATTTTTCTACCCCACACAAACAACTATGGTTTTCGAAGTTCATAATAAAGAAGCATTTAAGAAGAAATACATCACTCTCCCAAAAACTAGGGTTTTAAAGCTAGAAAAGAGATTTAATGGGTATTAAACCCTAAGAATGTAATCTTTGCAAAAAGCCTAAGAGATGATGATTCTATAGCATATATATACCATTGATAGCAAAAACATACATATATAAATACCCTAGACTCAATGTAAGTGAGTGACAGAAAACCCCTACCTTGATGTTCTTGGAAAAATTAGGGCTTTGATCTTGAATCAACCCTTCAATCTCTTGTTTTCTCTTGATCTTGTGTTTCTCTCTTTCTCTCTTCCTCTCTTATGTTTTCTAGGGTTTGGAGTGGTGTAATGAAGGCTAAGGAGGTGAAAAAATGTATTTATAGTGGAGGAAATGGAGAAAGACCCGCAGTCGGATCGGGCTGGCTTTATCGGGCGTACCGGTACGGTTTAGCTACTGGAGTTCGGCGTACCGGTACGGTTTGACTGCCAGATTTTTGTTTCAACTTCCAATGCAGTTTTGACCCATTTAGAGGTCGAATTGGAAAATGTTCATGAGACATACTTTTGTAGCCCTAGATGTCTACTATCTACTGTAAAAATTTCAAATCAATTGGACTTAAAGATAAAAAGTTATGGCCAAAACACTAAGTAGTGTTCAATACCCATTTTTACCCAAATTCTCGCTAAAGTGTATTTTAACTCCGAGACACTTCCTAACTTCCAATACATCCATATTACCACTCCCAATGTTTTTCGACCTTCCGGATTCAATGGAATCATTATTTTGACCTACAAACTTTTAGAAACTTGTCTAATCACCCTTTCCAAGTTTAAACATCTTCGACACGTAACTTCCCAATCAAATTGTCTCCATAGCATTTATTCCTACGGTTTATTCTTATGTCACTACATATATCTACATATTTACACTTTTTATTTACTATATATATATATATATCTCTATAAATATATAAAAGAAAATTCGGGGTGTTACAATATTGTCCTCTTTTGGCATGAGCATCCTTATAAGGAACCTCTCACCCTCAAGGCTTGGTTACTCAAGCATCCTTATAAGGAACCTCTTGAGGAAAATTACATACTATCCTCTTTTGGCATGAGCATCCTTATAAGGAACCTCTCACCCTAAAGGCTTAGTTTCTTAAGCATCCTTATAAGGAACTTCTTAAGGAAAATCACATACTCTCCTCTCTTGGCATGAACATCCTTATAAGGAACCTCTCACCCTCAAGGCATCACAAACTCAAGCATCCTTATAAGGAACCTCTTGAGGGAAATCACATACTCTCCTCTCTTGGCATGAGCATCCTTATAAGGAACCTCTCACCCTCAAGGCATCACAAACAACCCAACCAAGCATACCGTTCCAATATTTATATCATTTTACACGCATCTCTCCAAAATCCCCAAGATATATTATGTAACAATTCCCCAACCAACAAGGAAAATACATGAGATCACAATAACATCATTTTTCTACCCCACACAAACAACTATGGTTTTCGAAGTTCATAATAAAGAAGCATTTAAGAAGAAATACATCACTCTCCCAAAAACTAGGGTTTTAAAGCTAGAAAAGAGATTTAATGGGTATTAAACCCTAAGAATGTAATCTTTGCAAAAAGCCTAAGAGATGATGATTCTATAGCATATATATACCATTGATAGCAAAAACATACATATATAAATACCCTAGACTCAATGTAAGTGAGTGAGAGAAAACCCCTACCTTGATGTTCTTGGAAAAATTAGGGCTTTGATCTTGAATCAACCCTTCAATCTCTTGTTTTCTCTTGATCTTGTGTTTCTCTCTTTCTCTCTTCCTCTCTTATGTTTTCTAGGGTTTGGAGTGGTGTAATGAAGGCTAAGGAGGTGAAAAAATGTATTTATAGTGGAGGAAATGGAGAAAGACCCGCAGTCGGATCGGGCTGGCTTTATCGGGCGTACCGGTACGGTTTAGCTACTGGAGTTCGGCGTACCGGTACGGTTTGACTGCCAGATTTTTGTTTCAACTTCCAATGCAGTTTTGACCCATTTAGAGGTCGAATTGGAAAATGTTCATGAGACATACTTTTGTAGCCCTAGATGTCTACTATCTACTGTAAAAATTTCAAATCAATTGGACTTAAAGATAAAAAGTTATGGCCAAAACACTAAGTAGTGTTCAATACCCATTTTTACCCAAATTCTCGCTAAAGTGTATTTTAACTCCGAGACACTTCCTAACTTCCAATACATCCATATTACCACTCCCAATGTTTTTCGACCTTCCGGATTCAATGGAATCATTATTTTGACCTACAAACTTTTAGAAACTTGTCTAATCACCCTTTCCAAGTTTAAACATCTTCGACACGTAACTTCCCAATCAAATTGTCTCCATAGCATTTATTCCTACGGTTTATTCTTATGTCACTACATATATCTACATATTTACACTTTTTATTTACTATATATATATATATATCTCTATAAATATATAAAAGAAAATTCGGGGTGTTACAATATTGTCCTCTTTTGGCATGAGCATCCTTATAAGGAACCTCTCACCCTCAAGGCTTGGTTACTCAAGCATCCTTATAAGGAACCTCTTGAGGAAAATTACATACTATCCTCTTTTGGCATGAGCATCCTTATAAGGAACCTCTCACCCTAAAGGCTTAGTTTCTTAAGCATCCTTATAAGGAACTTCTTAAGGAAAATCACATACTCTCCTCTCTTGGCATGAACATCCTTATAAGGAACCTCTCACCCTCAAGGCATCACAAACTCAAGCATCCTTATAAGGAACCTCTTGAGGGAAATCACATACTCTCCTCTCTTGGCATGAGCATCCTTATAAGGAACCTCTCACCCTCAAGGCATCACAAACAACCCAACCAAGCATACCGTTCCAATATTTATATCATTTTACACGCATCTCTCCAAAATCCCCAAGATATATTATGTAACAATTCCCCAACCAACAAGGAAAATACATGAGATCACAATAACATCATTTTTCTACCCCACACAAACAACTATGGTTTTCGAAGTTCATAATAAAGAAGCATTTAAGAAGAAATACATCACTCTCCCAAAAACTAGGGTTTTAAAGCTAGAAAAGAGATTTAATGGGTATTAAACCCTAAGAATGTAATCTTTGCAAAAAGCCTAAGAGATGATGATTCTATAGCATATATATACCATTGATAGCAAAAACATACATATATAAATACCCTAGACTCAATGTAAGTGAGTGACAGAAAACCCCTACCTTGATGTTCTTGGAAAAATTAGGGCTTTGATCTTGAATCAACCCTTCAATCTCTTGTTTTCTCTTGATCTTGTGTTTCTCTCTTTCTCTCTTCCTCTCTTATGTTTTCTAGGGTTTGGAGTGGTGTAATGAAGGCTAAGGAGGTGAAAAAATGTATTTATAGTGGAGGAAATGGAGAAAGACCCGCAGTCGGATCGGGCTGGCTTTATCGGGCGTACCGGTACGGTTTAGCTACTGGAGTTCGGCGTACCGGTACGGTTGACTGCCAGATTTTTGTTTCAACTTCCAATGCAGTTTTGACTCATTTAGAGGTCGAATTGGAAAATGTTCATCAGACATACTTTTGTAGCCCTAGATGTCTACTATCTACTGTAAAAATTTCAGATCAATTGGACTTAAAGATAAAAAGTTATGGCCAAAACACTAAGTAGTGTTCAATACCCATTTTTACCCAAATTCTCGCTAAAGTGTATTTTAACTCCGAGACACTTCCTAACTTCCAATACATCCATATTACCACTCCCAATATTTTTCGACCTTCCGGATTCAATGGAATCATTATTTTGACCTACAAACTTTTAGAAACTTCTCTAATCACCCTTTCCAAGTTTAAATATCTTCGACACGTAACTTCCCAATCAAATTGTCTCCATAGCATTTATTCCTAGGGTTTATTCTTATGTCACTACATATATCTACATATTTACACTTTTTATTTACTATATATATATATCTCTATAAATATATAAAAGAAAATTCGGGGTGTTACAATATTGTCCTCTTTTGGCATGAGCATCCTTATAAGGAACCTCTCACCCTCAAGGCTTGGTTACTCAAGCATCCTTATAAGGAACCTCTTGAGGAAAATTACATACTATCCTCTTTTGGCATGAGCATCCTTATAAGGAACCTCTCACCCTCAAGGCTTAGTTTCTTAAGCATCCTTATAAGGAACCTCTTAAGGAAAATCACATACTCTCCTCTCTTGGCATGAACATCCTTATAAGGAACCTCTCACCCTCAAGGCATCACAAACTCAAGCATCCTTATAAGGAACCTCTTGAGGGAAATCACATACTCTCCTCTCTTGGCATGAGCATCCTTATAAGGAACCTCTCACCCTCAAGGCATCACAAACAACCCAACCAAGCATACCGTTCCAATATTTATATCATTTTACACGCATCTCTCCAAAATCCCCAAGATATATTATGTAACAATTCCCCAACCAACAAGGAAAATACATGAGATCACAATAACATCATTTTTCTACCCCACACAAACAACTATGGTTTTCGAAGTTCATAATAAAGAAGCATTTAAGAAGAAATACATCACTCTCCCAAAAACTAGGGTTTTAAAGCTAGAAAAGAGATTTAATGGGTATTAAACCCTAACAATGTAATCTTTGCAAAAAGCCTAAGAGATGATGATTCTATAGCATATATATACCATTGATAGCAAAAAAATACATATATAAATACCCTAGACTCAATGTAAGTGAGTGAGAGAAAACCCCTACCTTGATGTTCTTGGAAAAATTAGGGCTTTGATCTTGAATCAACCCTTCAATCTCTTGTTTTCTCTTGATCTTGTGTTTCTCTCTTTCTCTCTTCCTCTCTTATGTTTTCTAGGGTTTGGAGTGGTGTAATGAAGGCTAAGGAGGTGACAAAATGTATTTATAGTGGAGGAAATGGAGAAAGACCCGCAGTCGGATCGGGCTGGCTTTATCGGGCGTACCGGTACGGTTTAGCTACTGGAGTTCGGCGTACCGGTACGGTTTGACTGCCAGATTTTTGTTTCAACTTCCAATGCAGTTTTGACCCATTTAGAGGTCGAGTTGGAAAATGTTCATGAGACTTACTTTTGTAGCCCTAGATGTCTACTATCTACTGTAAAAATTTCAGATCAATTGGACTTAAAGATAAAAAGTTATGGCCAAAACACTAAGTAGTGTTCAATACCCATTTTTACCCAAATTCTCGCTAAAGTGTATTTTAACTCCGAGACACTTCCTAACTTCCAATACATCCATATTACCACTCCCAATGTTTTTCGACCTTCCGGATTCAATGGAATCATTATTTTGACCTAACAACTTTTAGAAACTTGTCTAATCACACTTTCCAAGTTTAAACATCTTCGACACGTAACTTCCCAATCAAATTGTCTCCATAGCATTTATTCCTACGGTTTATTCTTATGTCACTACATATATCTACATATTTACACTTTTTATTTACTATATATATATATATCTCTATAAATATATAAAAGAAAATTCGGGGTGTTACAATATTGTCCTCTTTTGGCATGAGCATCCTTATAAGGAACCTCTCACCCTCAAGGCTTGGTTACTCAAGCATCCTTATAAGGAACCTCTTGAGGAAAATTACATACTATCCTCTTTTGG